>CM040126.1:84137813-84737813 GCA_022559845.1 Amorphophallus konjac | reverse complement strand
AGATTTGACCTCCTGACCTCCCTTTTAAATTTGAAACATGTAACCAGTTCAAATGCATAATAACGGGTCAACCTGTTAAAAATCAAATAGTCCACTTAGTGCAGAGCTGTGCGTGCAGGTAAATAAAAAAAAATTAAAATTTTTTAGGTTATTTGTCACGTAATAAATCTATCCAAACCATCCAATCCTTGATCAGATAGTTATGAAAAAATATAAAAAAAGTAAAAAAATTTACATAAAAGTTATTGTCAAACGAAAACTCTTATAAATATATTAGTTATCATATCAACGTATAAATTTAAATTATGTAAAAATATCATATTTATTTACAGACATATCATTTTTTATCAAAATTTATAAAAAATCACGCGCAAATAATATTTATGCACTATTTAAATTAATCTCGTGATATATCTGTTAATATATATTTAAGAATAGTTATCTTACAAGTTCATTTCTGCCAATAACTTTTATACAAAAATATTAAAAAATAAAAGATGCTCTTTTTCTTTCCAAAAACGACATTAAAGTCGGCCCATTAAAAGTTTCAGTTTTTTTATATTTTTTATAGCTATACGATATTACGGTAAAGATGAGTTGCGTGCAAAGCAAACAACCTAAATAATTTAAAAACTACTTTTTCTTAGTTGCATGGTCGGACAATGCGACCAGCGTAATACTCAAATTCTCCAAACTAACCCTACTATGGGCTGGCCCAATATTCTAATCCAAACCTTGGTCCAGGCAGACTAATGTGGGTCGGCTTAAGATAAAGTAAGATCCAAACAATAAAAATGGTCAATTACACACTCTGGAGTGTGCATTAAATAATTTTTTTAAAAAAAAATTTATGACATGACATTCGCGTCTCCCTGATTTATCGTATAAAATGCACTTCCATCCAACGTCTCAAAAAAATTAAATTCAATGAATAATGTTGAGTCTATTTTTTTTTGAATCGGTCTTTTTTTATTTTAAATTTTTTGAGATCATCATATCTAAATATGTCTCGTACGATAAATTAGGAAGATATACATCTCACGTCATAAATTTTTTTTTACTTAGTACATGTATTAGATATGTAATTGACCCGAGCGAGGGGTATCGAGCATTACTATACGCACAATGCAGAAGAAGAAGAAGCCAACCCATTTTCTCGATTACTGGCGGGCCCACTTATTAATTTTTGTAGCATTGAACAAACGTGTCGGAGGAGGACTTGACCATAAAACTAACTATGAAGAGCGCACCCGCGTGTGCTCGTGACCCCCCGGTTGCAATGCCATCTGCGTGGCATTTCCATCATCACTCCTAGTGCTTGCTCTCCTCCCCCACCATCACACTCACGCCTCACCCCCCGGAGACCCAATAATCTAATACCACAAGAGTTATGCCTCCCGTACCATTTCGGATGTTGTAGAGTTATATGGATTGCGACCCACACTCTCATGACGTCACTTGTTTGGCCTCGCGGGAGACACGTGACACCTTTAAATGTGTCCTAAGTATCACCCATGCATCGTGACGTAGGGGATGATTTAAAAATATTTATGTAGCCATATTTTTTCACATGTACTCAAGCACACTGATTAGTCACTTGGATTTCCGAAGAACATCTCTCCAAGTATATAGATGTCTCCACAGTGACTGGGACGCATTTAGAAATGACGTAGGAGAAGGATTCTGAACTCTCTAATAATCATTGGAATCTCACTTTTTTTAAAAGATTTACTAAATGTTCTAATGTCTCGTCGTCTTTTATTTATGATAAATTTCAAATTTTGGAGAGAGATAAAGAGAAAGAGTAGAGAGAATAAAAAATTCTCAAAAATTATCTAAAAAATATTTCTTCTCTCTATAAGAGATTTAAAAAAAAAACTCCTCCGTCCTGCGTCTTTTCCAAACGCGATAAAAAAAAAGGTCGTCGTCAAATGTTTTTACAAATAAAACATCTCCCCCAGGCAGTGCACCACACCATCCGCGCGCGGAAATTACTCCTTCACGTGCCGCCTGTGAAACGTCATCTCCAAATGAAACATTATTAAATGGAACGTGTCAGAAAAATAGAAGTGAGATGGCTAACTAGGAGAGAATGTAAAGAACGTTACAGTCATATATATATATATATATATATATATATATATATATATATATCGACTTAAATGTTCGCAGAAATGACAAGTAAAGGGGCCGAACAAGAGGAGGATATGGCAAAGAGGTGTAGCGCCGTATTTATGGACTTTTTTGTTTGTCGAGAATATTAAAAAATATTCCGCATCTAAACACCAAATTAAGTTACGAGTTCACGGACATATTAAAAGTATGCATGCATCGACGCTCCATATTAATTCACAGGTCGTTGATCGGCCAAATACCATCTTGATTTCGAAGGCTCCTACGGTTGGTCACTGATGGCATGCACTTCTGTTGGAAATATTGCTGAAAATAATAAAAATTAATAATAAATAATTAAATTTAAAACATAAATTAAAAAGTTAAAGAAAGTGTAATCTTCTGATCGAAGCGCGATGTCTCTGAACTAAGAGGGTCGACGTGTGATCCTCGTGGCAACGGTCTCTTAGAGATACGACGATCCCGGGTAGACGACACTCACTCTCTCGTCGGCACATCCTCAAAGAGAGTTTTAACGAATCTCAACCCAGCTTTCAAGAACTCAACACAAAGGAAATAAAAATTGTGGAGGAAAGAAAAGGAGAAGAAAATTGGAGAGCTTTAACGTTGTTACTCTTGTGATTGTGTTGTAATGTTTAGGTTGGCCAAGGGGTCTATATATAAGCCTTAAGAGACCATCCCACGTTTATACATTAATGGCCTCCATTTAACACATTTAAGTTTTTAACGTTAATGGGTGTGTAACGTTTCAACATTACAAGTTGTAACGTTCACCTTGTGAATGTTACAAGGGTTTTATATGTTTTTTTTAAAATCACACGCATTTAACAACCCCCCACGTGATTAAAAAAAAAATTAAAAGACTATTAAAAAAATGAGCAAACAAATAAAATACTGCTGAGTCCTTTATACTACGCAATGGGTGAAAATACCTTTCGATTTGAATTTTCACTTAGTGATATTTGAGATTATCTGTGGGAACAGTTGGTGGACTATGTCTTGAACCATGTCCCATGGTTCAGACTTTCCCAAATTCACACACAGTATAGCTGAATCGAGATTCTATGCGGGTTGCGCTATTAATGGCCTTGCGCAAGTATCTCATGTGTGTTTTAGAAAATAGCCCACATTTTCACAATCACGGCCTCACGACTCCACACATGTCGATGAATCCTACAAAGGATGGAAGCAAGGTAACCATCTTGCCACTTGGGTCTCGGATTCATTAAGAGTATAGCACTCACCCTTACCTCTTGCTTTTAAATGAGCACTAGCGCCATAGAGATGGGAACATAATTTATTAGTGCTCTCCCAAGTTACCTATCGAGCTTGTTTCTACCCATTGAACCTCCGTGAGGTTGGGTTACTGCCGTGGTAACTTCTTTCTTTATGGGCTCAATCCCATCCCCCTCGACGCTTCTAGAATCACTATTCTAGATAAGCCTTGTGTAAAGACACCTGTTCGTGCAGATCGTCGCACTTCCCTCGATGGGGACGACCGTGAGTTAGCACTTCTTGCTTGGAACATATCGCCTCTTATGGAACTCATTTGGTGCCACGTTGTAGTGTCGTTACTGGTCGCGTCGTTTTGTTTGTCACGTCAATCTTTAGAGTCCAAGGTCGCAACCAACCCGACCGCGGCGAGTCTCGTAGTCATCCTGCATCACGTTCCCGTGGTCGACCCACCTTGGCACATCTGCGGCATCCATCGCCCAAATCCTGGTGATAGTTCTGGATTTAAAGCTTGCTGGGAGAGAAATTTTCACAATCATATGAGCGCATGTCATATCCTCTGCCAATTCATATGGAAATTGGTGACCCTGCACATATAAACACTAGAAGCCCACATTTCAAAGTTTCTTTCTGATTTCACAAAGTTTAAAGCAATTAGTCGTTGCTTCATTTTATCTCTTATTGATTTATGTCTCACTTTTAAGTGTCTGATCATCTTTACATCTTCAGGTGGTGTCTAGTGCAATCATTTCATATTCCATAGTGCTCCTAGCTAACATTGTTTATTTAGTTGATTTCTAAAATACTGCACCTCCTCCAAGGAGACAAACAAATCTTGATGTGAATTTTACATCTAAAGAATCACTAATCCCATTTATATCACTATATCCCGGATGAATATTTTATTTTATGGTATTTTTACTTTAGCAAATCACCCCCACACTTTGAGATAATTTAAATTAGATCTTCTTTTCTTCTAAATTTCATAGGATATAGTATCATTTTGTTCGAATGATATTATGTTTAAGATATAATAGACCGTTAAAATGGCCTCCCCCCACAAGTTCTCATATGCTATCACTAATTGTTTAGATTAGGCCTAGGGTAGTTAGCTAAAACCGCATTTGATTTTGCCATCTTCTAAAATTTTCACCATCAAATTTATCTGGTTTGACACTTATAGTTTCTTTAGTCATTAGGTTAGCCATTGACAATGTTTGAGGGTCGACAAAATCTATTGATGTGATGTGTATAATTTTTTGTCAAAATACTTGAATATATAAAGTCAACAAATAATCACTTAGATTTAAATTATCACAGAGTAACTAACAAGAGCGCAATAAAAGCATGAAATAATGAAGATTTTTTTTTCAATAAGTAGAAATTGCTAAATTTTAATTTCAGTAATTAAGATTAATTAATTCATGCAAACTAATCAAGAGTAATGACTTTCACAATTTTATTTTCTAAAAACAGAAATATATATACATATATATATATATACTAATGATTTTCTTAAAACTACCTTTTTTTAAAAAAAATCAATTTTCAGAAAATCAAAACTAATTTTTTAGATATTTATTTTCTGAAAAATGATTACTATAAACAAAAATAAAATAAATAAATAAATTATTAAACAGAAATAATTTTCAGAATTTATTTTTATGAAAATAGAAATTATTTATTTCATCAGAAATAATTTTAACTATTTTCTGATTTTCTGAAGATAGAAATAATTTATACCAACATGAATTTTCATAAAAAATCAGAAATACTTTGGTTTTTCTGTAAACAGAGATAATTACAAATTCTGTAAATAGTATTTGTTTAAAACAGAATTTACATTTCTAAAAAAATTATAATAGCTATTTTCAGAAGCTATTTTCTGTTAAACAACAACTGCATTTTAAATATTTAAACAGACATATACTAATTATTTTATGATAATTAATGTTTTTCTGAAAATTATTTCAGTTTTCAAAAAAATAGAAACCTTCCATTATAATAAGTTATCTTTGAAAATCAGAAATATAATTTCAGAAATATAATAATAAGAGCAATTATATTTCAGAAATATAATATCATAATTTCTGATTTCTGAAATTTCAAAAACTTAATTCTGATTTCAGAAATTTCACTAAATCTTAATTTCAGAAATATATATTTTTATGAATTTTAATTTCTGAAATCAGAAATGACTATTGTAAATAATTTTCAGAAATATATATTTTCTGAATTTTAATTTCTGAAATCAGAAAGGACTATTGTAAATAATTTCAGATTTTTTTTGTTTCAAAATTATAATTTTAATTTTAACAATCAGAATTCTAATTTTATTTTGATTATATATATATATATATTAATTAAAATATGTCGACGAGAAAGACATATTTTTAAATAAAACTTGTCGTCGTAGAAAAACACGTTATAAAATAGTGTCTTGTCTTGTAGACGTATTTTATAATCAAATTTAGAATATTATTTTTAGCAATATAATATAACAATAAATTAAGTTTACAAGAAAATCAAAACAGATTTTCAAATTTTATTGTAACAGAAATCACTACGACATGACTGTTAAATACGTTATTTTGTTAAGTAATTATTTAAGTAGAGAATAATATCAATTGTGTCGACGTTATACTATTTAAGCAATATCTGATGTATAACATGCAATATATATTTTGACCTATATGTTATAATAAAATAATAAATTTTAAGAGAATAGATTTTATATTCTTTATCCGCAAACGCTGATACGAAACAACGTCTTGGATGTTTTTTTTCAGCAATATAATGTAAATAAGTTCTCTTAGATTGTTGAAAATATTGTTAAAAATAATAAAAATTAATAACAAATAATTAAATTTAAAATATAAATTAAAAGGTTAAAGAAAGCGTAACCTTTTGGTCGAAGCGCGATGTCGCTGAACTAAGAGAACTTCTTACCGGCCGACGTGCGGTCCTCGTGACAACGGTCTCCTAGAGATACGACGACCCCGAGTAGGCGACACCCACTCTCTCATCGGCATGTCCTCAAAGAAAACTTTATCGAATCTCAACTCGACTTTCAAGAACTCAACACAAAAGAAATAAAAATTATGGAGGAAAGAAAAGGAGAAGAAAATTGAAGAGCTTTCACGTTGCTACTCTTGTGATTGTGTTGTAATATTTAGGTTGGTCAAGGGGTCTATATATTGGCCTTAGGAGATCACCCCACGTTTATACATTGATGGCCTCCTTAACGTTAATGGGTGTGTAACGTTTCCTTTAAAAGAAATGTTACACGTTGTAACGTTCACCTTGTGAATGTTACAACGGTTTTATATGTTTTTTTTTAAATCACACTCATTTAACAACTTCTTCACAGTCGTTAATTATTTTTCTGCACCATCATTTTTTTTATTTTTCTCAATACATATCCATTTTCTTGTCATATGAGAGTGCAGTTACTACGGTTGCCAACTGTCTCTCTCTAGGATCGATCAACCATGTTAACAATCTGCTCACAATTAACGTACTCCAATCAAAATCCAACTGTGCTCGTCCGTAACGTAAAAAGCGGACATTTTTCTTTTCCTGTCAGACCACTTTTACAAAAGCTGAGTTCCAAAGCTTAACGATCCCCAAAAACATGACATTGGATTGGGGATGCATTCTCCAATCCCCAAAACACGATGATCGTTCTTCAGCCTCTTCCAATCATATGTCACGTCGACCCTTCGTTTTATCAAAAAAAAGGCACACCTCCTTTTTAAATGATTCATAATGCATCATTCTTTACTTTTTTTTTTCTTTTCTTTTCCTGGATCTGCCGGAGAGCACACAACGGCTGGTCTGCATCTGGGTACATAAAAAATCTTGGTCTATTCTTTTCGTTCAAACAAAAAAAAAAACAAAAGAGATCATGCATATCAACCATTATTAAGAAGAGAATTAAGGGCATGTCGTCTCTAAAAAATGATGTTGATGCCTCGGAGAGGGATTTGAGGTGGACTATTCCACCACGACGTTGAGACGGATTAAAGTCAATTTTCTATCCGTCGCTAATAAATGATGGTCGATAATTCAGCATCAGATTTGAGACAGAAGATTTTTGTCACAAATTTGCTACATATTTACGATACAAACTCGGCTCGTCAAAAATTAGTGAGTATTTTTCAATGACTGATCGATGTAATCCGTCGTAAATCTGTGTCTACTCCGTCATTAAACGATTTCCCAACGGATTAACGACGAGCTTGCGACGACGAAAATACGGAATGTGTCCGTCGCAAATCCCAATTTTCTTGTAATGTCGCTACTCGGGAGTGGGGGGTTAGTGAGGAGAAAATAATCAGCCTAGCCCCCACTAAGGCTCAACAACGACTGGCTCAAGGACCCAACAATGACTGGCTCTGGATCTGGGCTCGTGCCCCACGCACGTACGTAACTTCTCCACGATCCACGTGACACATGATCTGAGAGCCATTATCATCATGATGGCTGAATAATAGACATCAAGGGGCAACTGATGTGACACAACCTAGGACTTAAATAAACAAGCACAATCGCAATCAAACGGACCGATGTCGGCGACCGCTCACCCGATGCTCACCAAGACCCGGGGGTAACTTGGCAATGCCTAGTGGAGGAAGTGGGGTTGGACCCTTGCTGGTAGAGGGCCAGCAAGACCAATGTTTGATTCCCAATGGATGTGGATGCCCAATTCAAGGGGGCCGACAAAGTGCCAAAGGCACCGGTGATTCTCTTCCCACGGTGATCACTCAAGACAACGGGGGTTGAGGATCGAGCTCTCACTCGCATAACCAACAGAACTAGAACGAATATTGAAAGACAAGCACTAAATGGAGTGAAGGATTGAGCACTTACTCGACCGGTTTGAAGAAACCGGTCCCGGTCGGAGACGAGGGCGAGCGGGGAGGCGAGTGGATCCCCACACGCTGCGTCGGGGTAGCTTGACCTGCCCAAACAAGTTACACCACTACACCTCTCGCAGGAGGGGGATCTTGGGGTGGGGGTTAATGAGATTACAAATAATACTACCTCCACGCAGGGAGGGGCCTTCAGCTGGCCAAGCGGGGCGGGGAAATTAGACTAAAGAGGGATGACTAAGTAACGGCACTAAATCTGCTTGCTGTCTGCGAACAGGGACAGATAGTCGGTGTTGCTGCTGTAGAACCCGTTCAGAAATTTTGCTGGTGGCGAGACCGGTGGGAAAATCTTCGTAGCTGAGAAGGGAATGCCTCATAATTTCTTTAATTTCTTCTGGAGTCGCTGCTGGACAGGATGGAGGTTTGAACAGAGCCTCAGATTCTCGGACCGGCAGCTGCAGACTTCTAACAGCAGATTGCAGAGAATGCCCCGGCAGCTCCTGACCTCGGAATCAAGCGCCGTTGGAGTCGTTGGAATCGTGGACGAGTCCTCTTCGCAGTAAAACTGACGGGGAAGCCAACCGATGTCGGAGAAGACTAGGGGATGTATAACAATGGCGACTGGTCGGTGCAGACTGTGGGTAGCAGATCTGTGTAGCTGAGGGAGAAAAATGAGAACTCTGGATCACGAACGCCGAATGAAGTTCTGTTTCTTGATTCTGGAAGTAGACTGGGCGATGAAGAATTTGAAGAAGAACTCCGGGGTTCGTCGTGGCAGAGCTTCTCATCTGGCTCAGGTTCTCAGCCAAGGCAGAACTGCGCAGTTGTGGGAGAATGGACCTCCTGGACGGCTCGGAGATCATAAGAAGATGAAACCACTTCTGTTGCGAAGGAGACTGGTAGACGCTTCCGAAGATGCCTCTTGGGTCTTCAAACTCGTCTGGAGGAAGTCGTGGTGGCCGCTGCAAGTCGCCGGTTCATCTGCAACCTCTTGACAGCAAACTGCAACTTCGAAGTAGCTTCCAATGACCAAGAAAGAAGAAGGGGAAGGGGGTAGATGAGTGTGGGAGTAACCCCTGGTTGTAATGGGGTCTTGAAGGGGATGTTCTAAGGTGTGGGAGGTGGAGAATAAGGTCTGGAAGAGGGTCCAACAGATGGTGGTAGTGGGGGCTGCGAATTTGGGAAGGTGGGTGAGAGGGAAAGGGTATTTGAAAATGGGTTTAAGGGTGGGGTTAATTTGTTTGTCTTGGGAATAGGGGGGGTTGTGTTGGGGAAGGGAATGGGTGCTTGGGGTAGTGGGAAGGGTGCTTGGGAAAGTGGGAGGGGTAGTTGGGGGTTGGATGGTGAGGAGAGGATTGGTGGAGGGGGTCTTGGGAAGGGATGGAGTATTGATGAGGGTTGTGGGGAATGGGAAGAGGCTTAAATGGGGTAGGTGGGGAGTGGAGGTGGTTGGGAAGGGAGGAGAGAGAAGAAAATTTGAATTTGGGTGTTGAGGAGAGAGAAAGTGGAGTGTAAAGAGAGAGATTAAGAGAGGGAAGGGTGGGGAATCTCTCCCCTAGGGTTTCTCACCCAAAAACTAGAATCTCTCCACTAGATAAGAAGTGTAAACTCTCAAAATGGTAAGTTTTTCATTCATGGATTCATTCAGTTGAAATGGAGGGAATGGGGTCCTATATATAGGCAACCCACATTTTACAATAAGTCCCTGACAAAAGAGTCAATGACAAATAACCGAGGGGGTAGGGGGGCACTTGGGCCAAACCCAATGAATTGGGCCCAATAACTAACTAAACAACATAATGACACTCAAACTTAGGGAAATGAACACAAGACCTAGGAACATGACTCAAATAAAAGGGAAAATACATCAAATGACTCAAATAAAAATTACATAGGACTCAAATATAAATGACTAGACCATGCCGGATGCAACCGGGGTGAGGAGACGAGCTGTGAACGTGGGCATGAGAGGTGATGTCCCCATCATACTCCCGGGGTGCGGAGAACTTGACTCCGTCGAGTAAGTGTCCTCCCCTCCTTGGAGGGTGTAGAAGTGGTACTGCCCTTAAGTCTTCCGAACGAGACCGATCCATCCACCTGCCGAGATAGCGCTCGTATACCTTGCTCCTGGTGGTAGTGACCTGTTCATCCAATATTCGTTCAATGCGCTCACGCTGGGCTCTCTTGGCTGGTGGACTCTCCTCACGGGTGGGTGCTCTCTCAACGGAGGGAATATGCTCAATATCCTCACTAGGTACCACCGTGGGTCCCTTGTATGGCACTAGGTCGGTGACACTGAATGTGGGACTTACCCCATATTCCTCGGGGAGATCTAACTCATAGGCATTTGCACCAATGCGTCTCAGGACCTGTAAGGGACCAGCCCCACGTGGCCTCAATTTGGAGATGGCTCCCGGGGAGAGCCTCTCCATCCTTACCATCACAAAGTCACCCTCATGGAATTCTTGGTGACGTCGATGAGAGTCGGCTCGCCTTTTATAAGTCACATTCTTCTTGCTAATGTGCTTGCGGATCTCTTTATGTAATGTTGTGAATGCAGCCATCCTAGGGGTGATGGGTGGACCTGGACAACCAAAAGTAGACCTATCGTGTAATGATGCAGTGTAGACTTTGGTTAGCCTAGGTGGGCCGGGGCACCCGTAGGTGGCCCTATCATGCAAATTGGTGATAAATATTGGGGGACCCGGACATCCGTAGATGCCTTTGACATGCTTAAGACCCATGATGAATGAAGGTGGACCATGACATCCGAATATGGATCACTCATACTTTCTACTTGACATGTGGGTGATATGAATGAATGGACCCAACATTGTGTTCATGCCAAGGGGTATGGTAAGCCTAGACACATGCATGCTTTTCCCAAAGGTGACTTCCATGTGTATAGGTGTGGGACAACCTTTGAACTCCCATTGGAAAGGATCGAATGGATCTAAGAAGGTGGTCATCATGGGGTGGGGCACAACCTTATTACCTAGGGATATGTGGCCCAAGGTCATGGCTCCCAAGGTGTAACCCGGGTCATGGATGAGGTGGGTTTGGCCCAATATGGTGGGTGAGGGTAGGAAAGGGTGGGTGGTTGGTAAGATGGTTGGGTCATATGAGTCCCTTGACTCCCATTGGAATGGATCATATGGATCATAAAATGGGTCTCTTAGGGGGAGGAACTCCATGTCCTCAAGATCCTTCAAAGGTGCTAAGTCATCCTTCTCCATGATAGTTGTGCCAATGTTCTTGACAAGTGGGTCGGCCATGGGTGGAGGGATTGGCTTTCTACCCGAGATAAGAAGCTCTAAATCGAGGAGAAGGTTGGGCTCATCGGGTGTAGGGAGGAATAGAAGGAGGTCGCTAGTGTAGCAACCAATGGTGCAAACCGAGGTGATAGACCCTGTGCATAGGTGTAGGAGGCTAAGGCTCCTAGGTTGTTCGACCATAGGGGTCAACATGTTAGTCATCTCTAATTGCCATGCTATACCCTTGAGAAGGTCCTCTAAGGTCTCCACTTGATAGGATGCTTGGATTGTGGTGTGATAGGAGAAGAAGGGCACTATGGGAAGGTCTCGTTCTATGGGTCTCGAATTGGGCTCTCCTTTAGCCAACTAACAATGGGTTCTCCTAAGATGAGCTCCGCCCCAACTAGAGAGGGTGGTGTAAGGTAAAGACCATCGTGTGAGGTTTCTTCTTCAGCTTGGACTTGGGTTTTCTCCAAAGTGGGGGGTGGGTTTGGAGTGCTCACAACTATTGGATTGGGTATGAGTTCTGCTACCAAGGAGGTGAGAGAGTCTTTTGGGGTGATGAGGGTTTGTGTGTGGTGTTCCCAGGGTAGAGGGTAAAGGGAAACTTGGATTGGGATTGGTAGGGTGTGGTTTGGGAGTGGAAGTAGTGGAGGTCTAGGTTGGGGTAGGATTGGGGTTGGAAGTGGAAGGTGGGTTGGGTGACAGGATTTGGGTTGGGTGGTGGTGGCCGTCATGGCTCTAGGTGGAGGGATGGACACGGGGTCTACTTGGGTTTGAATGGTGAGAATAGGGTGAGTGGTGGTCCTTTTTTGGGAAACCGGGTCGGTTAGGGGTCTCTTCCCCTTGGGATCGGCTGGTTGTGGAGGGGTGGTAGTGGGGGCCAATTGAGTTTGGATAGATAGGTTTGCGGAAGGAGGTTTTGGTTGGAGTGTGGGGATCCTCATGGGATTTGGTGGAGAGGTGGTTGTTTGGTTTATTTTGGTCTTAAGGGAGAGGACTTGGTCGCGAAGTGTTGTTATGATGGTTGAGAGATGAATTGTTGGGGGTGGTGGGGGTGGAGACCAAAGGTCGGTCTCAAGTTGGCCGGGTGGGGATGGAGGAGTGGTAGTGCTCCTCGGGTTAGGGGTGCTTGAGTAGGAGGGGTGGGAATGTTTGGGGATGTAGATCTTTCTAAGTTCTACCTTCATCTCTTCCCATGAGTGAATAGGTTCTTGTCTTCTAACCCTCCTTAAGCCCTCTATGTGTTCCCACTTACTTTTGGCTTGACCCCGAAGTCGTCCCTTGGCCTTTCGGACTCTCGCCGATCCATATACCCAAGTCTCTTCGAAGTACTTTTCTATCGTAGCCTCCCACCTAAGATAGTCACTAGAATGTGATCCGTCAAAGGTAATATCCCTATCTAGGATGAAGTCTATGGGTGGTGAGTAGGCTAAGTAGGTGGTCATGATGAACGGGGGGATCAATGCAAGGGTCGGATTGATGATGACACCAATGCAAGCATGCCCTAGGACTTGACTTGATAGAGACAAGTCAATGACTTGCTCTGATACCAATTGATCTGACACAACCTAGGACTTAAATAAACAAGCACAATCGCAATCAAACGGACCGATGTCGGCGACCGCTCACCCGATGCTCACCAAGACCCGGGGGTAACTTGGCAATGCCAAGTGGAGGAAGTGGGGTTGGACCCTTGCTGGTAGAGGGCCAGCAAGACCAATGTTTGATTCCCAATGGATGTGGATGCCCAATTCAAGAGGGCCGACAAAGTGCCAAAGGTACCGGTGATTCTCTTCCCACGGTGATCACTCAAGATAACGGGGCTTGAGGATCGAGCTCTCACTCGCATAACCAGCAGAACTAGAACGGATATTGAAAGACAAGCACTAAATGGAGTGAAGGATTGAGCACTTACTCGACCGGTTTGAAGAAACCGGTCCCGGTCGGAGACGAGGGCGAGCGGGGAGGCGAGTGGATCCCCACACGCCGCGTCGGGGTAGCTTGACCTGTCCAAACAAGTTACACCACTACACCTCTCGCAGGAGGGGGATCTTGGGGTGGGGGTTAATGAGATTACAAATAATACTACCTTCATGCAGGGAGGGGCCTTCAGCCGGCCAAGCGGGGCGGGGAAATTAGACTAAAGAGGGATGACTAAGTAACGGCACCGAATCTGCTTGCTGTCTGCGAACAGGGACAGATAGTCGGTGTTGCTGCTGTAGAACCCGCTCAGGAATTTTGCTGGTGGCGAGACCAGTGGGAAAATCTTTGTAGCTGAGAAGGGAATGCCTCAGAATTTCTTTAATTTCTTCTGGAGTCGATGCTGGCCAGGATGGAGGTTTGAACAGAGCCTTAGATTCTCAGACCGACAGCTGCAGACTTCTAACAGCAGATTGCAGAGAATGCCCCGACAGTTCCTGACCTCGGAATCAAGCGCCGTTGGAGTCGTTGGAATCGTGGACGAGTCCTCTTGGCAGTAAAACTGACGGGGAAGTCAACCGATGTCGGAGAAGACTAGGGGATGCAGAACAATGGTGACTGGTCGGTGCAGACTGTGGGTAGCAGATCTGTGTAGCTGAGGGAGAAAAATGAGAACTCTGGATCACGAACGCCGAATGAAGTTCTGTTTCTTGATTCTGGAAGTAGACTGGGCGATGAAGAATTTTGAAGAAGAACTCGTAGGCTGATTCCTCCGGGGTTCGTCGTGGTAGAGCTTCTCATTGGCTCAGGTTCTCAGCCAAGGCAGAACTGCGCAGTTGTGGGAGAATGGACCTCCTGGACGGCTCGGAGATTGGAAGAAGATGAAACCACTTCTGTTACGAAGGAGACTGGTATACGCTTCCGAAGATGGCTCTTGGGTCTTCAAACTCGTCCGGAGGAAGTCGTGGTGGCCGCTGCAAGTCGCTGGTTCATCTGCAACCTCTTGACAGCAAACTGCAACTTCGAAGTAGCTTCCAATGACCAAGAAAGAAGAAGGGGAAGGGGGTAGATGAGTGTGGGAGTGACCCCTGGTTGTAAGGGGGTCTTGGAGGGGATGTTCTAAGATGTGGGAGGTGGAGAATAAGGTCTGGAAGAGGGTCCAACAGATGGTGGTAGTGGGGGCTGCGAATTTAGGAAGGTGGGTGAGAGGGAAAGGGTATTTGAAAATGGGTTTAAGGGTGGGGTTAATTTGTTTGTCTTGGGAATGGGGGGGGGTTGTGTTGGGGAAGGGAATGGGTGCTTGGGGTAGTGGGAAGGGTGCTTGGGAAAGTGGGAGGGGTAGTTGGGGGTTGGATGGTGAGGAGAGGATTGGTGGAGGGGGGGTCTTGGGAAGGGATGGAGTATTGATGAGGGTTGTGGGGAATGGGAAGAGGCTTAAATGGGGTAGGTGGGGAGTGGAGGTGGTTGGGAAGGGAGGAGAGAGAGAAAAATTCGAATTTGGGTGTTGAGGAGAGAGAAAGTGGAGTGAAAAAGAGAGATTAAGAGAGGGAAGGGTGGGGAATCTCTCCCCTAGGGTTTCTCACCCAAAAAATAGAATCTCTCCACTAGATAAGAAGTGTAAACTCTCAAAATGGCAAGTTTTTCATTCATAGATTCATTCAGTTGAAATGGGGGGAATGGGGTCCTATATATAGGCAACCCACATTTTACAATAAGTCCCTGACAAAAGAGTCAATGACAAATAACCGAGGGGGTAGGGGGGCACTTGGGCCAAACCCAATGAATTGGGCCCAATAACTAACTAAACAACATAATGACACTCAAACTTAGGAAAATGAACACAAGACCTAGGAACATGACTCAAATAAAAGGGAAAATACATCAAATGACTCAAATAAAAATTACATAGGACTCAAAACTAAATGACTAGACCATGCCGGATGCAACCGGGGTGAGGAGACGAGCTGTGAACGTGGGCATGGGAGGTGATGTCCCCATCAGCAACCTACGTCCCCTCACCTCCCGTCGAGTAGAAGGCCAAGTGTCTCATGATCCCACGATCTCATACAGTCGCTTCCCCACCAAGTCAAGTAACACAAACAATGGAGACATGCTTGAGGAGAACCCTATAAGAAGTTTCCTAGCCAAACGGCTAGGGGGCTGTAAACGCTCTAAGCCTCTAACACCCTACGCTCATTATATTTTTTGCTCTATTAATTGATCCTCTCTAGCACTCCCACTATCACCCTAGCACTCTTCACCCGCTCCAAATATTCGTCTCACTTTGATATCAGAGGGTTGTCCTCTAAAAAGATCACACGCAGGACTACTCATGACATCTTTTCTTTGCTCTCAGGTATTCCCCTCGGATAATTTTTATTTTTTCTGAATTAACAAATCTAAGAGATATAGCACACAATCCGAGATACCATTTTTCAATCCGGACACCTCTTAACTTAAAATAAATAAACTGAATTAGGTTTTGGCCTCGGACCTTCAAACGTGTCATTAAAGAATGGACGTGCTAAATGCAGAGTGAAGACCTAAGTGCACGTGAGATCTTATCCGCATGCCCGCAGTACTGTAACAACTGCATTAGAAGGTCACTGAACGAGTTCTTCCAAAAAATAGACGTACGCCTCTTCATACTGCTCACTTGAGCCTGCGGTCCTGACTGAGGCCTCGATGCATTCACGGTTTTTTATTTCCAGACAGACAAAGGAGAAAAGAAATAAAGAAAGAGAAAGGAGGAGACTGGCACTCCAGCATGCCACAGATTAAGTACACTTCATCACGTACACAGTTGCCTCCATCAGATGCCTCCATGTTTGCCGCTTCACGGGCATCGCTCCATCTTGTCTTCACTCGGAGGCTCTCCTCGACTGGGACCTCCCGGGGCCGAGCACCACCGTCGCGAAGTCGCGGCCGAATTTGATCCGGCGGGCGTCCTCGGTGGAGATGCGGTAGGCGTTCACCAGCACTCCCTCGGGGATGCCCCGGAGGACGGAGGTCCGCCCGGCGAGGGGGCTCACCATGGCGTTGTCGTTGGTCTTGAAGGCCACCCACTCGAACTCCTCGTCCCGCGCATGCTTCACCGCCGCGTAGCCCTGCGGCACAATCAGGTTTTGACCGCGGCGGAGCTGGCCGTTGTAGAGCCAGTGGCAACGATCTGGATGCGGGCGGAGCCCCTCGTGTAGTAGTCTAGTAGATCATGCTGTGGGCGTTGATGTGCCACAGCGGGGCAACGATGGCGTTCTGCACACATATATCACACGCAGAGCCGATCGAACGATCGAGGTCAGGTGCATCTATAAGGCGCAAAGGTGTAGTGAGTGCTCGATAATATTCTCGTATTAAAAATAGATTAAAATATAATATGATTATAATTATGTTCTCTTCATTTAATATATATCTTAAAATTTTATAAAATTTAACAGAGAGAAATCAAAAAAGAGGGGGAGATAAGGTGAGCGTGCGTGCGTGATTTCTTTCCAACGTGCGCATCCAACCGAAGAAATCAAACTAAATCGGTTCCCGGTGGGGTTATAGACGTACCCCTCGGATCGAGGTGGCGGCCTCTCTCAGCGCTCAGCTGCAGGAATCTGAGGACGGGGAGCTCCTGGCTGTTGAGGGTGGTGACAGACATGACCGCCAGCCGGCTGTAGGAGTCAGCCTTCATGGGGTCTCCGATGTTCTCCCTCAGCCTCATGCTGCACAGCGTCTCCTCCAGACCGTTGTCCTCTTCTCGACCCCTCCTCCTCTCCTCCCTCTCCTCCTCCTCCTCCTCCCATGTCTCTTCCCTCTCCTCCATCCGGCCGGGGACCTACCACTTCGAGGCCTTTCTCCACCTTGATGATGGTGCACCTCTGCTCGTCCACGCCCTTGACCTTCCTCGCCACCTCCCGGTTCACACCCAAGGCCTCTGACAGGATCTCGTCGTCGAACCCGCTTGTGGGTGACAAGTGCTGGAGCTGTTCTGAGGAGGCCCTGCATGGCGCGTTGCCATGGGGAGCTGCTGACGCGAGGGGTGGTGCATGCGCGGGCGATCTGTCGACAGCAGACCACATAAGGGGCTGCCATGTGATACGAGTCACTGCGCCCCCCATGCGTCCAGACACGCTATCGAGGCGCCTCATAAACATATCCCTAGCGGGGACAGCAGATACGGATGTGGTCGGAAGTGGGCAACCAAGGCGAGTCGGTCTAGCTTTTTTTTTATTATTATTCAAAAGCCCTACCTAGTGATTAGTTGAAGAGTGCTCCCCAATCCGGGATACACTTCCTCACCTAACACCAAAGGAGTGTATTATTGATAACTGAAGAAGAAAATATTTACAATAATCGGATGCTAGACATAACTAGCTTATCTAACCTGCCATCACCCTTGACCGAATTGAGAAAAAGAGACCGTCGGGTACAGCCTGACATTGTAGTACTCGAGATGATTAGGCCTACGTCGATTCTTTCTTTTGCTCCTGCGGGCGGACTGGAAAGAAGTATCAAACTCCATGCCATGCTCATCAACAGAACCATCAAACTCGTCGGGGGCAGTATCATGAGCCGAAGGGAGGAGATCATATTACAGTGGTAGCGCAGGGGGGCCCCGGGGAGCATCAATCAAAGCAGTCAGGGGAGGCTGCTGGCTGGGTGTGTCACTGGCGGAACCATCGGCAGCCAGAGCGGAGATAACAGGTAGTGGAGGAACGTCATCGCGAGGCACGTCGTGAGGGGGCTGCAAGGCCGGCGGAGACGGCGCCAAGGGCGTTGCAGCACTGCAGGGCCGAGGAAGGCCAGAAGCCCCAGGCCGAGAAAAGGCTGGAAGAGTGTTGATTTCATCTCTCATCGCGCGAAGAGCAACCATGCAGGCCAATCGGTCCGCTTCCTTAGGGAGGACGACAGCAGTCGGGCCCATCAGGATAGTCGGGAAGGCCGGAGAAACATTGTCAGGGAGGACTACTAGTTGGCCGGAGGCGCACTCTGCCCTCACCTTGTCACCACCTTCAAAAAAAGCAGACACTACAGGGGATCTTTGGAAGCCCCGAGCATCCTGTCGGGGAACAGCAGCAGGGGGGACCACAGGGGCGTCAGCATCCTTAAGTCCCTCGTCAACCTGAGCTGGAGGCTGCTGATCATGAGACAAAGCTGCAGGAGGTGGCGCTGGCGTTGGACGAGGGACGATTGCATCGAGAGGCATCGCAGGCCCACCAATATCCTTCAAGACATGATTAGGCCGGACATCAACGCAAGCTGGAAGCTGCTGTTCAGAGAACTGAACTGCAGGAGGAGGGGCATTAGACGGAACAATGTCAGTAGGGGAGATGTCGTCCCCAGCAGGAGAAGGGACCTTGACAGGACCGTGGGCAGCATCCTCAGCAGTAAGATTGTCAGCAGGGGAAGAGTCGTCCCCGGGAGGAGAGGGCCAACTCTTACAGCTCCAGTCGCATCAGCAGGAACACCCAGGGTGGTAGGGCCACCAGGAGCATCCGAAGGAGCAATGTGATCAAGCATACAGGGGGCCAAGGAGTCCTCCAGGCAGGTCGGTTTGGGAGACTGATGCTTTCCCAAGTCACCTGCAGACGAGGCAGACCCTTCCTGTCGCATGGCGCCCACACAAGGATATATGCCGCCGCAGTTCGATCGACCGTCGGGCGTGTTTCATCTCATCAAGATGCTTAAATTAACAACGTAGTGCCATTCCTCTTCCATGCCCATCTCCTCCCCTTACACTAACTCTAATCTGTAACAGCCACAAATCAATACGGTATCCCATTCATCTGGACCTCTGGTCATATGTAAACTTATGATTGCGAAGGCAGCTCCTTGATTGACGCAGTCATACGGCCTTGGTTTTCCGCAGCAAAGGCCATGATAGTCCAGTTTATGAGTTGCATGCATGCCCGTTTTCTCTCAGATTTGACGGGTATGAATAGTCATATGTAGAGGGTCAAGAGGGACGAGACAAAGAAGCTTACGGCCGTTTCAGCCTGGTGAGTAGGAGGAAGACGACCAACAAAATGTTTAGATGGATGTACATCAATTATATTAACTTTTTTTTTTTTTTGTCAAGCATGGCTTCATAAAAATGGACGCAATGCTGCTAACTAGTTAGCAGTAGCTCACATCTTTCCGCAAAATATAAAAGAAAAGCAAATAAACTAAACTAGTGTGGCCCATCGTCCCGTAGTGTACACAAAGCGCTAAACGTCCCAGCCACCATCAAACTATTTGAAGGGCATGATAGTTTGCATACGTCAGGACTGTGTAAACAAAAGGCCACAGGGGAGGGTGAGGAGCCACAACATCACCAGTAAGTTCACTTTGGGTTCCTGAGAACAATGATCACTGAATCTCCACGAAGGAACATTTTACTGATGAATCTGTCCTTGTTAACGGGTTGAGCCTTCCTCTTACCTTTGCCTGTCTTGGGAACCTCAGTCCACATCTCCTTGACATTCTCAAGGACCATGTTGCAGTGCCGGTCAAAAGCTCTCACACGCCCAAGAAGCTTCTTGTTGTTACGGCAATTGATGAGCACCTGGGTGTTATTCTTGACGCTCATCATCAGTACAGAGAGTGGCCCAGTGTTGAATTCCTCCTCTTCTTTCTTTCCAGCACCGTCCTCATCCATCATGTGCAACGATTCAAGCGTCCACACCTGCCGTGGCAACCAGGGGTGTCAGAGAAGCCCCAACAGCTCTCTCGCTTGAAAGGAGGAAGCTCCGGGGCGAAAGCGGCGCCAGGTAAAAAGTTTAAAAACTAAAAAACAACATCGTTGCGATCACGGTGGGACTCGAACCCACAATCTCCCGCTCCGGAGGCGAGCGCCTTATCCATTAGGCCACGCGATCTCGTTGTCTGGCATGCCTTCCGGTTTCTTATAATAAAAATGTCCGATGACTTTCCTGGTGTCCTCAGGCCTCGGCAGCATTCTCAAGTAGGGCGTGTTGGGTGAGTGTCGTTGTAGAAAGCCGACACAGATAATGTAGTTGGCCATGAAGCTCGAGTGAGGGGAACAAAAAAAAGTTCTTTCATCCTTCTAATCATGTTTTTTTCTAAATAGGATCTCTACAAAATTATTTTTTTGGTCGTACACTTTAAACGCCTCTCTTTTTTATTATTTTTGTGATAAAGCATGCCATTATAATGTAACCAACTATCCCATAAATATAATTTCTTTTAAACACTTGGAACAAAACTCGTGAAATTTTCTTGAGAAATAAAGGAATGAACTAAAGCTACGGAAAGCACACGACTCAAGCACGGTAGTATCACCACCATACTATATGTCACTGCTAAGTCCATCGTCAAAATTCCCATCGGGCCATATTAATTTCAGAACTTATTTTTGCATTGTCTCCTGAACGTCGAGCAGACCACAATATTATTGCTGATTAATTGTCTTGGAAAAACAGAAGTCAAAACGAATTAATTTTTACGAAGAAACAGAATTTTTTTCATGATGGTGCTTTGCTTTTGTACTACGATCTTAGACGTGTGTCCACCATCCAAGCACATCGCATTTACCGTGGTCTGCGTTCATATCGCATTTATCGTCAGCCATCATTTGCCCTTCCTGCGTTCGTATCAATAATCAGATGTTACCATAATTGCCTATGTTTTGAGAATTTCTATGCATTATATAATTAGAGTACTGCCGCAGTGCCACACTTTTTGTCTCACATTTTATCACCCCTTCGCCGACACGAAAAAAAAAATTGAGCTTAAAGTTTGGTGCCACGAACTGGGGGAGTAGTATCAAACTTGAGTTGTTCATCTTAATTGTCTGATCATCTCAAGATCAAACAACGCTATTTGTGTGGGCCTACTGCACTGCTGGGTGGACAAGACGGCACGTTCAGACGGGTGCAACAAAGGAGCTGCTGCCCTCTATTTTAACGAACCAAAAGCTTTAAAAAGGGAGAAAGTAAAAGAAAACTTGGTGTCCGGCAAGCACCAGGGGATGTCACCATAGAACAAAAACACTACGCAAAATGCACATCACAACACGAAAACAAACCAGTTCCTCAGCGCCAGAAATGCCCTGTTAACAAGAATGTAATGGCATATATCCAAATAGAGCCCTAAGATCTAAGGTTCATTTCCAGTCTCAACCGGATAAGATAACGAACAGAAATATATACAAATGTATATAAGATATATGTACACAAATCCTAGACATCAAGACAAAAAATACCATTATTTGTGACAAACCTATCACTAGTGATTAAAACAGCTGTTGTTTGTACAAGCGGATTGTGGAAATCTTGGTGGATTTTGTGAGAGGTGAGTACAGTTGTCCTGTTGGTGAGAAGAATACAAAAATAGTTAACAACCCGATCGCAAGCAACCGGTCCTCTGGGAACTCACTCCCTGTACTTTGTCAAGTCGAATGTGAGGGTTCTCGAGCAGCTGCAGCCAACACAGAATAAATGGTTTTCTTTCTTAGCAATCAGATGGACGTCATTTTTGCAGGTGGTGGGTGAGTCAAGAAAAGTCACCTTCTCTCAGAGTCCCTGTAAACGCCAACCAATGCCTCAGCCTTGTCATAGAAGCTGTCCTTCAGTGAAATGACTATAGTCTGAAAGCCATTCCCCCCATCAGCCTCCTGGTTACCTTGGAGAATTCCGCAAGATTTTGACCTAATGAATGCAGCGACCTTTGCCACATTTAAGTTGTCCAGAGCTGCATCAACTTCGTCCAGTATAAAGAATGGCGATGGCTTGTAACTGAAATAGCCAATAGATCAAACTACAGCATCAACCAACCAAGCTCATGTGAAACCTAAGGGTACTGACTATAACCCAGGAGTAAAGATTGATCTGGCTTTCACTTTGAAGGTTCAATTGAATGTTCCCATGAAAAGCTCCAGATTAATTCCATCTGTTAATAAGGTCGCCCTCAGCAACTTGAAGCCACTATGGTACTAGTTACTAGTACACACTAGTTACTAGTACACAGAAACGCAATGAATACCTCCATGAATGACTCAAATGAAAAGAACAAATAAATGAACATGACTATGATCACTTTTCCGATGGAAGTGCCATGATCATCCATTTTGAAATCATATCGACTGATGGTGTGATAAACCAATGTCTCACTTTACTGGTTATTAAATGTTCGAGATACTGGTATTGTATCCAGCTCTTCTAGTGACCTGAACAAGGGCCAGGTCCGCAGATGAGCATCAAGATTTCAACCAAAACCTTGTGAGGATTTGACAATCACATTTTCTATACACTAAAACATAGCATGTACCACACAAATATCATAGTATAATATCATTTGATTCATTTCCATGATAAAAGCTGAATAGAGGTGAAACTGAAAATGCACCTGTGAATAGAAAAGAGAAGAGCCAGTGCTGCAACAGTTTTCTCCCCACCAGATAACTGTTCCATTTCTCGGAAACGCTTGGTAGGAGGCATAGCAGTGTATTTGATGCCATGTAAAAAGGGATCATCCTCATTTTCAAGATTCAGGTATGCTGTCCCCCCAAGTGGATGTGTCTGGCTTTTTGTTAGTTGCTTGTAAATCTTGTCAATATTTGTGGAAATATGATCAAATGCCTCCATAAAAAGTTCGTACCTGCATCAGCCAAAATGGATTCTCCAGCTAGTGTTCAAGAGAAAAATGGCATAGTAAATGCACAAGAGCATGATAGGGAATACTCCCTTGGATGATACAGTTTCAATGGAAAAGGGTTTCTGTGAACATTTACATTAACACATTAAACATTCAGTCATTGTGGAGCAATATGATATACCAGTATAAATGCTTAGAAGATGATACTGATTTCAGAACTAACAGGGGATTAGAATCCTCAGATGTTACACACTCAAATGGCCACCGCATAAGATGTCAACACTTAAAGTGACAAATATGAATTTTGTCAAATAAGACGCAAATTAATCATAAAATTGTACCTCAAGCAGTTCTTCCAGAAAAATTGATAAATGTGAATTTAAGGAAGCTATCACTTTTTAGGCAAAGTGACAGAATTATTTGGGTATACCTCTTTTGCTTGACTGCATTATATCTGTCCGATATTTCTTTCTCTTCTTTCCGGACAGCTTCAAATTCTTCAATGACCTGTTTTTCCTTTTCCTGCAGAGCTTCGTACTGGTCGAGTGCCTTCAGATTGGGAGCTGTCTTTTCAATTTCAGCCACCAGTGACTCCATTTTATGTTTGAACTCCACCTCAAGTTTTTCTCGCTCAGAAGCTCGCATATCTTGCAAGTGTGTTCTACTAAGCTGGTTATAGTCAAATACTGGTTTTGGTGCAGCTGAGTCAGTTTCCATTGGGTCATCAATAGTAGGAAGTTTTATATGTTCTAGATCGCATTTCTCTAGTATCTCCTGCCTGTGTGATTTAAGCTGTTCAATGTGTGTCTCCTACAGTATATCACAAAGTGCAATAATCAAGTGGTTGAGATAAGAATACAGCACAATACAATGGTCTGTGTGAACCCAGGCTCAGAATGAGGGGGGAAAAGGGGAAGTTATTAAGGAGTTTCAGTTTGTTGTCTTTCTAACCTTTGAATTTATCTGACGCTTGAGTTTTCCTATCCGTCCTGTGAAATTAGCAACTTGCTTCTTTAGTTCCTCTAGTCGTTCTTCACACTCATCTGCCTTGGCTTTCCATACTACACATCAACAAGGTACAAGATTATAAACTAGCTTTTGATATTAAAACTTTGACACAGTGGTACCTAAAATTTCACGGCACCATAATTTAGGCTTTGCCATGATCAAAGAGTGACAATGTGTTAACATTAAACATTCTGAAAAGAGTTTCATTATCCTCACATTACATGCTGATATTCCGTAGTCTGAAGCAAACAGGATCACTACAACAAAATAGACAAGAGAAACAATTGCCTCAAATATAAAGCAGCCAATCCAATCATGGAATTCAAGGAGAGCCAGTCAGGACAGACTAGAATAGGCTGCATTGTTCAAGAACAGAAGATCAAAGCCAATTATGATTATAGATTAAAAAAGTACTTTCCCTTCATATCATCGAGATCATACCAGGATTAATATCAGCTAATTGGCTAATTTAGTCATAAATGGCCTGTGCCACCCTGCCTGCCTATGCATTTCTGAAACATCGGCATGATGTTTGGTTAATAGCCGCTCACCACTCTTATTAGAACAGTAGAGCTCCGTAACAGATACAAGCCAACCCAGCAGTTGAGAAAAGAGTCATAACTGTTTACTTCATTGGTTAGTTGATTAGTTGGCTGGTGGAGTGTTCAACGCAGTCTCAGAGAATTAGCAATCGATCCTTTCAACCAATAAATCTTAGTCCCACACACGGAGTTGCTAGAATTGATTAGTCCTTTCTTTTAAATTGTTTTCTCATTCTCCGAATTGTTGCTAAATTACTTAGGCAATTCCATAGTTCATATTACAAATATTTGAGCAGAATGATATCCAGTGATCATGAGGATACCTTGAAACAAGTTTTCATGGCCAAAAATCAAGATATCCCAACTCAAATGCAACTGACCGGAAAATTGTGTAACAATAATAAGGCTCTAATATATGTAACTGTACCATCAGCTTCTTCCTTCAATTTATTCATCTGAGCTGCTGTTTCTTCTGCTGCCAACTGTGCTTCCGCATCTTTCTTCTGAATCTTTTCCAACTCTTCTTCTAAGGATTTAATAGAAGCCTCCAGCTTTGCAATTGGGGACTTCAAATCCCGCTTCTGCTCGTACTCAAGCCTAGAAAATAATTGGTAGAAAGTTTTAGAAGGCATTCTTTACAATCCCAGAAACCAGTGACAAGCTAAACTAAAGCATCAAGGAAAAAATAGAGAGAAGGTTCAAAGAGGCCAACTTTGAGTCAGCTCATACAAAATTTAACAATGTGATTCAGGAATTATATGACGTTATGAACTGTTTTAAGAAGAATGGAGACTTCACAAACAAAGACTGATCCAGACAGCAATTGAAGTACCTTCGTAAAGATTGCCAAGGAACTTATATCTTTCCATATGAGGACCTATGGAGCACAAACCATATATAACAGCAAAAAACATAGTTTCGAGCCTTATATGGTTTATACATATGCATACATACATGCATAGGGAGATACATACATGCAAACATAGACACATGCATGACGCACATGCGCATGTGCGTGCGCTGGATCCAAGTGGACAGTTCATGTTGCGGCACCTTGGGTGCCCCAAAATTCATGGGAGTCCTTGACTAGGTGACAGAGAAAACCATGAATGAGGGAAAACATGGTGACAAACAAGAGAAGCCATTGAATAAAGACAAAAAATAGAGATCAAAGTTTGACCCGTAAGATGAAGAAGAATCCATGCACAAAAAAGAAAATAAAAAAAGGAAATTGCACCCTGCCAGATGAGAGCCAGAGCTGGGCAAGATCATCCACAAGTGTTTGAGCCATTGGATTAGATCCAATGGCCTAAAAACAGAATTTCTTGGTTACCTGGTGACAAAAAAGTCCCCGCCTCCCTCCCTTCCGCCCCTCCGAAACCTCTCTCCCTCTCTCTCTTACCTCGCATTGCAGCAGCCTAGACACTTGGTAACATACATTATTCTCTCGGGCACATGATCACAATCACACACAGACACACACAACTGCAGTGGCCATTGCAGGCGCTCTCTCTCGCATTGCAGCGGCCTCTTGGTAACATGCATTATTCTCTCAGGTACAAGATCACAAACACACACACACACACAACTGCAGTGGCCATTTCAGGCGAGAAACCTCACCCTCTAGGCACCCCCCTCTCTCTCTCTTACCCCGCATTGCAGCAGCCTAGACAATTGGTAACATACATTCTCTCACTCTCTCCGCATTGCAGCAGCCTCTTGGTAACATGCATTATTCTCTCAGACACATGATCACACACACACACAACTGCAGTGGCCATTTCAGGAGAGAAACCTCACCCTCTGGGCACCCCCCCTCTCTCTCTCTCTTATACCCCGCATTGCAGCAGCCTAGACAATTGGTAACATACATTATTCTCTCAGGCACATGATCTAAGTTTTTTTTTAAAAGAAAAAAGAAAAGCCAGGAAAAACAACTATGTACATCACACAAAAATAATATTTTGAGCAGTGGATGTGTGAAAATGCTACACTGTTCAATTACTCCAGGTGCAGGATTGGATGGGCTGTCCAATCTCAAGATTGAACAGGCAGAGTGTTTTTGGACAGCCTGAAACAAATGTTATATATGCACATCATGCAACAACTCACAGAAATTAATAAAGAGCACACGCCACTGCACAGGCAATCATAGCTGTTTCCACTGGGGAAGCTAAATGTTTGCCAGCTAATTATTAACCTAAAATGGCCCAGATCATAGGACAACAAAGCTGACCAGACACTAAACTCTTTGTAGGCAGAGCACCACCCAAGATTGGCCAGATCATGTCACAACCATGCCAACCAGGTTATATGCCTCTCTGATTCATATAGCTGTAGACTGACCCAGAATGACCAATCCGATCTCAACACAATCTATTTTTCAATCCATGGTTTTCCTAGGAACAGGATCAGGTTTTCAGTCTGAAACAGGATAAGGATCAAAACCAGTCCAGCCCAGTTCAGACATGTTTCTAGCAACCCTGCATAAAGTACATCCACTATGCATGAAGCTTATGTGGAACTCATTGTCCTTTAACAGCATACATTTTGACAACCTAACATAAGATCAAAGCCTCTCTTTCAAGTATCTTGGCCAATCCAAGCTACAGTCTTAACATCCATGATTATTACAATTAAAGCTGCATCTACATCCTTAGAAATCAAAAATATACTTTTGTTGATATGCAAGTGATGTCAGGTTGCCCAAAATCTATTAAATCTCTTGCGAAGGAGAGCCAGGAGGCCAACTAGCTTTGTGCTTTATGCTGGAACAGAGTCACCTTGTAGCCACAACACATTCCATAGAAAGATCATCATATCAGAGAGCAGAAAAAAAATAGTACTATTCTGGAATAACCATTATGACTGTAAAGGTATGTAGATAAAGTCCATATAAACAAGAGAAAGATGAAATAAATAGCATTGTCCACATAGCAAATCCTGGAAGGCCCTAGTTTAAACATACTGGTATTTCAGCTTCGATATCTGATTGCTCAGCTTAAGCTTTCTCTCAGATAGCTCTTGTGCAGCCTTAAGCTGATTTTCCTCATACTCACGGATGTTTTTCACACCAACTGATTCACTGAAGTCCTTGTATATTCGATCTATAATCTCATTAATCCTCTTCTCAAGCTTGTGAATCTCCTCTTTTCTTTTTACAATCATTTTCTTCATCTGTGGGGACAAATGAAATGCAATCCAAATTAATAAAATTGAGATTCAGGATAAATGTAACCTGAAAAGGTCGCAAGCAATCACCTTATCCAGTTCAGGAGTTAGACGGCTGATCTCTCCTTTCACACTTTGTTTTTCCACCTCTAATTTTGAAAGTTTTTCTCGGATATTTTTCTGCATGAAAATCCTTTCATGTAACATTCCATGTAAAAGCAAAGCTTGCCAGAAGAAGTTAAATGAAAGCATTAATGCAATAAAGAGCATATCCAAATGATATTTTGCATAAAAGCAGGATGTTAGAGATATCTAAAACTCTTTATTTGGCTCCCCCTACTGGCAAACTAGAGCTATTCACGCCTTTTCAAAGATGGGGGTTAACTTACCTCTTCAATAGTAGCATAATGAATTTTCTTCTCAAGGCCAGAAACCTTTTCTGATGCTTCAGACTCTTTTATTTGCAACTCTCTGAGTGATCCAAGAGCTTCCATTTCTGACTCATACTGATCTTTTCTTTTCTTAAGATCTGGAAATAAACATGAATTACATGTGAGAGATAATCAAATCATCTCCTAAAAAATGTGACAGATGACCAAATGAATCTAAGCCACATAACTGACAATGCAATGCGTGATACAAACCATCTATTGCTTTATCATCCCACTTCTGTGACCTAGCTTCCATTCCTCCACTAATTCCGCCAGTCATCGTACCAGATTTAGTAAGCAGAATTCCATCAACAGTGACAACTAAGCACATGGATTATGCTAGTTAACACATAGGAAAGAAAATAATGGATAAGAAAGTTCATAACTAGGTATTTACCTTTATACCTCTCCCCACTCCAGCTGAGAACTTTAGCTTCTTCAAGTCCATCACAGACAAGGGTATTCCCAACAGCATACAAGATAGCTTTCTCCAATGCTCGATCAAATGTAAAAATGTCAAAGTCCACTAAGTACATATTCATTCCACTAAGATAACCACACTTTATAAATGATGCATCATTTTTCTCTTTCAAAATCAAGATGTACCATTTAAGTTGCACTTGCTCCAAAAACGACGTCTATGATGAGAAGCTACATGTTGTACAACAGAAAGACTCAGGTTACAGAACCTTTTAACCCCAACCTGTACGGAGCCAGAACATACATGACTTAATCTAAACAAGTAAATAAAAAGGCTTTAGTAGCATGCTCTCAAGCTCATATTCCCAAAAAACATACTCTCAGACTGCTCGATCTACATGTACATGAGCATTTGGGGGACACTAAAATACTCGTGTAAGTCATAAGAACTATGACATATGGTGAAAGAAATGTGAAACAAAATCCACAGAGATCACCCAACTACACATCTAAACTTTTTCTTGTTCAAATTCCATCAGCAAATGCATTATGCTTTCATATAGAGCAGGGAAAAACAATACAGGTGCTTACAAATTAAAATCAAGTATATTTACTGGCATAATTTTTTGATATTTAACAAAGCTATAGAAATTTGTTCCATGCATTGTAACAAAATGCCATTTGTGTAACCATACAGCATACACTAAGGAGACTCCCCTGTTCAAAAAGGATATTGTATCACATCAAAAACTAGCTGAGCAGTTCCACCAAGAGCGCGCAATCTTTCAATTATTGGCTTCACACGAACAGATTGTAAGGGAATGAATGTCTGAGGGGGGAGCCTTTGTTCTTTCAAGTACTGTGCACAAACAAACCAGATTCGTTTAGTTCTATTTGCATACCCAGCAATGTACAGTAGAGAAACAAGGCAAAGGGGGAAAATTGCAAATGCATATCACAACAACCATCTAAGTTCTAAACAATGACTCAGAAAGGTAATACATATATATTATAGTATATACAAACATAGGTGTATATAACATTCCAAAACTTCCAACTTCTCTAAGAGGTAATACATGTTAGGGATTTTACATGAAAACTATTGTTAAAGGTGATTTTGCAAAAAAACCATTCCTAGAAATACATTAGCATACATATCACTGGGTTAATTCAAATAGTACATAAATGTCATTTAAACATGATTTGTTTTGCAAATTTTTGGTAAAAAAAAGTGATATGTCTGCAAATAAATATGACATTTTTGCACAATTCAGATTTACACAGTGATATGCCCGCTTATGTATTTTTAGGTATGATTTTTTTTACAAATTCACCTCTAACAATGGTTTTCATGCAAAAAAACCCTACATATTAATGGTCAATGACAAAAGACAAATGAAACAGGTGAACTGTTCCTCCTTTTTTTGAGAAGGTGACCAACAAGACCACATTTCATTGAAATATAAGAACGAAAAGACAATAGAAAAGAACAAAAAGCTCTACCAAGATGGTAGAGGCCAGTACCAAGGTACTCAAATCGGGTATCGGTCGGCCAGTAGGGTACCGGTTTTCCCCCCTTCCCCCCAGTTATCCCATAATGTCCTGATAAAGGCCTGGTCCACTCGAGCTACCATCTTGGGCCCGGCCTGCTTCGGCCAACTTGGCCAGACCAAGGCGACCCTATAAAAGAGCCCCCCCCCCCCCCCCCCCACCCTGTCCCCCACTCGATTTGATTTCGAGCCCTAGCTACCTCTCGCCCCCTCTCACGCATGGTTGGCAGTATCGGCCGAAACCGAAACGAAACCGGACCTGCTCACTATAGCAGGTCTGAAACCTAAAAAAAAAAAATCTTTTTTAATGGTTTCGGACGAAACCATATCAGTTTCGGTCGAAACTCACCTGTTTCGGTCCGAAACCGGACGGTTTCGGCTGAAACCAGACAGATTCACTATATTTTTTTAACTTTTTTAATGTTTTGAACCGGTTTCGGCCGAAACCGAAATCGGTACGTTTCAGTTTCGATCCTGGCCGAAATCGGTACTGCCAACCTTGCTCTCACCATGGTTTGCCGTCCCGGTCACGGCTCGGGACGGGACGATACAGGTTGGTACCGTTGCGTACCGAGACGGCAAACTATAATATATATATATAACGGAATAACATAATATAAATGAAATTCCAGCTCAGTTGGTTAGTTGTTGTGCGATGTAAACGGGTGTCCCCAAGTTCGAATCCCAGCTTCATCATTGTTTTAAACATTTTTTTTAACTTTCCAAACAATCGAACCAAAAACACGCCAAAAGCGAGTTTCGAACCCAGAGCCTCACGGTTAACCGTGAGACCCTTAACCGACTGACTTACAGAATTAGTTTAATATAAAAAAATTAAAATAATATATAAAACGTCCCGATTGCGTCCCACAGACCAGTCGTCCCGGTCTGTGGCTGGGACGGGCGGTTCGCCCCGTCCCGTCTCGGTTTGGTAAACCTTGGCTCTCACGTCTCCCCCCTCCCACATCTCCTTGGCCAACGGCAGAAGGCGGGTTCCCAACGAGCAGTGGATGACTGACAGCGACGCGCGGCGGCCAGTGGGTTCCCAACAAGCAGTGGATGGTGGACAACAACAAGCAAAGGTCCTCTTCTCTCTCTCCTCACGGTTGCGACAACGGTGGAAACATCCCCCCCACTCTCCCTCCAGTGGCGTCCCCCCACTGTTTGTCTCCACACATCTCTCTCTCTCTCTCATGGAGAACTGACTCTCTGTCTCACAGTGAGATAGAGAACCGACTCTGTCTCACAATGAGACAGAGAGCCGACTCTCTCTCTCTCCTGCCCCCCTCTCTCTGTATGTCTCTCTCTTCTCTCCCCTATCCCTCCTCCCTCTCTCTCTCTCTCTCAACAGTGAGATGAGAGTCTGGAGGAGGCAGCAGTCCGGTTTTCCTCCCCTCCCTCCCCAATTCTTTTATCGGCTGGTACCGGTATCAAATGGCCCAAACTGGACCGGCCAAGGCTGGTATCGGTACGTACCGGGTGACTGCACTAGCCACTACCGAATGAAGGTTCTATTACAAAGTTAACCATTACCCCCACCCCATCTTGTACAATAGACTTTAAAACATGTGAACTGCTATGTTGCTTTGTGGGGAGGTGCCAATGTTAATAATGGTATTGGACATGATTACATTTAAAAGAAGACATCTTTTATTGTTAATCGGTGGTTTTTTTCTGACGTAGTTAGCAATGGCATTGAAAATGAAAACATACAAAGAAACCAAGGAGAACTAGGGAATGACATGAGGTCGGTAGACATTCACAATTTCCAATTTATATTTTGGGGGCCCATTGATCCAAGCTAACCCAAGCTTGAAAGGATGAGGCTAATGGGTATTTAATTGATCAATCTCAATAGATTTTTTTTTTGAAAGTGGGTGCTACCACTATTGTATTAAAGAAAAGATGGGGATATACAAGTATAGATGAAAAAAGCCAAAAAAAGTCCCTCAACAAAAGTCAGCCACACTAGCCGGTGTGAAGCTCACTAACCCCCCAACAAACTGAAAAGAGTAGAGCTTTGAGAATTCACATTATATAGAAGCTCAGCCCATTCCCTCACTCTATTATAAACAAAAGAAACAACTACATCCTCCGCTCTAACTACCCTCCTAAAAATCCTATTGTTTCGCTCCCCCAACAATGATCATAGGGTAGCATGGAGAAACAACCACTAGACAATCCTGTCCCCTTTAAGAAGCCAACCTTTGCTCCAACTCTGGATCAAACGATGCACCTCTGACTGCTGGCCGACGACACACTGGGTCCTCCTAGCAAGCTCCCCCCACACCCTCTGTGAGTAGGAACAACCTATAAACAGGTGGTCCAAGATCTCGTCCTCCACTCTACACAAACAACAAGTCGGTAGGATTCCCGGAATGAAGCGAAGCAGTCTATCTCGAGTCGGCAACCTCCTATGAGAGATCCTCCAAACTAGGAGCTTCACCTTCAGTAGACTCTTTGACCTCCAGACATGAGGGGCGAGACTATAGCGCACACCTCCATCTGAGATAATGGCGTAGGCAGAACAAACCGAGGTCCCTCTCTCTCCCACCTCCATGTTCACACATCCTCCCTATCAGGCATAGGATGGAAGTCAAGGAGGAAGGAGAGAAGGTCTTGGAACTGCTCCATCTCCTCCAACATGAGATCCCTCCTGAAAGTGGAAGCCCGGGTGCCACCGAAGAGCAGGGGGTCAAAAACCTAAGCAACTAACCCCAACGGATCAGTTGAAACTGCGAAGAGACTGGGAGAAGAATCCTCTAAGGAGAAGTCGCCGCATCACATGTCCTTCCAGAAAAGGCTCCTGTTGCCTTTCCCTAGTCGGGACCCAGATGACGGAAATGATAACATCCCTTCACCTCAAAATGTCGTGCCAAAGAGAGGAAGTCCTATGCTATGAAGTGAGTACCAGCTCCCAAACTCTCCTCTTGCCGTAGTAACCTCCCTAATAATCTTTGCCCACAACTCATCATCTCCCACTCCCAACCTCCACAACCACTTACACAGGAGAGCCAAATTGAAGTCCCTAACATTCTTGATCCCTAGGCCTCCCTCTTCCCTACTAGCAACCACTCTACCCCATGTAATATCATGCCAACCTCTACATTTCCCTCCACTACCATGTCAAAAGAATCTAGCCTGAATAGCTGCAATCTTCTGTGCCACAATCTTCAAAATCCAAAACATGGAGAGAAAATAGATAAGAAGATTGTCCAAAACTGATCTACATAGCACCAATCTGCCCCCGTAAATAGTAGCCTCGCCTTCCATCCAGCTAGTCTCGACTCAAATCTTTGAACCACAAAAAGCTAATCAGCATAATGTAGAGCACTAGGAGACAATGGGAGGCCCAAGTAGGAGACAGGGAATGCTCCTACCCGATATCCCACAATACAGGCCACCCTCTGAAGAGACCAATCCTCCATGTTAACCCCCACAAGCATACTCTTATGGAAGTTAATTGTAAGACTAGTGCCTTCATCTAGCAACTCCAACAAAATCCTAGCCACAAAGATCTACTACTCGACCTCTGCCAAGAATAGGATGGTGTCATCTACATACTGCAAGTAAGTAACTAAAAGGCCACCTTAGGTAACCTGAAACCCCCTGATCAGACCAGCAGCCTCTGTCCTCCGCCCTCCGCCACATCCGACTCAAAACATGAGCAACCAGAACAAAGAAAAGAGGGGACATGTGGTCCCCCTACCGAAGCCCCCTGCCACTGTAGAAAAAGGAGGGCGGCCTCCCATAGACAAGGACAGCGAAGGAGGCCGAATAAATGCACGCTCTGATCCAACCAATACATGTGTCCCCAAAACCCATCTTGTCCAGCACATCAAACAAACACTGCCAATTAACCCTGACATAGGCCTTCTCGAAAGCCAACTTCAAGATCACCCTTTTTTCCTCTAGTCTTCATAGCAAACACACTCATGAGCCACCAAGAAATTATCTTGAATGTGTCTCCCCCTGATAAAGACTCACTAATACCTACTGACCAGTCTGTCTATCACCTTGACCAATCTACCTGCCAACCACTTAGAGATTATCTTGTAAGTACCATTCAACAAGCCAATGGGTCTAAAGTCCCTGAAGTCCCGAGCACCTTACTTTTTGGAGATAAGTACTAGGAGGATTTTATTGATGCCCCCCAAGTGAGCTCTCCCCTCCTAAAACTCCCTCACAGCTGCCACAAGGTCCTCTCTAATGATGTCCTAGCACAGCTGAAAGAAGACCAGAGGGAAGCCATCCGACTCTGGAGCTCTATCCCCAGCAAGAGAGAAGACGACCTAGTGAACCTCTTGCTCAATAAAACTCTAGGAAATGGCATCCCTCTTCTCACTAGGAAGTCTGGGTAGGAGATCATTTGCAATCTTCGGCCTCCGACGCTCGTCCTTTGTGAACAATCTAGAGTAAAAATCTCTCGCCTCTCCCCTGGCGTCCTCGTCTGAAGAGAAGGTGAGCTCCCCTACCTTGATACAAGTAATGGTGTTAACTCTCCTCCGTGATACAATATGCTGAAAATAGGCGATATTCTTGTCCCCTTCTTTGATCCATCTATCCCTCGATCTCTGTCTCCAGTAGAGTTCCTCACCTAAAGAGGATCTCATCAAATTGGACCCTCAGGGAGTCCCTAAGCCTCCTTTCCTCTGCATCCATAAGCCATGCCTCCTCCAAATCGTCAAGGCCCTCAAGCTGTTGTAAAATACAGTCCTTAGCAACTCTGCCTGGGAGGGTTTTATCAGCCCCCCATGTCTTGAGAACCTTCGCAGTGTTCTTCAACTAACTCACTAGAGATGCGATAGCAGATGAACCAACACCATGATCAACCCAAGCACTCCTAACAGTGTCCATAAATCAACCTCCTTGAACCAGAACTTTTCAAGTCTGAAGTTGTATCTTCTATCATGCAAACGGCTGGTCTTCAAGAGGATGGGCTTGTGGTCCGAAGCCGATCTAGCCAATGGGAGCACTTGCATATGAGGATAATGATCCTCCTAATCAGCAGAAACCAAGAACTTGTCCAACCTCGAGGATGAAGTATTAACTCTCAAGTTAGACCAAGTGAACTGTCCATGAGCCATACCAAGATCCACCAACGATGCCGCCTGAATAAAATCAATGAAGTCCTCCATATCCCATGTGTGCAAACTATCACCTGTCCTCTCCTATGGAGTAGCCACAGCATTGAAATCTCCACCCACACACCATGGCCGTTTAAAAGAAAGATGATGGCGAACCAATTCATCCCATAGGATCCACTTCTCTTCCCTGCTTTAAGGACCATATACCCCTGAGAAGTCCCAGGAAAAGCCATCCCTTACATTAAGAAAGTGAAGGATAATGGCCCACCTACCAACCTATCTATCAGTCACCACCTCAACTTCATAAGGATTCCAAAAGATCATAATCCCCCCTAACCTACCCACCGCCATAGAAGCAACCCCCCTAGACAATGTAGCATCTCCAATCTCCCTCATAAGGGAATCCCCATCATCTACACACTTGGTCTCCTGGACGCAAAGAATATCAATCTTACATCTCCTGATTAACTCCCTTACTGCCCTCTTCTTCTCCCCCCCCCCTCAGCCCCCTCACGCTCCATGAGACAATCCTCATGAAGACTCAGGGTGCTCCTCCCCTTCCTACCACCATCATCAGTCCCCTCCCTCTCCCCTCTTTGTTGGGCCCTCTCTACCTGCAAAATACACCCCCACATTCTCTTCTAAATGTTGGAGAAAGCACCCCTCATGTCCTTCTCTGCCCCAACACATGAGATACCCACCTTCTCAGCCAACTCTCTCACCCTCTCCTCAGTATACTTCTCGACCTCTCCCAGTAGCTCTCTCACCATCTCCCTCCCCATAAAGGTCCAGACAATTGAGGCCTCCTCCGCCAATTCCAGACCTGCACCTCCCCCCAGAGACTCCGGAAAGATGTCCTCTCCCTCCGACAAAGCTACCTCCTATGCCTCCATGACTTGGGAACCTCCACGATCGGCTCCATGCACCCAGCTGAGGGCCACTGGGACCGGCACCAAGGACAGGGATGGGAGCTCCTCCACACTAGCCTTGTTCGCAGGGGTTGCCTCAATGGGCACAAGAAGCCCCTCACAAGCACCCCCCAAAGGCAGTCGTTGCTTCTTCTCTGCTGAAGATCCCCCCTGCCACATAGGAGCTATCGAGTCGGGGCCACCGCGTGGCTGTAAGCCCGACAGAGAGTCCAGCAGATTCCAAGTGACGAGGACCTCCGACAGCCCCACAGGATGTTCGCCACCCCTCCGGCTGGACCCTTCCATGCCCCAGACGACCCCATTAACCACTTGCTTCCCCTTCCCGGCCACAGTAGCAGACGGGGAGGCTCCCTGCCGGCCCTCCAATCTCCGCCAAAGCAGAGCGAGGGAGAAGGAAGCTATCTTCATGCCGAAAAAGCCACCAACAGCCGGAGGAGAGACAACAGCCGCCAGCAGGAGGCTGTGCAGCAGCGGGCTCCGAAACCCCTGCGAGGAAATGGCAGCTGGTAATATCGGGCGAGGGGGAAGAGCCATCACGAGTCCCTGAGACCCAGTAGACCCCTCCGCACCAAAATCAGGTAAGTCACGAGCCTCCATCGGGGACACAAAACTACGACCTTGATCGACGGACCCGCAAACTGACTCCGCGGTCCCAAGGGCCGGCTCAGACGATGACATCGGACCGAACACTATTGAGAACCAGGCACGACTGGAATTCAAATCGCCCGCCCGAACAAGATTCCTCCATACATCTTCAACCTCCGTGCTCGACCCCTGTTGTGCTAGGTGTGGCGGCGGCACATCCAATGCCCATATGCGGACAACAAAAGAGACGTCGGCAAGCTCAACAGAGACGACAGAGGGAACTGCCGATGGGCAGGACACCTGGATGATTGCAACGACCATCGTCCTCGATCCCGGCTCCGTGAACCCCAAGCTCCCCTGCTCCACCCATCCAAACTACCGGACTAGGAAGGAGAGGCCTACCGCATCACACAGGCACAATGGAACACCTTCAAAGATAACTCGGACCCTCGTCGAATGGGGGTTTGGGAACATCCCCCTAATCTCTGAGCACCGCTGCACCCGTAAAATGGCACCCCCCACCGCGAGAAAGTCCAAGTCCGTCATCCTGGACACCGGAGATGCCTCCTACCCGACCACAAGGAAAGCCGCCCGGGGCACCCTGGTGACCTCCCAAACGCCACCTGCAACTTCTCCCAACCGCCGCCTGATCTCCTCTACATCGACTACCCCTTCAAGCGATGACACAAACAGGCATCTCCTCAAATAGGTGACCCTGTCTGGCAAGGACTCCGGCAGGAACTCCCCGGTGTCAACCCATCTCTTGGACATAGGACTCTTAAGGTCCAGAGCAAGGCCATTCCTCACCACCTCCACGAAAGACCGGCAACCCCCCCTATCACCACGAAGACCCCCGGATGACGGTACCCTAAGCCTGCAGAACCGCCGCACATGGCCCCTCCGGCCACCACGGAAACAAGTCGGCTCCGGCATAGGGCCACCCCAACGAGCCATAGTTGCATTTGTCTTGAATCTCAACAAATATTGAGCATAGAAGAACATTGAATCTGTAAATATCAAGAACAGCCCATATGGACTGAGGGATGTGCATGTAAAGCTGCTTATAATATCAATTATTCACTTATTAAAACTCCCCATAAGATATCTTATATTAATTGTAAGGTGGGGAAAACTATCAAATGCTACAATGAAATGATACCAATGACTGTTACTGTTCAATGTGCAGCTCCTACCATGGTTAGCAGTATCGGCCGAAACCGATACGTTTCGGCCGAAATGTATCGGTTTCGGCCGGTACCGATCCGAAACCGGACCCTAACACTGTAGCAGGTCTGAAACCTATTAAATAATAGTTTTTTAAAAGTTTCGGCCGAAACTGACCTGTTTCGGTCCGAAACCGTCCAGTTTCGGCCGAAACGAGAGAATTACTATTTTTTATTTTTTGAATGATTTCAACCAGTTTCGGCCGAAACCGAAACCGATACTGCCATCCTTGGCTCCTACAGAATGTGTTCCGAAAGTAAATAGCATAACCACTTAGAAATTCTAGTAAGATCAATGTAACAAAACATAATTATCCATGCATGTGAGGGAGAACAAAATAAGAGAAACCTTAATGCATTCTTTCCCTGTATTTTCATCCTCGACCACTACTGCATCCATAAATTTGCCCATAGCGACAGTGACAGCAAGGTTATACTTCTTTTGAGATGGCCTACAGAGTTCAGTCATGCGCCCATGGACTCCTGGAAAAAGACGCGTGAGGCTCTCAACAGCTTCAGAAAAACGGGCATCTCGTTCACTTTCATGTTTATCAGCCTTAAGTTCACGTAGCTTTGTCTCTATTTCATCAATTTTCTGCTTTAAATTTTGATACTTTGCCCTGCACATGAGAAAAGTGTTTAAGATTAGCGACACCATTACTTACATATGAAAAATCAAAAAGAATACATAGCCGCCCAAAAACACTTGCTACAAGCTGGTATATAAGCTTGCACATAATTACCAATGCAAAATGCATACAGATAACCACCTCACCCGGATTTTTGTCGTTTAGTTCGGATTTCGCCCAATTCTTTCTTTACTCGTGACAACTCATCCTTGTGCTTACCCATGGCAACAATAATCTTTTGCAATTTTACTTTCATTTGATCCTCTTGTAATGTCAGCTCCTGCTCACGATTAACCAACTGCTGAATGTTCTCTTCCAGATTTTTTTCTGCTTCAACATTCGCATGTAGCTGCCTATCATGAACTTCTTTCTCGTCCCTCAATTTGGTGGTTTTCATTCCAGCCTCCTCCTTGCTACAAAATAAGATTAATTTCTTAATTAAACTAACAAGAAATACCAAAACAACAAAGAAGACAGATTATATCCCGTGATAAACAGGAGTGCACAATCTGCATACAAACGTAAAAGTTGTATGCACAGCAATAATCATATGTAGGAATTTTTTTACATAGTAATCCAAAGTCTTGTAGCACATACACTTCCTCCTAAACGCTTGAAAAAAAAGGAACAAAGCAACTAGTATGTCAATGTTATATCAGACTAATAGACTATGTCATCCCAAAAACATGATGAAACCATGAGAACATTCAAGGGAAGGGAAGTGAATCCAGAAAATATGTTTTCAGTGCACAGGAGAACCATGGAAGCAGCAATGCTGATTTTTTTTTCATCTTCTGGCGTGTATCACATTCTTTTGGCATGATTTGCACATTGCAGAACCACAACGTGCTGACTGAACTGGATAAAACAAGATTGGAACTGGTGGCGGGTGGTCCCAATCCAATTTGACCGGTTCCACGTCAGCATTGGTCAGTATTAAGAAAGAAGAGGGGCAAAAAAGGATAGAACCTGGTGAAAGTGGGCCAAATTGGCACATTGACTCATCATTCACTCATCAATACCAAGCACTGAAAGGCATTTAATTCACGTAGTGCCTCAGTGTTCTTAAGTTTCATCATTTATTTTGAGTTTCTAGGCATTTAATTCATAAATTCGGAGTACAGAAATAAATTGTAATTATTACCTACCTTGCAAATTTACAACTATTTTTATATTTTATGTTTTCATAATTTTGCATTTATTAGTTTATTTTGATTGATATATTTGTACATCTATTTATGGGGGAACCAGGCAACCAGCTGACACTGACACTCTCGAGAAACCAGCCAGTAGGGGTGTAAATCGGGTCGGGGGACCCGAGATCCACCTGACCAGACCCGCTTAAGAGCAGGTATGAATCCTCCTACATTTCCTATATTTTGAATGTGAAGCTTGGCCAGGACCTGCAAGTTCTCTGCCAATTTTGCTTGTACACCCGCTCAGAGGTCTGGATCGCCTCCGTATGCAGCACCTTCAGTGCCCATCAGCTGTTTGAGCATGAAGATCAGCCCTCGTGAAAGCACAGTGGATCTACCACTGCACGAACATGTCCGTCTTCAGCACCACCATTCCATCAAACACCAATTACACCACGGCCGACGCCAAAGGTGCAATTTTCCTCCTGATCTCCTTCAATCATATGCTCTCCTTGGTGGTCTAGTTTGTGTTGATCTGCATTGAGTTGCCGGAGCTGCTTGCCCTTAGCACCACCGGGATATCCCACCCATCCTTTGCCTTCCATATATGGAGCCAAACAATGTCTCCATCTTGGCACACCTGCTCGGTTCCTGCTCTGCGACCATGGGTGAGTCCGCAAAGGAGGTGCCCAGCAGGTTGCCGCACTGCTCAAACTGAGACATCAACTTGTGATTACTGATCTTGTAGCTGAGGTTGGAGAATATAACACAAGGCTGTGACCTCTCTGCACCCAGCTCGACAACACGATTGTGTAGTGATTGCAGCTGCAGCGACTGGCTGCCGCTGTCGTCCTGCTGCGTGATATCACCAATGTGCTGATCGAAAGACCTTGTTGGAGCAATCGGAGAAGCAGAAATGGCACAGGAGAGACTTGCCAGAATAGAGGGGTGGATGAAGATCATGTTGAGAGAGTTTTTGGATTTGAGAGGCTGATGCAACCAAAGGGGCAGCCAACAGTGATGGGTTTCTCCACAGATTCACAATCGGGATGGGGAAGTGAGGGTTGTCTCCCTTCTCAGTGTGAGCTAGCATTTGGATTTGATCAGACGCGACCAGGCCTAAACACAAGGCTCAATAAATCCGGGTGTGGATCTTGTAATATGGATCCGGGTCACAGGATTTTCCACTCTTAGAATAATGTAGTGACTTGTGAATTGTGTCAATCCTGATAGATTGTTTTACTCAATCAAATGAGTTCAGGTGCCAATTTTATCAGCCAGGAAAATCAGCCATTTTAAACAACAAACTTTCTGAATTTATATATTTCATCTAAAATGAGGCAACCATGCCATCTTATTATTATTCCAGCAGAAGAGGAAAGCAGCCGAGCATAGTTATGCTCACAGAAGTTCTGGTACAACAAGTTTATTTTAGAAGGGTATAAACTCCTGATTCAACAATCCTGATTCCACCACCGACGTTACATGAAGTAAGAGTGATGTTTATTTATAACACCATAAAAATCTTACTCCATAAAGGTTTTGTCCAACTCAAAGGCACAAAATATATGTGAGAATGATTGTAATTATATGACTATTGTATCAACTGAGTGTATGCTTTAAGGAGGAATGGGGACTTACATCCTATGATATTCTTTCAGTTGACCATCTGCCAGTTGAAGTTTACCAGCTCCATCCTGAACTTGGCCTTTCTCATTCAAGTCATTCATGGACTCTGTAACATCACGTAAGTCCTTTTGCAGTTTTTGAATTTCTTTAGCATGCTTCTTTTGCTCTTCTTTCTTTCTTTCCAACTCTTTCTTGCTGCTTTTAATTTTTGATTTAATGCGAGACATCTCCTCCTTCAACTTCAGAAGCTCGGGTTGCTGGGGAAAAAATCACCAGAAAGTTACCTTCTTAGTTGCCAATACCACACGAGCATAAACAGTCTGGACATATAGCTGAATTGGCAGACTGCAGTACATTGTGTTACCTACAACAACAAACAAACTCTTGTCCACATATTTGTGGTACCCTCCTTTCTGGAGGGATCAGATCTCTACATCTTCATCATATCAAAGAGAATTTATTTCACAAGAAACCATCCACATAAATCAATATCTCCTTTCCTTTCTTCTGCTTTCTGAGTGGGGGAAGTATAAGCAATTCTTCATTCTATTTCTTCAAGTGAACTGCATAATGGCAATGTAATAGAATAATATGTGATAAATCATTTCTCTATGAGCCACAATACATTTCTGGCAATATTAGAGCACCATTTATGTAGTATTTCCATCAAGTCCCCACTTTCAGGTGTCAGGTAGCTGTAGAATGAGCATAGTTTGTGCCAAGAGCCATGGGTGCTTCCATTTAAAAAAAAAAAATCGTAAGTTGGGTTCAAACAATGGGATAGGATGATGACTGAAGTTGTCCCAGTCATGCATTTCCACGCAAAAATGAGATAGTATGCAATGGTCAATGAGTTGCCTTCTTATGCACTTACATGCAGAAACAGGATGAGACACAATGAGATGGTATGTGATAATGTCCAAATTTTCCCTGGCTATATACTGTGATTCAGATTGATATAGCATACACAAACCGTCCTTGTCTAGCCACATGTAAATCAGCACTTGTCATATGAAACCCGAATCTAAGAAATACATGAATGGAAAAGAATAGCAGGATAATGATAGACATCTCACAGCCAAAAGTAGTTCAAAATCTGCAAATAAATTAAAGAAATAGAAGGTGATGCAAATTTGATGGCATCAATTAATACTTTTGAAGGATAAGAGTGAAAGAAGAGGCAGTAACCTTCTTATCAAGTTCAGTCTTTTTCTTGGCAATCTTTTTCTCACATAGGGTCATCTCTTTCAAATATCCAGCCTGCTCTTTTTTCTTCACATGTACTTCATGTTCACACACTTCCTGTTCTTTCACAACATCCTCAAGATTTTTGTTTTCAACTTCAAGTTCACCATTTATCTTACTCGTATCATTCTCAATGTTAAAAAGTTGCCACAAGAAGTGATCTTTCTTCAGGGTTTTCTGCAAGGAGAAAGAACTACATTTTAGAATCATGTCTTAAGACAATTTCACCAAATACTCACATAAGGGCACATAGAACTAACCTTTATATTTACAATATACAATGGGTATTCAAAATAGGAAATGAGAAGCTGAATTGAGTTGAACGTAGATAAGAAAGCTACAATGCTCACTTTCAGAAAAAGACAGCTATGAAGTTAGACTGGCATAAAAATGCACAAGAATCAATATTGAGTCACTTTCTAAATATGGCATTCCATTCCTTCACAGAACTCATATGATGTACTGTGTCTGTTGAACAATTATCTGAATGGGAACCTCAGTAGTAACCCTCCCAACCTAATCAAAGAATCACAATCTTAGAGTTAGCTGATGCAATTGCATATTGGCTTTCCACCCAAATGATCCTCAAGCAGTACATGATTGATATTTTCCATTAGGGCCATCAGAATCCCTTCCCACATATAGTGAACAGCTTGCTCTGGCTTAAAGCCTTGGTCCATATTACTAGATTAGATAACGCAAACGTGTCATGCACATGACTGATGGTTTTGTAAATATTGGCTGTGTTTGGCAAGTTGACTGGTTTTAATTTCTTTTTTGGCCTGTTGAAGATATGTGGGAGGGTTTCCATGGTTTCAAATCCAACCATCTCACGGGATCTGCCTTTAAGACTCTGTCTCTTATCCCACATGCCATCTGCTGGAGCATCTGAAAGCAGAACAATGAGTCCATTTTCCAGGGAAGTCGAGCTCATCTGGAGAGTAATTGTTCACAATCCCTATGGTATATTCATTTATGATCTTGATATCTTCTTAAAGTTAGTGCTGAGCGTTGACAGGGAGTTCTTAAGCACCTGTAATTTTCTTTTTGTCTCTGCTTATTTGTTTATTTGGGGAATAAAGGAACCTATCCTCTGCACCTTCTGATTGTACTACCTCTATTTTAATAAATTGGTGGTGCAATCCATACATTTTGCAATTGAGAGGCTTATGAGCAAAATTCCATTTCTTGAGATACTCTGGTCATTTTTCTTTTTTCTCTTTCTTGCCTTTTTTTAGAAGGTAGATACTCTCTTCTCGTCTCCATGGGTTATGTTTTGTAAACTTCCAGGCTGCAACTCTCCTTTTGCAACATTGGCACAGCTTCCAACCTTTTGTTGGTGAGCCAAAAGTATGCCCAATTTAAATGTAATTTGACTGTATATCTCTCTTTCCGGATCTTGGTGTGGAAGGAACATGATAACTGGAGGATGCCATTCATCTTTTCATGGGTGAAAGATAAGGATGACAGCAGACGTAGCCACCTGTCGCAATTCTATTAATTATAGCTTTGACACCATTGTTAGCCTTCTTTATGATTTTCCACCCACAGCTGGGCTTGATAGAAGCTTCAACAGGCCACTGAGGTATTTGAAAGTTCTCACAAACTAACACTTTTTATAGACAAAGTGAAATTTTTTTCATTTTTCTCTCAAGATGACACTATGTAGGTTTTCAGCATCTATGTGGACTGTTTTCCTCTTAGATGTATTTGTCTTTTCTTCTTTTCTTCTTCGAGGTGCTCACCTTCTTTCACAGCCCTTTCTCATCTTTCAATTTATGGAGGCTAAGCATCTCAATAAGTGTAAACCTGGTTCCAACTAGGATCAAATTAAGTGCCTCAAAAGTTGCTAATTGACTAAAAATAGTCACTTTGTGCAATAAAGGAACCACTATAGTCTGCCATTTCTCATTCAGGAGACCAACTAGCAAATTTGTAAACAAGTTATGAACAATGGGCCGTGCTTCTCACTGAGAAGGCCAAAAAATTGCCTATACGGGAGCTATGTTTGCAGTTACCAAACTAGATTTTATGGCAGTGTTTAACTCACAGAAATTTAACGGATAATTAATTTACGGGGGGAAGAGATAAAAGAGACAAAAATATTCGAGACATGCATGTTTGTTTATTGGCATGCATATAAGAGCCGGTTACAGCATATAAGTTCAATATTCCGTGAATTGAGTTTATCATACGATTAGGGTTCGAGTACTGGACAATTTCCCACCGACCGCAGTCGGTGTTCATTTACATCGGTACGAATCTGTGAGACACGGAAAAAATCTAGATCGACTTTTATCGTAGATAAAAGGTAGATTTTCGTTCTTTTTGAAAAGAAACACTCATCTGCATAGAGAGGGTTCCGTGGGTGCGCGTCGTATCAGACGATTTGGGTTCGAGTGCTGGACCTTTCCCCACTGACCGGAGTCAGTGTTGATTTACATCGGCCTAACGTCCGAACACCTTTGTTTGACTGTCAAAGAAGTTCCAAAGTCTTCTATAGAGGTTCTGATGTGGAGGGCAAGCTCACTCGAGAGACTCTCCATGACCACTCATTTACCACTAACACATTAATAGAGTTAGGGCTAAGTCTGAACAAAACCCAAAGATTTAAGAATAAAGACGCAAATATGCGGAAGCCGTAGGCGTTTTTGAAGTAGAGAGAAGTTTTCTGGACCCCGAGGGTATTTTGGTAATTTTACCACCCCAGGGATATTTTGGTAATTTTCCCAGGCCAGGGGCATTTATGAAATTTTTGAGCTGGAACGGAAGTAGGATCGGGTTCCTGACTCCCCAAGGCATAGAAGCCGTTTCTGGAGGGTTTCAAGGGCTCTGAGGTCATTTTTAAGTCACAGGGGTATTTTGGTAATTTTACCAGACCCTAGACCTAGGTTTGAGATGATACCCGAGTGTTGGACTGAACTGACAACACTTCCGGAGCGAAGGAATGACAAGGGACTTCATAGAAGACACACATCTGTCAATTTGGCCGAAGGAGGGGTATATGTGTAGTTTTGACAAGTCGGGGGTTTTCTTGTAATTTTCCCCAGTCAATGCATAAAGAAGACATATGGAGTCATAGATTGCATTTATGGCCCAAATGGGTACAAGGATTGTCGGCGAGTTGTCGATTGTACAAAGATCCGCACCAACGCGGGAAGTAGGGGCGTAGCCCGAATTACAAAAGATTGCAGGGTATAACTGCAATTTACAGGACTTTGGTCTTTGACGGTCCCGGGGAGGACATTTTTATAATTTCTCCATTATAAAGGCAGAATTACATGACTTAGTCGTCCCGGGACGTAAAGACTTACAAACATGGCCCACTAAGAGGCGTAATTAACAACATGTCCCGCTGAGGGGCATAAACGTAAATATATCCCGTAGGGGCATAAATACAAGACCCGGGGACTTACCCCACACGGGCCGAAACAAACGAACAAAGGTTTCAAGTGTCTTCCGTAGGCAACTTGTAATAGCTTTTCTCCTTGTCTCGTTGTCTCCTCCAAAGGGTACTTAACAACCACGCCCACGTAGGGGCATAACGACAAAACCCACGTAGGGACATAAATACAAGACTCACGTAGGGGCACAACAACAACGCCCACGTAGGGGCATAATGACAAAGCCCACGTAGGGGCATAATGACAAAGCCCGGGGTGTCACATACCCCAAATAGGCCAAGACAACGAACAAAAGATTTCTTCTCTTCACAAGTCGTCCTCTCTCTCCAAAGAAAAAGTCCCCCTCAAATGAGCCCCGTAGGGTATATTTATAGAAGGTGAGGGACCGGCCCGGGGTGGGCCGAACCCGGGCGGGTCAAAGCCACCCCGGGCAGGTTCCCCCCCTCTTTTCTTTCTTTTTTTTTTATGATGGGCAGACGGAGACCCCGGGACCGGCCCGGGACAGCCCCGCCCCGGGCAGGTCCGCGCGACAGCCCCGCCCCGGGCGGGTCCGCGCGGACCTGCCCGGGGTCGGGGGGTCCCGGGCAGGTCCCGCCCGGGGAGGAGCCACCCCGGGCGGGCCTGCCCGGGGCCAGCCGACCCCGGGAGGGTCTGCCCGGGGTGGGCCAACCCCGGGCGGGCCTGCCCGGGGCCAGCCCACCCCGGGCGGGTTCCTCCCGCCCGTGCAGCCGCGGGGGGACCTGCCCGGGGGTGGCTGGCCCCGGGCGGGTCCCTGCTGTCCACCCCGGGGGGGTCTTGGCCACCCCGGGCAGGTTTGTTGCTGTACGCCCCGGGCGGGTCTGTTGATGTCCACCCCGGGCGGGTCTTGGCCACCCCGGGCAGGTCTAATGTTGCTGCAGTCCACCTCGGGGAGTTCTAGTCACCCCTTTCTGCAGTGGTGAGCTTAAGTAGTAGTTCACCTCGTATGTAGTGGGCAAAAAATGTTGCCAACAAATGTCCCCCACGGAGCGTTCGTCAAAGCCGAAGGCGGAGGCGGACGATCCGTGCCCTCTGTAGAGCTGCACCTTACTGCTTCATTGCTTTCCAGAAAGCTGAGAGTTGATGCTGGCTTGCCTCGGAGAGGCTTGTTGGTCCGATGTTGATGTAGGCCTGCTTCTGAGAGCCTTGTTGGCCTAGAGTTGATGGGGGCCTGCTTCTGAGAGACTTGTTAGTCCGAAGTTGATGGGGGCCTGCTTCTGAGAGACTTGCTGGCGCGAGTTGATGTAGGCCTGCTTCTGAGAAACTTGTTGGCCTAGAGTCGATGGGGGCTTGCCTCGACGAGTCTTGTTGGTCCGACGTTGATGTAGGTCTGCTTCTGAGAGCCTTGTTGGCCTAGAGTTGATGGGAGCCTGTCTCGAAGAGGCGCATCCATTTGAGTCGTCGTTGATTGACTATTGAGCTGTGATAGCTGGAAATCAACATTGGCCGACCCTTAGGGGTGCGTTGACCGAAAGTCGTGGTGCTGGCTGACCACTGAGATGCCACTGAAGGCGTGTCGGCTCATCGCTGAGGTGTGTAGCCGCAAATTAAAGCGGGCTAACTGCTGAGGTGTCGCCAAAGATGTGCCGGCTAACATCTGAGGTGTAGCCGAACATGTTGATGTGTCGGCTGACCGCTGAAGCATGTCGCCGAATGTTGAAGTTGGCTACTTGCTGACTTGTGATAGCCAAGATTGATGTAGACCAGCCCTTAGGGCATGTTGGTCTGGGTAGATGTTGGCCGTACATGGGCTGAGGCAACTCCTTTCTTTACTTTAGCTTCAGCTAGTGAGGCTTCAAATCTACTTCAGAGTTTTCTGACCCTTGGGATGGAGTGGCCGAATGGTCCTCAACTTGGTGTAGCATTGCCAGATGCATGCATTTGGGTCTCCCTTGGGACGCCTGGATGACTGAGCTTGCGTCTTTATGGGAGGAGTTCGCCTGCCTTCACGCTATTCAAGAACGGAGGAGGAGGACTCGGTTGATGATTCAGCAGGAGCAACAACAGCTTTGCAAACTTCGGGCGGCCCAGGCCGAGGTGGGCGCCCTGGTCGAAGCCGCTTACGAGCGCGAGCAGGTGGCCTCCCACATAGTGGAGGAATTTTTGTGAGGGGTCCATGGGACCGAGAAAGAGCGCAGTCTTGCGCGTGTTGATGTAGATCCTCTACCGTAGGCTTGAGGGGCTCCATGAGGAAGCTCTTCAGAGTAAGACTCGCCTTGCCGAGCTGAGGAGGAGCGAGTCTAGTGCTTGATAAGCCTTTTCTTTTTTTTCTTTTTTTTTATCACTTTACCAGCCCTACCGCCCTTTCGGGTTTTCGTCAGGACTGGCCCCCTTTAGCTTTTTCCGATGCGCCCTTTCGGGTTTTCACACTGAGAGGTACCCATTTTTGCCTAAGGCGCCCTTTCGGGTTTTCACCTTAGCCGGGTTAAAGCCTTTTTGCCCTTGATTGCTCTTCTAACAGAAACAACCAAGTCCGCTGGGGTCTCAATATTTTTAACCCCAATTTTTTTTTTTTTTTGGTCCTATAATGCCAAAAGGCGAGGAAAAGGTGGCACTCCCGTAGGGACGTGTGTGCCGCAGAGGTGGGACAAGTGAGTAGATTTGATTGTCCGGTTGGGACGAATGAATCAAATCTGTGAGCCGAAAGGCGAAACGGGTTGGTAGCCTGAGAGGGCGTACTGAGACCGAACCCAAGTGGATAGAAACGAGCCGAAAGGCGTAATGGGTTGGCAGCCCGAGAGAGCATACTGAGGCCGAACCCGGTGTGACAAGATAGGTGGATTCGACTGTCCTAGTGGGACGCAATTAGCCAAATCCAAAACCAAAGGTTGACCGGGTTAGTAACCCGAAAAGGGTGTGCATGTGACAAACCCGGTTGGGATAGCAAAGGAGTAGGTTTAGCCGTCCGAAAGGGATATGAGGGTTAAACCTGGAGGCCGATAGGCGGGATGGGTTGGCAGCCCGAGAGAGCATACATAGGCCAGACCCGAAGCGATGGAAGGAGGGGATTTGACAGCCCGGGTGGGACGTATAAGTCAAATCCGCGAGCCGATAGGCAAATAGGGTTGGCAACCCGACAAGGGCATGCAGAGGCCAAACCCATGGGGACAAAGGAATAGACTTGGCGATCCCGGTGGAATACATGAGTCAAGTCTGAAGCCAAGAGGTGAGATGGGTTGACAGCCCGAAAGGGGCATACAGAGGCCAGACTCAGAAGAAGAAAAAGGGTGGATTTGACAGCCCTAGTGGGACATGAGAGTCAAATCCGAAAGCCGATAGGCGAGTAGGTGGGTTGGCAGCCCGAGATGACATGTTGAGGCCAGACCCGGTGGGACATGTGCCAGAAGACACGATGGATTGGTAGACCGAGAGAGCATACTGAGACCAGATCCCAAGAAGTAAGATGAGCCTAAAGGCATGATGGGTTGGCAGCCCGAGAGGGCGTACTGAGACCAATCCCAAGGAGGTTAGATGAGCCGAAAGGCATGAAGGGTCGGCAGCCCGAGAGAGCATACTGAGGCCGCTCCATAGACTGAAAAAGGAGCCGAAAGGCATGAAGGGTTGGCAGCCCGATAGAGCATACTGAGGCCGTTCCCTAGAATGAAAAAGGAGCCGAAAGGCATGAAAAGTTGGCAGCCCGAGAGAGCATACTGAGGCCAATCCCAAGGAGGTTAAATGAGCCGAAAGGCATGAAGGGTTGGCAGCCCGAGAGAGCATACTGAGGCCATTCCCTAGACTGAAAAAGGAGCCGAAAGGCATGAAGGGTTGGCAGCCCGAGAGAGCATACTGAGGCCATTCCCTAGAATGAAAAAGGAGCCGAAAGGCATGAAAAGTTGGCAGCCCGAGAGAGCATACTGAGGCCAGTCCCAGTGGGACAAGAGAGTAAGCGGGTTTAACTGCTCAGAAGAGACATATGAGCTGAACCCGGAAGCCGGTAGGCGGAATGGGTCGACAGCCCGAAAGGGACATGCGTAGGCGGAGCCCGATGGGACAAAGTATGACACCGTCAGAATGCTAGTGTGACTAGGTGTCATAGGATGACATGTAAGGCGTGGCCATAGCATCAATATGATGTTTTGGTTATGATGGGGTGGAGTCATTGACTTAGAGCCACCCTTAAAATAGATAAAGAGAGGATTTTTTTTCACATTACCAACCTCACCGCCCTTTCGGGTTTTCGCCGAGGCTGGCCCCCTTTAGCTTTTTCCGGTGCGCCCTTTCGGGTTTTCACACCGAGGGGTTGCCCATTTTTGCCCGAGGCGCCCTTTCGGGTTTTCACCTCGACCGGGTCTGTGGCCTTTTTACCCCCAGCCAACCGTTGAAGGCTGACTGAGTCCGCCGGGGTATCAGTATTTTTAACCCCTTTCTCTTTTTTTTCTTTTTTTTCTTTTTTCTTCTTTTTAAACCTATAATGCCCAAGGGCAGAGAACTAGTGACAATCTCTTAGGGACACATGTGTCACCCAGTGGGACAAAAGGAGTCAAAAGGCAACATCGGTTGGCAGCTCGAGAGAGCATACTGAGGCCATGCACGATGGGACAAAAAGGAGTACAAAGATGACATCGGTTGGCAGCTCGAGAGAGCATACTGAGGCCATGCCCGATGGGACAAAAAGGAGTCAAAAGATGACATCGATTGGCAGCTCGAGAGAGCATACTGAGGCCATGCCCGATGGGACAAAAAGGAGTCAAAAGATGACATCGATTGGCAGCTCGAGAGAGCATACTGAGGCCATGCCGAGGGACAAAAAGGAGTCAAAAGACGACATCGGTTGGCAGCTCGAGAGAGCATACTGAGGCCATGCCCGATGGGACAAAAAGGAGTCAAAAGATGACATCGGTTGGCAGCTCGAGAGAGCATACTGAGGCCATGCACGATGGGACAAAAAGGAGTCCAAGGGTGTAATGGATTGGTAGCCCAAGAGAGCATACTGAAGCTCAATCCAAAGGGGTAAAAGGGTGCCGAATGGCATGATGGTTCGGCAGCCCAAGAGAGCATGCTGAGGCCGAGCCCAATGGGGCAGAATATGACAACCTCAAAATGTTGGTGGGACTAGGTGTCATAGAATGATATGTAAGGCATAGCCATGACATCAATATGATGTTTTGGTCGAGATGGGGTGGAGTCATTGACTTAGAGCCACCCTTAAAATAGATAAAGAGAGGATTTTTTTTTCACATTACCAACCTCACCGCCCTTTCGGGTTTTCGCCGAGGCTGGCCCCCTTTAGCTTTTTCCAGTGCGCCCTTTCGGGTTTTCACACCGAGGGGTTGCCCATTTTTGCCCGAGACGCCCTTTCGATTTTTCACCTCGACCGGGTCTATGGCCTTTTTACCCCCAGCCAACCGTTGAAGGCTGGCTGGGTCCGCCGGGGTATCAGTATTTTTAACCCCTCTTTTTTTTTTTTTTGAACCTTCACTGAGGAGAGGTACTGTCCTGTGAGGACTGCTGGGGAAACTCTTGCTGTGGCACGTAGTAGAGTTTCATGTGCTTGCCGTTGAGAGGAGGGAAGGGATTGTCTCCCTTGTGGTCAAAGGACCGTATAGGCCCCTCCTTCGTAGACCTTCTGGATGACGTAAGGTCCACGCCAATTGGGCTGGAGTTTGTCGCTGGATCTTCCCGCGAGAACCTCCTTTTCTTTGACCATGATAAGGTCGCCTTTCTTGAACACCCGTTGCTTGACCAGCTTATCATAGGCACGTGTCATGCGGGCTTGATACACTTGTAAGTGTTTATAGGCTTCGAGTTTTTTGACCTTCAAGGTTGGACAATTCCTCGAGCCTTCTTTCAATTTCATATTGGTCTTGGCCTGGCAATCCGGCGTGCACAGCAACGCGGTAAGATGCTAGCTCGATCTCCACAGGGATCACTGCTTCGGCTCCGTGGACCAAAGAGAATGGGGAACATCCCGTAGGGGTTTTGTAGATGGTACGATAGGCCCATAGGGCTTCGTGGACCTTCTCGCCCCAATCCCGTTTGCGGCCACCTACTATCTTAGACAGCAACTTGCAGAGGGTTTTGTTGAAAGCCTCGGCCAATCCGTTGGCTTGGGGATTGTAGACTGATGACGTCCTCCAATCGATATGGAACTTGGCCGCCAAAGCATAAACAGTCTTGTTCTTGAATGACGTGCCATTATCGGATATAATCCGACTGGGGGTGCCGAATCTGTATATGATATAGTGCCGCACAAAACGAGCAACTATCTCCCCTGTAACTTCCCGTAGTGGGACGGCTTCCGCCCATCTGGAGAAGTAATCGGTGGCAGCGAGTATGAACTTGTGCCCCTGGGATGATGGTGGGAATGGTCCCACAATATCCATACCCCACTCTGCAAATGGCCAAGTAGGCGCTGTTGGATGGAGCGGGTTAGGTGGTCGCCGAGGGACTGGGCCGAATGTTTGGCATTGATGACATGTACGAGCATATTGATTGCAATCTTCGTACATAGTGGGCCAGTAGAACCCTTTGAGCTTGATGCTATTTTTCATCTTGGCTCCTGCCTGGTGAGCTCCACACAATCCGGAGTGGACCTCGTGCATGACGGTCTTCGCTTCCTTGGACGAAAGACACCGCAAGAGGACCGATCGGTCTTTTTCATGGACGAGCCTGAAGAGCAGATCGTCAATCAGCTGGTAGGATGTCGCCCTGCGTAGCAGTTGCACCCTCTGAGCCCGATCAGGAGGGAGCCAGCCGTTCTTTATCTTTATGATCGGCTCACGCCAATCTTCTTCTTCGGGAACAATCTCCTCTTGAATGTTGTCGACTTCATAAACAGTGAGGCCGGATTCTTCGTCGAGCACACTTGGCATGAGCCTTCGGTGTCTTACAGTAATATTTAATTCTCCCTCAGGCGGGAGTTTTAGGGCTGCTGCCAACTTTGCAAGAGTATCAGCCTGGGAGTTGCTGCCTTTGGGGACATGGCCTATTTCAAATAGGTAAAATTTTTCTTTAAGCCTCATGACGGTTGCATGGTAGGGGACGAGCTCCTTCTTTCGGACGTCATAGACGCCCAGTACTTGTCGGATGACGAGCTGAGAATCCCCGTACACTTTGATGCACTTGATGTCCATCTCCAGTGCCAGCTGAAGCCCAATGATTAACGCTTCATACTCTGCCTCATTATTACTCAGCGACTTCATGAGAGCGCAAGACTTGTTGAGGATGCCGCCCTGTGGAGATACAAAGACTACCCCCGCGCCTGAGACATAGTCTGTAAGGCCGCCGGCCCTTTTGATTGTCCGAGAGGCACCATCAAAATATAACTCCCAGTGTGGGAGATCAAGGGTGAGGACACCCGGCTCTATCTGTGGTGGGACTTTTTCAGAAGACTCCCCGATTTCTTGAGAAGGCACTAACACCTCTTCGTCGGGTAGCTCGAAGTTGAGTGGCGAATCTTCCGGCACAGGGTGCGCTGCTAAGAACTCCGCCATTCCTTGTCTCTTGATCGCCTTGCGTGGGACGAAGGTGATGTCGAACTCCGTAAGGATAAGTGCCCATTTACCAAATCTACCAGAGAGGACAGGCTGGCTGAGCAGAAACTTGAGTGGGTCACATTTTGAGATGAGCTCCACCCGATGGGCTAGGAGATAGTGTCTTAGCTTCTTGGCAGCAAACACCAGAGCTAGGCACATCTTTTCCATGGGAGCGTACCGATGCTCAGGCCCGATCAGTTTTCGGCTGAGGTAGTACAGTGGCTGCTCCTTGCCCTCTTCATTGATCTGGGCTAGGAGAGCCCCCAAAGAGGCATCCATGGCAGCAATATACAAGATAAGGGGCTTCCCTCTGACAGGTGCCCCTAAGACAGGAGGAGTCAACAGATACTCCTTGATCTGCTTGAAGGCCTTCTGACAGTCTTCATCCCATATGAAGGGTGCTCCTTTCTTCATCAGTCTGCCGAAAGGTAGGCATCTCCTTGAGAGGTTAGAAATAAACCGCCTAATATAGGCGAGTCTCCCCTGAAGAGATCTGAGCTCTGTCAAGTTCTTGGGCGGAGGTAGTCCTCTTATAGCCTTTATTTTGTCAGGGTCGATTTCTATGCCCCGGTACCTGACAATGAAGCCGAGGAACTTGCCGCTGGAGACGCCGAAGGCGCACTTCATCGGGTTCATCTTGAGTTGAAATTGTCGAAGCCTTTCAAAGACTCGACGTAAGTCAGCTAAGTGATCTTCCCGCCTCTTTGTCTTGACGACCAGATCATCAACATAGCATTCGACAAGGTCATGTAGCATCTCGTCTAAGATCTTGGTCATTGGCCTTTGATAGGTTGCGCCAGTGTTTTTCAGACCGAACGGCATCCTTTTATAGTTGAAGATCCCCTTAGGAGACCGGAAAGTCGTATGGTCTTTATCTTTGATGGCCATGCGGATTTGATTATAGCCCGACGACCCGTCCATAAAAGACAAAGTTTCGTGACCAGTGGTCATATCAACCATTGTCTCAGTGATTGGGACAGAAAAGTCGTCCTTTGGGCATGCCTTATTCAAATCCCTGAAGTCGATGCAGACTCGGACTTGGCCGTTCTTCTTCTTGACGGGGACTATATTGGCGAGCCACACGGGATACATGCAAGACTCTATGAAATCCACATTGAGCATTTTGTCAACCTCAGCATTGACCTTCAGCTCCAGCTCGTGGCGCATACGCCTTTGAGTTTGCTTGACTGGCTTGACTGTTGAAAGTATTGCCAGCTCATGTTCAGCCACAGAAGGATCAAGTCCGGGCATTTCTTTGTAAGTCCAGGCGAAACAATCCCTGAACTCTTCTAGGAGCTGTCGATACGACTGCTTTTCTTTCTCACTGAGGAGAGCACTTATGAAGGTGGGACGGTGGTCACTTTTGCTTTCGAGATTAAACTCGATCAATTCATCCACAGTTGCTTAGCCACCGTCTTCAAGCTCCGGTGGAGCTAGTTGGAGGTCGACGAAGTCTCCCTCATCATCAGTGTTGGCTTCGTAGACTTCAAATTCTTCGAAGCACTCTTGCTCATGGCTTGAAGTCAAAGGGCTTACTTTGTCCTGCTGATGGTTAGCAGGCTGGGCTGCTCCTCCCTCTGAGGGGTGGTCGTTATTGACTCCTGATGAAAGTGATAATGTGGTAGACACATCAACGGACTCCCTTACAGAGTCATCAATCTTAGGCTCAGCTTCCGCTTGCCTGTGATGGAGAGGTAGCAGTCCTATGGTGTTGACTACAAAGTGGACCTCAAAGTCCGTCTCCTGGTCATAGCCAAGGCCCCTTGTATCTTGGCGGGAGAAGGGAGGCTGCCTGCGGACCTGCGGAGGGTTCCATAGTTGATGGAAGTATGTCGCTCGCGCGGGGTCCAGAGTTTGCGGGATGTGCTGCTTTTTACACATTTCCTTGATGTACTCTAGCATATCGTCCATTTCCTGGACTGGCTCTGGCACCACATCGGCGGGAGTATCCCAGCCAAAATGATCTTCAGGAGGGCACGGTGGGACTAAATCACCTTTGTAAAAGATGATCGGCTTGTCCCTCTTGCCTTTGTTGCGTCTCCTTCTCCGTTGATAGCAGACTGTAAAGGTCTTCAACTGTTCCACCTCTTGTTCTTTCCATTGGGACAAGAGTTAAAGGCACTTAGGCGATAAGAAGATACTCCCGTCAACGACCCGACTGATGAGGTTGGCTTCAAAGTCAACACTTCGCCTTTCTGGTTGAGTTGGCTTGGAGGCGGCACTGAGGCTCAGCTTGTGCAGCTTTACCATGTCTTGGTTGACAGTGAAGAGCTGTCTTTCTTCAACTTCAGGGTCCACCTTTTGCTTCCCTCTGTCTTTTAAAGGCTCGGGGATTGTTAAAGTAGGCTTCCCAAAATATAGTGAAGCATCGACCAGATGCCACTCATTGGGATGGAACGAGGCCTGGTCTGTGAAGACCGTATGTTGTTCCCCTTCCTTGGCATATTTAATGCACTGATGCAGAGTTGAAGGAACAACCCAGTTCTCATGAAGCCAGGGTCTTCCAAGCAGCATCTTGTAAGATGTGTCGGAGTTGATGATATAAAATCTCGCCTGAGTGACGAAATCGCCCAAAGCTAGCTTGACTACAACCCGACCAAGCGCTTCCTCGGAACCCCGATTGAATCCCGAGATCTTGACATCGGTCACCTTTTGCAAATAAGGTGCCAAGTATAGGGACTTGAAAGTCTTCCGAGGCATGATGTTGACGGCTGCTCCAGCGTCAACTAGGATGCGATTCACATCATGTCCATTAATTGTCCCCCTCTTATATAAGGGGCGATTATGACACGGAGAGGACAACAACATGTCTTTGTCCGTAAAGGAGATGTTGGCTGTGAGTGCTTCATATGCCTGGGCTTGCAACTCTGCAACATGGGCTTCATATGCCTCTGGATCTTGAAGTATCTTGACAAGAGCCTCTCTGAGGTCTTTGCTCCAGGCAATGGCCTCCCAAATAGTGACATTTGTTGGGAACCGTTTCATATGATGAATAATTTTGCGGTCTGCCCGAGCACGGGTCTTGTCAAATGGCGGGATGATCTCCGCCAGAGTCTTTGGCGCCTGGCGAGGCTTCTCCCGCTTAGAAGGGCGCTCCTCCGCATTCTGGCCTTCCGCATCTTCTTGGAGCAGCGGTGCCAAGGATTCCTCCGGAAGTGGCAAAGGCTCATCAGGCTGGTCTTCATTAGGAGGACCTACTGGGCTTGTGGTCTCGACCCTGTTGGAGGGGCCGGCTTGCTCTGACGCCTCCTCGCGCTTTGGCGACTTGGTTGGCTCCTCTTCTTCATCGGAGGAGGTGATTGTAAAAGGGACTCCACCCGGCTTAGCCGTTGAGGCGGAGTTTGGACCCTCTGAGGAGTTGAGTATGAAAGGGATTCCCCGAACTTGAGTTTCTGGGGCAGGACCGGGCTTCTCCCCTCTGAATATTATGACCCGGTCAAGAGTCAGGGGACCTTCACGTCCACGTCCTCGGTTGCGACCTCGGCCGCGTCCCCGGCCATTTCTTGCCGAGCGGCGCTGATATGTTGCCATAGGAGCCTTGCCTCCAGTGCTATCAGCCGTGGGACAATAAATATTGTCGGGTGGCGGAATCGCCACCATATTGCAGGAGAGCTCTTGCAGCATTTCCTCGAGCATCTCCACAGTGAGCTCCTCATCTTTATAGAATAAGGAGAGCTCCTCCGGGATGGGGAAGTCTTCACCCTCTTCAAGACGGTGAACCGTTTCTCGGAGCCATTGCAGAAGACGGGCTTTGCGCCCAAGCTTGTCCCAGAGGATATATTCGTCTAGAGTGACGACCCTGGTGGGATGAGGGGGAGTGTACTCCTCCAGCTCATCTATGAGCTTTTGAAGTCTTTGTAGAGGAGTCGGCTCCTTAGGAGCCTCCATAGCAGCGGCTTGCTCGGCTTGCTTCTTTAACCTCCTCTTCAAATTCTTCCTGCGATTCTTCTCCTGCTTCTTTTGGCGTGCTGCCTCTTGAGAAGAAAGGGGAGTTTGCTTCGGCAGTGGGACTTGCTTGCCCCCAGAATTTTGCTTCTTGCTCCGGGCTGACTCCTTAGGAGTTTTAGCGCCACGGCTCTTTCTGGGGGCAACCTTGGTCCAATTGGCCTCCTCTGGCTGAGCTTGGAAGGTGGCATTGATTGCTTGAGCAATTATTTCAGGAGGCAATTCCTGGAATTCTGCCAGTCCGCAGTGGGGCCTCTGGGAGCTTTGAGGTTCCACCGACTTTGCTTGGACGGGTGGGTTGGCTTGCTTGAGCTGTTGAGGCCTTTCTACAATAGGCGGCCTCGCTGGGCTGACAGAGGTCTTAGCCGAGATCTTTGCGGGCTCAAGGAGTTGAGTCCTCTCCCCGACTAATGGCCTTGCTGACTTGGCAGGAACTTTGGCTGAAGGCTCTGACGCATTGGCTTTGCCTTTGTTATCTGGCCGAGAGTTCTCTCTTATGACGATGCCAGGCTGACTCGACTTGGGACGGGCCTTGGAACTCTCTCCCACAGCTTGGCTTCCTGGGTTCTGGACCTTAGGCCCTTTATAGGTGGCCTTGCCTTTAGTGAGTAATGGGAATTCATCATTTTCCGCGGGCTCACTTGGCCGGGCTAATCGGGAAAAAGCTTCGGTTTCTCGCCGGGCCTGCTGGAGAGTCTCCCTGGCGGCCTCTGCAAGGCGCAACCTCGTCATGGAGTTCCCCTGAGTATCGATAACCCCTCTCTGGATGAGGGCTTCGATGAAGTCTTGAACCTCTGGGCAATGCCGAGTGGAGTGAGACACCCTTGCATGATACTTGCAATAGCGGGGGTGTCTCTTGGCCGTCTCATTGTAATAAGACGGCGGGTCATGTGTCAGCACCCAGCCATCCTCCAGAAGTTTGTCAAAAATCTTCTCAGTGTCTTCCTTAGGAAAAGAACACTGATGAGATGGTCGCCACCCTAGACACCATAGTGTGGACTTGGGCGATTGGGAACTGGCTCCCTGGGAACTGACTCCCTCCTCCTGCGGCTCGGGGAACTGGAAGGCTGCTGCAGCGTGAATGACGTTGACATAGAAGTGAAGACTCCTTCGTGCATGCGGCTGCGGTGAGTCGACCAGGAATTCACCCGTGTTGACCTTCCCTCGCTTGATCAAGTCCTCAGCGAGGTCCTTGAATGGTTCACAGTTGTGGATGATGTGGCCAACAACTTCATGGTAGGAGCAATAGCCCTGATGAAAAGCAGCACTTGGTGTTTGCTCCATGGGTGATGGGCTAATCAACCCCGCCCTCTGACATGCGAAGAAGATATTGGGGGTTTTCTCTAAAGGGAAGGAGTATAATTTCTCTGGGAGCTCGACTTGAAGTGGAGCCTCCACATCTTCCGGTGAGTCCTCCTCGTCTTCAGATGAATCCGAGGACTCTTCAGAGAGCCAACCCCCGAGCGGGGCCCGACCCGTGGGTGATATACCCACCTCCCGTATGTGGGATGGAGCTAACCCCCTGGCAAATGAGCCAAAGGGGAAAGTGGACAACTGCTGATCAATGCTCTCCAGGAACTGCAGCAGGCGCCTTTGTTCTCGTAGGGGTTGAGATGTAAATCTCGCAGACGTCGAGGCCTCTGCGCTTGGCGGACCCCGCATCCGCTGAAGCTCTGACATGCGGAAGGGCTCCTCCGCCCTCGCACGCCTTATGATTCGGGCCTCCTCCTTGGTGACCCAGATCTTCTTCAAATGGAGCTGATGCTCCTCAATTGGGTTGCCCCCGCCCTTGGACGGGGAGCTCGTGGCTTGGGCCATTGCAGAGGACCCTGAATTGCCGCCGATACGGTAGGCTTCTTTTTCTTCGCTCCGTCCTCCCGAACTTGCCGGAGGGGCTCGAAGCGATTGGAGGTAGAAATAGTCGGGACATGACGATCCCGTGGCAGAATCGGCTCGCCTCCATCGAGCCGGATGCGGATGTCTCCGACAATTACTGTCTTGCCAGAGCGCGAGACAGCCGCTTCGGGCCTTGCACCCTTGCGGCTTCGGCATTGCCCCCATTGGGTAGGAGCGGCAGTGTTGGCGCCCGCCATAAGCATGGCGTCATCTTGACGACGGCGGCGTTGCCCCCGTTGAGCAGGGGCAGTACCTCTGAGGGTGACCGCAGTAGATTTGGCGCCATTACGGCGGCGGCGTTGCCCCCGTTGAACATGAGCGACGCCAGTAGTGATATGATTGACCGAGAAGACTCGGCCAACAGCTGGGGCAGAAGGCCTGACACCTCCGGCGATTGACGTAGCAGCGAAGGGAGCTCGACTGGTTGTCGGGATGAAGGACTTGACACCCTTAACAGTTGGAGAATTGACCGGATGGACTCGGCCAGTTGATGAAGTAGAGGGCCCAACACCCTCAGAGACGACCTTGCTGACCGGACTAACCCGGCAAGTTGCTGGAGTCGAAGGCCTGACGCCTCCGATAGTTGTCTTTTTGACCGGGCGGACCCGGCCAGTTGAAGGAGTCGAGGGCCTGACACCCCCGACAGTCGTCTTGTCGACTGGACTGACCCGGCCAGTTGCTGGAGTCGAAGGCCTGACGCCTCCGACCGTTGTCTTCCTGACCGGGCGGACCCGGCCGGTTGAAGGGGCCGAGGGCCTGACACCCCCGACGGCTGGCTTGTTGACCGGACTGACCCGGCCAGTTGCTGCAGTAGAGGGTCTGACACCCTCGGCGACTGTTAGTACTGCAGGAGCGGCTGAACTGACTTCAGCCACTGGCACCACGCCCAAGAAGAAGGGCGAGCCGACGACCTCTAGGAAGTTGCCGAAAACAAGTGGTGTTGCCAGGTAGCCGATCCTGGCGTGGTTGGCAACGATCTCGGGGCCGTAGGTAACGGCAGCCATCGATGTGCTGTTGGTGGTAGTGGTGGTGCGTAGCACACAAGGAGTGGCGTGCGAATGCATAAAGAACTCTCAAATGAACCGAGAGATGTGCCCTCCTCTTCCCGTCCTGTAAGAGGAAGAGGGACAATCGGAACCTTGAAGAAGGTTTAGAGACTTTCTTTGACAGAAAGAAGAAAGGCGAGAAAAGTCCCACCGGGCGTGCCAGTCTGTGAGACACGGAAAAAATCTAGATCGACTTTTATCGTAGATAAAAGGTAGATTTTCGTTCTTTTTGAAAAGAAACACTCCTCTGCGTAGAGAGGGTTCCGTGGGTGCGCGTCGTATCAGACGATTTGGGTTCGAGTGCTGGACCTTTCCCCACTGACCGGAGTCAGTGTTGATTTACATCGGCCTAACGTCCGAACACCTTTGTTTGACTGTCAAAGAAGTTCCAAAGTCTTCTATAGAGATTCTGATGTGGAGGGCAAGCTCACTCGAGAGACTCTCCATGACCACTCATTTACCACCAACACATTAATAGAGTTAGGGCTAAGTCTGAACAAAACCCTAAGATTTAGGAATAAAGACGCAAATATGCGGAAGCCGTAGGCGTTTTTGAAGTAGAGAGAAGTTTTTTGGACCCCGAGGGTATTTTGGTAATTTTACCACCCCAGGGGTATTTTGGTAATTTTCCCAGGCCAGGGGCATTTATGAAATTTCTGAGCTGGAACGGAAGTAGGATCGGGTTCCTGACTCCCCAAGGCATAGAAGCCGTTTCTGGAGGGTTTCAAGGGCTCTGAGGTCATTTTTAAGTCACAGGGGTATTTTGGTAATTTTACCAGACCCTAGACCTAGGTTTGAGATGATACCCGAGTGTTGGACTGAACTGACAACACTTCCGGAGCGAAGGAATGACAAGGGACTTCATAGAAGACACACATCTGTCAATTTGGCCGAAGGAGGGGTATATGTGCAGTTTTGACAAGTCGGGGGTTTTCTTGTAATTTTCCCCAGTCAATGCATAAAGAAGACATATGGAGTCATAGATTGCATTTATGGCCCAAATGGGTACAAGGATTGTCGGCGAGTTGTCGATTGTACAAAGATCCGCACCAACGCGGGAAGTAGGGGCGTAGCCCGAATTACAAAAGATTGCAGGGTATAACTGCAATTTACAGGACTTTGGTCTTTGACGGTCCCGGGGAGGACATTTTTATAATTTCTCCATTATAAAGGCAGAATTACATGACTTAGTCGTCCCGGGACGTAAAGACTTACAAACATGGCCCACTAAGAGGCGTAATTAACAACATGGCCCGTTGAGGGGCATAAACGTAAATATACCCCATAGGGGCATAAATACAAGACCCGGGGACTTACCCCACACGGGCCGAAACAAACGAACAAAGGCTTCAAGTGTCTTCCGTAGGCAGCTTGTAATAGCTTTTCTCCTTGTCTCGTTGTCTCCTCCAAAGGGTACTTAACAACCACGCCCACGTAGGGGCATAACGACAAAACCCACGTAGGGACATAAATACAAGACCCACGTAGGGGCACAACAACAACGCCCACGTAGGGGCATAATGACAAAGCCCACGTAGGGGCATAATGACAAAGCCCGGGGTGTCACATACCCCAAATAGGCCAAGACAACGAACAAAAGATTTCTTCTCTTCACAAGTCGTCCTCTCTCTCCAAAGAAAAAGTCCCCCTCAAATGAGCCCCGTAGGGGGTATTTATAGAAGGTGAGGGACCGGCCCGGGGTGGGCCGAACCCGGGCGGGTCAAAGCCACCCCGGGCAGGTTCCCCCCCCCCTCTTTTCTTTCTTTTTTTTTTTATGATGGGCAGACGGAGACCCCGGGACCGGCCCGGGACAGCCCCGCCCCGGGCGGGTCCGCGCGGACCTGCCCGGGGTCGGGGGGTCCCGGGCAGGTCCCGCCCGGGGAGGAGCCACCCCGGGCGGGCCTGCCCGGGGCCAGCCCACCCCGGGCGGGTTCCTCCCGCCCGTGCAGCCGCGGGGGGACCTGCCCGGGGGTGGCTGGCCCCGGGCGGGTCCCTGTTGTCCACCCCGGGGGGGTCTTGGCCACCCCGGGCAGGTTTGTTGCTGTACGCCCCGGGCGGGTCTGTTGATGTCCACCCCAGGCGGGTCTTGGCCACCCCGGGCAGGTCTAATGTTGCTGCAGTCCACCTCGGGGAGTTCTAGTCACCCCTTTCTGCAGCGGTGAGCTTAAGTGGTAGTTCACCTCGTATGTAGTGGGCAAAAAATGTTGCCAACAGAATCCTAATACCCTTGATTAACTACCAAAGAAAATCTACCATTTACATCAAGTTAGCTGTGATGCTGAAGGCATTGCCCTAAGCGCTAAGTCGTGCGAGGCGATGCCAAGTATTGAGAATATTGCAGGAAGGACTACAGGCTTAACCGACGTAGTTACGAGGATCAAGGTAAATCCCCAAATTCGAAACCTCAAGACTCGAGGACGCCGTGTGTTGGCCATTTGACCTCTATGAGGTTAACTGAGTCTCAAAACTCCATAATTATCTTTGCAGGATGCGAAGTATGGTATTTCGCGACTCAAGCAGTGACAGGATTTTGTAGAATCATGCTCACATGGCCATTAGTGTATTTCATAAAATATTATAAAGTGTACAAGATTTTGCAAGTACATTTCATGAGTACAGACTTGTCGACGAGTTTTTTTTTCCGATTGCACATGACCCTTCGTTCATAAGCAATCAAGATTTTGGTTGTACATGACCCTTTGCACACAAGCAATCAGGGCAATTTTGGACCTATCATGGGTATCTCTGTAATTTTTCACTTTTGGTGGTATTTCTGTAATTTTTCACTTTTAGGGGCATTTCTGCAATTGTCCCGTCATTGGGGGTATTTATGCAATTTGTCCAGACCAAAGATATTTTGGTAACAATCTGGATTGAAGAGGGATTTTTGTATAATCTTGGCAATAGACGCAAGTCCCTCATTGGGGAAGACCCGTTGACCAAAGACTCTCGGAAGATTGCTTCCCCTTCTTAAGCTCTCATGAGTTGGGGCCCAACTTCGCGCGTCCATCAGCGCAACACTGGGGATCGACCTGACAATCAAGGGGGCAACGCCCCTTGCGGGGGGGATTTCCGAGCTCCGCCCCCAGAAAGAAAAAAATTTATAATCCCTCTCCAAGGAGTGGCATGACCCATTGTTCATAGACAATAAATATTTTGGTTGTACATGACCCTTTGCTCACAAGCAATCAGGGTTTTAATTGTACATGACCCTTAGCTCACAAGCGATTAGGGTTTTGATGGCACATGATCCTTTGACTCATAAACAATTAGGGTTTACACAAATGTCCTAATCATATCCAGGGTGTTTACATAACCACATCACCGGACTTTAAAGATTTCTCCATAATAGAGATATTTTCTCTAGATTACACAATTCACAAAAAATGAGTTGTGATGCACATGGGTTTATAACATACCCTCGCAACACAACCACAACACGAGGCTTTTGAATCAAGCACAAGCACCCACGATGAAACCCAGAAGATGGGCCTTCAAACAAAGCACAACACCAAACACTAGCTCTTCTCCCGCTGCAGTCTTCCTCTGTGTTCTGTGTGTCTTTCTGTGTCTTCAAATGGACCCCACTGGGGGTATTTATAGAGTCTCGAAGGACTCTAGCGGTTACACCTTCTATCCGGGCCAAAACAAAGGAATTTGGGAGTGGATCCGGGGCAAAACCCCATGTGGGGGGTGGACCCGGTCCAAACCCCCCATATGGGGGTGGAACCGGGGCAAAACCCCCATATGGGGGTTGGACCCGATCCAAATCCCCATATGGGGGTGAAACCGGGGCAAAAACCCTATATGGGGGGTGGACCCGGTCCAAACCCCCCATATGGGGATGGAACCGGTCCAAACCCCCCATATGGGGGTGGACTCATGCTACCACTACCCCTTTTGCTCCAAATTGGGTTAATTTTCCCCTTGATTAAAGGGTTGTTATTGCTGCTGTCCACTTGTTTTAGCTGCTGGTGTTGCTCCTGGGGACTGCCCAGTGCTGCTTCTATGAGCTGCCATTAGCTGCTGCTGCCCCCATTGGTTGCTGCTGCTGCTACTGCAGCCCTTGAGCCGCTACTATTGTGCTGCTAATGCTGCAGCTAGTGTGGAAGCTTCTTTGTATTTTAAAAATCTGCTTCTTGTAAGACCATTATCATTCCAAGTTTACCCATGAAGGAACCTTCCCTTTCAAATGCTAAATGTTGCAAGGTTTAGCACCAACCATCTCACTGGTGAATTTCCCTTCTGAGGTCACATATTTGCCACCAAAACTCTTCTTCTTTAAGAAAAATCATTTGGGACCTAACTGTGAATTGAAGGGATGCAAAGAACGGCTAGATCATTTTCTGGTAGTGGTGGGCCATGCCAGCAAGTGTAGGCCAAGAATAGCTTTGGCTTGCAAGGTCCATTCTCAATCATTTTGTTTATATACTTCACACACACGAAACCAATTCAGTGTGCACTATTTCTTTATTGTTGTCCATTGACAAGAATACATTTTGAAACCTCAATGAGACGACAATCAAAAGATTTGCTGTTCTAGCTGCTTCTGTGGGCTGTTACCCATTGGTGCGGACACCAGGACGATCAAGTGACACGTCGGCGAACCGACGGTGCCATACGCGGAGCGCCAAGTGGACTACATCGGCTTCCCTTCAAATTGGGGACAATTTGACTTCAATTTGGACTCTTTTTGCATTGAAATTGGGCTTGTAATGAACATTCTACTTGGGTTTGCATAATGGGCTGGTTGTAAGGCTCTTAAAGGGCCAATTGGTTAAGGCCCTTAAACATTCCTTAAGAAAGGAGTGGCCTTGGTCCATTGTAATAGATCCATAAGCCATGCATGGCCCAATTGGGCTTCCTTCCTACATGGACTATCTAGGTTGGGCTATCTAGAATGGGCTCCCTTCACTCATGGGCTCTATGGAAAGGGCTAAACAAGAATGATGGAGTGGGCTTAAGCCGTGGCCAAATGGCCCAATTGGAGGCCCAAGTAGGGGGCGCCCCCTATTTTGTCATATTAGGCTAGTTGTTTGAATTTCTTTTCTTTCCACCTTCATTTACCACATGGAGCATTCAAATGGCTGCTGGTCAAATACAAAATTGGCTGCAACCTACCACCTTTACCTTGAATTTCAAAGGTAGGTGAGCAACCATGTCCCCTTGTCTCCCTTTCCCTTTCACCAAGTGTCATGATCCATGCGCACCCCCCCTCTCCCTTCTTGAATCCCACGCAGCCCCTCCCCTCTACCCCTTGCCATTGTCTATTTAAAGGCATGTATAGTGTTTGTGCACAAGTTAATGAAAGTTCTATGAAAGAAAGTGTGTTTAAGATAGTGATTCTCTTGTTCTTCCTTGGGTGTGACTCCCTTGGTTCTGTCCTGTGACTGGACAGAATTGGGTCGTGTGACTCGACCCCGTATCCCCCTCTTCCTCTTATCTTCTTCTTCAACAAAAAATCCCAGTGATACCTCTGCAAGTTAGGAAAATTTCAGTGCTGGTTTCGCGTCAATCGGAGTTCGTGAGCGACGGCAGTAATTCGCTTCGTGGAGGCGCGCAAATCGGTCCCTGATTGCTGCCCAGATCTGGAAATGACTGTGTTTTAATTTCTCCAGCCCAACCCCGACGCCATCTGAAGCTGGTTCCTGAAGAGAGATCGTAGGATTTCGAATCGTCTTCGCGTTGCCGCTGGTCTCGCCTCGATCTGATAACCGTGCTGTTCGTGGCGGCGATTCTCGTGAGATCGCGCAAGAGATCTGAGCAGATCCGGCCCCAAACCAGAGCCGACTTCCAGAGTCCTCCCCGACTCATCCGGTCGAGATCTGTGAGGGATCTTCGGAGTACGTCTTTCTCTTGATGTCGCCAACAATCTCCCACAAAGAACATCTCCATCCGACACCGGCAGCTATTTTTCCATCATTTTACCGTGTCGCTGCGTCGTTCTGGGAGCTCAAAACCAGAAGCTGAGAAGAAACGTTACTGCGCCCAGATCTGAAAAGATCTGATCGCGCCCTTCGGAGTGAAGAAACTACATCCTGTCGCCGACATTCTCCAACAAACGGCGCTCCGATCGGGTATCGGATCTGGCCGTACCGGCCTCCGCAAGTTCGCTGCGCAGGGTGACCAGCGTGGACAGAACCGGGTCGGCTTTCCGTCGGCGTACCCGAGCGGCTCCGGCACGCGTCCCTCGCCTCCTGCGAGTGTGGCCCGTCAACCCGGGTTCCAGCAACCCCAAAATTATCAATTGTAGCCCGATACCTCCTGTGTGGAGTGGGTGTTCAGTTCTGAAATTATAAAGTTAATCATTTGTGTATTGGGGTTGTTCGGAAATCGGCCGGGAGTTCTTCCCCACGCCTAGTCGTGGAGGTACGTGCTCGTTCCGACATCTACATTTGTTGATTTAGTGTGCTTTCTATATTGCTGCGTTTGTGAGAATAGGGCCGTTAGCTAGCTGGAAAATCATCGTGAGTGTGAGTTGTGAGCGCCCATTCCATAGCTCCAGTCGAGCACCGAACTCGAATCGGTACCCTAGGCGACGGTGGTTTCTTAATCGCCGCAATCCCCACGTTTCCCTCGCAAGGGACGATCGTCGGGCTCAAGAGAGTCGCTGTTGAGAGACGTCTCCACCCGGAGAATACCACGGTGGTAAGCCGCCCGGCTTGCCTTAGCGTGCTAGTGCTGGCCGCACAACGAGTCGGTCGCACGTCTTAGCCCGGTCGTCATCCGTCCCGCATCACCCATGTGTTGCTGTTACTACTGCTGCAGCCCTTGAGATGATGCTGCTGTCACTGGGCTGCTGCTGCCCTTGAGCCGCTGCTGCTGCCCTTGAGATGCTGCTGCCGCTCATATGGGCTGATGCTGCTTTATTCCAGCTGTTGCTGCTGCTACTAACCTTGTTAGCTACTGCTGCAACTATTTTAGCAATTGGGCTGCTGCTGCAACCATTTTGTTAGATGCTAATTCTGTTAGCTGCTGTTGCTAAATTATTTGCTGTGCTGTTGCAGCTATTTTGATTAAGTAGGGTAGAATTTAATCAGCCCAAAAACCTTTAATCCTGTGTACAGTGTGGACCCGGGGCAGAATAAACCCCCCTAGCCTCTCTTTGGTATTGGTTTATCCCGGGGTTAGCTCTAAGTTAACTCCGGGATAAGCTTTTTTGTGCTTTGGTAAGGAGTTAGTGTTAGTCGGGTTAGGTTATGGGCTAACCCAAGGATATTCCTGGGTTTTGAAACCCACACCCAAGGGTGGTTTAAGGTGGGTTAACCTCCTACCTCAATAAATGCTCAATTAAATGTGTCTCTCTCTCTCATAATAAATGTTATTTTTCTCTCTCCTTATTATTAGGTTAACCTACTATTTACCAAATCATACTAGATTAAAATTAGGTTAACCCATATCCTTACTCCCATATTAACTACCCTCCTACCAAATCAAAAATGGGTTAATTCCGAACTACTTTAGTCGGGTTGACTTAACCCATCTTTAACCTAACTCCATACCAAAGCCACCCCTAGGGGGTTGGAACCAGGGAAAACCCCTTGGAGGGGGTTGACCCGGGGCAAACCCCCCAAGAGGGGGGGGGTGGACCCGCGGCAAAACCCCCCCTTGGGGGTGGACCCGGGGCAAACCCCCCAAGGGGAGGGTGGACCAGGGGCAAACCCCCAAGGAGGGGATGGACCCGGGGTAAACCCCCCCTTTTGTGGGTGGACCCGGGGCAAACCCCCCTTTTAGGGGTGGACCCGGTCCTAAACCCCAAAAAATCGGTTGACAAAGGGTGGCTGCCCCCTATAAATGCTCCCCCACTGTTCATTTTTTCACATGAGGAGAGGGAAATTCACGTTTCCCACGTGTGTGGTGGTTTGGTGATTTTGTGCTAGATGGGGATTTTCATATCAATGACTTCCTCTTCCTAACCCATTTCACTCACCATATATATTGTGGAATTTAACCACTTGTGGATGTCTTTTCCCCCAACTACTTTGAGGGGTTAACAAATTGGTTCAACAGGCAGTAATACAGTTAGCTATTTGTAACAACATGAACACATCAACACTTGCCATCCAATCAATGTTAGATGAAGGATCCTATATATGACATGAACCTATTCCTCTTCACTTGACAAGGAGGCACCAAAAGACGCAGACAATAAGGTTCCAAACATGGCATGGCAGTTAGCACTTTGTTGGCAGTTCTGACATTTCTTTTCGAAGGTGAGAAGCACTAGCAATCTGATGTTCATGGTGTATGGATACAACAGTTGGCAGTACGGTCCAGCAAAAGACTTTGGAACAAACCTTCAAAGCCAACAAATCAAAATGAAAGAAGAAACGAAGATAAAGGATGAATACCAGTTGCTCTTGCAAGCGCAGATGTTTTTCAGCTTCTTCCTTTTGTGCTTTCTTTTGCTTTCTCTCCATGACAACTGTCTTTTTTTTCTGATAGATGAGTGCTGATTTTTCTTCAGCCCTAGCCTTTAACTCCTCGAGGTCCTCATAGTCTTTCTTAAGCTCATCAGACCCAGATATCTGCTCAAGAAGTGCAGTGAGTTCCTTGGGGTTCTTTTGCGCAATTGATTCAACATCACCCTGAAAGAGAAGTTAATAAGGTGTGAGGTTATAACAAAGAGGCTGATCCATAGCCCATTGTCATTCAGGACTTCGATACAGCATCCAGTTATTAACACATTATGGTGACCATGTTGACTAGTATAAAGGTATTTCAGATGAGCACATCACAAAGGATCATACATTAAAGACAATCCTAGCAATAGCATTTAGTGCAGGTTGTGGAGTTAAAAAAAATGTGCTTTCATGGTTAGGTAAACATGATAAAAAAAGACATACATGACTGAGCTACATTCATATGTTTTGACATGCCAGAATTCTCATTTATGACTGTCAAGTTGGAAGGAATAGGGCTATACACTCCAAGTTTTCCCACCTCCCCTATGGATCAACTTAATTTTTGCTTACAATCTTGGAGACTTATAATGCCTCCAAGCTTTGTTTAGCATCCAATAATACATCTAAGAGGAGGAACTAGACTGCACCATCGAAGTAGCTTCGTCTTTGAGCACAAGTAGTGAATCACCGTATATTTTGCTTAGTCTATTCAGGGATCTGGACTTGGTCCTCAGTACCTTCAAGATTACCTTTACAGGTATTTCAGGATTCAATTAAACCATGACAACAATATACAATCTTATTTCAAACAATAATATTACAAAAGTTGATGCAAGAACAACAAAGCGCTTTATTTGCCAAGATAGGAACCATGAAGCTTTATAAATTGGGGGAGATGTACTTGCTTGCAGCGTCTAAGGTATCAACTAACACTGGCGGGGGGGTGGATGATACATATTCTCCCTTGATTGAACAAGAAGAATGAAGGAACTGATCACATTTCCATGTAAGTTCTGTTTTTACTTTACTATATCTGTCACCCTAAAGAAAAACTTTTTGGGGACATTACTGCCTAAAAAAAATGAGAAAACACATTAGAAGGGTGACAGATATGAACGAGCATATTTCTCACGCGCAAAATGATGTGAGCCTCAAGACCAGTACACTTCATTCTAATAGGAGTACCCAAAACAAAAGGAACTTATCTGGCAGGAAAGAAATCACATAATGGACAGAACAATCCTAGGAAGCCTTCAAATTCAGTTCATCCCAATCCATTCCTGTTCCACAGCATGTTAATGGCCCATACATGTATCCAAGCAACATGACTTGAAAATGAACATGCTATCATTTGGTTGCAGAGTTTACTTTCTGAAATGTTTGTACATGATATACCACGTTTTATTATTGTCTGATAGGCCATCTAGACCCATGCCCATGTCCAGTGAGATATTAATGGAAAAAGGAAAACTCTTTGCCGGTTTTTGTTTAGTCTACTCTCACCTGAAAAGTCTAGACATGAACAAACAAAAGGTTTCAGAAACGAATGAACGGAATCAGAAAAGGTAGAAAAAATGAAATTCCGGGTCATGTTTTGTGACCCTTGTGAAGTTTTGGGAAATGAGACCCGCCCTAATAAAAAGTAAACTTTTGAACTAGAAGGAGTAACACAAGGATGGAGGAAAAGGTTGGACACCTGAAAGACAAGGAAATTCCGCGCCTTGACGAGGATGCCAAGTGACTTCAGTTTAGCGTTGTATTCATCCCACGTCACGACCTTCCCGTCAATCCTGTACTCGCTGCCCCCGGAACCCGTGATGGTCCGGGTGAACTGGAGCTCCGACCCATTACCCATCAGGTACACCAGCCGCACGAAGGCCCTCCTCCCCTTCTGCTCCTTCTCCTTGTCGTCGAACGCATATATGAGGTCCTTGAGCTGTGCCCCGCGCAGCTGGACGGACCGCACCCCGAGCACAAAGCTGATGGCGTCCATGAGGTTGGACTTGCCGGCCCCATTGGGGCCGATGACGGCGGTGAAGTCGTAGAAGGGGCCGATGGTCTGGAACCCCTTGTAGGACTTGAAGTTCTCGAGCTCCAGGCGGTGGATTTTGCCCTGCGCGACCAGGGACGGCATCTCCGCCGGGCGGCAACACCGCACCCCAATTCCTCAGGAAGTGGCCAGGGTATGGGGTTAGGGTTCAAGTGCGCACCAGTGGGAGTCGGAGGAAGCAACGGTCGAATTGGAAGGTGCCTTGAGTTCAGAGATCTACGGCAACGGGTGGAGTTAGGGTTACAAGGATTGGGATGGAGATGAGGAGGAGGAGCTCTAGGGCATCTGGTTGCAACAGGTAGGGTTGCTGCTGGTGATGGAGCAGTGGCGGGAAGACAGAAAAGGAAACGGAAAATATGAGGAGAGAGAGGGGGGTTTTTTTGGGGGGGGGCGGGGGGCGGTGTGGATTGGGAATGGAGAGAGGGGAAAAGCGCCGTGCAGCGAGGGATTCAATCGTAGGCGGAGTGTGGAACTGTGAATGGTGGGATGTTCTTATATAAAAATGATTTATAAGCAGTTTGGGTGCATTTTTTTCTTAAAAAATATTTTTCTCTAAAAAATATGATACGTTGATTTTTAATTTAATTTTTAAAATTAATAAAAATCAGTGTAAACTGTTTGAAAAAAATAACATAAATTTTAAAAATTAGTGTAGACTATTTGACAACTTTAATCTATTGTCTTCAACTTCCTTCTTCCTCTTTGAAGCACGGACACAACAGAACCCCAGCGCCATCATCGCCACGGGCCTCCCTGCTAGGGAGGCCGCCAACCACCATCCGGCCATCGTCGTCGCCGACCCACCGTTCACAGCGGCCGCGAGTCCGGCCCTGCACCGCCAGACATTGTCGGCCCCCCTACGCGTCGCAGCCCACCGACAGTCTGGCTTCTCCGCATGGTGTCCTCCGACGACGAGGCCCTGTTCTCTGCTGTTGTGCTCTCCCTGTACGACTTGTCGCCCTTCACCATCCCCTGCCTCCTCTTTCTCTCGGCCCCCTACGGCCGCCACGCCCGCCCTGACTGGGGCCCCTCCATCCCCCTCGCCGCCGCCTGGATCCTCATGGAGAGCCCCACCCTATGGCTCACCCTCCTCCTCTTCCCCCTCGGACGGCACCGCTCCCACCCCCTCGCCCTCGCCATCCTCGCGCCCTTCCTCCTTCACTACCTCCACCGCACCCTCGTCTACCCCATCCGCCTCCTTCTGCGCATCTGAGTCGCCGGGGCGAGCTCGGGCTTCCCCATCTCCATCGTCGCCATCGCCTTCTCCTTCAATCTCCTCAACGCCTACGTACAGGCCCGGTCGATGTCCCACTACGCCGGGTACCCACCGCCGGGGGAGGTCCCTTGGTGGGTGTGGGCGCAGGTGGCGGCGGGGTTGGGGGTGCTCCTTTGGGGCATGGCGGTGAACATCCGGGCTGATCTGGCGCTGCTGAGGCTGAAAGAGGTGGCCGGCAGGGGGCTATGCAGTGCCGAGGGACGGGTGGTTCGAGGTCGTGTGCTGCCCTAATTACATGGGTGAGGTGGTGGAGTGGCTAGGCTAGGCGGCCGCGGCGGCGACCCCGGCGGCTCTGGGGTCCTTCCTCATGCCGCGGGCGATGCAGTACCAGCGATGGTATCTGGAGAAGTTCGGGTCGGACTATCCGGCCTCCCAGAATGATGTTGATCGAATGTATGTGATTACGTTTTTGGGTCTTGGAGGAGGAGGGGGGCCGCGCAGTGGGGGGGGGGGGAGGGAGGGGGCACTAGAGCGGCGAGAGAGCGATCTCAAAAAATAAATTGCTTCAGATTTGTTTTTATTTTGAGGAAAATTTATATGGGGTGAGATTTTTTCCCTAAAATTTAGGAAAGGAATATCAAACTGAATTAGTGAGTCTCTCACTCTTATTTTTAAATTAGAAAAAAAAGAGAAAAAATTTATAATCAAAGACCTTATTATGTTTCTTATTAAATCATTTCTACGAAAGTAGGATCCATTGGATAACTTTTAGTTTTAAACCCTCATTTTTTACGTTTACAGAAGAAACCCACTCCAAATGGAAGGAAATTTTTCTCTGTTCGACTGCAGCAGTTTTTTTTTTTTTGAAAGAACTTCTTAATTTTCGCTCTCCTTGTATTGAACTTTTATTATTCCTCTTTTATTTTGACAACCTTGGAGCATATGATGGCCGGCATAGTCTCGTTACTACGTTCGGAGGCCCTATGGATTGTGGGGGATTTGTTATGGCTTGATAGTCAACAGACAACGATACCCGCAGCCTTACTGTTGAGGTGGACTTCTATTTTTGTCGGAGAAATGTGTATTACTCGGATATTGTTAGAATTATCGCGTGAAATAATATTGATTCACGTAAGACAGGACAATAGATATGCAAGATTTTACACATTTTTGAGATGACACGGTAACGTCGTGATGACATAGAATGAGATTTAAAAATTTTATTTTTTCCGCCGTGTTATTTGTCACTCTTATATAGTTATTTATCCATCTTATTTTCTGAGTGATTCTAACTTAGTTGACAATTTATCATCTTTAGATATCTATTTATCACCTTTAGATAGTTATTTGTCATCCTTAAATAGTTATTTGTCACCATAATATTTGTCCGTCTTATTTTATGAGTGATTCTACCTTAGTTGGTTATTTATCTCCCTTAGCTAGTTATTTGTCACCCTTAGATAATTATTTATCAGCTTTTCATAGTTATTTATCCGTCTTATTTTTTATTTTTTATATAAATTTACTTTCCTAGTACAAATATTTAAGAAATATTTAAGAAGTCTACTGAGTGGGACCCGCGCATAAGTGCGTGAACCAATAACACGCTAGATAGATAACTTTTCTACCCGTCCAAACGTGCAGTCAGTAGTTCTCGTTTTGTTATTATGACTATCATAAGCAACTTTTGTGAGTAATTTACAATATAACATATTGTGTACTTTTATTTGTAAGATAAATTATTTGATACACATATTCCGACTATTCAGTAGAAGAATATTTCGGTCAAATCTGACGAAGAAGTGCTTCCAACGGTTATGCCCATTGTGTTCCCTAGAGATTCAACAAATCTATTACTATATACTATAAGGGTGCCTTTGAAATCGGAATAGGGTAAGTAAACAGGGGAGAGAGAGAAATGTGGGCCCCACCCACATCTCTCACACTCAACGGTGCTTATCCAGGGTCGGGTTGTGTATCCACGCCCCTGGGCGTGAATACGTCATCCTACCCCAATTTCAAAGGGGCCCTAAGAGAATTGGGTGATTTTTTTCCGCCGGTTCAATTTTTTCCTGCCGGTTCAAATGTCACCCCGGTCTGTGACCTCCTAGTTTGAACCTATTCGCCACCCCACCGAGCATCGTTGTCACAACCGACTCCCACCTAAAACCCCAAGAACTACTCTGCCCTACGGAACAGCGGGCGGTTACGTGTAGTGGGAAGGGAAGGGCTCCCCCCTTCCCCAAGGACAAGGGCCTCCGCGCTCGTGACCAGCCTCTGGATCTCCCTAAGGGTCTCCGGTGGGGGCTCTCCTCTTCTCCTCGTCGGAGGCGACATCGGGCCCTCAGCTTTCTTTCGTTGCACACTGGCGTAGGGTTCTTGTAATGCCGGGGTGGTCACGGAGGAGGACATGGACGACTTCGGGAACATCTATGTTGACGTCGACAATCTTGAGATTGCTCGTTTGGTTCTTATGTGAGAATAGGAAGAAGCTTCTGTTACTCTGCCTGGGAGAAGGGTCAGGTTTTAACTTGGAAGATCTGTTCTTTCCTTCTCGTGGTAGATGCTGACACGGGAACATTCATTGTTATGATCAGTAGTCTGCAAATGTAGAGCTCTATCTCTTAAGATAGGGTTAGCCCGTGTCTGGCATTTTCGTTGGGCAAAGAAAGGAATTTTTGAATATTTGGTATCATGTGATTCTAGATTTTGCTTATATCTCAAACTTTCTGGACTTTGATGATTGTTGGGTTATGTCGGTGAGCTTGCCTTTTGATCAGAAAAGACAAGGTTTGGTGGAGTTCCATGCTGCTTTGTGGTGTTTTTGGAGTAGGATTGATGCTCAGCTTATACTTTGGTGTTTTGTTTTGCTTCGGTGCTTCGTGGTGTTTTGGAGTAGGATTGACAAGTTTGGCTCGTAAACGCTCTTGAAAGTCAATTTCCTTATAAAAGAAAACATATTATTCTAACTTGCACCAAACCTTTAATAGATTCATATGAAGGACATATAAAATTGGAAGGCAGCGAGCATTCATCGTTGGTTCTCCTTTCCCATTTATTTGTTAAGGATCACGAATAGAACATACATTGTTTCCCTTTCTTGATAAGCATGCAGAATATGTTGTCTATATAATGAGTGTTTCTGTCTACTTTTTGAAAATGAAACTATCACTGTGCAACGCTTTGATTTAACTTGAAAGTAATTTAATCCTTAGCATCTACTTAAATCTTGAAATCTGAAGCCTGAAGGCATAGAACAATTTAATTATATTCCCCTCTGTTGTGCCCCTGTGTGGTTTTGATGATGGCTGATACACCATGAGTCACACTGAGGTGTGCTAGATTATTATAGATGACTGTTTGACTGCCTGAATATCTGATTGTTTGCTTGAATAGCTAATTCATGAATATGGCTAGATTGGGTTAACGTAGTGGCTAATTGTTTGTTCATGCATTACTCTATTTGCCAAGTGTATACATCAGTCAGCATTGCATTTTGTTCACGAAGTCTATACACTGCTGGATGTTCATGTCTGCACATTGGTGTTTTTCCCTACGTTCTGGCCAAGTCTATACAGCCTCATTCCTACCTTCGTTCCAAGCCAAAGTCTACACAACGCCCTTCACTGAAAGTCTATACATTCGTTGCAGAGATCACGGTCAAGTGTGTACATTGCATAGCATGTTTCGTCTAAGTCCATACATTGGACTGTTGTGTGCATTTGGCGAAGGCATCGCAAGTCTGGACAGTGGACAGCGTCTTGTGCATATAGCAAGTCTAGACATTGCACTGTAGCATGCATTTCCTTAAAGTCTATACATCGGACTGGTCTGCATAGGCTAAGTGTATACATCGTCAAGTACAATCATGCACTGTTCATGAAGTCTGTACAGCCGTGTCATTCACTGCCAAGTCTGCATAATTGGTCTTCAATGACAAAGTCCATACATTGGACTGTTCTTCAAAGTCTGCACAGTGGCTTCACATCTTCAAGTCTGTACAGCCGTTTGCTTTGAACTTCAAGTCTATACGTTGCACTGTTCCTCTCGTGTTCGTGTCATTCCCTTTATTGTGTCTTCATGTCACTTATTATCATACTTCGTGTTGTTTTTGTTTACTGTCCTTCAGGTCGTGTGTCCGTGTTGCTTCCACTATATTTCGTGTCGTTTCCTTTGTTTTTAGTTGTTCATCTCGTGTCAATTTCGTTTGTTTTTGAAACCACACTTCGTGTCGGTTTCTGTGTTGATCTTCGTTCTGTCTCCGTGTCGTTCTTACTTCGAGTCGTTTCTTTGTATTCGTCTTCGTGTTTGTCACGCCCCGAGCGCGGAAGATACCCGGAGATGCGCGACGTGTCTATATCAATCATGTCAATCAGAGTGGTCGTATATTCGACACAAAGACAGAGATGCGCAAAATAGCAAGATAACCCAATCCTTTATTTCATAATGGATAGACTATTACAAATCCAATACTCTGTTTAATAAAAAGGAAAAGAATACATATTTGACTCAAGAAACTATAGAAAAGACTAGACGACACTTGTAGAAGCTCTATCACTTTCACTCTTGACCATTCCCATCCGATTGACTTCCATCGTCGTCGGACTTACCTGAAAAGTAGAAAGGGACAAACGGAATGAGCGAACGCTCAGTAGGAAATTATATCTCAAGTACTAGCAAGTGGTTTAAGTAATTACATCTTTCATGAATGCAATAAAGCTATGCATGCTCGCATGAAACGACAAGATAGAGAGAATGTAATATCAAAGAAACAAGATGAACTTAATCATGAACTTCCAACAAGATGACAAGTATATTCAAGGTATTCAAGCAAGCACGTTTAACAAGTCATGTCAAGAACTTTGGCTATCATGTATCAAGCAAGTAAATTACCCTTTTTCGGGCCACGCATTTCATTTCATGTCAAGTACGAGTCAAGTACAAGATGTGTGTGGAATGTCCAATCAAGCAAGTCAAGTACTCGGTATAATGCCAGATACCTTATCATTTTAACTCCCATGGGCACAAGTACTTTCGGGTGCTCCTCCCAGGACCAGATCGGGCCCTATATGCGCAGGCATTTATCATGTGTTTTGACATCCACTCTTGTTTATATAGCCAATATAGAATTTCAATAATCAAGCTTGTAGACACGTATGACAACTTTGATAGAATAGAGTCCAAAATATGACAAAGGACATAGAATGGCGATAATAACGGTATAATCACGATGTCGATAAAACTAGGTAGAATATGGTTCCCTTAACTTAGGTACCATGACAAATCAATATGGACATTCTTTATATAGAATTGAGGTCCACATGAACATTAGATCAAGCAAGATACCCTCATTCTTATCATAGAATTAGGGTTTACAAGAATGACACGATATGGCATGATATCATCATCCCATCAAGAATTTCTTATGATATACTCTTTGTATAATCATAAGGGCCGGTATACCATGTTTCTTTAGATTGACATGGCAAAAACTGTGTAATGGGTTTTTAGGGTACAACCAGCTCAGTCGGCCTTGAGGGAATCCAAGGCTACGAGGAGTCTTACGGAGGTCTCTATGACTAACTCGCTAGTCCCAAGGAACGGAATGTCCAAAGGAGAGCTTGTATGTCAATGAGAATTGAGTGTGATCGATAAAACGCCGTGAAAAGTGGGACTATACTCACGGAGTGGAGAATAGTGCCGATATATATATATATATAATATATAAACCATCGGTTAGCAAATCAGAGGAAAAATCAGTTTACAGTAAAATAACGACTTAGGTCAAGTCGTTTCTCAAGTAATTAACGCCTAACAGAAGGGCGTTTACACATGGTCCGTTTTGCAGAATTTTCAATAATTCAATAATTTATTTAAAAAGCGCCTTCGGCAGGGGCGTTTCTTCAAGAATTGACGACTACAGTAGCAGGCGTCTTTTTATTTACAATATTTTTCAGAACATATTTATTTTCAGAAATTATCAAAAACGCGCCCTTGTCAGGGGCGTTAATCATTAAATTCTTATTTTCACAAAATATATATTCCAGGATTTTAACAGATACGCGCCCTAGTAAGGGGCGTTTATTTTTAATTCACGCCCTATGATGGGGCGTTTACATATGGAAAACGACCTAGTCTAGGTCGTGAATTCAAGAGATACCATGAATTTTCATGGGCAGTAATAATTTCAGGATAATAGAATTCATGGAGAACGAATGTATGGTCATGACAATAAAATTAGCAAGTTTGAAGACATGTGATCATGCATCATTGTAGGATCATTATTTCATAGATACTCAATTCTTAACATGGGTGATTAATGATTAAATGAAATTAACGCCTGTGTGCAGGGCGTCAAATCCAAAATTGACGACCTTGGCAGGGTCGTGACTTGTAAAGTAGCGCCCTAATCTGGGGCGTGTATTTCATAGTCACGCCCTTGCTAAGGACGTTTCTTTCCAGAAATTAACAGAAAGTCGTTCAGAAACTATAGTAAACCAAACCATGTATATGCATGATAATTATTGTACTGTATCAATTTAGTTTGGGCTACAGTGACTTGAGAAAATCCTACCTTAGTATGGTCTGGATGAAGGACACGTGAAGAACTTGATAGGGAACAATACTCTGTTTGTAACAGAGTCTTCTCGGAAGAAGAAAAGTTGATGCTGATGAAGGCTTCCGACCTCAATCAACCGCAGCAGGACGCACAGAAGAGGATGCAGACGAATAAGTTATTTGATGAAGGACCTTCGTTCTTCACTTTGTCAACTCACTGTAGATCCTATGGAAGAAGAACTGCAGTCATAAGTTTCTTCATCACACATAATCAGAGGAGAAGAAAGAGGAAGAACAGTACTTTGTTCTTCACGTATGCGGCTTTCCCTAACCTGTATAGAAGAGAAAGAGATGAAGAGTCAGTAACTCTTCATGTGATAGAAAGAAAAGAACGTTCAGTTCTTTACTCACCATAGCAGATGATCGATCAAATAGGTTTAGGGTTCGTTCGATCAAGACTATTTATAGGATTTAGGAGTCCTAACAAAAGTAGTGTTTGATTGAAAGTAATATTTCCAAGATTGAGTTATTACCACATTCGAACTCTTTCTCATAGTTATCACTTACCCTGGATAAGTTCTGGGTTCGAACGGTTCCGAATAGAATTAACGCCTTAGGTCAGGGCGTGTATTCGTTAATTGACGCCTTACTTTAGGGCGTTTCTTAAAAAGCGCCTTGAAAAAGGGCGTTTCGTGTTTTTAAAACACGCCCAAGATAGGGGCGTTTCTTTTACTTACCCATTTGGTCGCATGAGAACTGACGACCGCATATGTGGGCGTCCTTTCTTTAGTTACGCCATGGATAGAGGCGTTTCTTTATAAATTAACGCCTTAATAAGAGGCGTTATTTTTAATTTGTTTTATTTCGTCCAATTAACCCTATTCCTTTTATATATATATATTACTTCTGTAATATATATGTTTTAATTCATTTCAATTATTCATTTATTAGGGTTGCTACACCCTCCCCCACTTAAAAGAATTTGGTCCCCAAATTCAATATATATATAATTATACACGCGGAGAGTGTAGGACATATACCTCTTAGAATAACTCGGGAAATCGTTTCTTCATAGATTCCTCGGTCTCCCATGTCGCTTCGCGTTCAGGATTCTTATTCCATTGCACCTTGAGCATGGGAATAACCTTATTCCTTAGAGCTCGTATTTCTCGATCTAATATCTTCAAGGGCCTCTGTTCATATGTGAGATCTTTCTGGATCACCAGATCTCCATGCTCAATAATATGTGACGGATCGTGCACATACTTCTTCAACATAGATATGTGAAATACATTGTGTACCTCGGACAACTGAGGAGGCAACGCGATGCGATAAGCAACCTCGCCAACTCTTTCGAGTACCTCAAATGGTCCGATGAATCTTGGCGTAAGCTTGCCCTTAACACCAAATCTTCGTATGTCACGTCCAGGGGATATTTTAAGAAATACATGATCTCCGATTTGGAATTCAAGATCTCTTCTTCTTGTATCTGCATAAGTCTTTTGTCTGGTCTGAGCAACTTGTAATCTTTCTCTGATTACCTGTATCTTCTCAGTTGTATCCCTTACCATGTCTGGACCTAATAGTTGTTTCTCTCCAACTTCGTTCCAACATATGGGAGATCGGCAACTCCTTCCGTATAAGGCTTCGAAAGGTGCCATTTGGATACTAGCTTGGTAGCTATTATTATATGCAAATTCAACTAAAGGTAAGTGGTCATGCCAGCTTCCTCCAAAGTCAATAATGCATGCTCTCAGCATATCTTCAACAACTTGATTAGTTCGCTCGGTCTGACCATCCGTTTGTGGGTGAAAAGCAGTACTAAAGTTGAGCCTTGTTCCCAACGAATGTTGTAATCCCTTCCAAAAATGAGAAGTAAAACGGGGATCTCTATCAGTCACGATTGAGACAGGAATTCCATGTATCCTGACTATTTCTTTGATGTATAGTGCAGCTAGCACATCAATTGACCATCGGCTTTTGATTGGCAAGAAATGTGCCGATTTAGTCAATCGGTCAATGATAACCCAGATTCCATCATGTCCTCCTTTAGATTTAGACAAACCCATGATGAAGTCCATACCAATATCCTCCCATTTCCACTTAGGAATATCTAGAGGATGTAGTTTTCCCGCAGGCTTTTGGTGTTCCGCCTTGACCTGTTGGCATGTGAGACAGCGTGATACATAGTCCGCTATTTCTCTTTTCATATTAGGCCACCAAAAGTTCCTCTTTACATCTTGGTACATTTTGGTTGATCCTGGATGAATAGTGTACCTTGATCGGTGAGCTTCATCTAAGATCTTCTTCTTTAATTCCGGACAATCGGGTACACAAGTTCTATCTTTGAACGATAATCTTCCATCAGAAGTTAGTTGAAAATCAGATTGTCCTTCTAATCTGCCTTTGATTTCTACTAATATAGGATCATCATCCTGAAGTGTTTGTATCTCAGATAACAAATCTGACTGTATGCTTACATGAGATAGTGTGACAATCTTGGATTCCGTGTCCAAGCTTATATTGAGCTCGGAGAATTGTTCAAGTAACCTCCATTCTTGCATCATACAATTTGCTATCATTGCTCTCGGCTTTCGACTAAGGGCGTCAACAACATAATTACCCTTTCCGGGATGGTATTGTATATTGAAGTCGAAGTCCTTGAGATATTCTAGCCAGCGTCTTTGTCTCATATTTAGCTCCTTTTGTGAAAATAGATATTTGAGACTTTTGTGATCGGAGTATACAGTAAACTGTGCTCCATATAAGTAGTGTCTCCATATCTTTAGGGCAAATACTACCGCGGCCAGTTCTAAGTCATGGACGGGGTAATTCTCCTCATGCTTCTTCAGCTGACGTGAAGAGTATGCTATGACCTTTCCTTGTTGCATTAGAACACATCCGAGGCCAATGCCAGAAGCATCAGTGTAGACCTCGAATTTCTCTCCTTCAATTGGTAGGGCTAAGACCGGAGCTGTAGTGAGATGATCCTTGAGAGTTTGGAAACTGCTTTCACATTCCTCACTCCATTCATATCGGATCTCCTTACGAGTTAACCTTGTAAGGGGCACGGCGATCTTAGAGAAATCTTTGATGAATCGCCGATAATAGCCTGCAAGACCTAAGAAACTTCTGATCTCGCTTGCATTAGTGGGTCTCTCCCAGTTTCTCACAGCTTCAACTTTTGACGGATCCACAGATAAACCGTCCTTGGATATGACATGTCCGAGAAAAGCCACTTCTTCAAGCCAGAACTCGCATTTGCTGAATTTAGCATATAATTGATTTGTCCTCAAGACTTGCAATGCAATCCTCAAATGCTCTTCATGTTCTTCCTTAGTCTTAGAATATATTAATATATCATCAATGAAGACTACTATGAATTGATCCAAGTAAGGCCTGAATATGCTATTCATTAACTGCATAAAGGCAGCAGGGGCATTTGTTAGTCCAAAAGGCATAACAACAAATTCGTAATGGCCATACCTGCTTCTGAACGCGGTCTTGTGAATGTCATCATCCTTGATCCTTAATTGATGATATCCCGACCTGAGATCAATCTTGGAGAAATATTTGGATCCTGAAATCTGATCAAATAATTCATCGATTCTCGGCAGTGGATACTTGTTCTTGATAGTAAGATGATTCAACTGTCGATAGTCGATACACAATCACATGGATCCATCCTTCTTCTTTACAAATAAGACTGGTGCTCCCCACGGGGAAGTACTTGGTCTAATAAACCCCTTTCGAATTAGTTCCATCAACTGCTCCTTCAACTCCTTGAGTTCAGCAGGGGACATTCTATATGGTGCCTTTGAAACAGGACCAGCACCAGGGACTAAGTCGATGGTAAAGGCCACATCTCTTTGCGGGGGTAATCCCGGCAATTCTTCCGGAAATACGTCTGGAAATTCTCGCACTACCTGAATGTCTTCTATCTCGGTTTCCTTAGCTTCTTTAATAGTGACAAAAGCAAGGAAGGATACACATCCTTTCCTGACGAGCTTGCTTGCTCGAAGAGCCGAAATAAGAGGGGATTTGCTTCGACTCTTAGGACTAGTATAAGTCAGTTCTGGAAATTCTTTGAAAACAATCTTGCTATTACGGCAATCAACCGTTGCCTGGTACTTAGATAACCAATCTGCTCCTAGTATAACATCATATTCCTTTAGATCTAAGCAGATAAGATCAATAGGAAAATTCTTTCCTCGAACCAACACCTCACAGTTTTGGTAATGATGCGTGATATCCGTCTCGTTTCCGAGAGGAGTAGACAACACTATTTTCATCCATTCTGGTTCTAGAGGTAATGGGTCAGCAAACTTATTGGAAATAATGGAATGCGATGCACCCGTATCAAATAAGACATGTGCATATTTGGAACAAATTTTTAATGTACCTTCCACCAATCCGCCTTCTTCTTCTGGTTCGGTCTCTTGGATTGCATGAAGACGCGCGTTCCTTGTCACTGGGCGTTTACCCTCACCGTCTTGGTCATTCATTAATGGACAATCGGGAATCCGATGTTCACGACTCCCACAACGGAGACATGCTCCTAATTTCCTCCAGCATTCTTCTGTTTTGTGACCAGCCTTGTCACAATGCTTGCATACTACGTTTGAAGGGGTAGTGGTGATAGAGAAAGGCTTGGATTTCTTGTACTTCTGATCTTGAGAGGAAGAACCTCCATTATTGGGCCTCTTCTTAAAGTTGGGTTTAAAAGAACCCGAACTTGTGACTTGCTCCTTTTTGTCTTTCCCACGAATCCTATCAGATAATTCCGTGGCATCTTCAAGTAACTGAGCTCGGCGCACCATTTCAGTATAAACTTGAATATCCATAGGCGCCAATTGAGTAATGTAGTGAGGCCTAAGCCCATTAAGAAATCTACGGGCTTTCATCTTTTCCGTGCTAATTAAATGCTTAGCATATCTAGATAGTCTAGAGAACTGTGCTTCATAATCAGCCACCGATAAAGATCTTTGCTTTAATGCGGCAAATTCGGCGGCCTTCTTTTCCTGGACCCTATCAGAGAAATATTTGGCGTTGAAATATTCAACGAATTCACCCCATGTAACTTAAGTTGGGTCAATAGTAGCTTCAATCGACTCCCACCAGCATCTAGCATCCTTTTCTAACTGGAAAGTAGCTAATAAGACTTTGTCCTGATCCGTGCATTGCATGACACGGAATATACGTTCAATCTCCCGAACCCAATGCTCGGCATTGTCTGGATCGGTCGATCCCATGAACTTCGGGGGATTCATATTCTTGAATGCTTGGTGTAAGCTTCCAGCTCGTGGAGCACCACCTTGTGCTACCTGTTGTAGCACTTGGGTCATCCCTTGAAGGGTACGCTGCATGTTGCGCCATTGAGCACGTTCGGCAGCCATTATCCTACAATTACAATAGCTATGTTAGTATTATATGACTATGATCTTATAAAGGACTCATTGATCATTTAACCCTTGGTTCTACCCACTCTCACTTGGTTAAAGGTTTTGAAACCTATCCTTGGACTTGGGTTTCCTAGGAATTGAATACCTTAGGCTCTGATACCACAAAGACTGTCACGCCCCGAGCGCGGAAGATACCCGGAGATGCGCGACGTGTCTATATCAATCATGTCAATCAGAGTGGTCGTATATTCGACACAAAGACAGAGATGCGCAAAATAGCAAGATAACCCAATCCTTTATTTCATAATGGATAGACTATTACAAATCCAATACTCTGTTTAATAAAAAGGAAAAGAATACATATTTGACTCAAGAAACTATAGAAAAGACTAGACGACACTTGTAGAAGCTCTATCACTTTCACTCTTGACCATTCCCATCCGATTGACTTCCATCGTCGTCGGACTTACCTGAAAAGTAGAAAGGGACAAACGGAATGAGCGAACGCTCAGTAGGAAATTATATCTCAAGTACTAGCAAGTGGTTTAAGTAATTACATCTTTCATGAATGCAATAAAGCTATGCATGCTCGCATGAAACGACAAGATAGAGAGAATGTAATATCAAAGAAACAAGATGAACTTAATCATGAACTTCCAACAAGATGACAAGTATATTCAAGGTATTCAAGCAAGCACGTTTAACAAGTCATGTCAAGAACTTTGGCTATCATGTATCAAGCAAGTAAATTACCCTTTTTCGGGCCACGCATTTCATTTCATGTCAAGTACGAGTCAAGTACAAGATGTGTGTGGAATGTCCAATCAAGCAAGTCAAGTACTCGGTATAATGCCAGATACCTTATCATTTTAACTCCCATGGGCACAAGTACTTTCGGGTGCTCCTCCCAGGACCAGATCGGGCCCTATATGCGCAGGCATTTATCATGTGTTTTGACATCCACTCTTGTTTATATAGCCAATATAGAATTTCAATAATCAAGCTTGTAGACACGTATGACAACTTTGATAGAATAGAGTCCAAAATATGACAAAGGACATAGAATGGCGATAATAACGGTATAATCACGATGTCGATAAAACTAGGTAGAATATGGTTCCCTTAACTTAGGTACCATGACAAATCAATATGGACATTCTTTATATAGAATTGAGGTCCACATGAACATTAGATCAAGCAAGATACCCTCATTCTTATCATAGAATTGGGGTTTACAAGAATGACACGATATGGCATGATATCATCATCCCATCAAGAATTTCTTATGATATACTCTTTGTATAATCATAAGGGCCGGTATACCATGTTTCTTTAGATTGACATGGCAAAAACTGTGTAATGGGTTTTTAGGGTACAACCAGCTCAGTCGGCCTTGAGGGAATCCAAGGCTACGAGGAGTCTTACGGAGGTCTCTATGACTAACTCGCTAGTCCCAAGGAACGGAATGTCCAAAGGAGAGCTTGTATGTCAATGAGAATTGAGTGTGATCGATAAAACGCCGTGAAAAGTGGGACTATACTCACGGAGTGGAGAATAGTGCCGATATATATATATATATATAATATATAAACCATCGGTTAGCAAATCAGAGGAAAAATCAGTTTACAGTAAAATAACGACTTAGGTCAAGTCGTTTCTCAAGTAATTAACGCCTAACAGAAGGGCGTTTACACATGGTCCGTTTTGCAGAATTTTCAATAATTCAATAATTTATTTAAAAAGCGCCTTCGGCAGGGGCGTTTCTTCAAGAATTGACGACTACAGTAGCAGGCGTCTTTTTATTTACAATATTTTTCAGAACATATTTATTTTCAGAAATTATCAAAAACGCGCCCTTGTCAGGGGCGTTAATCATTAAATTCTTATTTTCACAAAATATATATTCCAGGATTTTAACAGATACGCGCCCTAGTAAGGGGCGTTTATTTTTAATTCACGCCCTATGATGGGGCGTTTACATATGGAAAACGACCTAGTCTAGGTCGTGAATTCAAGAGATACCATGAATTTTCATGGGCAGTAATAATTTCAGGATAATAGAATTCATGGAGAACGAATGTATGGTCATGACAATAAAATTAGCAAGTTTGAAGACATGTGATCATGCATCATTGTAGGATCATTATTTCATAGATACTCAATTCTTAACATGGGTGATTAATGATTAAATGAAATTAACGCCTGTGTGCAGGGCGTCAAATCCAAAATTGACGACCTTGGCAGGGTCGTGACTTGTAAAGTAGCGCCCTAATCTGGGGCGTGTATTTCATAGTCACGCCCTTGCTAAGGACGTTTCTTTCCAGAAATTAACAGAAAGTCGTTCAGAAACTATAGTAAACCAAACCATGTATATGCATGATAATTATTGTACTGTATCAATTTAGTTTGGGCTACAGTGACTTGAGAAAATCCTACCTTAGTATGGTCTGGATGAAGGACACGTGAAGAACTTGATAGGGAACAATACTCTGTTTGTAACAGAGTCTTCTCGGAAGAAGAAAAGTTGATGCTGATGAAGGCTTCCGACCTCAATCAACCGCAGCAGGACGCACAGAAGAGGATGCAGACGAATAAGTTATTTGATGAAGGACCTTCGTTCTTCACTTTGTCAACTCACTGTAGATCCTATGGAAGAAGAACTGCAGTCATAAGTTTCTTCATCACACATAATCAGAGGAGAAGAAAGAGGAAGAACAGTACTTTGTTCTTCACGTATGCGGCTTTCCCTAACCTGTATAGAAGAGAAAGAGATGAAGAGTCAGTAACTCTTCATGTGATAGAAAGAAAAGAACGTTCAGTTCTTTACTCACCATAGCAGATGATCGATCAAATAGGTTTAGGGTTCGTTCGATCAAGACTATTTATAGGATTTAGGAGTCCTAACAAAAGTAGTGTTTGATTGAAAGTAATATTTCCAAGATTGAGTTATTACCACATTCGAACTCTTTCTCATAGTTATCACTTACCCTGGATAAGTTCTGGGTTCGAACGGTTCCGAATAGAATTAACGCCTTAGGTCAGGGCGTGTATTCGTTAATTGACGCCTTACTTTAGGGCGTTTCTTAAAAAGCGCCTTGAAAAAGGGCGTTTCGTGTTTTTAAAACACGCCCAAGATAGGGGCGTTTCTTTTACTTACCCATTTGGTCGCATGAGAACTGACGACCGCATATGTGGGCGTCCTTTCTTTAGTTACGCCATGGATAGAGGCGTTTCTTTATAAATTAACGCCTTAATAAGAGGCGTTATTTTTAGTTTGTTTTATTTCGTCCAATTAACCCTATTCCTTTTATATATATATTACTTCTGTAATATATATGTTTTAATTCATTTCAATTATTCATTTATTAGGGTTGCTACAGTGTTGGTCTTTCGTTTTAGACTTCGTGTCTTTCTCGCTTTGACCACACTCCGTGTCGAATTCAGTTTTCGTCTTCATGCTGTTTTCAACTCGTGTCGGTTACTGTTTCATCTTCGTGTTATTTTCTACACCTCGTGTCGTTGTCTCCTTGTGACTTCACCTCGTGTCGTTTTCATCGTCTTCGTGTCGTTTTTGTTCCATTGCGTGCAGGACATCGCAGCTCTCCGTGTTATTTTCTGTGCAACTTCGTATCATTCTCTGTGTAGTGTGTGTTCTGTCACTACTACACTTCGTGTCGTTCCTGTTGCACTTCGTGTCGTTTCTATTTCACTTAGTGTCGTTTCCGAATTATCTCTTCGTGTTGTTCTTCCTAGACATCGTGTCTTTCATGTGTCGAAACCACACTTACTGCTGGTTTCTATTTTACCACCATGTTGTTCTTCGTGTCGTTCTTCTTTTTACCTCGTGTTGTTTTATAACCTCACTTCGTGTCGTTCTCTTTGTTGTGTCTGTTCTGTCACAGTGTATCTCGTGTCATTCTTTCCTTACTTCGTGCTGTATTCACCTTGTGTATCTCGTGTCGTTCTCAGTGCAACTAGTATTGCTATTACATACTTCGTGCAGATCTAGTTAATGTGGCCCTCAGTTTTAATGGCTTTTCATCTCTTTGCAGGTCCGAGGAAGACATATTCCCCAGTGACTAGCAGCACGTGATCCGAGGCTGGAATGAAGCCTGCTGAGAGACTGGCACGTGGTCCGAATTCTTAGGGCTGGAAATGTGGAGGTCACACGTTGGGGCTGATGATGATGATGCTGCTGCTATATATATGAGCCTTCTTCCACTGAAGAAGATTGATCGAGTTGGTGAGAAGAAATGTCCACATAGAGAGCCACGATCCAGAGAAAAAGAAAAGAGAAAGAAGAAGAGTAGAAGGAGAAGAAGAGAGAGAGATAGTGCTCGTGTGAAGAGAAGAAGAGGAAGAAGAATAGAGAAGAAGAGAGAGCTAGAGTGATAGAAGCTTCAACAGAAGATCTGTTCCTGCTGGACCGTGGATCAAATCTAGGCCAGCCAGCTCCTGCGAGAGCCACATTTGTTTTTATCTTTTCAGCTTTCTGTTGCTGGTTTCGTTTTTCTTTTGATGTATTTACTTGCTGTTTTTCCGATTCTCTGTAGAGAGGTCGGGGTCCCTCCTGTTGGTTCAGGAGAAGGGAGATTGCTATCTCCAGTTGCAAGTAGCTGGGTGCTACTTGTGGGTTCCCTCTGGTTAGAGGAAGGGAGGCTCGTCCTCCGGTTCTGGGCTTGTAGGATTCAAGTCCAGGGGTCCCTCCGGTTGGGAGGAAGAGAGGTCCGAGACCTCTGGTTTGCAGGTGACTTAGTGTCACTTGTGTTTCCCTCTGGAGTTCAGAGGAAGAGAGACTTGGGTCTCTAGGTTCCCCTCCGGTTTGGAGGAAGGGAGGATTGGTCCTCCGGTTCTAGTCTTGTGGGTTGCAAGACTAGGTGTTCCCTCCGGTCTGGAGGAAGAGAGACTTGTGTCTCTGGTTTGCTAGTGACTGGTGTCACTAGTGGTTCCCTCCGTTTGGGAGGAAGAGGGGAGGTTGTTCCCCTGGTCAAGCTGTTTGGCAGCATTTTGTTGCAGACTGAGTCTGCTGTGCTAGTGTTACTAGTAGAAGCCTCACTCCGGTTTGGAGTGAGGGGTGGACGTAGGTCGGTTGACCGAACCACCTAAAAAAATCATTGTGCAGTGGTTTGTTTGATTGCCTGCTTCCGCTAGATGCATGCTAGGACCGTGATTTAATTGATTATCTACATCCTAGAGTTTAATTGAGTTTGTATATCTTGTTTGATCAATTGTTCACTGATCTAGTTGTTATCATCTCATGCAAATTTTAAATTGGGTAGAATTCCTTGATAGATCCATTCACCCCCCCTCTGGATCAGTGTTTATCAATCGCACCTAGTTAACAATTGGTATCAGAGCGGTTCTCTGATTGATCAGATCCAACGATCTGCAGAGGATCCTATTGTCCCTTCGTGCATTTCTGTTTCTACCCTTTGCTGCATTAATCTAGTTGCCGATTTATTCAATGGGTTCTCCACCGATTTTCAATGGCTCTAACTTTAACTCATGGATTAGCAGTCTTCACAATTATGTGAAAATGATTAATCCGGATTTGTGGAAATTAATTTCACAAGGTCCCCACATATTGCCAAAGGAAAAGTCCAAATGGACTAAAAGTCACAAGTCAAAATATGGAGAAAATTAGAAAGCCTTTAACCTGATGAGAGCAGCTACTGACAAGGCTCTACATTCTCAATTTTATGACTGCAGGTCCGCTAAGGACATTCTGGATCAGCTGAAGCTAGCTCAGAGGATGAATAAGAACAACTGCATGATGGCTAACGAGAGCAACCATAGCAGTGATCAAGAGGAACTCCAAGATGCTGAAAAGGTAATCATCCCCTTCTCTAGTTTCACTTTAGATGACTGGGAAGATGCCTATGCTGATCTGTTACACTCCCATGAAAAAATGAGTAAGAGGTATAGAAGACTGAAAAAGAAGCTGGAAAATCTAGGAGGTGAAAATCTTGAAACTCTGAAAACTGAAAATGAAATCTTAAGAAGACAACTACAAGACTTTGACTCTATTACTACAGATCTAGATCATTTGAAATCTGAAAAACAAACTTTTATGAAACAAATTGGTCTACACAAAGAGGAGAGTCAAAAGCTTGTTTGTGAAATTGTTGAACTAAAGGAAAGGCTTAGCTTCGTTGATCAGACTCATAACAATGACGTTGTTCAAAATGAAAGATTGGTGAGAGATTTAGAGTGTATCAATTTTGAATTGGAAGAATTGAAATCTGAGAATGAAAAACTCAAAAACCAATCCAAAGAATTTGAACATAGATCAATGTACCTTGAAAAAGAAAATGGTTTGATCTCTGAGAAATTGGAGGCTGAAAGAACAATGAATTCAGAAATTCAGAAAAATCTTGACAAATTTCAATCTGAAAAATAACAAGAAATGTTCTATGAATGTCAGTCTTCAATAGATAAATGGGTGTTTGATGATGAACTCCTAGACCAGAACAGCAAACTGAAAGAGGAAATCAATAAGTTGAAACACCTAAACACACAGATGACAGATAGGCTAATGACGATTGAAAAAGGTAAGTGTGTAAGTGTGGATAGTTCTGATAGGTTGATGAATGCTGAACAAGAAATTAAGAGCCTAAAAATCATCAACCTAATGTTAAATGGAAATGTCAGTTGCAGTGAACAGAAAATAGCTGGATATGAGCTTAGTATCACATCCCTTCAACAAGAAGTTGATGATCTTTACAAGTCCCTATCTGAAGCTGACAAGGAAATAGAATTAAAACAGGAAGTAGAAAAACTCAAAAGCCTGAATGATGCTTTGCATCAACAAGTAATTTCCTGTGAAACAGATTTGTCCAAATATGAGGCTAAAATTGCTGATTTGAATTCTGAGATTAAAGATTTGAAAAATTCTCTATCAAAATTTGTCAAAGGAAAGGACAATCTGAATAAGCTTCTTGGAAAGAGTGATAACTTTGAGAGAAAGGGATTGGGCCATAGTCCGACAAATAAAAGGAGTAATGGGAATAAAACATCCACTATTTTTGTTAAAGCTTCCAATCAGAACACAACCTCTGCTCCTTCTGTCTTTCAATTCACTGCACAAAAATCCACTGTGAAACCCAAAACTGTGGAGCAAACTCCAAAACAGAAAAAGGGTGAAAATTCACAGAAAAAGGAAAAAGGGGCTCCTGTTGCTGTAAAGAAAACTGCACACAATTCACATGATCTCTCACACACTCACATTAAAAAGGATTCATGTTATTATTGTGGGAAAGGAGGTCACATAATGAAGGATTGTGGATTGATGTTAAAGGATGAGCATGCTAGTGGAACTTTACATTCTAGAAATTCTTTTGCTAAGAACTATGTTACTAGGAAGCCTGATGCCTCGTGTTATTATTGTGGGAAGCATGGTTATCTCATGAATGAATGTTTTATCATGAAAGAAGATAATAAACCACATGGCAGGTCTTCCATGCACTTTTATGATCCATATGGATCTAAACACAATTCTAGTCAGCACATTGTGTGCTTCAACTGTAATAAGCCTGGGCACAAGGCTGCTGAGTGCTGGTTTAGATCTACTTGGGATAAAAATGGTTTTCATAGAAGAAATTCTTTTGCATGCTCCCACTGTGGGAAACCAGGGCATACAGTCAAGGGCTGTTGGTATGTTCAAAAGAACTATGTTAAACCCCATTTTGTCAAATTCCCTGCAAAACCTTTTGTGAAAATTTCATGCTATAACTGTGGGAAGCCAGGCCATAAATCTGCTGAATGTTGGATGGTTAAGAACAAGCATCAAACTGCTCATGCATATAACAGAAAATCTTATGAACATGCTTATAAACATCACCCTGCTGTTAACATGTATCATAAGAACCAAAAACCAGCCATTTCATGTAGATACTGTGGAAAAGTTGGACATTCTATGGATGACTGTTCACTGATGAAATTGGATGATAATCTTGCTATGAAAATGTTTAGAATACATGTTAGAGCTAATGCAGGACCCAAAGCTGCTTGGGTCCCTGCAGGATCAAAATGATCAATATTTTGCAAGTGTGCCTTGGAAGCTGAAGAATGAAAAGGGGTTAACCAAGGCACTCAAAAAGAAAATCCCAGGACTCAATTCAGGTAAGTTCTGAAATCTGTTTCAATTTCATTATCTGAAATTGTTGTTTTGCTTGGTTGATTTTTGATGATCTTCTCATGCTGTTGTTTGACTAAATAAATGAGATTGCCTTGCACTGCATATGACATTTGCATGACCATCATGGTATATGAAATGGAATAGTGCTGGAGGGCAGATGGAGTATGTCTGGATGCTACTGCCTTGTGTGAGGTGGTCCTTGGACCAAGTCCTCCGCCCAGTATCTTGGGTCAAGTCATATAGAGCAGTGTATTGCATATCATGTTGATCTGTTGGTACTAAACTGAAGTTTTTCTAAAATATGAATTGAACAATCATGCTTCCAGTAATTCTCTTCTGTCTAATTTGCATGAATCATATCTGAATGCTGAATTTGGTATCATGTGATGTGATTTCGATACTTTTCATGCATATAGTCAGGGGGAGCTTTATTATATTGTTGTCACTATTTGAAATTCACACTCTACACTCTCTCAAATCATCAATTGACTATTTTGAGTTCATACCTTCTTGAATCCAAAAATTTGGTTGCTAATCCTCAATCTGTTGAAGAATGAGTGTTTCATTGAGTGATTGACTCTGCTTGTGGCTTAAACCTTATTCCCTCTTCCTGATTGACTCTTCCACCAGCTTGTACTCTTCCTTCATATACCTCTTAGCTGGTGTGACTATTTTGGATCCATTATTGAGTTGTTGGTCAGCTAAATTTATTGTTCTGATCTGAGGAACTTAAACTGCATGTCATGCAATTCAGTCTGAGATTGCGGTAGAAACTCCTATCATATGGGCTTAAGAATTATCACTGAATCAGACTGATATAAGATTAATGTATTCTCAGCTTTGTAATTAAATGGATTGAAAATATCTGTTGATAAGGTTTAATAAACTTTAACCTCTTGTGTCATATAATCCTTAAAGTCTCTCATCTGATATCTGAAAATTTAAAATCTAGGCTACTTTGGTAGAGATACATAGAGTGAGTATTGTGGTTATTCTTTAACTTGAAAAAGTTGACTAAATGAAAATTGTGAAGTCAGAGCAATGACTCACTCACTGAGAAACTGAGTTCTTTATCAATGAAATAAAGTAACTCGTGTCATGAGGTGCCACAGTTATCTCTGATAAAAATTTTAGTGAAACAAAACCTGACAGAGCAATAGCTTATTTGTGTTGAGTAGCTGGGGAGTCTGGCCTCTGATAAAGGTGTCTTCTTATGTAAAAAGACACTCATATTGCTAACTCTGCTCTCAAAGTGAGAGGCAATGCCATTTATCACACTGAGTAACTGGGTCACTTCAACTAAGACTTGTTGTGTCTCATGTAAAAAGGTGTTGATCAACTTAAATTGCACAGGAAAAATATAATGTGCTTCAACTAAAATTATCTTGAAAAAATATGTCAACTCATGTTCTTGAAAAAGTGTTTAATTTCAGTACTAACCTGTGTATTTTTTTCAAAGGTGCTTTTGAGATCACATTTGCAAGATAAAAGATGATCGTTTTTGAGTGTTTTCTGACGATTTGGTTCACTTTTATTAAAACTTGGATTCAGATATGAGTATTGAGTTTAGATTGGTAAAGCTGGTATACATCAAAATTAAATCAGATTGATAATGTTGCTATTTCATAACTCTTTATGATAGAAGAGTCTACATTTTTTAAGACTTATTGAAGTGATGTATGCATTCAAAACCCTCATGATCAGATTCATGCATGATCAACAAAAACTGTTTAGTCAACTCCTCTCTTATCAGTTGACTGATTCCTTCTGCATTTTTTCTGACTATACAAATGTGAGGTGCCACTCCCATTATTACCTTGTTCACTTGCAGCCCTCTGAACTTCAGATTCCTTATGGTGGTGGATTTCAGATTGATTCCTGAGATGTATTTCTCTCCACACTGTTGGAATCTTCCATCTTGTTCTGCCACAAGTTCTGATTCTGTGGTAGTATCACCAGAATTCAGATTCTTTGTAATGGCTGATTTCAGATTGATTTATTGGATAACCAGAGTCCATTCCTGTGCTTCAAGTGGAGAGTAGTCAATCATGCATGTTGATAGGGGGAGAGCTGTTTCATTGTCATAAGGGTGATCTTCTTTTTTAAGAACCATGACTCATTCTCATGTCAAAGGGGGTTCTTTTGCCATGTCAAAGGGGGAGTATTTGTTGCATACACATCACTGCATGAGTTGTTTGACAAAGGGGGAGAATTGATTTAATTGCTTCTGATATTGAGATGTCCTCATCTCATATGACATCTCTGAATTATTCGTCTTGCTAAAGTAAAAGGGGCAGTTTAGTCAAAAGGGGGAGCTTTTAATTCACTCTTCAACTCATGTCTTTTTGCTGAAGGCAAAGGGGGAGAAGAATCTAATCTGAGTCAGTGTAACTCATAGTGTTGTCATCATCAAAAAGGGGGAGATTGTTGTGCCCCTGTGTGGTTTTGATGATGGCTGATACACCATGAGTCACACTGAGGTGTGCTAGATTATTATAGATGACTGTTTGACTGCCTGAATATCTGATTGTTTGCTTGAATAGCTAATTCATGAATATGGCTAGATTGGGTTAACGTAGTGGCTAATTGTTTGTTCATGCATTACTCTATTTGCCAAGTGTATACATCAGTCAGCATTGCATTTTGTTCACGAAGTCTATACACTGCTGGATGTTCATGTCTGCACATTGGTGTTTTTCCCTACGTTCTGGCCAAGTCTATACAGCCTCATTCCTACCTTCGTTCCAAGCCAAAGTCTACACAACGCCCTTCACTGAAAGTCTATACATTCGTTGCAGAGATCACGGTCAAGTGTGTACATTGCATAGCATGTTTCGTCTAAGTCCATACATTGGACTGTTGTGTGCATTTGGCGAAGGCATCGCAAGTCTGGACAGTGGACAGCGTCTTGTGCATATAGCAAGTCTAGACATTGCACTGTAGCATGTATTTCCTTAAAGTCTATACATCGGACTGGTCTGCATAGGCTAAGTGTATACATCGTCAAGTACAATCATGCACTGTTCATGAAGTCTGTACAGCCGTGTCATTCACTGCCAAGTCTGCATAATTGGTCTTCAATGACAAAGTCCATACATTAGATTGTTCTTCAAAGTCTGCACAGTGGCTTCACATCTTCAAGTCTGTACAGCCGTTTGCTTTGAACTTCAAGTCTATACGTTGCACTGTTCCTCTCATGTTCGTGTCATTCCCTTTATTGTGTCTTCATGTCACTTATTATCATACTTCGTGTTGTTTTTGTTTACTGTCCTTCAGGTCGTGTGTCCGTGTTGCTTCCACTATATTTCGTGTCGTTTCCTTTGTTTTTAGTTGTTCATCTCGTGTCGATTTCGTTTGTTTTTGAAACCACACTTCGTGTCGGTTTCTGTGTTGATCTTCGTTCTGTCTCCGTGTCGTTCTTACTTCGAGTCGTTTCTTTGTATTCGTCTTCGTGTTGGTCTTTCGTTTTAGACTTCGTGTCTTTCTCGCTTTGACCACACTCCGTGTCGAATTCAGTTTTCGTCTTCATGCTGTTTTCAACTCGTGTCGGTTACTGTTTCGTCTTCGTGTTATTTTCTACACCTCGTGTCGTTGTCTCCTTGTGACTTCACCTCGTGTCGTTTTCATCGTCTTCGTGTCGTTTTTGTTCCATTGCGTGCAGGACATCGCAGCACTCCGTGTTGTTTTCTGTGCAACTTCGTATCATTCTCTGTGTAGTGTGTGTTCTGTCACTACTACACTTCGTGTCGTTCCTGTTGCACTTCGTGTCGTTTCTGTTTCACTTAGTGTCGTTTCCGAATTATCTCTTCGTGTTGTTCTTCCTAGACATCGTGTCTTTCATGTGTCGAAACCACACTTACTGCTGGTTTCTATTTTACCACCATGTTGTTCTTCGTGTCGTTCTTCTTTTTACCTCGTGTTGTTTTATAACCTCACTTCGTGTCGTTCTCTTTGTTGTGTCTGTTCTGTCACAGTGTATCTCGTGTCATTCTTTCCTTACTTCGTGCTGTATTCACCTTGTGTATCTCGTGTCGTTCTCAGTGCAACTAGTATTGCTACTACATACTTCGTGCAGATCTAGTTAATGTGGCCCTCAGTTTTAATGGCTTTTCATCTCTTTGCAGGTCCGAGGAAGACATATTCCCCAGTGACTGGCAGCACGTGATCCGAGGTTGGAATGAAGCCTACTGAGAGACTACCACGTGGTCCGAATTCTTAGGGCTGGAAATGTGGAGGTCACACGTTGGGGCTGATGATGATGATGATGATGCTGCTGCTATATATATGAGCCTTCTTCCACTGAAGAAGATTGATCGAGTTGGTGAGAAGAAATGTCCACATAGAGAGCCACGATCCAGAGAAAAAGAAAAGAGAAAGAAGAAGAGCAGAAGGAGAAGAAGAGAGAGAGATAGTGCTCGTGTGAAGAGAAGAAGAGGAAGAAGAATAGAGAAGAAGAGAGAGCTAGAGTGATAGAAGCTTCAACAGAAGATCTGTTCCTGCTGGACCGTGGATCAAATCCAGGCCAGCCAGCTCCTGCGAGAGCCACATTTGTTTTTATCTTTTCAGCTTTCTGTTGCTGGTTTCGTTTTTCTTTTGATGTATTTACTTGCTGTTTTTTCGATTCTCTGTAGAGAGGTCGGGGTCCCTCTTGTTGGTTCAGGAGAAGGGAGATTGCTATCTCCAGTTGCAAGTAGCTGGGTGCTACTTGTGGGTTCCCTCTGGTTAGAGGAAGGGAGGCTCGTCCTCCGGTTCTGGGCTTGTAGGATTCAAGTCCAGGGGTCCCTCCGGTTGGGAGGAAGAGAGGTCCGAGACCTCTGGTTTGCAGGTGACTTAGTGTCACTTGTGTTTCCCTCTGGAGTTCAGAGGAAGAGAGACTTGGGTCTCTAGGTTCCCCTCCGGTTTAGAGGAAGGGAGGATTGGTCCTCCGGTTCTAGTCTTGTAGGTTGCAAGACTAGGTGTTCCCTCCGGTCTGGAGGAAGAGAGACTTGTGTCTCTGGTTTGCTAGTGACTGGTGTCACTAGTGGTTCCCTCCGTTTGGGAGGAAGAGGGGAGGTTGTTCCCCTGGTCAAGCTGTTTGGCAGCATTTTGTTGCAGACTGAGTCTGCTGTGCTAGTGTTACTAGTGGAAGCCTCACTCCGGTTTGGAGTGAGGGGTGGACGTAGGTCGGTTGACCGAACCACCTAAAAAAATCATTGTGCAGTGGTTTGTTTGATTGCCTGCTTCCGCTAGATGCATGCTAGGACCGTGATTTAATTGATTATCTACATCCTAGAGTTTAATTGAGTTTGTATATCTTGTTTGATCAATTGTTCACTGATCTAGTTGTTATCATCTCATGCAAATTTTAAATTGGGTAGAATTCCTTGATAGATCCATTCACCCCCCCTCTGGATCAGTGTTTATCAATCGCACCTAGTTAACACCCTCATCCTTCAAAATTTAAACAAGAGGATTCAAAAATAGTTCTATTGCAGTTTGCAAACCTACAGGTCGAGATGATAGAAGTGATCAGCAAATAAACTGCATCATATGTTGGGGAATTGGCAGTTTTGTAAGTAAATAAATATTTGGGAATGAATAGACATACGATAGCTTTCAACACTAAATTAGAATGGACTTTTTAAAACTTTTGGTTGAAACAGACAAATATTTTATCACAAAAGACACAATTTAGTGTTTAGTGTTTTGCGAAACATTTCTATGTGGATCCAATAGAGAGCAGATGATAATAATGATCCAGTTAAGGAATCCAATCCTCCATATCTATGTTTCAAATGTCTAACTTTTTCACCACCTCATAAAAGTACATAAATATGAAACTCTCTTTTTGAATCAAGACATAACATCTATCAAAAGAGTATTATGATTTTTCTTTTCATGTATAACAACCAAGGTAAAACATTCCAAATTATGGCTTCCACAAATCTTCCTTTCAAATTATTTCGAGGATGTAATCAGAGATGAGCTCCATGCATATACTTAGTGTCAAGATCTTAGCTTGTAATTATAACTTGATTCTTTGTGAATCACCCAAATTTAAAAAAAAATACATACCTCACATGAAAGTAGCCTCAAGACATTAGATCACTATCTTTATGTTGGTTAAAACTTTTGTTGCTATTCTTAGTATTGATTTAACTAATATTTACTCCTTAGGTAATGATGAATCATATTTTAATATGTAAAGTTTCTTTATTTAACACAAAATATTTTCAAAAAATATCCATGTGCGAACCGCGTTTCTTTGACTAGTAAATAAGAAGAGGTTAGTTCTGGTGGAAAATTTCCATTTTCCCTTTTTTTAACTAAGGGGAAACTCCCTTCAAAGTCAAAATGCGAAACCAATCATTGAGAGGGTTTGTCTCGACGCTGTTGATATTATACTGGAGGAGACCTATAGGATGGAGATCTGCCTGATATTGAAAGTAATACCCTCCTTGACTGGCCACACCCTACTTTTGTTGGCTCATCTTTTTTTATGATATAAAACTTACCACATAGAGTGTGAGAGACCTAGATTCAAATCCAACATATGTCAAACTCAATGCATCTTTTTTTCCTAAGTCTAACAAACCCCTCAAGTCCACATCTCTTGAAGATTAAATGAAATTAATTATGTGACTAATGTATCAACTAAGTGTTGGGCTGATATCTGAACTTAAGATAATCCTAAAAATTATTAAATTGAAATCCAGATATTAACCTTTACAGTGATTTTGGTAATAACAAAATCTTGGAAGAAATATTGGCAATAACAAAAACTTTGAAAGTAATGTTGGCCAATAACAAAACCAAAGTAGCTTTGACAAATATCAAAACTTTGGAAGTAACTTTGGAAAAAAACTTTGCAAGAAGAAGAAGAAATAAAAAAGTTGTCTAAGTATAACTTAGACGCTGCAAATCAAAGCTAAGTTTCATATAGGCGCAAGCAAAAGAAACTATGTTGACTTAGTCGCAAGAAAAAGAAGCTAAGTATCACATAGGCGTAGAAAAGTAAAAGTTATGTTTAACTTAGTCACATAAACTTAGAGCTATGTCAAAATCTAAGTTTAAAACGGGTGCAGAGACTAAGAGTTAAGTTTCACATAGTCGCAGTTATATTAACATAGTCGCAGCTATGTTTACTTGGGTGTAAACATTGAACTAAGTTCACATAAGCGCAAGCAAACTCACATAGGCACAAACTGAGCAATGCTCATTTAGGCACACAAAAGATAATCAACTATCTCAAAAGATCATCTATCATAAATTGATAGTCGAACAAACATAGCGTATGAGATAGTGAATGGACTATCTCAACCATCGACTATCTACATGAAGTTTAGCTTAGTCCATAACATAGTCACACTGAAACATCTATTATCTAACTTCGTCTTCAACTATCTACATGTAGCTTGACTTAGAATGCTACATAGTCGCACTATATGATCAGTTATCTAGCTTTGTCTAAGAGTTGTCGTAAAACTATCGTCTATATTCAATGACTATCTTGTATTGTCTTTAAATAGCTGCAATACCAATGCCTATAACAAAAACACTTAGTTTATGTTACAAATGAAATTTTACCACTTAATCGGTTATGATGAATTGTTTAGCGACTATCACAAATGAAATTCGAAATTCAAATGCATTTAATATAGTTGTACAACCATTTAATGCAACTCATGCAGCATATAAACAAATATGTTATCTTTGTTTCCTTTTCTATGATATGCACTTATCTGAAGACTTGGAAAGGTCAGTCTCCTTATTCTATTTTAGAAGAAAGTAGACAGGATAAACATTGACGAAACATGAGTACAGATACGTATCAACATCTACAAATAGAGGGGAGTATTTTATACAGAAAAATTTGACTTTATCTTTTTAGACAAACATATACTTTCTATAGTTTTACAAGCTATCCTAGGAAGGATCTGCTACTCCCTTTTCCTGCAGATAAAATGACATATCTTTTCAAGACAAGAAGATCTCTTATGTAGCTACTCTATTCAAGAGATGAATAAGGCTCTTTCCAACCGATATGTGTCTAACAAATACCAGATTGTGTCTAACAGAACTAGCACATTGAGAGGCCTATATATATGTGGTAGTTAAACAAGCACTGAATCTGTTGAGAAAATCTTTTGAGCCAAGAGTGGCAGAAAACGAGTGCAAAGGGGTGTGCAGGCCAAGTGAGAAATCCAGTGAACCTTAGCCATCACAAGCGCATATAGCCAATAGTTAATTAAGAGGAACAGTAAGCCATACTCTTTCTCAACCATATCCCTCCCATAACTGTGTCCAAAAGTAATCTCAGACATCCTCTGGAACTAAGGAGCTTGCACGACAATCTCGTCTCACTCTCGCATGGTGCTCTGTAAATCTGTGTATGCCGGTGACGCGATGTCCACAGTATCTACAGTGCACATGTCGATCACCCTCAACAGTGTACTCGTGCTCCCACGTAGGGTGACGTCGTCCCTCCATGATGACCTATAAATGTTAAAAAAATTTGCATGAGTAACTTGAAGGGCAAGTGCAAAACTCAAGACATGAAGAAATAAATGATTAATTTATAGTTGCGTACAAATATAAATAAATGATACATACATCTAATCATATGGGCCCAAACTTGGCCACATCCCATCTCCAAATAATCTGACATTATGTGTGCTCCGTAGATAGGACAAATAGTCTTCATAACGTATGGAAATAGTGCTCCCAGTACATGCGTATGTAGTATTCATACTATTGAGAACCCTGTGAGTACACGATTGGTGGTGGCGCAGCTAAGAACTAACCGTATCCTTCGGTATATTGCAGCATTAAAGCATGGGCATGATGATATGGGTATGATGGGAAGAATGAACTACTGCTCTCAGAATCATCATGATATTTGGGCTACTATTGTCATGACTGTCCATACTCACTTCCAGATCCCTGAGAGTCATGTGTGCTCATCCTCTCAAAATCAGACAGCATGCTTTGATAGCTAGTACTGTCTGTAACAGAACTTCCATAGTAGGGATCCCAATAATCAGCTACCTGCCTCGCCCTTGGCGGTGGAGCACCGTGATCCTCATCTTGCGTGGCATATGTGAAGTGTTACTCCTCTGTCCATACCACACGTTCGTGGCCCCCATGACCTCTACCTTGACCACTGCTATACTCTCGGCCACCAGCACTAATATCCCCATGACGACTCTGTTGACCACCATGAGAACCGCCGTGACTATGGGATGAAGACCCTATCGGTGTACTATCATCATCAAAGTCATGACTCTCACTGATGCGGGGCTCAACAGATGGCTCGGGAGTGTTGTCATCTGCATTGGGATCTAATGTCTCCAAGTCTGCAATGTCCATCAGATTTATTGGTGGTTGTGTGTCCTTTTTGCTCTTGAATAATGTGGTCAATGATGATTTCTTCTTTTGTGGAGCAGGCAGCGGCTTATCTATTGCATGTTCTCTCCCTCTGGATGCCTGAGAAGCGGAGGTTATGTTTGATAAGAAGTTCAAGTAATTTCGTACTGTGTAAGTCTATACATATGAGTATACCTGAGACGACTAAGAGGGTGCTTAGGCACTGAGCGCCGTAGCACAGCAGACTGAGATGGCTGTTTGGATGTTGCTGAAGGCTACACAATTAGAAGGACAACATATTCAATTAGCAATGAAATATAGCATATAATTTTTCTTGTAGCCATATAATTTAACCTCTCTAAATGACGAACTCCCCCTACCCTCTCTAGAAGTGGATATCCTTATGGATTTTGTAGATATTGAATGTCACAGTGTAGCAACTCGAGACCACTATTCATTTGTCGGATCGGCCTGTAATTTATTTCTTATATCATGGTACATAGATATATGCCTACGCTCTCTAATCAAATACGTGATTCAATATGTATATGTTATTTCACCTGAGCGACTAGTGGACATGGATTTGCCGGAGGCTGCATCAATCGCTCCCATGACACATCATCCTTCACATATGATTTGTCTTCGCCCCCAATGATGAGGTCTTCATCCAAGTTAACTTCTTCATCACGTCCCGCCACTGACTCGTCTCCAACTATCTACACATCGATGTCATCTCCCTCCCCCACTGCTTGCTACACAGCTTCTGCGAGAAAAATATTAGGCCATGGTGTCTCGTTTGGTTCTTCACTCTCCTCGTCAAGTTCCGCCTCACCATGCTCGGTTGTTGTTCTTGCAACCCATGAAACCATAGGTCATCATCGTCTCGCAAGTACACAACATCTGTTGGCTCGTAGTCTCCCTCTCCTCTCCTTGCACCCATCTGCACATGCTTAACCTTTAGCTTCATGTTGTAATGAACATAGATCATTTTGTCAAGCCTTCTATGTGTTAACCTATTCCTGAGCTTGACATGTAAGAAGGAGAATGTCAACTAATTCCGCTCGCACCCACTCGAGGAGGATGTTTGTGATAGAACTTTCATTGTAACCTTCCTTAATGTCGGTGCACTTGTGTCCACTACAACAGAACTGACTTTTACCTACATTTCTAAAACATAGGTATAGGTCCAAGAAACGTAGGTAAAGTCTTTACCTACGTTTTCTTGCCACACTTTGAAAACGTGGTGCCTGCTCGCGTGATTATAGGTTATACCTATGTTTCAATGAAACATAGGTATAGTTTGACCTACACCTACGCTTCAAAAGTATAGAAGTAGTCCAACAAAAGCGTAGTTAAAACTTATCTACACACACGTATGTAAGAGGATATACCTACGTTACTAAAAACGTAGGTATTATTTTTAGCCACATATTAAAAAAATGTAAGTATAGATTTACGTAATAATATTTAATTAGATTTTTTGCATGAAAACCATTGTTAAAAGTGAATTTGTAAAAAAATCATTCCTAAAAATGCATTAGCAGATATATCACTGAGTTAATTCAAATAGTGCATAAATGTCATTTAAGCGTGATTTTCTTGCAAGTTGTTGGTAAAAAGAAGTGATATGGATGCAAATAAATATGACATTTTTACACAATTCAGATTACACAGTGATATACATGCTAATGTATTTTTAGGAATGATTTTTTTACAAATTCACTTTTAACAATGGTTTCCATGTAAAAAATCATATATAATTTTCCTTCACTTTATTTAAACCGTAGAAAAATCAATTAACGTCAGTTAATAAAAAAGCATAAGAAAATGATATAATGCCGGTTAATAAAAAACGTAAGAATATGTTACTTGTTTTTTTAAAAAATCTTATTATTATGTACGCTCTCATCGCCTATAATAATGCATCCGTTTATATATTCACATTCTTCGATTAATGTATCACTCGCAACCATGCTGATCCCACAGTTCTCATTCACACTTATTCACAAATCTTCTTCATTAAAGATAATTGAGGAGCATATATTTACACGACAATTAAATCTTAAAAACATTCATTCAAAAAATAATAAATCCATAGTACATCCAAAGTAATTGTATAAGTCTCCATAAATAAAAAAAAAAGATAATCTACATCCATCTCAAATGTATATAAGTGAAGATCAATTATACATAATTAACATACTACATAAATTAAAAAGAAAAAAATAACATATTAAAGAACAAAAATCTATGTCACCCTGCTTGTATATTTCTTGACAAAAAGAGCTCAATAATTTGTGCTGGGTAGCTTTCAAGAACATGCAGTCCGACCCACGAAGAGGCTGTAAAAGAAATTTGTAAGAAAAACACCACATTATCATTAAAAAATTCATTGTATGAAATTTTCTAAAACACAGCACCTTTAATTACCCATTCCACCTTTTGTTCTTGGATGAAAAAAGAATAACAAAAACAAACCTAAACTTGGTGAAAACAAGATGCTAAAATGCAACAAACATCTAAAAGAGGAGTAACCAGTCACGAAAGTGCCAGAAAAAAATTGGTTCTTGAACCTGAGCAACTCAAAGGAACAACCAGTCATCATGAGAGAACAAGGATAACTAAGAACATTGTGCAGTAAGAGATGCATCTAATCTCAATTCCAAATGAACATAAAGCACACATTATAGAAGGCTCACCAAAATTGTAGGTGATTTTCGAATAAAATACTTATAGTACCAGTATGCCTCATCATCAGCCTGAAACAGAAGTGATATCACATTGTTTTGGACCTTTTAAACCTAGAGAGGGAAATGCCACCACTTTATGGCGAATGGGCTTGTACAAAAAAAATAGCAATACTGACTTAGAAGCGACTTAGAGATGCCATAAAAAAATCCAGTATGGAGAATTCACTTAAACTTACCTTGCTTGCATGCACACCCAGGGCAGATCGAACTTCTAGCCATGCGTTGACCGGTTGTTACATGCTGCATAAGCACTTGCAATGAAATATTTTGGACCAAAAGAGTGCAGAAGATGGGAAATGAAAACAAGTAAGTCCAGGCATACAAGGCATGTCTGAAACTGAGATGGACGCTTACATTTTTTTTTTTTTTGAAAGTGATGGATGCTTACATATTAGGACATAGAACACTCAAAATAAGCTACATCCACATGTACGTCACTCCCTAGTTATATATTGCAAGATACATAAAACCAATTCCCTTATGTTACATACTTGCAATTTTGGATCATAAAGTTAGAGACACTACAAGTCAACTAATAGCGACTTAGCTCGAAGATTAATGTTACAGATATACATATATCTTACAGTTTGAAGCCTTTGGATATTCCTTTCGATTTTTCATGCCTCTACGAGAGTTCCCATTTCTTCTCAGTGGATGCGCTTGGACATGGGAATCAGAGATGTAAAGTGTTAAGAAGAAAGTTTTCAATAATGCATGCATGGATAAGTGCTGAGGTGAGCTCCATCAGGTAGGTCGTCCAAGTATGTGGGGGCACAAATGTGGGCATGCCGCATGCAACATAGGGGTGCACATCAATTGTGCTTGGCCATGGGCTTAATTAATGGACTCTACAACAAACATCTAAAGAATCTCTTTGGGAGATAAAAAAGGCCCGTCATTTATATGTAAAAACTCCTTGAAATCACAAGCAGTTCTAAAGAAAATGCAGTCAGCAAATCAGGTTGACTTGGCCTATCTTGAAATCACTAACATAATCTGCGCTACCACGATGAACGATGCCCATAGACGAGTCCATCAAGTGTGTTATGAAGTGCCTGTTGTAAGAGACGGCCAACCATACCCAGAGACATGCACTAACCCACCGCAATAAACAAATAACATAAGTCGTCGTGGGCCCAACATTATTACTGGAAACAACAGAAAGAAATCACTTGAACCACCATATATACATACAATGTTTGCTCCTGTTAGACAATCCATGCAGCAACAGGGAGAACTTTCATCCAAACACACCTTATGAGAACACTGCCATGCTGGTCACTAAAACTAATGTCACTGAAGGCATGCAGTACATTACATAAAGTCTGTTTGAAAATGGCATCGGGAGATCTGGAATTCTATAATAATGATAGGAAGAAGCTAACATTCAGTAAAAATCTGGATTGCATGGTTAAACTACACAAAATTGGCATCAAGCTTCAAGATCAATGTTATCGTAACCGAATCGGTATCTCAACTGGTCAATGAGCTGGTTCGGTTCAAACCGGTTGGACCGTTCAATCGAATCGATTTGAACCGTGACGTCATCGTAATATTGATAGATGGTCCGATCCGATTTTATAACCCAAGATAATAAGAAATAAGATATAATAATTAAAATAAATAAACATACATGTATAATTATTAGTCATGATTACGTAACTATACAAGTAAAAAAATAACAATAACATGGTTAAATAAACTAACCTTAAAATTTTTTAATATTTCATTGGTCTTCACTCTTCACAATTGATATCTATACTCTTTTAAATATTTAAACTTTAAATATATTTAAAATAAAATGATAAATAACAACAAATCAATAATAATAAGATAATTTTGTTCACACATACGTATAATTTTGAATATCTAAAAAATTTTATGTTTACTTTTTATATTTTTTTATTTTAAAAGATGAATTGGGTCGGACCGGTTCGGACCGGTTTACCGATCGAACCGCGGTTCGTCCGGTTCTTTAACATTAGACCGGACCGGCCTTAATCGAACCGGTTCTAGGACCGGTTCACGGTCGGACCGGTTCGACCGACCGGTTCGGCTTTCCTCCGACCCGAGCTTCAAAGAATACTGTTCTCCGGCCATTGAGAATAAAGGGGGATTATTTCTTCATCCATTATCCATGTGTTTTGTGATGTTCTTCATGGTTTATACTTTGATCTAGGCATGTGTTGAGAGTATATATTTATTTTCCGAACATAGAGATATTAGTGTGTGTGACCGTTTGTGTATACGGTCGTGGTTGATCGCCTGCGTGCGGTCGTGTGTGTCGTTGTGCTGCGGTTGTTGCAGCGCGCGCGCGTGTGTGTGTGTGTGTTGTGATCCGGTCATCAGATCGTGTGTGTGTGTGTGTGTTGTGATCGGGTCGTTGGATCGTGTTGGAGACCGAGTCTCCGTGTGTGTGTGTGTGCGGGCGTCGTCCCGTGTGTGTTTGGAGCGTCGTCTCTGTTTTGAGGATTTATCCCCGAGTGAAGCCTCACCGGGTTTGGTGAGGGGTGGACGTAGGGAGCCCGTCGTGGTCCCGAACCACCTTAAAAATCCTTGAACATTGTGGTGTGCCTTGTGGTTTGATTTTGTGGATTATATTTATGTTTGTGTGATCGCGTGAGAACGAAGAGATTGAACGTCACCGCAATCCTCTCTTCGATCCGCTCCACTTTCTCTTCTATCACGATCACAAAAGCCTCCCGGATGTAGATGATATCATCGGATTTCTTCAGCTCTACTCCTTTCTTCCCTTTTCCTTCTTCCTTGACCTACAAGATAGAAAATATTAGCACACTTAGGGTTACAATCTCCCAAATTCGTAACTCCTATATAGGCCTGTTGTGACTCCTCTGTGTTGATGGTGTTGACATGTAACTTTACTTCATATGGCAACACATTGTTTTGATTGATTGGCAACACTGTTTATGTTTTGATGAAATTACTCTTATCAGATTGTCTGTGTGTTATGCATTTTATCTTGTTTTCACACTGAACACACACTCAAAGTCTCACAGTCTATACATTACCTGCTAGAGTGAAGTCTGTACAGCCGAAGCACATATATCAAGTCTATACTTTGAAGCTACTGTGCAAGTCCACACATTGGCCTTCAGGCTTGAAAGCCTGTACATTGGACTGTGTCAACTCATTGCATTGACATACACTATTGCGTCAACTCATTACATTGACATACACTGTTGTGTCAACTCATTGCATTGGCCAAGTCTACACATCAACACTGTAGCTTGCTTAGCTCAAGTCTATACATCCGTTTGCACAGCACATGAACTCTATACATTGCACTGTTCATGCACGGCACAGCAAGTCTGCACAACGTCCGTCTCATTTAGCATCTAAGGCAAGTCTATACATTGGAAATTGAAGTGTGTACATTGAGCGTCTCAATGAGCGTCTCATATAAGTCCATACATTGGACTGTAGCATGCATTTGTCAATGGCATCTAAGTCTGTACAGTGGACTGTCTTCCTTAGCGTCTTGATCTTCCAAGTCTATACAGGCTTCTGGTTTGTAAAGTCTGTACATTGCATTCATCAGTCGTGAAGTCTATACATCGCTTGCCTTCATTCGAGTCTCATGAAGTATGTACATCGTGCGTCAGTTCTAAAGTCTATACACTATCTTCAGATGATGACAACAATGAAGAACAGGGTCGACGCTGGGAGTTCAATGCGTCCACGCTTCAGTTGAAGAGGATTTCAGAGCTTCACCTGGCTGCGTCAACTCCATGCTACAGTAGCGTCGACGCAGTAGTTAATGAGGTAGAGTCCATAGCTCACTGGAATACTGCAGTGCGTCAACGCCATTGCAAGACAGCGTCCACGCAGCAATTGAGTCTGATATACATTCAGCTCTGGAACACCACTGCGTCAACGCTATGGATTAGCAGCGTCGACGCAGCACGGTTATCTGTCGAAGACCTTGATCACTGAATTGCCGATGCGTTAACGCAGCTGGCTGATGGAGTCAACGCATCAGACTTGAGTTTCGTAGGAAGAAGATATCAGAAGGCTACGTCAACTCCTTGGAGCAAGAGGGTTGACGCCATCTAATTCCAGTTGCTGAGCACGTTAAGGTGATCCCACCTTCAGTCGTCAACTGCCACATCAGTCACAAGGGGATAAGCTTTCGTACCTTCCACCACTCCATTGGTGTCTGGCACGTGATCCCAGGAGGACGAGGTGTGCAGATGCTGACACGTGGATGGAATTATCTCGAATCTGGCGAATTCATTTGGGCGGGAAAACGTGGAAGCCACGCGCCCTTATCCACCTACTGCTGCTGCTGCTATATATATAAGTCTTCATCTTCTGTTGAAGGCTGATCGAAGTTGGCGAAGTATATACATCCAGCCTGAAGCAGCAGCCACCGAGATCCACTGTGAGAGGAAGAAAAGCAGAGAAGAAGAAAAGGAGAGAAGAAGAAAGTGAGAAGAGATGAGTTGAGAGAGCTATATGAGAGCTTGTGAATCAGTCTCTTGGTCCAGTTACCAGAGCTGATATTGCTCAACTTTGAGCTACAGTCGTTTTGATTTTCTTCCATTCGATTGTGTTTTTCTTGCTTTTCAGTCTTTGTTATTTTCCTTTGAAAACTCTTGTTCGATCAAGCTGTTAGTCAGCGGTTTCAAGCTGTGAGGTAGCGGGTTGCAGAGGTGTTACCTCCGGTCGGCTAAGCTGTAGTGCCCAGCAGAGCAAGCTGTGAAGCTCAGCTGTTGTAGAGGGTGTTCCTCTGGTCGGGATAAGCTGTAAGTCCCAGCCGTTGTTGGCAAGCTGTAGAGCACAGCAGATTGAAGCTGTGTATCAGCAGTAATCCACATTCGAGTTGAATGTGGGGTGGACGTAGGTCGGATTGACCGAACCACCTAAAAGTCTTTGTGCCTCTCGTGTGTTTGATTGCTTGTTCAGCAGATCTTGTGTGTTTCATTCAGTGCATTGGCTATGTTCGTTTAGTGTTCTTCTAATTCCGCATTTGATTCTAGGCCTAATTTTTAAATAGCCAGTTGATCTATTCACCCCCCCTCTAGATCCACATCCTGTGGTGATAGAGCCTTCCATCTAACTTCAACACTTGGTATCAGAGCTAGACTCTTCTACAGGGACTTACCGCCCGAAGAGGATAAGCACAGATGGACGGAAGAGGGATGATAGCTGAAGGACACTCCACATCCAAGCCCCCGTACTTCGATGGAACCAACTACGCATACTGGAAGCACCGTATGCAGGTATTCTTGAGGGCTAAAGATTATGAAATTTGGAAGGTGGTTAGCAAGGGATCTTTCGAGCTGTCCCCAAATGAAGATGTATGGACCAAGGAAGAAATTAGAAGGTCCACGCTCAACTGGAGTGCAATCAATGCAATCCAGTGCTCTCTGCATCCCACCGAGTTCTCACGAATATCTGCCTGCTCCTCAGCGAAGGAAATGTGGGATGCACTTGAAGTCATCTATGAGGGGACTTCACAAGTCAGAGAGACTAAGACTAATCTACTGGTTTCAGAATACGAAGCTTTCAAGATGAAGCCTAATGAGACGATCAAAGAAATGTATGCTCGGCTGACTATTATCACAAATGGTCTCAGAGGCTTCGGGAAAAAGTATTCTGAGTATGATGTAGTCAGGAAGATCTTGCGATCCTTGACTCCAATTTGGCACACCAAGGCCACAGTTATGGAAGAGTCAAGAGATCTGCACAATACTAAGGCAGATGAGCTGATCGGATCTCTAATGACTTATGAGATGAATATGCCGAAGATAGAGGAGGCTGATAGAAAGAGGAAGCCTATAGCTCTGAAGGCTGGTGCTAGCAGATCCAGTCGATCCAGCCCCAACGGATCATCAACTGAAGAGAGCTTGTCTGAAGAAGAAGTGGCAAATGCTGATATTGCCATGATTACTAGGGAATTCCGGAGATTTCTCAAGAAAGAAGGAAGAAGATTCAGCCGAAGAAATCCCAACAGTGGCCGCCGAGACACAAGGTATAAATCAAACCCTGTAAAGAAAGCTGAAACTAATGTTTGCTATCAATGTAGGAAGGCGGGTCACTTTAAAGCTGAATGTTCGACAAATCAGAACCTCAAGGACAAGTCCAAGAAGAAGAACACAAAAGGGAAAGCTATGGTGAGTACATGGAGTGATGAGTGTAGACACGCCATTCCTGACGTCTCCTGAGAAAGTCTCATATTACTATACGACGCCCCGCGGCGGATTTCGCATTTTGAATCACTTGAGTGCTTCCTTTTCTTGGGTCTTCTTCTACCTTTTTTGGTATCCGGAATTGTCTCGTCGCAGCATTCGGACGGCATCAACACCAGTCAGACGCATCGGAAGGTCCCGAAACCAGGAAGGGTGCCTATCAGGGAGCTGCCGACGCCTTTTCAGCGGACCCGGGGGGGGGGGGGGGGGTCTTAATGGAGACGTCCATGCCCCTGGACGCCTCCATCATTTTAATTTATTTTTTAAGACAAAAATACATAAAAATATATATATTTATGGAGGCGTCCAGGCCCCTAGACGCCTCCATGAAAACAAATATAAAAAATATATATGCCAGTTGGCATAAAAAACAAAACAAAAAAATAATAATATATTTTCTTGGAGGCGTCCAGGCCCCTGGACGCCTCCATCAACTCCCTCACGGGCGCCGCCCACCGAACGATGGTTTGTCGTGTGTGAAAGTATCCAAATTTTGGAGACGTCCAGCCGACTGGACGCGCCCATTTCCAAATCACGGGTCGCCGCTCCAAAACCACGCGTTATGTTAAACTGCGTGTGACTTTCGGTGGAGTTCGGTGGGACTTATGGAGGCGTCCGGGACCCTGGACGCCTCCACGAAAATATTCAAAAAAAATGAATAAAAATAGAATAAAATATTACTTCGGCCCTGATGGAGGTGTCCAGGGTCCTGGATGCCTCCACCCTCCGGAGCCCTATAAATATAGGCCCACCCCCTCAGTTCTGGAGGAGCTTCTAAGAGATCCGATAGGCTGCCGGAGCCCAGAGGCTACCGGAGTCATTTCTAACCCGTGGGGTCTTTTGTAGGTGGAGGTTTTGCCGGCTTCTCGGGTGCCCACGCTCGCGAGAGGAAGGTCGTCTTCATCCACCGCGCTTCCACGTCGTCCCTACGCTGCCGGAGCTCCGCCGGATTTCACCATCGGCACATCCAATAAGCCAATCCTTTCCTTTTCTTCGTAGTTCTTTTGCATTCATCATCTCGCATCCTCTATCCCCCTTCATAAGGGCGCCTCTTCTTATATACTTCTTGCATCCATCATCTCATTTTCCTCCTACTCGAGTCCGAGAGGGGTTTAAAAGATAACACCAACCAGGTGTGAGTCTTGCCATCATTTCGTTATTTTTATCGCAAGGATTTGAGTACTACACCTTCATCTTTCTAATCCACTCGTTACTTGTTTGTCGTTGTTTTGTAAGGGTACCCAAGGAAAGTCCTCTTCATCGGTCGGCCGAAGGGGGAGGAAGAAACAACCCGCCATCTCCCGCTCTTGAGGTATGCGCGATCACTTTCTTTATTTTGGGGTCTTTTGGCCCCTGGCAATCACATCTTGTTCTCGAGGCCGCGGCGAGTCACTTCCCCAATGACCGTTTAATTTCCCGTTCTTATATTCTCTTTATATTCTGTTATATTCTGCTCATATTCTCGAGGCCGCGGCGAGTCACTTCCCCAATGGCCGTTTAAATTTCCGTTCTTATATGTTATATTCTTATCTATTCATATTCTCGAGGCCGCGGCGAGTCACTTCCCCAATGGCCGTTTAAATTCCCGCTCTTATATTCTCTTTATATTTTGTTATATTCTTATCTATTCATATTCTCGAGGCCGCGGCGAGTCACTTCCCCAATGGCCGTTTAAATTCCCGCTCTTTATATTATCCTTATATTCTGTTATATTCTTATCTGCTCATATTCTCGAGGCCGCGGCGAGTCACTTCCCCAATGGCCATTTCAATTCTTGCTATTTAATTTCTGCACCATTCCCGTCCCCCCCCAGGCCGCGGCGAGTCACTTCCCGCTATGGCCGTTTAACCCCCATATCTTGCTATATTACATTTGTCCCGCTCGCCCCGCCGGAACAATCTCCCGTGGTGGCCCCTTCTCTTTTCTTTTATTTCTGTGTTGCAGCAAACAAAGAGGAGCCCGCGCGCTCCGCGTCTTCTTCGCTCCCCGAACCGCGTGACGTCGCTCACAGATTGGCGATCACGGTGGGACTTCTACTGCTTCCTTTTGGCTACCCTTGCAAGTTCGGCACCGTCCGTGCCTCTCCACCTTGGCGCCCTCGCGCGCCCCCGTTGTGCTCACGGCAGCACTGTCAGTTGTGATTGGTTGGGTGTTCATTATATGTTTGTTATTTCTGTTGTTTTCTTACTCTATATCTCTGTCAGCATTCCATTGCATACATTCATCCCTCTTTTTATATCATTTTTCATTTTTTCTAAGGATCACCCTTTCTCAGTGAAGGAAGGACTCTCCGTTTGAGAATTCCTCTCAACGGACTAGAATCTCCTCTACTGGGACCTCCGTAAGTCCCCGACATCGAATAATCTCCTCTTCGTTCACTGGGCTGGTTGTACCATTGAAGTTCCCCGGAGTTAGTCATCCCATTCGTGGTGAGACGAGAGACCCTAGCTGACACGGCGATGAAACAAAAATAAACTAGGGTCCCTATTTTGTGTGAACTTCGGATCTAGCTAAAAACAAAAAAAATCATCAAAATCAAAACACAAAAAAGGCGTAAAAGCATCCACTTGTTTGATAATCTCTGCTACATGCTTGCTAGTGTATATTTTTGCGTTCTGGGAAAACTGTGAGCATGGCTCACGAGTCTTTTGAGGAGAATCACCCTAGTCGTGGTTTGTCAGCCGACCCGCGAGTCTATGCTATGGACTCGGGTCCTTCTCATGAGCTCTCGCATGAGGTGCAGGTTATTGCCGGGGACACGGTCCCACCACATGATATCTCTTCCTTACTGGGCGTCCTCGCCAACACGGAGCTTACCTCTGAACAGGTCCGGACCTTCCAGGCCATTCTGAAGGGGAAATCTGTTTCCCCCACGCCCCAGGAATCAACTCCGGCCATCGCACCTCTCCAAGAGTCAGTGCAGGCCATTCCATCTCCTTCATTGGCGCAAGCCATCCAGTCTCCCTCGCTTCAAGGACAAGTGAGCCAACAACCACCCTCATTCCAGTTCCCGTCACAATCTCAAACTCCCGTTGTTCCCCACATACCACTTCAGCCGGGGCCGACTGCCGGCGGTCCGACAGCTCCCTCTCATTCGGGGTTCCCCCCTCAAGTCTCCGGGAGACAGTTTCTCCCCCAGTGGCAAGTGCCACCTTCACCTCCAGAGGAGCTCGCCCAATCGCTCCTCAATAGGTTCAATCGCATGGATGAGCAGTTTCAAAATCTGAGAAGAATGGTGGACGTGAAAGCCACCCTGGAGGTTGCTTTGCCAATCCTTCCCGTCATTCATCTTCCTCCCTCCGAAATGCCCACGTACCGCAGATACAATGGTACCGGCAACCCCTTCATTCACCTCAAGGATTTCATGTATGAATCCTCCTATTGGCAAAACGATCAGAGGTCCCTGGCATACCTCTTTCGGAGATCATTGGATGGTCCCGCGCTAGAGTGGTTCTATTCTTTGGAGCCCCGCGAGGCCGAGAATTTTGAAATAGTCCAGAGAAGGTTCTTGCAGAAATATAAGGATAGGGTCGGTCCCTCACTCTCCATTACCGACCTAGTGGCCGAAAAGATGAAGCCCGACGAAGATTTTGTCCGCTATGCTGATAGATGGAGGTCTCTGGCGGAAAGAATAAGGGATACCCTCTCCGAGCCCGAACAAGTGAAGATGATTGTGTCTAATGCAACCCCACAGTTCAGACACGTCCTGGCCATGAATAAACTTACTACAATGGCGGAACTCTATGAAAGGGCCCGATACATCCAAACCCAGTTAAAAGACTCCCCCATTATGAACATGTTTGAGTCGCCGAAGCCCAAAGTGGTCAGAAAGACAGGCGCTGGTGTCCCGGGTGGAGCCACAGAAGGGGTCGTGACAAATGAGCAAGTGGGTGCGGTCAACAATGCCAACTATGCAGTCAATCCAAGGCCTCCACAAATGCCCCGACTTCCCCTCCACCCAGGTCCTTTCCCTCTTCGTCCTCCACCCCAAAATAATCCACCCCAGGATAATATGCCTCCATTACGTCAACCCCAGCAACAACAACCACAACCTCAGCAACAACAACCACCGCTTCAGTACAACCAAGTTCCACCCCCGGGGAACTATGGTCCCCAACAGCAACAAAGGAGGCCGATCGGTCCCAAGAGAGCCTACTATCCACCATTGCCAGAAACCTTAGCAGACATTTTTAATGCCCTCATGGCATCAAACCTACTCGCCCTACCCAGAGAAAGGCCCGTGTGGCCCCCGAATGTTGATACCTCCAAATACTGCGTCTACCACAGGCAGTCAGGACACACAGTAGATTACTGCTTCCATTTCAAAGATTACATCCACGATATGAATGATGAACATCAAATAGATTGGGATGAAATGAGACGATACGTCACCGCTCTCAAGGCTAGGAGACCTCCTCATAGGCCACAGCAGCAGTTACAACAGCAGCAGTTACAACAGCAGCAGCAGCAGCAACCACAACAACAACAGCAGCCTCAGCAGGCCCCACAACAACAGCCCAACATGGGCATAATCCAGAATCCATTACCGGAGCACCAACAGCCCAATCATCAGGTTAACCCCATCTCCTCCTTCCCGGAAGTCGGGAGAGAGCAGGTGTGGCACCCGGAAAGTACCTCCATTCTTTCTACCGCCAATCCTATCATCACGCAACACCCTTGCCTTGCTCGGGTAGCACCTCTCTCTCATCAACCCGCGTCAGTATCGCCTTCACCATTTCCACTACCATTACGCCCTCTCATCCGCACCCCGATCTCCTATCAACCGACACTCTCCACTACGCCTTCACACCCTCTCATCTTCTCTCACTCCCCCACTTTACCATCCACCTCTACCACATTTACCCCTACGCCTTCTAAACCCCTTATCATCCGTCAACCATACATAACCCCGTCTTTCTCCACCATATCACCACTAATGCCTTCAAAACCACTCATTACCCATCACCCACCTCAAAATCATTGCCCTCTTCAAGCCCTACCCACTTCTATTTCGTCTCCACCTCCACCTTCCAGACCCCTTATCCTCCATAATCCGTGTGATATCCCCTCTACCTCCACCATGCCACCACCTAACAAACCCCTCATCAGAATCCATGCTCCTGTCATCACCCCTGCTTCATCAACCATTCCTCCGCCACTCCCCCGCAAATCCTTGTTAAAACCCACTGCTACCCCTACAGAGGTACAAAAGCTGCAGGCGATGGTGCTCAGGAGTGGAAGGATTTTCCACAGTGTTTTCCCCCACAACAGTCAGAATCCTGAGCAATCTCAGCCAGAGAAGGATGATGGAGAACAACCAGAAAGGGCTATCCCTGGAACACAGTATGATCTATTGAAACACTTGGACAAGACACCTGCTCGGATCTCCATCCTGGAGCTACTTCAAAGATCCACATGCCACCAGGCCGCCTTGATGGAATATCTTCAAAAAGTCATGGTTAATGAGGACCTCCCCGTGGAGAAGATTTCGACCGTCCTGACCCCAACAGACACACAACTGGCCATCATGTTCCACAACTATGAGCTCGCTCCCAAGGAAGCTCGGAAATATGCATTGTGCATTTCAATAAAAATTAATGGGGTATCCATAAACCCGTGTCTTGTGGACACGGGTGCGTCCATAAATGTGATCTCCATGGACACCCTTCAGTTGTGTGGGGTCAACGAGGAACAAATAAGACCTTCCTCGATCACGGTCACGGCTTATGACAATAGCAAAAGGCCGCCGCAGGGGATGATTATTCTGAAGGCAGAACTAGGCCCCATGTCAATTCCCACAGAATTCCATGTCCTCGACATAGACCCCACATTCAAGGCTATACTGGGTCACCCTTACATCGAAGCCATGGACGCTGTGCCTTCCACCAACCATCATTGCCTGAAGTTTCCTTACAATGGGAGGATTATTAAAGTGGTCAGTACACCTGTCCTTCACACAGTGGATGCTATCAACACCTCTCTGCCCTCTGTTTGGCCGTCTCATCGGCCCATATTGTCATTACTGGACGTACGTGATTCATCTCACGTTCCACTAGCACCAAAGGAGCCGGTCAGGACAACCGCAACATCATATCTCCCTTTTCACTCCAAAGGGTGGGAGATTATGAGGAACATCGGCTACCAACAGGGTAAAGGTCTGGGCGCACAGTTACAGGGTAGGCTCAAACCGCCAAAGGAAATTATGCAGAACCGCAGGTTTGGCATAGGCTTCAAAGGACCGTTCAAGGCGGATTGGAAGCCCCTCACATGGACTCTATCAAACCACTTCAACAGAGGGCCCGTTGTTCAGATGGGAGATTACCCACGAGAAGCATATGGGACATCACATGCTGTATATTTGGCTGAAAAATGTCCGAGGATCACCAAAAGAGGTAAGATCAAAGATCCGGAATGTGAGTGGAACAAATGGTTCGACATACGGGACATTTCCGTTGCACTGGAAAGGATGTTCTCGTCTCCGCAGCTTGAAGGACCACCATTGATCTCTGAAATACCAGAGAATATTACCACTCTTGCCAAGGTTCCAAACTATCCTCGTCCTCGCCAGAAGGACCCTGTCATCGACGGATCTTCATTCATCCTCAACATCACCGTCGACGGCTCATTAGCCGCCATCTTCTCCATCCACTCGTCTCAGCCTTTGCTGATATCTTCTTCCTAGGCCAGACAATTGTCTGATGATCTTCCCAGATCCCCTTCTCTGCTTACATACCTACGCGGGCTTCTCAACCCGCGCCAGATCTTCAACCATGATCTGCTCTATGAGCCTCACAATCCTCTAGCCATAACCACTTTTCTCTCTCCTCCAATCTCTTGTCACTGCTTTGTCATTAAAAATGAAAACGAAAAAAAAAACGTCAATTTTCAAACTCCCCAACAACACATCTTCGTTGAGGAAACCTCCTACATCTCCCACGGGTGCGTACCGCCCTGCGGACCACCCGTCCAAGGTCCGATGAGCGACCTTTTCTACCCCTCCTCTGAGGGGTCTTCTCCTGTACATTCTACACCATCCTTTTCATCTTCCTCTTCTTCTGTAAATATTGTCAGTCAATCTAGGAATGATAGGCCAAGGGTAGTACCTAGGAAGAAACCCAAGGGTAGGCAGATCCCTCGTCGATTCCTTCTGGATTTAGCCGCCAGGTGTCAGGCCCTTCTTGCCATCCCCCAGTTGTTAGAAAATCCCATCCAGCTACCGGAAATAGAATATGAGGGCGACTGTGCATTTGATGAAGGGTATGGAGTCTACGAGATCACGGATGAAGAATGCCCCACTGAAGATGAGGGTGAAGAATATGAGGATGCGGCGGGCGCATACGCTAGTGGAATGAGGAGATTAGACGAGCCGTCAACCGCCGTAGAAGAATCCACCAAAGAAGTCAACTTGGGAACTGAGGAAGACCCTAGGATCATCCTCATAAGTGACAACCTACCACCCTCTGAAGAAGAGGCATTAATTGAGGTTCTCACAGAATATAAGGACACGTTTGCATGGAGCTACGAGGATATGCCGGGTCTAGATTCAACCTTGGTCGAACACCGTTTAACCCTAAAACCAGGGACCGTCTCGGTAAAACAAAGGTTAAGGCGTTTCCACCCTCAGATGGCTTTGAAAATGAAAGAAGAGGTCGATAAGCTCCACAAAGCCAGGTTCATTAGAGTCGTTCTTTATCCTCAATGGGTGGCGAACATTATCCCGGTCATGAAAAAAGATGGGAAAGTCAGGATTTGTATCGACTTCCGGGACCTTAACCGCGCGTGTCCAAAAGATGATTTTTCCTTACCTCACATTGATGTGTTGATTGATAACACGGCAGGCTACGAAACCCTCTCATTCATGGATGGATTTTCAGGATACAATCAAATTCGTTTGGCAGAAGAGGATCAGGAAAAGATGTCATTCACTACCCCTTGGGGAACATATTGTTACGTGGTCATGCCGTTCGGATTAAAGAATGCTGGAGCTGCTTACCAAAGAGCGATGATGGCCATATTTCATGACATGATGCACATATATCTGGAAGTGTATGTGGATGACTTATTGGTGAAATCAAGGACCAGGATGGAACATCCAGAAGTTTTGGCTAAGGTCTTGCAGAGGTCAAGGGAGTTCCAATTGAAAATGAACCCGAAAAAGTGTGTGTTTGGTGTGTCATCGGGTAAATTGCTGGGGTTCATTGTGAGTAAAAGAGGGATTGAGATAGATCCCGACAAAGTTAAGGCCATCAGGGATATGCCGCCTCCCAAGAATTTGAGGGAAGTCCGAGGTTTAATCGGGAGGTTGCAGTTTATTCATCGGTTTGTGTCCCAACATTCACAAAGGTGTAGACCTCTCTACGAGTTGACCAAGCCAGGAGTAGAATACCACTGGAATTCTAAATGTCAGAAAGCTTTTGAAGGGTTGAAAGAATATCTGGCTAGTCCACCCGTTCTCATTCCACCCAAACCAGAAAAACCTCTGATCCTTTACGTCTCAGTCTTGGATGACTCTGTGGGAGCCGTCCTCGCACAAGCTGATGAAGAAGGCAAGGAACGGGCAACCTATTACTTGTCCAAACTTCTCAATCCCTGTGAGCAGAAGTACACCGTCATGGAGAAAACCTGTGCTGCCCTCGTTTGGGTAGTGCAGAAATTGAAGCACTACTTCTTGGCTCATGAGGTCCACTTGATTGCTCGAATGAATCCTATCAAATTCCTTCTGGAGAAATCCATCCTTACGGATAGGCTAGCACGTTGGCAAAGTTTTCTCTCTCAGTTCGACATCACCTACATCCAGCAAAAGGCGATTAAAGGCTATGCCATAGCCGAGCATCTCGCTCACCATCCTCTTCCCAAGATCGATCCCGTCCAATCAGAGTTTCCAGATGAAGAACTAATGTCCGTTAACCAATCAGATGAGCCAATGTGGATGCTATATTTTGATGGAGCTCTGAATTCTGAAGGGAGAGGAATCGGCGTCGCCCTCCTGTCGCCTGAAGGCCTCACATTCCCATTGGCATACCAGCTCAAATTTCCAGTTACCAATAATATAGCCGAATATGAAGCTCTTCTAGCTGGCCTAGAACTCGCTCATTCTTTTCGTATCACTGAGTTACGAGTCGTAGGTGATAGTCAACTCATCCTTCGCCAGGTGCTCACTAAATATCGCACTCGCGATCCCAAACTCAAGCCATACCAAGAACTCACTGCTTCCTTTGCCAAACTGTTCACCAAATTGATTTTTGTTCATGTCCCTCGTCACCAGAATATTCTCGCCGATGCCCTCGCCTCGTTGGCATCATCCATAAGGTTCCCTCTAGGAAGATGGTTTGAGTCCCTTTCCATCTACAAACTTCACGTCCCTGCAATCGATGATGCTTCCTACGTAAATATCAAAGACAGGATAGCAAGGAAGATCCTGCAGGAAGATATCCTTGAGAAGAGGGAAATCATGTTGGCAGAGGCCGAAGAAGAACTGGCTGATGAAGAGAAACCATGGTTCTATGAAATCATCAAATACTGCCAAGATCAGTCTTATCCTGAAGGGGCCACCACAGAGGACAAGAAAGCCATAAGAAGGGTGGCTCAGAAATACACATTGGTTGGAGGTCTACTCTATAGGAGGAGCCTTACTGGTATTCTGTTAAGATGTCTTGGTGATGATGAGGTTTGGAAATGTCTAGAGGAGACGCACTCGGGTGTGTGCGGTGGCCACGTGAATAGTCAGATGCTCGCCAAGAAGATCATTCGCCAAGGCTTTTATTGGCCCACTATGGAAGAGGATTGTGCTGTCTATGTCCGTAGGTGTGTCAAGTGTCAACTTCACGCCGATAAAATCCATTCACCATCTTCCTCACTTCATCCAATATCCTCCCCGTGGTCTTTCTCCATGTGGGCATTCGACATCATTGGTCCCCTAGGTGATCCTAATTCCCTCACCAAGCAGAAATATTTCATCCTTACTGTGACGGAATACTTCACCAAATGGGCCGAAGCCGAAGCTTACACGGAAATCAAGGCATCAACAGTCTACAAGTTCATCATGAAGAACATCCTCGCCAGATTCGGTGTCCCAAGCACAATCGTCACCGACAATGGGCCACAGTTCATTTCTCAGGACCTACAGGACCTCTGCAAAAGGTACGCAATTGCATTGCATCATTCATCGCCTTATTACCCACAAGGTAACGGCCAAGCAGAGGCCACCAATAAAACATTGCTCAAAATCATCAAAAAAACCTGCGAGTCTAGTAAGTTTTCAGACTGGCCAGAAAACTTATCGAAGCCCTATGCGCCTATCGCACTTCAATCCGTACCCCCACCGGGCAGACTCCATTTGCCCTTACTTATGGTATGGAAGCGGTAGTCCCGTACGAGACTCTGATCCCTTCTCTCAGGGTACAATTGGATGAGGAATTTTCCCTCGACGATCGTCGTAATTCACTCCTCGCCCAGTTGGAACTCTTGGATGAGAAGCGGCTGGCCGCTGTCGAACACGCGCGTGTGTATCAAAATAGACTCGCTCGCTTTTACCAAAAGAAAGTCGTTGAGAGAAAATTCAAAGTCGGTGAGATGGTCGTAAAAAGAATTTTTGTCAAACATGGAGGGCCGCGTTCTAAGCTCCAACCCAATTGGGAAGGACCATATGTAATTCAAGCCGTGTACCCTGGCAATGTCTGCAAGCTAATCAACGCCGAAGGGACCGAGTTATCCCACCCTTGGAATGGGATTTATCTTAAGAAATACTACCCTTAGCACAAAACAAAAAAAATGATGAAAAGATAAAAAAACATCAAAAACAAAGAAATACCGAAAACCACTAAAAATATGGAAAATTCAAAATGCCGATGCCTGGCAGTCACCATGTAGTTAAGTCCCTACATCTAACCTTCATGTTAGGATAGGGCCCTTTAAGGCTTGGTAGGCACCGGGTCTTGGTTTGCCAGAACCGTGGAGATCCCTGTCCGGCCACGTCGGCCTATGCTCGCTCGAAGGAAGCTAACATGTGCTCACTTATGTATTTTATTCAAAAAAAAGTCGGTAGCATCACCTACGGTGGGGCCCCACCCAGAAGATCTCCGGAAGCTGTAATCTTTATTCTTTTCTCTTCAACCAAATGAGACAGTCGGTGCCCTTAAAACGCTGAGCATGAGAAACCGAAACTCAAACCCCTAAGGCAAAAGTTGGATCCATTTCCTCGAGCATCGATCAGAGCACGAGAAAAGGGCAGTGTCCCCGCAGGCATACGAAAGGGAGCCCACAAACGTCAAACGACTGTATCTCCCTCACAAAAAGAAATACAAAATCAAAATCAAGAGCCTGGTCGTGACCGTGCCTGATGCGATAAATGGAACCCCTCAAAGCAAAAGTTTGAATCCACAAAAGGGGGGGGGGGCTATGGAATGTAAATGCTCGAGATTTGATCCGAAGTTGTCCGAAAGGAAAGAGTTAATGGGCCCTTATTCGCTCGTCGGGTTAACGGCTTTGCCGGTCCTCTCAGGAGGTTTATCCCTTACACTCTTCCTTCTCCCTCTAAAGATGAAGGTTCGATGGAGTTTCTGAAGGGTGAAAACTGCCTAGGGTCTGCGACCTTATTTTAATATACACATTTGGTTGCCTACTTTGAAAAGTAAAAGCTATTGCTGCGAAGGAGTCTCCGTGTTTCTGGCTGGTCAAGACCCCTGTTTACCACCTTGATGTCTTCTTGTTTAACCTTGGGCTTAGGCCAATGCAAGCGCGTCACCTATGGGTGCGACGGCGTCTGATTTCGGGTCAGCGTCGCGCGGTTGGTCATTGGGGTTCCAGGGTGTTCCATCATATACCATCTAGAGTTGTGAGGAAACAGACCCGGGTCGGGCAAATCTCTTACCTCAAACACCTTTTGGGTGAATCCCTGTGGTCGGAAGCGACTGGGAGCCTAAGCATGGCATGGCGGTATTGTCATCAGGGTAAGTCTTAGCCGGCGGGATCATCATTCGAGGGGTCTAGAGGCCCAAATCAACCTAAATGTACACTTAGGATACCTGGGAGGTTAGTAAGAAACCCCTGTTCTCACGTAGGTTAGGTGCCATTTGGGTGCTTGCCTGGCGTTAGCAACAAACAATTGAAATGATAAAAATAATAAAAAAGAAAAAAAAAGAAAATGTACATATTTGCAAACAAAAAAATCTTTTTTATGATAAAACAAAAAAATGCCAAATATAAAAAAGAAAATAAATTAATTTTGCATGATTGCATTTGCGTGCAGCATCTCACTTTTAATACCGCTTGCATTCGTGTGTTTGCCTGTTGCATTTATCATCACCGCATCTTTCCCTTGCCTTCGTTAAATAAAGGCTTGGCCCCTTGACCAGTTATCAAGGACAGTCACAGTGACCATTTGCTTATTGAGCAAGGGGCCAAGTCAGAACAGAAATTCTGATTTGTTTGTTTCAGTGATGTGTGCAGGGATTCAGGCAACAGAAGTAAAGGTGAAAACCAAACAAACCGAACCTTGTATTTTATTCCAAAAACCAAAAAAATTACATCAAGTTCCGCCCTCTCTCTCTGCATTACTCGTCCCACTACTCTCCGGGCAAAACACTCTCAAAGGTGCTACCCAACTACGAAAAGCGGTACTCCTACCGCTCTGTACTCCCCTTCCTATTCCCACACCCCGGCGTTGATCCACGGAAGCAGCAGAGAAGCTACCAACACGAAAGCCACGCTCTCGTGCTCTTTGGTAGCGCTCCTCACCATCTCTCAGCCATTGTTCAGCAAGACCAAGGCTGGTTCGGAGTTCGAACAACTGGGCCTCCATGGCCCTTCGTTCCTCCCTTTCAGTCAATCTGTTGGCTCTTTTTCTCTCTGCGTCTCTTTCTCTCTCTGCCCGTTCTCTCTCACGGTCTTCCCTCTCCAACTGGAGAGTGATCCTCAGTTCCATAGCATCCCTGGAAGAGTCGTCATCTGGACAACGCTGCAGTTCCCCCTCCAGCTCTGCTATCCTAGCCGCCCTCTGCGCAGCTTGGGCAAGCACGTCTTCCGTCTCCCTTTCCTGCCGAGTGTACCATCTTAGATACGCGATAAGGCGTAAACAAAGAGAACTCAACACTGAAACTTTTACCTGTATACAGAGCATCCCTTCTGCCTCCGCAGCACGCTGCGTGGCGTGAGCAAGTTGCTCATGAAGCAAGTCAAGTTCTGAGGTGGGAATCCACAAGCTGGAAGAGGCACCACCTACTCCCATCGCTGGGGAAGCCGCGCCAATCTGAGCATGCTACGACCGCGTGAATTAGCAGCCAATATCTGGAATCTGCGGTTCTAATTAGGAACGCACTGTAGACCTACCAAGGCGCTCGTAGCTCCGCGGGCATCACCCAACCGTTGCTCCATCTCTGCCAAGCGAGTTTGTAAATTCGCTATCATGGTATCACGGATATCCTGCAGCCATACGAGTCAGCATTTTCACCAGAAAACCAAAAAGGAGAAAAGAGAAAGGGGAAACCTACCTCCACAAGTCCCCGGGGTTGGAGCCGCTCTGCGTACTTTGTCCTATATAGACGCAAGTAGTCCTCGCTATCCCGCGCATGTGATTCTACAATCGTGCCACCCCGTTGTCAGTCTTCATATTATTTAGGGAACCGCACGCGCCAGTCAATGCAGGTCGACGGTCCTCGCGTCTTTCTCCCAATACGAGGTGGCGTAGCCGTATCCACACATTCCTGAGCCAGTCCTAAAGTCCTCATAACCAATCGTAGCCGAAGCGGCTCGATTTCATTCAGGCAGTGCATCCACAGTTCCCGTCCGAACCGGGCACGACTTGCTAGAACCCACGGCTGGTCGGCATCGACCATGTCTGAGTAGGGTCTCCAGTTTACCATCGCTGCAGGGAACTCATGTAGCTCCCGCCTTAGCACCATCAGTTGGTAGGTTAGGGGTGCCGCACTCATGATGGGTTCCCACTGCCTGGCTAGCGGCACCATCGCGGGTCACCAATGTCGAGCTCTCCCCATGGGGAGGTAATAATAGCTCCACAGCTGCTCGGCGCAGGTCATCAGTACCTTGCAAAAACACAAAATATATACAAAACAAGCAAAACCAAAAATACCTGAATGAATGGTGTGAAACCACTCATAGCCATCTCACGATCCGCTTCTTGGAACAGGCCTGCAAACAAGTGCGCCAGCATGGCAGCTCCCCAGGCGTAGTACCATACTCTTTCAAGGTCTGACAGCAGCTCCAGGAAGCGACATTGGATACCGTCCCCTTTCGAGCTCAGTACCAATCTCCCCAAAAGGAAGAGGAGAAATCTCCTCAAATCTATGTTGCATCTTTCCCAGTTGCCGAAATCTGTGCAGTACACGGCACGGCATCCTATTTCCATCCTTTCCATGAACTCTTCTGAGGATTCATCGTCCCGCCGACGAGTGTCGGTGAGCCCTAATGCATCCATGAGGGACGCCCTAGCTACCGACCTATTTTTCCGACCATCTAGGTCCAAACCCAGTAGCTTCCGAGCACCTTCTCGGTAATCCGCATAAGTGACCCCGGTCACTGCCTCGCCCTCCACCTTCAGGCTTGTGATCCGGACCACATCCTCCAAGCTGGGCACCATGTGCCCCCAGGGCATCAGGAATGCCCGACTCACTGGGTCCCATCTTTCACACAAGGCTTGGATCAGGACCAGGTCGAGCTAGATCGGCTCGATCTGAAGAAAGGCACCAAATCCCATCACGTCTAGCCTGGCCTTTTGAAAATCCGGGAGACCCCTGTATGCGGCCACTGCTAACTCCCATGAAATGTGTGATTTCATCACACTCTGTGCGTGCATAAGAAATGGAGAAGGGTGTTGTCAAGAGGAAGGAAGAAAGAATGAGAAAAGGGCAGGAAAGCTCAGCTTACGAGTTGTGATTGGACCCTTTCGCTAAAGTGCCCTTCGAGGTCCGAAAGCCTCCTGGAACTACTATCACTGGACCTGCTTCTCTTCAAGGAATGGGAAGATTCACCCTCCATCCAACTCTCATAATTTTGAACTCCTCCTCTCCCGTGAGAACTTGTGCTCCTCGAGTTAGCTCTCGATATACCTGGGAGGATAAAAGGGACAAGAATTTATAGAAATGGAAGGAGTGCAGGCCAAGATTACCTCCATCACATTTTATGATAGCCCTCGCGATGAGGCACCTACCATGCGGTCCCGTGTGTCACTTCACCACTCGCACAGGATGATTGATTGGACGAAGAATATGACGACTAGCCCCCTATGTTGTCTAGGGATACCCTATCATGTTTTGGAGGACGTCCGCAAAGTTTGACACAACATCCGGGAAAAGGGACTAGGGCCGTGATGCGGGACGGATGACTCGACCGGGCTAGGACGTACGACGGACACAAGTGCGGCCAGCACTAGCACGTTAAGGCAAGCCAGGCGGCTAGCCACTGTGGTATTCTCCGGGTGGAGACGCCTCTCAATAGCGCTATCTCTTTAGCCCAGCGATCGTCCCTTGCGAGGGAAACGTGGGGATCGCGGCGATTAAGAAACCACCGTCGCCTAGGGTACCGATTTGCGTTCGGTGCTCGATCGGAGCTACGGAACGGGCACTCTCAACTCACTAGCACGGTGATTTAGATACAAGCTAACGGCCCTAATCTTAAAAACGTATCAATATAGAATGTATACTAAATTAGCAATGTGAGAATGGAATGAGCGCGTACCTCCACGTCTAGGCGTGGGGAAGAATTCCCGGCCGTTTTCCGAACAACCCCGATATACAAATGATTTAATTTTACAATTTCAGATCTGGAAACCCACTCCACACAGGGAGGTAAAGGGTTACAAAATGATGTTTGGGGGTTGCTGGGTCCCGGGTTGACGGGCAGCAAGCAACGGAGCCGAGGAAGGCGAGCTGGAGCCGAACGAGCGCGCCGAGGGCGAGTCGACTTGGTTCTGTCCACACCGGGCACCCTGTGCAGCGATCTTCCGACGACTATAACTCCTAGCCACGACGTCTGATTGGGGTGCCGTTTGTTGGAGAATGACGGTGACTGGACATAGTTTCTTCACTCCAGAGGGCGCATTTAGATCCTTTCAGATCTGGGTGCAGCAATGATTTCTTTCAGCGTCTGATTTGGTGTTCATAGAACTGCACAGACAGACAAATAAATGGTGGAAAAAGGGTTGTCGATGTCAAAATGGAACTCCGTCTGTGGGAGGTTGTTGGTGACGTCCATAGGAACAAATCCTCTGAAGACTTCTCTCTCAAATATTGGCTGGATGAGGCGGGACAGATGTGGGAAGTCGCCTCTGGATCTGGACTGAGTCTGTTCAGATCTTCTTGCGCGACCTCACGAGAATTGACGTCACGGACAGCACAGACCTTGAAATGCAACGAAACCAGAGGCAACGTGAAGATGACTTGCAATACTTTAATTGATCTTCAGACACCAGCTCCTGATCATATCGTGGTTGGGCTGCATAAGTCGAAACACAGTCAACCTTAGATCTGGACTGCACTCTGGGACAGATCTGCGCGTCGCCACGAGAAAAATCACCGCCGGTGCTCCCGAACTCCAAACGGCATCAAACCAGCGCTGAATTCTTGCAATCTTGTAGTAGTATCAAGGATAAATCGGAGGGAACAAGATGATAAGAGGGGGATGGGAAGAGAAGGTCGAGTCCATGACCAGATTTCTGGGAAATTCACACCAAGGGAAAGGGCAATAGAAAGAGGGAGAATCACTCTCTTAACAATTTTCTTTCAACAAAATATCATTAGCCTCTACATATACAACGTACAAGTCTTTAAATAGGTATTACAAGAGCTATAGAGGGCTGGGGGGATGCGTGGGATACCATAAGGGGGGAAGGGGAGGGAGCCCATTACAACTTGCCAAGTGGTGAAAGTGAAAGGGGGGGCAAGGGGACATGTTGGCTGCCTACCTTTGCCATTCAAGGTAAAAGGGGGGTAGGTTGGCAGCCAATTAACCTTGACCAGCAGCCATTTAATACCACATGTTGTGAATGGAGAGAAGAAAGAAGAAAAAAGAGAATTTCCTAGCCTAATAGGACAAGAAAGGGGGCGCCCCCCATTTTGGGCCTTGAATGGGCCAGTTTGGTCATGGCTAAGCCCACTCATCCTTCTAGGAATCCAATATGGCTTAAGGCCATTCTCCTCTAGTTGGCCCATGTATGAAGAGCCCATATATGGCCTATGGATCCATCCAAATGGACCAAGGCCTTTCCTTTCTTAAGGAGAATGGTAAAGGGCCTTAGCCAATTAGCCTTGTAAGAGGCCTATAACCAGCACAATATGAAAACCTACATATAATGTGACATTACAAGCCCAATTTAATGCTAAAAAAGGTCCAATTTGAAGCCAAAGTGTCCCCAATTTGAAGGGAAGTCGATGTAGTCAACTTGATGCTCCGCGTATGGCACCGTCGGTTCGCCGACGTGTCACGTGATCGCCCTGGTGTCCGCACCAATTCTCCCCGGGTGGGAGGAACTCGACCCCGTCGAGTAAGGGTCCCGAAGCTTGCATTCTCCGCATGTGATCAAGGTGTTGGTCATCGTGGGGCATCCTCGCCAACGCACTAGGATGTGTGGATATGCGCCATTCCTTGTGGTGATCACCTGCTCATCCAGTATACAATCTATACGCATGCGTTGAGGCTGGAAGAGGTGGACTCTCGGGTGGTGTATCACTCACAATAGAAGGAGAAAGCCCAAAGCTCACTAGGGATCACCGCGGGTTCCAATATGCTACCAGATCTGAAACATGGAACGTCGAACTATCACCATAGTCACCCGGTAGTTCAATATCGTACGCATTCGGACCCACTTGTCTCTTGACCCGGAAAGGGTGGGGATCGTGGACTTAGAGTGGCTTTCGGTCTCCGGGAGGAAACCAATCAGGTATGACCCTGACCTAGACGTACTCTCTCTTTGAATCCACGAATATGTAGCATGCATCAGCTACCTCCTTATATGTGCTTGACTGGCCTTTTATTGACACGACTTAATGCAAACCATATGAAAGAAAACAAACCATAGAAATAAACACACACACTTGAACTTAGACAAACCTATGGTGATGTAGACCATGCATATGCAATGGTGGACCAGGGCACCCGAATATGTGCCATGCATATACTAGATGTACTCGATGCTTGACGGAATGGACGATTCCTAGACACCCTAAGATGTACCAATCATGCATTGGTGACCTATGGGATTTGGGTGGGGAAGGACTAGGAGATCCAAAACTACCTTCGTCATCATCCCTAGATGTAGAGACGGCTTGCCGAATAGACCGAGGGGTATGGGTGGAATAGTGAACTCCTTGGAAGAGGTGGAGGGAATGTGATAGCTCGGGAGCTTCACTAGTGGAGGGGTCAAAAGGGTCAAAGAAGGTATGACCCCGGGAGATGGGTTCCTCCATGACACGGTCCCAATCGTGAAATTCTTGAAGGTGTGAATGCTCACCTTCATCCGTCATAGTGAACGGGACAATGGTCATGTGAAGAAAATAAACTTCCTCCCTCGGGCAAAAGGAAATGAAGTCGGACTCGGCCGGCATCGGGAGGAGTAGAAGAATCTCCGTGGTGACACACCCCACGGTGCACACGGAGGTAATGGATCCTAAGGCCGGATGGGTGAAGCTAAGACTAGCGGGTTGGTCAAAGCCTCGGGCCAAAAGATGCGTCAACTCCCATTGTGAATCTAATCTCATAATAAGGTCATCCAAAGTATCGACATGGTGACTAGATCGAAAAGTTGTGTGGTAGGAGTTGACGGACACCAAAGGTAGGGTAGGGTCCATAGACGGGTAAGGGAGCGGGACCAAGCCATCCTTGAGCCAACTAAGAAGCGGCTCGGCTATGTATAATGTACCCGTTAGAAATACGGGTGGCTCGGGATGAGGTGGCTCCAAGCGCGAATCCGAAGGTGGAGTGGGCCGCTGGGGCTGGGTGGCTGGACATACGGGGTCCCTAAGGGTGATCTTACCGGGTAGGTATGGTGGGCATAAGGTGCAAGTCCTCTTATCCCAGTCAAGATTGACCTTTCTCTCTCCTAACCACTTTTGCCCTAAAATGATGCATGAACCAGCAAGTGTGCCGATCCTGCACCATGCGCCATCGGTGTAGAGAACAGAGCCGATCCTCTTATAGAACTCAACACAAGCAAAATCACCATCGCGGACAATCTCGCCTGTCTTGGAGAGAGACTCCACGATGTCAAGAGAAACCCAATTATCCGACTCCCTATCGGTGAAATGGAGTTCCGTTGTGGACCCGTTGGGTAGAGCGGCTTTCATAATGAGAGGGGTAAAACCAAAGGCTCGGTCCATGAGGACATTCATTTTGGCCACAAAAGTTGACCACTCGGACGTATGGTCTTGGGGATCGGCCATGGGTAGTGGATATGGACATGCATACACACGGTGACAAGACACTAGACCGACTATGCAAGTTTGGAATGCATGCACACTAAGGACCCTAGACGTAAACCAAGACTCGGTACGTGGCGGAGATAACCGATCCGAAGATCACTTGCACAAGTGTGCGGCCTTCCCGATAGGCATGGCCTAACGTTCGGACAACACCTTTTGATATACCAAGTAAAGGGATGCAATGCGAAAAGACACTCTTTTTTGTGTTTTAAAATAATGATGATCCTAGACTCGACTTAAACCGACTAATGACTCGATGTAAATGACACTCTTTTTTTTTGACACCCTAGACTCAACTCGCTCTGATACCAAATTGATGCGGGACGGATGACTCGACCGGGCTAGGACGTACGACGGACACAAGTGCGGCCAGCACTAGCACGTTAAGGCAAGCCAGGCGGCTAGCCACTGTGGTATTCTCCGGGTGGAGACGCCTCTCAATAGCGCTCTCTCTTTAGCCCAGCGATCGTCTCTTGCGAGGGAAACGTGGGGATCGCGGCGATTAAGAAACCACCGTCGCCTAGGGTACCGATTTACGTTCGGTGCTCGATCGGAGCTACGGAACGGGCACTCTCAACTCACTAGCACGGTGATTTAGATACAAGCTAACGGCCCTAATCTCACAAACGCAGTAATATAGAATGTATACTAAATTAGCAATGTGAGAATGGAATGAGCGCGTACCTCCACGTCTAGGCGTGGGGAAGAATTCCCGACCGTTTTCCGAACAACCCCGATATACAAATGATTTAATTTTACAATTTCAGATATGGAAACCCACTCCACACAGGGAGGTAAAGGGTTACAAAAGGATGTTTGGGGGTTGCTGGGTCCCGGGTTGACGGGCAGCAAGCAACGGAGCCGAGGAAGGCGAGCTGGAGCCGAACGAGCGCGCCGAGGGCGAGTCGACTTGGTTCTGTCCACACCGGGCACCCTATGCAGCGATCTTCCGACGACTATAACTCCTAGCCACGACATCTGATTGGGGTGCCGTTTGTTGGAGAATGACGGTGACTGGACGTAGTTTCTTCACTCCAGAGGGCGCATTTAGATCCTTTCAGATCTGGGTGCAGCAATGATTTATTTCAGCGTCTGATTTGGTGTTCATAGAACTGCATAGATAGACAAATAAATGGTGGAAAAAGGGTTGCCGATGTCGAAATGGAACTCCGTCTGTGGGAGGTTGTTGGTGACGTCCATAGGAACAAATCCTCTGAAGACCTCTCTCTCAAATATTAGCTGGATGAGGCGGGACAGATGTGGGAAGTTGCCTCTGGATCTGGACTGAGTCTGTTCAGATCTTCTTGCGCGACCTCACGAGAATTGACGTCACGGACAGCACAGACCTTGAAATGCAACGAAACCAAAGGCAACGTGAAGATGACTTGCAATACTTTAATTGATCTTCAGACACCAGCTCCTGATCACATCGTGGTTGGGCTGCATAAGTCGAAACATAGTCAACCACAGATCTGGACTGCACTCTGGGACAGATCTGCGCGCCGCCACGAGAAAAATCACCCCCGGTGCTCCCGAACTCCAAAGGGCATCAAACCAGCGCTGAATTCTTGCAATCTTGTATTAGTATCAAGGATAAATCGGAGAAAACAAGATGATAAGAGGGGGATGGGAATAGAAGGTCGAGTCCACGACCAGATTTCTGGGAAATTCACACCAAGGGAAAGGGCAATAGAAAGAGGGAGAATCACTCTCTTAACAATTTTCTTTCAAAAAAATATCATTAGCCTCTACATATACAACGTACAAGCCTTTAAATAGGCATTACAAGAGCTATAGAGGGCTGGGGGGATGCGTGGGATACCATAAGGGGGGAAGGGGAGGGAGCCCATTACAACTTGCCAAGTGGTGAAAGTGAAAGGGGGGGGCAAGGGGACATGTTGGCTGCCTACCTTTGACATTCAAGGTAAAAGGGGGGTAGGTTGGCAGCCAATTAACCTTGACCAGCAGCCATTTAATACCACATGTTGTGAATGGAGAGAAGAAAGAAGAAAAAAGACAATTTTCTAGCCTAATAGGACAAGAAAGGGGGCGCCCCCCATTTTGGGCCTTGAATGGGCCATTTTGGTCATGGCTAAGCCCACTCATCCTTCTAGGAATCCAATATGGCTTAAGGCCATTCTCCTCTAGTTGGCCCATGTATGAAGAGCCCATATATGGCCTATGGATCCATTCAAACACCAAGGCCTTTCCTTTCTTAAGGAGAATGGTAAAGGGCCTTAGCCAATTAGCCTTGTAAGAGGCCTATAACCAGCCCAATATGAAAACCTACATATAATGTGACATTACAAGCCCAATTTAATGCTAAAAAAGGTCTAATTTGAAGCCAAAGTGTCCCCAATTTGAAGGGAAGTCGATGTAGTCAACTTGGTGCTCCGCGTATGGCACCGTCGGTTCGCCGACGTGTCACGTGATCGCCCTGGTGTCCGCACCAGGCCGTCATTATTGACTTCGACGGCAGATTCCCGTGGAAAATGGTCACAACAAGACGCGATTCTCCGCTTAGGGTGGAGTCTCGGCAGACCCATCACATGGGAACAGTGCAAAGGAGAAGAAGTGTAGGGAAGAAGGAACGCACAAGAGAACAAACAAGCAGCAGAAAATCAAATCACTCCATTCATAATTCTACATAAGCTGTCATAAACACTACAATCATAGAGATGAGGCGGGTCCACTAGCTCGCCAACTCGTGCCATTATCTTCATGCTCGTCCCTCTAGACGTCCCTCTCCTCTCCCCTGAGGTGAGGGTCCCTCAGAAGCCTCCGGGATCCCCGTGCAGTAGCACCCGCCTTACCTCGTGGCGCCGGCTCCACAACAATGACTCGCTGCTCCTCCCCTGGCGTGGCAAAGAAGCCACTAGCGGCAAAGCGACCAGACTGGCGCAGTCGCTCCCCGAACTCTCGCGCTCTCTCGTAGCGCGTCTCCATCCCTCCTAGCCTCTGCACGACGGCATGAAGGCCCAGCTGGAGCTCCCTCACTTGGGCCTCCAAGGCGCTCCTCTCGGTCTGATCCCGCTGTCGCTCGGACCTTCTCTCGACTTTCTCTCTCTCTGCCTCTCTCCTCATCATCTGCAGAAGAACCCTTAACTCCAGGATGTCTGGAGAAGGTCTCTCCTCACCGCGATGTCGCAGCTCTGCTACAGTCGCCACCCAGGCATCACGCTCCTCTTCCGCCCGGGTAGCCCGAGCCACCGCACCAGCAAGTTGCTCCCGAAGGGAGGCAATCTCGAGAAAAGGGGCCGAGGAACTGGAAGATGCGCCGCCAGTCACTCCCACCATCGCTGTCTGCTGGGCACGCTGGAACGAACAAACAACAGCCGTCAGCTAAGCTCCACATTTAAAAATAGAAAATGCAGCACTTAGCTTACCAGGAGCGACAGTTCCTGTTGAGTGGCGGCCAGCTGCCGCCTGACCTCGGCTAATTGGGCACGCGACCCGTCGACGTCGCGCGTATCCCCGGCTTGGGGAAGCCCCGCATAACTCTCTCTCTGCCGCCGCAGGAAGTCGACACTATCCTGCACCAGTACGCTCCCTTGCTGCCCAGGGAGACGTATGCGCCAATCTTCAAGCTTCACCTTGCCGCGACTCTCCTTCCTGACGCGGCTCGGCTCGTCTGCACTCGCCCACTCATCGGCCAGGCCCAGGGTCCTCGCCATGTCCTGCACCAAGAAAGAAGGGCCTCGCATCATAACAAAGAACGCGTCCCCTGTCTAGGACGCGTCCATCATTTGAGTGCAACACTCGCCGAACCCTTTCCCCCCTCGCGCGGCCCGCTTCAAAACTCAAAATAGATCAAAGAAGGGGAAACCGAAGCACTCACCAAGCCGTGTTCACTTCCTTCCGCGCCATTGGGCCCCTCGGGTCCCTCGGGGGCCCGAAGCGGCCCTTCCTCCTCCATGGACGCCGTTCCGTGCTCTGGCGCGTCCCTCCTCAGGCGAGGGGTCCCGCGTCCCTCTCCACCTTCACCGTGGTCCAGACCGCCGAACTCCATCGATCGAGGGGAAGAAGACAAAGACGGGCAAGCGAGTTTCGGCGGAAGGCGGGCTCGTTTGCGGGTAAGGCACGGGAGAAGAAAGGCCACCCGTCGCTTTAAATTTGAATTCGAGGATTAAGACGCGTCCTCGCGCCTGGACGCGCCCAAAAAAAGGGAGAAAGGAAACAGAATCCCCCCGTGCAAAGCGTAGTTCCCCGCTGTTCAGGCAAGGTCTCGTGGAGCGTGCTTCGAAGGACAAGTGCAAAGAAAGAAAAGTGAGAGAGGAAAGGTACACACAACACAAGAAAGCCATTTTCATTTCATATAATAGTCGAAAGTACATCATGCAGTAAGGAGGGTGGAGTGTACAAGCAACTCTCTAACTCTCACCATCACCCTCCTGGTCATCTCTCTCCTCCCCCTCTGACGGGGATCCCTAGGGGGCCTCTGCGACCTCTGCGAACCCTGAGAAGCCGTGCTCGCCTCGCCCTGCGGTGGCACCCCAGCCTCGAAGGCACGACGACGCTCCTCGGCCGAAGAAACCAGATAGCTGCCCATGGAAAAAGAACCAGACTGACGAAGTCGCGCCCCGCGTTCCTTCGCCCTCTGGTACCGCTCCTCGCTCTCTCGAAGCCTCCCCTCCGCCGTGCGGAGACTCAATCGGAGCTCCATCAGCTGGGCCTCCAGAGCCCTCCTCTCGTCCCAGTCTCGCAGTCGCTCCGCCCTCCTGTCCTCTCTCTCTCTCTCTCTGTCCTCTCTCTCTCCTCTCTCCCTCTCCCTCTCTCTCTCTCGCGTCGCCTCCCTCCTCGACAGTTCGAGGGCGATCCGTAAATCCAGCACGTCACGAGGGAGCTCCTCAGCCTCCCGTCGACGCTCCTCCTCCAGCTCCACAATCCGGGCGTCACGCTCCGCCACCCGAGCGTCACACTCCTGCTCGGCACGAACAGCACGCGCCAGGGCCTCTCGGATCTCGGCCACCTGTTAAAGTACGCGTGCATCGTAAGAGAGAGGTGAAGGATGAAAGAGTAACTAGAGGAGGGTCAGGGCCAAGTAGGCACTCACTCGAGCCTCGCGATCGCGCTCGGCCTCCTCAGCCCGGGCCACCGCGTAGGCCAGCTGCTCCTGAAGCGCAGAAATCTCCGGAGGAGGGCCCCACGAACTGGAACCCGCTCCACCAGCCGTCCCGGCTGCTGCTGCCTGGTGGGCCCGCTGAAACACGGGGCAAACGACAGTCAGGGGCTAAGCATCGAAATCCAGGTCACAAGAAATGCATTGCATAGACTCACCAGGATCTCCAACTCCTGTCGGATGGCCACCAACTGCCGCCTGGCGTCCGCCAACTGGGCCCTCAGCTCGGCGATCATGTTGTCACGAGCATCCTGCATTACACATAAGTTAGTGCCACAAGCATATACATATAGAAGGGTGAAGCATTTTCATTTCACTTACCCCTGCCATACCACCAAGGAAGAGGCGGTCCCCGTACGTAGCCCGGTACCGTCTCAGGTAATCAGTACTGTCCTGTACATGGGACACCACTGGGACCCCGCCCTGCTGCCAGTCCTGGTACTGTGCCAGGAAGCGCGTACGCCAGTCCACAATCTTCGCCTTCCCCTTGGTCTTCCGCCCGATGCGGGCCGGCTCATCTACATCAACCCACTCCTGGGCTAGCCCCAACGTCCTCATAACCAGCCTCAGCCGAAGCGGCTCGATCTCGTTCAGGCAATGGACCCACACGTCCCGCCCGAAACGAGGAAGACCCGCTACAACCCAAGGCTGGCCAGCGTCGCCCATGCCCAGGTAGGGTCTCCACACCACCTGCATCACCATACATACATCATGTTAGTTACCATTCAGTCACATGCATAAAAACACAAAAAATCATACGCATCATACCATGGCCTCGGGATACTCGCTCAGCTCCCGACGAAGTGACGCCAGCTGGTAGCTGTGTGGTGCCGCTACCACGACCGGCCTCCACTGTCGCGCTAGAGGAACGGCTCTCCTGTTCCCCTGCCTGGCCCTCCCCATCGGGAAGTAGTAATAACTCCACACCTGCATCCATCATACATCATTAGCACGAGTAATTGCATATTTAACTACGGTAAAATGCATAAATAAATTGTGTACCTGGAGAAAAGGTGCGAAGCCGCTGACTGTCGTCTCCCTCTCTGAAGTCTGGGAGAGATCAGCAATCAAATGGGCAAGCAGAGCCGCTCCCCACGCGTAGTGCCCCACTCTGTCAAGGTCCGCCAGGATCCCGAGGAAGCGGCAGTGGATGCCATCCCCCTTCGTCCCCAGCAGAAGGCGGCCCAGGAAGAAGAAGAGGAACCTCCGGAGGTCTAGATCCACCAGCTCCCGCTCGCTCGGGTCCTGGGTGAAAGCTGCACGGGCATCTCCCTCCAGTCGTGCCAGAAACTCCGCTCCAGTCTCGCTAACCCGCTGGCGCGGGTCACCGAATCCGAGCGCCTCCATGATCTCCACTCGGCCGACTACCCTGCTGTCTCTATCAGTCACGCTCGTCTCTAACCACAGCAGGTCCAGGGCACTCTCTCGGTAGTCGGGGTAGGTGACCCCGCTCACCGCCTCTCCGTCAACTCGTAGCCCGGTGATCCGAGCCACGTCCTCTAGTGTCGGCACCATGTGTCCCCAGGGCATCAGAAACGCCCGGCTCGGCGCGTGCCACCGCTCCCTCAATGCCTGGATAAGAGGAAGGTCGAGTCGGAAGGGCTCGATCCTAAGGAAAGCTCCAAAACCCATGGCGTCCACACGCGCCCTCTGGAAGTCCGGCAGCCCACGGTATGCTGCCACCACTAGGGACCAGCTGATCCGGCTCTTCATCACGCCCTGCACACCACAAAACCAACCAAAGAACACATCAGCATCATGGATAGTAATAAACAATAACACTGTATATGCTACTTATTTATTTTATTTTATTTTATTTTTTAAAAAAATATTTATGTTTTTTTAGTGGCGTCCAACACCTTGGACGCCTCCTCTTTATTTTCTTTATTTTATTTTTAGAAAAACCCAAAAACAAAAACAAAAATAAATAAAATATATATATATTATCATGGAGGCGTCCTAAGTCCTGGACGCCTCCTTATTTTTAATCCTATTTTATTATTTACGTGAATAAATAAATAAATAAAAAGAAAAAAAGAAAATGTGGAGGCGTCCAGGCCCCTGGACGCCTCCTTCCCTCACTCACCGGCCCTCACCACACGGCCTCTCGTCCGCCTATCCAGCCTATTAAACCAACAGATTGAAGTTCCGAAGGGCTTACCGGGTCGTGATCGTCCTCTCCCGCGTCGCCAGCATCTACTGCAGCCTCTACGGCCAAAGGAGGAGCCTCCTCCTCCACGGCAATCTCCTCCGCCGCAGCAGCCTCCTCGGCATCATCCCTCAGCCTCCTCGGACGACGAGCCCGTCGTTTCCGCTTCTCTCCACCCTGGCTCGGGCCTCCTTGCTCCATTGGGACTAAGAATGGGTCGTCTGGTTTGACTGGGTCGTCTGAATGAACAGTAAATGAGCAAGGGGGGGAGGCCCCCCATATATATAGAATCCACCTTATTTGGGGCGTCCAGGCGCCTGGACGCCCCCACGTTTTTTATTTTTTTTCAAAATTCAAAAAATTAGGGGCGTCCAGGCGCCTGGACGCCCCCAAAACAAAAACTAAAAAAAAATAAAAAATAAAAAATTAGGGGCGTCCAGGACCCCGGACGCTCCCAAAAAAAAATAAAAATTTCAAAACGAAAAATAAAAACGTAGGGGCGTCCAGGCCCCTGGACGCCCCCATAATAAAAATTTCAAAAAAATAATAAAAGAGAAATAAGACAAGAGTATGTATATAATCCAAACAAAAGCACAAAATAAAAACACAAAGAAAAAGAAAAATCACCAAAAAAATAATAATTAAGGGGACAAGGGTCCAAAACATCCAAATGCCAGATTTTATTCCATCAGAAAAGCAGAATGAGCTACATCAGGGGCTTAGGCGCCTTAGGCCTTAACTTCCCCAGTTCAGTTACATAAGCCCTCCACAGCTCGCATTCTTCCCCCACATGCGCTAAGGCCTTTCCCGCAACACTTGTCTTCCAGGGTGCTTTGACGGCCTTCGCTTCCTTCGCGTCCGCTTCAGTGCCCAACTCCCTCTTCTTCAAAGGAACGATGCCAGTCGGTAGCGGGAACGAATGGCGTGGGATGCCAATCTGGAGGCAGCACCGATGCGCATTATAAAGGACGAACTCGGTCGCGCCGATCAGTTGAAGATCAACTTCGGGAGAAGGCCTCATGAGGAGATCAAGCGAAAGCAAACATGCCGGTGCGCAAGTGAAGAAGCTTTGTGTCACGGTGCGGAAGTGAGACCGCCAGTCTTCACGTTTCTTCAGCCACGGAACGCGGTTCACTACAGTACCACCGAAGCCTAACACGTCGGCTATGTGATGAAGAGGGCTTTGTTGGAAAAGCTTCGAAGCAGTTGGCATTCCCTCACGGTGGTCGAATTTGAAGTGCAAATCAAGCCAGCAATTCAAGACAAGTGCGCAACCGAAAGGAGGCTTACCCATGCTCGAGGCAGTAAGGCCGCTGTAAAGATAGGCAAGGACGGCGGGTCCCACCCTCTTTCCACTCCAGATTCCGCGAATGGCACTCAGTTGGTCTTCCTCCACCATGTTGTCGGTATAAGGAAACAAGAGAGCACCCGCCAGACAAATGGTGAACCCTTTCATGATTCCCTCCAAATAGTCATCGTCTGGTAACCCTCTCAGGGCCTCCATGACCCATTCCGCGAGCTTTTGCAAATCAATTCCCTTTTGAGTACGAACCTTTCGGGCTGCGTCGGGCGGCATGAAGCTTCCAAGGACGCTTTCGGAAGTCCCCCGTGTCAGCATCCGCATAGCCTTCACCTTCCCGTCACTCTTGAATTTCTTCAATCCGAGCAGAAGTTCCACCTCCTCGAGGAGGATGGTCGCCTCGAAGGTCGAGAAGATAAAAGTGTGGGTCTGGGGATGCCAGATCTCCACTAGTGCGCCCATAGCCGCCCAGTCCATACGAATCTTCTCGTAGTGTTTGGCGTGAATAAGGAGCCCCTGCAGATGCCACTTCGAGAGTATGGCCCTCATGCCGATGGAGATGTTGGAAGTTAGCTTTGAAAGCCATGGCAGTTTGGAAAACTTCCTCGGGCCTGGGAAGAGTGGATATGGCTGGAAGAGAAAAGAAAGAAGAAGAAATGAAGGAAGTAAGAAGAAGGTTCACGTGGAGAAATTTGAAAAGAATCAGCTTACCATATGCGACATGATCGTCCCACTCAGATGACCCTCGAGGTCGGAGAGTCGCCTGATCTCGCTGCTAGGCCTGCTCCTCTTCATAACGCGGGAAGACTCTCCTTCCATCCTGAAATCTCTAGATTCTCCTCTCTTTCCTCTCCTGAGCTTCCAAAACCCACCTTGATGCTTTTGAATGAACTAGCCTAAGGGGAGTTCTTATAGGAAGGGAAGGCGCTACAGGACGAACATGTCACATCAGCGGTCAATGTCAGGATTTTGGCTAGATCTCCTTTCCATTGTGGTGCGATTCTGTTACGATTCTGTTACTTTCTGATGTTATTAATCCATGCTGGCCTGTGCAGGTTTTACTAACGGACGTCTTTGTCCTATCTCCTGTCTCACCTTTCAATGGTTGGTCCCACCATGTCATGCATCGTAGTATATGATACCTACGCTACTAGAACATGTCAAGGACCTTGCGGCCCGAACGAATCTGGGATTTGAGTTCCCCTTCAACAAAAACAGTGATGATCCCGGAAGAATTTGGGTTGTACGGATATGCCGTTAACTTGTGGTAGCATAGGGACGACGGTTCCATTCAGTGAGTTGGTGCGCGGATAAACGGGTCCCCAGCCCAGTGTCGGCTCACCGGATCGGTATCCTGACCCGTTCTTAACAAGTTGACAATATTATCCTTGGCTATTTTCTATTTTAGTTTGTTTTAAATTTTTCTTTAAGCCCAGCATGCATTCATATAGGACTTTGATTTATTGCGGAAGATCATTCAAGTGATTCGATTGCGAAAGCCGCTGTGCTTCAATTCTTATATGAGATATTCCACTCCGAATGAAATACTGAGTTTCCTTGAAACGGCCCTACACTGCTCTTCCAAAGGAGACCCTTGTTTGGACAGATCCTCAGATATTCCTTTACTTTTTACCTTGCTTGACCCACCTTGGCCGCAGCACTTCCACGTTGGCTGGTAACCGCTCCCCAAAGGTGAAACCTGCAGGTTTATGACCCAGGTACTTCCACACCGAGAAGTTGGTCTCTTTTTGTTTCGTGCCTGAGCGCACATCTCACCCTCCCTTATTTGATCTCCGTCCAAGCAAATCATCAAAATTTGAAAGACCTCCTTCAAGGTCGCCTCATTGAAACTTCAGGAAAGATTCTAAACAGTAACGTCAAAAGCGTGTCTCATCACACCTTGCATCAACTTATCAGTCCGCTCCCACTTCACTCCACTTCGATACCATTCCACTACGTGTCGCTCCCTTGCAAAGCAGACGTCAAGGCGGGGCAGCTGTAGACACGTCATTCCTGACGTCTCCGGAGAAAGTCTCATATTACTATACGACGCCACGCGGCGGATTTCGCATTTTGAATCACTTGAGTGCTTCCTTTTCTTGGGTCTTCTTCTACCTTTTTTGGTATCCGGAATTGTCTCGTCGCAGCATTCGGACGGCATCAACACCAGTCAGAAGCATCGGAAGGTCCCGAAACCAGGAAGGGTGCCTATCGGGGAGCTGCCGACGCCTTTTCAGCGGACCCGGGGGGGTCTTAATGGAGGCGTCCAGGCCCCTGGACGCCTCCATCATTTTAATTTATTTTTTAAGACAAAAATACATAATAATATATATATATATTTATGGAGGCGTCCAGGCCCCTGGACGCCTCCATGAAAACAAATATAAAAAATATATATGCCAGTTGGCATAAAAAATAAAACAAAAAAATAATAATATATTTTCTTGGAGGCGTCCAGGCCCCTGGACGCCTCCATCAACTCCCTCACGGGCGCCGCCCACCGAATGATGGTTTGTCGTGTGTGAAAGTATCCAAATTTTGGAGACGTCCAGCCGACTGGACGCGCCCATTTCCAAATCACGGGTCGCCGCTCCAAAACCACGCGTTTTGTTAAACCGCGTGCGACTTTCGGTGGAGTTCGGTGGGACTTATGGAGGCGTCGGGGACCCTGGACGCCTCCACAAAAATATTCAAAAAAATGAATAAAAATAGAATAAAATATTACTTCGGCCCTGATGGAGGTGTCCAGGGTCCTGGACGCCTCCACCCTCCGGAGCCCTATAAATATATATATGCCCACCCCCTCAGTTCTGGAGGAGCTTCTAAGAGATCCGATAGGCTGTCGGAGCCCAGAGGCTACCGGAGTCATTTCTAACCCGTGGGGTCTTTTGTAGGTGGAGGTTCTGCCAGCTTCTCGGGTGCCCACGCTCGCGAGAGGAAGGTCGTCTTCATCCACCGCGCTTCCACGTCGTCCCTACGCTGCCGGAGCTCCGCCGGATTTCACCATCGGCACATCCAATAAGCCAAGCCTTTCCTTTTCTTCGTAGTTCTTTTGCATTCATCATCTCGCATCCTCTATCCCCCTTCATAAGGGCGCCTCTTCTTATATACTTCTTATATACTTCTTTGTGTTGAGTAGCTGGGGAGTCTGGCCTCTGATAAAGGTGTCTTCTTATGTAAAAAGACACTCATATTGCTAACTCTGCTCTCAAAGTGAGAGGTAATGCCATTTATCACACTGAGTAACTGGGTCACTTCAACTAAGACTTGTTGTGTCTCATGTAAAAAGGTGTTGATCAACTTAAATTGCACAGGAAAAATATAATGTGCTTCAACTAAAATTATCTTGAAAAAATATGTCAACTCATGTTCTTGAAAAAGTGTTTAATTTCAGTACTAACCTGTGTATTTTTTTCAAAGGTGCTTTTGAGATCACATTTGCAAGATAAAAGATGATCGTTTTTGAGTGTTTTCTGACGATTTGGTTCACTTTTATTAAAACTTGGATTCAGATATGAGTATTGAGTTTAGATTGGCAAAGCTGGTATACATCAAAATTAAATCAGATTGATAATGTTGCTATTTCATAACTCTTTATGATAGAAGAGTCTACATTTTTTAAGACTTATTGAAGTGATGTATGCATTCAAAACCCTCATGATCAGATTCATGCATGATCAACAAAAACTGTTTAGTCAACTCCTCTCTTATCAGTTGACTGATTCCTTCTGCATTTTTTCTGACTATACAAATGTGAGGTGCCACTCCCATTATTACCTTGTTCACTTGCAGCCCTCTGAACTTCAGATTCCTTATGGTGGTGGATTTCAGATTGATTCCTGAGATGTATTTCTCTCCACACTGTTGGAATCTTCCATCTTGTTCTGCCACAAGTTCTGATTCTGTGGTAGTATCACCAGAATTCAGATTCTTTGTAATGGCTGATTTCAGATTGATTTATTGGATAACCAGAGTCCATTCCTGTGCTTCAAGTGGAGAGTAGTCAATCATGCATGTTGATAGGGGGAGAGCTGTTTCATTGTCATAAGGGTGATCTTCTTTTTTAAGAACCATGACTCATTCTCATGTCAAAGGGGGTTCTTTTGCCATGTCAAAGGGGGAGTATTTGTTGCATACACATCACTGCATGAGTTGTTTGACAAAGGGGGAGAATTGATTTAATTGCTTCTGATATTGAGATGTCCTCATCTCATATGACATCTCTGAATTATTCGTCTTGCTAAAGTAAAAGGGGCAGTTTAGTCAAAAGGGGGAGCTTTTAATTCACTCTTCAACTCATGTCTTTTTGCTGAAGGCAAAGGGGGAGAAGAATCTAATCTGAGTCAGTGTAACTCATAGTGTTGTCATCATCAAAAAGGGGGAGATTGTTGTGCCCCTGTGTGGTTTTGATGATGGCTGATACACCATGAGTCACACTGAGGTGTGCTAGATTATTATAGATGACTGTTTGACTGCCTGAATATCTGATTGTTTGCTTGAATAGCTAATTCATGAATATGGCTAGATTGGGTTAACGTAGTGGCTAATTGTTTGTTCATGCATTACTCTATTTGCCAAGTGTATACATCAGTCAGCATTGCATTTTGTTCACGAAGTCTATACACTGCTGGATGTTCATGTCTGCACATTGGTGTTTTTCCCTACGTTCTGGCCAAGTCTATACAGCCTCATTCCTACCTTCGTTCCAAGCCAAAGTCTACACAACGCCCTTCACTGAAAGTCTATACATTTGTTGCAGAGATCACGGTCAAGTGTGTACATTGCATAGCATGTTTCGTCTAAGTCCATACATTGGACTGTTGTGTGCATTTGGCGAAGGCATCGCAAGTCTGGACAGTGGACAGCGTCTTGTGCATATAGCAAGTCTAGACATTGCACTGTAGCATGCATTTCCTTAAAGTCTATACATCGGACTGGTCTGCATAGGCTAAGTGTATACATCGTCAAGTACAATCATGCACTGTTCATGAAGTCTGTACAGCCGTGTCATTCACTGCCAAGTCTGCATAATTGGTCTTCAATGACAAAGTCCATACATTAGATTGTTCTTCAAAGTCTGCACAGTGGCTTCACATCTTCAAGTCTGTACAGCCGTTTGCTTTGAACTTCAAGTCTATACGTTGCACTGTTCCTCTCATGTTCGTGTCATTCCCTTTATTGTGTCTTCATGTCACTTATTATCATACTTCGTGTTGTTTTTGTTTACTGTCCTTCAGGTCGTGTGTCCGTGTTGCTTCCACTATATTTCGTGTCGTTTCCTTTGTTTTTAGTTGTTCATCTCGTGTCGATTTCGTTTGTTTTTGAAACCACACTTCGTGTCGGTTTCTGTGTTGATCTTCGTTCTGTCTCCGTGTCGTTCTTACTTCGAGTCGTTTCTTTGTATTCGTCTTCGTGTTGGTCTTTCGTTTTAGACTTCGTGTCTTTCTCGCTTTGACCACACTCCGTGTCGAATTCAGTTTTCGTCTTCATGCTGTTTTCAACTCGTGTCGGTTACTGTTTCGTCTTCGTGTTATTTTCTACACCTCGTGTCGTTGTCTCCTTGTGACTTCACCTCGTGTCGTTTTCATCGTCTTCGTGTCGTTTTTGTTCCATTGCGTGCAGGACATCGCAGCACTCCGTGTTGTTTTCTGTGCAACTTCGTATCATTCTCTGTGTAGTGTGTGTTCTGTCACTACTACACTTCGTGTCGTTCCTGTTGCACTTCGTGTCGTTTCTGTTTCACTTAGTGTCGTTTCCGAATTATCTCTTCGTGTTGTTCTTCCTAGACATCGTGTCTTTCATGTGTCGAAACCACACTTACTGCTGGTTTCTGTTTTACCACCATGTTGTTCTTCGTGTCGTTCTTCTTTTTACCTCGTGTTGTTTTATAACCTCACTTCGTGTCGTTCTCTTTGTTGTGTCTGTTCTGTCACAGTGTATCTCGTGTCATTCTTTCCTTACTTCGTGCTGTATTCACCTTGTGTATCTCGTGTCGTTCTCAGTGCAACTAGTATTGCTACTACATACTTCGTGCAGATCTAGTTAATGTGGCCCTCAGTTTTAATGGCTTTTCATCTCTTTGCAGGTCCGAGGAAGACATATTCCCCAGTGACTGGCAGCACGTGATCCGAGGTTGGAATGAAGCCTACTGAGAGACTACCACGTGGTCCGAATTCTTAGGGCTGGAAATGTGGAGGTCACACGTTGGGGCTGATGATGATGATGATGATGCTGCTGCTATATATATGAGCCTTCTTCCACTGAAGAAGATTGATCGAGTTGGTGAGAAGAAATGTCCACATAGAGAGCCACGATCCAGAGAAAAAGAAAAGAGAAAGAAGAAGAGCAGAAGGAGAAGAAGAGAGAGAGATAGTGCTCGTGTGAAGAGAAGAAGAGGAAGAAGAATAGAGAAGAAGAGAGAGCTAGAGTGATAGAAGCTTCAACAGAAGATCTGTTCCTGCTGGACCGTGGATCAAATCCAGGCCAGCCAGCTCCTGCGAGAGCCACATTTGTTTTTATCTTTTCAGCTTTCTGTTGCTGGTTTCGTTTTTCTTTTGATGTATTTACTTGCTGTTTTTCCGATTCTCTGTAGAGAGGTCGGGGTCCCTCCTGTTGGTTCAGGAGAAGGGAGATTGCTATCTCCAGTTGCAAGTAGCTGGGTGCTACTTGTGGGTTCCCTCTGGTTAGAGGAAGGGAGGCTCGTCCTCCGGTTCTGGGCTTGTAGGATTCAAGTCCAGGGGTCCCTCCGGTTGGGAGGAAGAGAGGTCCGAGACCTCTGGTTTGCAGGTGACTTAGTGTCACTTGTGTTTCCCTCTGGAGTTCAGAGGAAGAGAGACTTGGGTCTCTAGGTTCCCCTCCGGTTTAGAGGAAGGGAGGATTGGTCCTCCGGTTCTAGTCTTGTAGGTTGCAAGACTAGGTGTTCCCTCCGGTCTGGAGGAAGAGAGACTTGTGTCTCTGGTTTGCTAGTGACTGGTGTCACTAGTGGTTCCCTCCGTTTGGGAGGAAGAGGGGAGGTTGTTCCCCTGGTCAAGCTGTTTGGCAGCATTTTGTTGCAGACTGAGTCTGCTGTGCTAGTGTTACTAGTGGAAGCCTCACTCCGGTTTGGAGTGAGGGGTGGACGTAGGTCGGTTGACCGAACCACCTAAAAAAATCATTGTGCAGTGGTTTGTTTGATTGCCTGCTTCCGCTAGATGCATGCTAGGACCGTGATTTAATTGATTATCTACATCCTAGAGTTTAATTGAGTTTGTATATCTTGTTTGATCAATTGTTCACTGATCTAGTTGTTATCATCTCATGCAAATTTTAAATTGGGTAGAATTCCTTGATAGATCCATTCACCCCCCCTCTGGATCAGTGTTTATCAATCACACCTAGTTAACACCCTCATCCTTCAAAATTTAAACAAGAGGATTCAAAAATAGTTCTATTGCAGTTTGCAAACCTACAGGTCGAGATGATAGAAGTGATCAGCAAATAAACTGCATCATATGTTGGGGAATTGGCAGTTTTGTAAGTAAATAAATATTTGGGAATGAATAGACATACGATAGCTTTCAACACTAAATTAGAATGGACTTTTTAAAACTTTTGGTTGAAACAGACAAATATTTTATCACAAAAGACACAATTTAGTGTTTAGTGTTTTGCGAAACATTTCTATGTGGATCCAATAGAGAGCAGATGATAATAATGATCCAGTTAAGGAATCCAATCCTCCATATCTATGTTTCAAATGTCTAACTTTTTCACCACCTCATAAAAGTACATAAATATGAAACTCTCTTTTTGAATCAAGACATAACATCTATCAAAAGAGTATTATGATTTTTCTTTTCATGTATAACAACCAAGGTAAAACATTCCAAATTATGGCTTCCACAAATCTTCCTTTCAAATTATTTCGAGGATGTAATCAGAGATGAGCTCCATGCATATACTTAGTGTCAAGATCTTAGCTTGTAATTATAACTTGATTCTTTGTGAATCACCCAAATTTAAAAAAAAATACATACCTCACATGAAAGTAGCCTCAAGACATTAGATCACTATCTTTATGTTGGTTAAAACTTTTGTTGCTATTCTTAGTATTGATTTAACTAATATGTACTCCTTAGGTAATGATGAATCATATTTTAATATGTAAAGTTTCTTTATTTAACACAAAATATTTTCAAAAAATATCCATGTGCGAACCGCGTTTCTTTGACTAGTAAATAAGAAGAGGTTAGTTCTGGTGGAAAATTTCCATTTTCCCTTTTTTTAACTAAGGGGAAACTCCCTTCAAAGTCAAAATGCGAAACCAATCATTGAGAGGGTTTGTCTCGACGCTGTTGATATTATACTGGAGGAGACCTATAGGATGGAGATCTGCCTGATATTGAAAGTAATACCCTCCTTGACTGGCCACACCCTACTTTTGTTGGCTCATCTTTTTTTATGATATAAAACTTACCACATAGAGTGTGAGAGACCTAGATTCAAATCCAACATATGTCAAACTCAATGCATCTTTTTTTCCTAAGTCTAACAAACCCCTCAAGTCCACATCTCTTGAAGATTAAATGAAATTAATTATGTGACTAATGTATCAACTAAGTGTTGGGCTGATATCTGAACTTAAGATAATCCTAAAAATTATTAAATTGAAATCCAGATATTAACCTTTACAGTGATTTTGGTAATAACAAAATCTTGGAAGAAATATTGGCAATAACAAAAACTTTGAAAGTAATGTTGGCCAATAACAAAACCAAAGTAGCTTTGACAAATATCAAAACTTTGGAAGTAACTTTGGAAAAAAACTTTGCAAGAAGAAGAAGAAATAAAAAAGTTGTCTAAGTATAACTTAGACGCTGCAAATCAAAGCTAAGTTTCATATAGGCGCAAGCAAAAGAAACTATGTTGACTTAGTCGCAAGAAAAAGAAGCTAAGTATCACATAGGCATAGAAAAGTAAAAGTTATGTTTAACTTAGTCACATAAACTTAGAGCTATGTCAAAATCTAAGTTTAAAACGGGTGCAGAGACTAAGAGTTAAGTTTCACATAGTCGCAGTTATATTAACATAGTCGCAGCTATGTTTACTTGGGTGTAAACATTGAACTAAGTTCACATAAGCGCAAGCAAACTCACATAGGCACAAACTGAGCAATGCTCATTTAGGCACACAAAAGATAATCAACTATCTCAAAAGATCATCTATCATAAATTGATAGTCGAACAAACATAGCGTATGAGATAGTGAATCGACTATCTCAACCATCGACTATCTACATGAAGTTTAGCTTAGTCCATAACATAGTCACACTGAAACATCTATTATCTAACTTCGTCTTCAACTATCTACATGTAGCTTGACTTAGAATGCTACATAGTCGCACTATATGATCAGTTATCTAGCTTTGTCTAAGAGTTGTCGTAAAACTATCATCTATATTCAATGACTATCTTGTATTGTCTTTAAATAGCTGCAATACCAATGCCTATAACAAAAACACTTAGTTTATGTTACAAATGAAATTTTACCACTTAATCGGTTATGATGAATTGTTTAGCGACTATCACAAATGAAATTCGAAATTCAAATGCATTTAATATAGTTGTACAACCATTTAATGCAACTCATGCAGCATATAAACAAATATGTTATCTTTGTTTCCTTTTCTATGATATGCACTTATCTGAAGACTTGGAAAGGTCAGTCTCCTTATTCTATTTTAGAAGAAAGTAGACAGGATAAACATTGACGAAACATGAGTACAGATACGTATCAACATCTACAAATAGAGGGGAGTATTTTATACAGAAAAATTTGACTTTATCTTTTTAGACAAACATATACTTTCTATAGTTTTACAAGCTATCCTAGGAAGGATCTGCTACTCCCTTTTCCTGCAGATAAAATGACATATCTTTTCAAGACAAGAAGATCTCTTATGTAGCTACTCTATTCAAGAGATGAATAAGGCTCTTTCCAACCGATATGTGTCTAACAAATACCAGATTGTGTCTAACAGAACTAGCACATTGAGAGGCCTATATATATGTGGTAGTTAAACAAGCACTGAATCTGTTGAGAAAATCTTTTGAGCCAAGAGTGGCAGAAAACGAGTGCAAAGGGGTGTGCAGGCCAAGTGAGAAATCCAGTGAACCTTAGCCATCACAAGCGCATATAGCCAATAGTTAATTAAGAGGAACAGTAAGCCATACTCTTTCTCAACCATATCCCTCCCATAACTGTGTCCAAAAGTAATCTCAGACATCCTCTGGAACTAAGGAGCTTGCACGACAATCTCGTCTCACTCTCGCATGGTGCTCTGCAAATCTGTGTATGCCGGTGACGCGATGTCCACAGTATCTACAGTGCACATGTCGATCACCCTCAACAGTGTACTCGTGCTCCCACGTAGGGTGACGTCGTCCCTCCATGATGACCTATAAATGTTAAAAAAATTTGCATGAGTAACTTGAAGGGCAAGTGCAAAACTCAAGACATGAAGAAATAAATGATTAATTTATAGTTGCGTACAAATATAAATAAATGATACATACATCTAATCATATGGGCCCAAACTTGGCCACATCCCATCTCCAAATAATCTGACATTATGTGTGCTCCGTAGATAGGACAAATAGTCTTCATAACGTATGGAAATAGTGCTCCCAGTACATGCGTATGTAGTATTCATACTATTGAGAACCCTGTGAGTACACGATTGGTGGTGGCGCAGCTAAGAACTAACCGTATCCTTCGGTATATTGCAGCATTAAAGCATGGGCATGATGATATGGGTATGATGGGAAGAATGAACTACTGCTCTCAGAATCATCATGATATTTGGGCTACTATTGCCATGACTGTCCATACTCACTTCCAGATCCCTGAGAGTCATGTGTGCTCATCCTCTCAAAATCAGACAGCATGCTTTGATAGCTAGTACTGTCTGTAACAGAACTTCCATAGTAGGGATCCCAATAATCAGCTACCTGCCTCGCCCTTGGCGGTGGAGCACCGTGATCCTCATCTTGCGTGGCATATGTGAAGTGTTACTCCTCTGTCCATACCACACGTTCGTGGCCCCCATGACCTCTACCTTGACCACTGCTATACTCTCGGCCACCAGCACTAATATCCCCATGACGACTCTGTTGACCACCATGAGAACCGCCGTGACTATGGGATGAAGACCCTATCGGTGTACTATCATCATCAAAGTCATGACTCTCACTGATGCGGGGCTCAACAGATGGCTCGGGAGTGTTGTCATCTGCATTGGGATCTAATGTCTCCAAGTCTGCAATGTCCATCAGATTTATTGGTGGTTGTGTGTCCTTTTTGCTCTTGAATAATGTGGTCAATGATGATTTCTTCTTTTGTGGAGCAGGCAGCGGCTTATCTATTGCATGTTCTCTCCCTCTGGATGCCTGAGAAGCGGAGGTTATGTTTGATAAGAAGTTCAAGTAATTTCGTACTGTGTAAGTCTATACATATGAGTATACCTGAGACGACTAAGAGGGTGCCTTAGGCGCTGAGCGCCGTAGCACAGCAGACTGAGATGGCTGTTTGGATGTTGCTGAAGGCTACACAATTAGAAGGACAACATATTCAATTAGCAATGAAATATAGCATATAATTTTTCTTGTAGCCATATAATTTAACCTCTCTAAATGACGAACTCCCCCTACCCTCTCTAGAAGTGGATATCCTTATGGATTTTGTAGATATTGAATGTCACAGTGTAGCAACTCGAGACCACTATTCATTTGTCGGATCGGCCTGTAATTTATTTCTTATATCATGGTACATAGATATATGCCTACGCTCTCTAATCAAATACGTGATTCAATATGTATATGTTATTTCACCTGAGCGACTAGTGGACATGGATTTGCCGGAGGCTGCATCAATCGCTCCCATGACACATCATCCTTCACATATGATTTGTCTTCGCCCCCAATGATGAGGTCTTCATCCAAATTAACTTCTTCATCACGTCCCGCCACTGACTCGTCTCCAACTATCTACACATCGATGTCATCTCCCTCCCCCACTGCTTGCTACACAGCTTCTGCGAGAAAAATATTAGGCCATGGTGTCTCGTTTGGTTCTTCACTCTCCTCGTCAAGTTCCGCCTCACCATGCTCGGTTGTTGTTCTTGCAACCCATGAAACCATAGGTCATCATCGTCTCGCAAGTACACAACATCTGTTGGCTCGTAGTCTCCCTCTCCTCTCCTTGCACCCATCTGCACATGCTTAACCTTTAGCTTCATGTTGTAATGAACATAGATCATTTTGTCAAGCCTTCTATGTGTTAACCTATTCCTGAGCTTGACATGTAAGAAGGAGAATGTCAACTAATTCCGCTCGCACCCACTCGAGGAGGATGTTTGTGATAGAACTTTCATTGTAACCTTCCTTAATGTCGGTGCACTTGTGTCCACTACAACAGAACTGACTTTTACCTACATTTCTAAAACATAGGTATAGGTCCAAGAAACGTAGGTAAAGTCTTTACCTACGTTTTCTTGCCACACTTTGAAAACGTGGTGCCTGCTCGCGTGGTTATAGGTTATACCTATGTTTCAATGAAACATAGGTATAGTTTGACCTCTACCTACGCTTCAAAAGTATAGAAGTAGTCCAACAAAAGCGTAGTTAAAACTTATCTACACACACGTATGTAAGAGGATATACCTACGTTACTAAAAACGTAGGTATTATTTTTAGCCACATATTAAAAAAATGTAAGTATAGATTTACGTAATAATATTTAATTAGATTTTTTGCATGAAAACCATTGTTAAAAGTGAATTTGTAAAAAAATCATTCCTAAAAATGCATTAGCAGATATATCACTGAGTTAATTCAAATAGTGCATAAATGTCATTTAAGCGTGATTTTCTTGCAAGTTGTTGGTAAAAAGAAGTGATATGGATGCAAATAAATATGACATTTTTACACAATTCAGATTACACAGTGATATACATGCTAATGTATTTTTAGGAATGATTTTTTTACAAATTCACTTTTAACAATGGTTTCCATGTAAAAAATCATATATAATTTTCCTTCACTTTATTTAAACCGTAGAAAAATCAATTAACGTCAGTTAATAAAAAAGCATAAGAAAATGATATAATGCCGGTTAATAAAAAACGTAAGAATATGTTACTTGTTTTTTTAAAAAATCTTATTATTATGTACGCTCTCATCGCCTATAATAATGCATCCGTTTATATATTCACATTCTTCGATTAATGTATCACTCGCAACCATGCTGATCCCACAGTTCTCATTCACACTTATTCACAAATCTTCTTCATTAAAGATAATTGAGGAGCATATATTTACACGACAATTAAATCTTAAAAACATTCATTCAAAAAATAATAAATCCATAGTACATCCAAAGTAATTGTATAAGTCTCCATAAATAAAAAAAAAAGATAATCTACATCCATCTCAAATGTATATAAGTGAAGATCAATTATACATAATTAACATACTACATAAATTAAAAAGAAAAAAATAACATATTAAAGAACAAAAATCTATGTCACCCTGCTTGTATATTTCTTGACAAAAAGAGCTCGATAATTTGTGCTGGGTAGCTTTCAAGAACATGCAGTCCGACCCACGAAGAGGCTGTAAAAGAAATTTGTAAGAAAAACACCACATTATCATTAAAAAATTCATTGTATGAAATTTTCTAAAACACAGCACCTTTAATTACCCATTCCACCTTTTGTTCTTGGATGAAAAAAGAATAACAAAAACAAACCTAAACTTGGTGAAAACAAGATGCTAAAATGCAACAAACATCTAAAAGAGGAGTAACCAGTCACGAAAGTGCCAGAAAAAAATTGGTTCTTGAACCTGAGCAACTCAAAGGAACAACCAGTCATCATGAGAGAACAAGGATAACTAAGAACATTGTGCAGTAAGAGATGCATCTAATCTCAATTCCAAATGAACATAAAGCACACATTATAGAAGGCTCACCAAAATTGTAGGTGATTTTCGAATAAAATACTTATAGTACCAGTATGCCTCATCATCAGCCTGAAACAGAAGTGATATCACATTGTTTTGGACCTTTTAAACCTAGAGAGGGAAATGCCACCACTTTATGGCGAATGGGCTTGTACAAAAAAAATAGCAATACTGACTTAGAAGCGACTTAGAGATGCCATAAAAAAATCCAGTATGGAGAATTCACTTAAACTTACCTTGCTTGCATGCACACCCAGGGCAGATCGAACTTCTAGCCATGCGTTGACCGGTTGTTACATGCTGCATAAGCACTTGCAATGAAATATTTTGGACCAAAAGAGTGCAGAAGATGGGAAATGAAAACAAGTAAGTCCAGGCATACAAGGCATGTCTGAAACTGAGATGGACGCTTACATTTTTTTTTTTGAAAGTGATGGATGCTTACATATTAGGACATAGAACACTCAAAATAAGCTACATCCACATGTACGTCACTCCCTAGTTATATATTGCAAGATACATAAAACCAATTCCCTTATGTTACATACTTGCAATTTTGGATCATAAAGTTAGAGACACTACAAGTCAACTAATAGCGACTTAGCTCGAAGATTAATGTTACAGATATACATATATCTTACAGTTTGAAGCCTTTGGATATTCCTTTCGATTTTTCATGCCTCTACGAGAGTTCCCATTTCTTCTCAGTGGATGCGCTTGGACATGGGAATCAGAGATGTAAAGTGTTAAGAAGAAAGTTTTCAATAATGCATGCATGGATAAGTGCTGAGGTGAGCTCCATCAGGTAGGTCGTCCAAGTATGTGGGGGCACAAATGTGGGCATGCCGCATGCAACATAGGGGTGCACATCAATTGTGCTTGGCCATGGGCTTAATTAATGGACTCTACAACAAACATCTAAAGAATCTCTTTGGGAGATAAAAAAGGCCCGTCATTTATATGTAAAAACTCCTTGAAATCACAAGCAGTTCTAAAGAAAATGCAGTCAGCAAATCAGGTTGACTTGGCCTATCTTGAAATCACTAACATAATCTGCACTACCACGATGAACGATGCCCATAGACGAGTCCATCAAGTGTGTTATGAAGTGCCTGTTGTAAGAGACGGCCAACCATACCCAGAGACATGCACTAACCCACCGCAATAAACAAATAACATAAGTCGTCGTGGGCCCAACATTATTACTGGAAACAACAGAAAGAAATCACTTGAACCACCATATATACATACAATGTTTGCTCCTGTTAGACAATCCATGCAGCAACAGGGAGAACTTTCATCCAAACACACCTTATGAGAACACTGCCATGCTGGTCACTAAAACTAATGTCACTGAAGGCATGCAGTACATTACATAAAGTCTGTTTGAAAATGGCATCGGGAGATCTGGAATTCTATAATAATGATAGGAAGAAGCTAACATTCAGTAAAAATCTGGATTGCATGGTTAAACTACACAAAATTGGCATCAAGCTTCAAGATCAATGTTATCGTAACCGAATCGGTATCTCAACTGGTCAATGAGCTGGTTCGGTTCAAACCGGTTGGACCGTTCAATCGAACCGATTTGAACCGTGACGTCATCGTAATATTGATAGATGGTCCGATCCGATTTTATAACCCAAGATAATAAGAAATAAGATATAATAATTAAAATAAATAAACATACATGTATAATTATTAGTCATGATTACGTAACTATACAAGTAAAAAAATAACAATAACATGGTTAAATAAACTAACCTTAAAATTTTTTAATATTTCATTGGTCTTCACTCTTCACAATTGATATCTATACTCTTTTAAATATTTAAACTTTAAATATATTTAAAATAAAATGATAAATAACAACAAATCAATAATAATAAGATAATTTTGTTCACACATACGTATAATTTTGAATATCTAAAAAATTTTATGTTTACTTTTTATATTTTTTTATTTTAAAAGATGAATTGGGTCGGACCGGTTCGGACCGGTTTACCGATCGAACCGCGGTTCGTCCGGTTCTTTAACATTAGACCGGACCGGCCTTAATCGAACCGGTTCTAGGACCGGTTCACGGTCGGACCGGTTCGACCGACCGGTTCGGCTTTCCTCCGACCCGAGCTTCAAAGAATACTGTTCTCCGGCCATTGAGAATAAAGGGGGATTATTTCTTCATCCATTATCCATGTGTTTTGTGATGTTCTTCATGGTTTATACTTTGATCTAGGCATGTGTTGAGAGTATATATTTATTTTCCGAACATAGAGATATTAGTGTGTGTGACCGTTTGTGTATACGGTCGTGGTTGATCGCCTGCGTGCGGTCGTGTGTGTCGTTGTGCTGCGGTTGTTGCAGCGCGCGCGCGCGTGTGTGTGTGTTGTGATCCGGTCATCAGATCGTGTGTGTGTGTGTGTGTTGTGATCGGGTCGTTGGATCGTGTTGGAGACCGAGTCTCCGTGTGTGTGTGTGTGCGGGCGTCGTCCCGTGTGTGTTTGGAGCGTCGTCTCTGTTTTGAGGATTTATCCCCGAGTGAAGCCTCACCGGGTTTGGTGAGGGGTGGACGTAGGGAGCCCGTCGTGGTCCCGAACCACCTTAAAAATCCTTGAACATTGTGGTGTGCCTTGTGGTTTGATTTTGTGGATTATATTTATGTTTGTGTGATCGCGTGAGAACGAAGAGATTGAACGTCACCGCGATCCTCTCTTCGATCCGCTCCACTTTCTCTTCTATCACGATCACAAAAGCCTCCCGGATGTAGATGATATCATCGGATTTCTTCAGCTCTACTCCTTTCTTCCCTTTTCCTTCTTCCTTGACCTACAAGATAGAAAATATTAGCACACTTAGGGTTACAATCTCCCAAATTCGTAACTCCTATATAGGCCTGTTGTGACTCCTCTGTGTTGATGGTGTTGACATGTAACTTTACTTCATATGGCAACACATTGTTTTGATTGATTGGCAACACTGTTTATGTTTTGATGAAATTACTCTTATCAGATTGTCTGTGTGTTATGCATTTTATCTTGTTTTCACACTGAACACACACTCAAAGTCTCACAGTCTATACATTACCTGCTAGAGTGAAGTCTGTACAGCCGAAGCACATATATCAAGTCTATACTTTGAAGCTACTGTGCAAGTCCACACATTGGCCTTCAGGCTTGAAAGCCTGTACATTGGACTGTGTCAACTCATTGCATTGACATACACTATTGCATCAACTCATTACATTGACATACACTGTTGTGTCAACTCATTGCATTGGCCAAGTCTACACATCAACACTGTAGCTTGCTTAGCTCAAGTCTATACATCCGTTTGCACAGCACATGAACTCTATACATTGCACTGTTCATGCACGGCACAGCAAGTCTGCACAACGTCCGTCTCATTTAGCATCTAAGGCAAGTCTATACATTGGAAATTGAAGTGTGTACATTGAGCGTCTCAATGAGCGTCTCATATAAGTCCATACATTGGACTGTAACATGCATTTGTCAATGGCATCTAAGTCTGTACAGTGGACTGTCTTCCTTAGCGTCTTGATCTTCCAAGTCTATACAGGCTTCTGGTTTGTAAAGTCTGTACATTGCATTCATCAGTCGTGAAGTCTATACATCGCTTGCCTTCATTCGAGTCTCATGAAGTATGTACATCGTGCATCAGTTCTAAAGTCTATACACTATCTTCAGATGATGACAACAATGAAGAACAGGGTCGACGCTGGGAGTTCAATGCGTCCACGCTTCAGTTGAAGAGGATTTCAGAGCTTCACCTGGCTGCGTCAACTCCATGCTACAGCAGCGTCGACGCAGTAGTTAATGAGGTAGAGTCCATAGCTCACTGGAATACTGCAGTGCGTCAACGCCATTGCAAGACAGCGTCCACGCAGCAATTGAGTCTGATATACATTCAGCTCTGGAACACCACTGCGTCAACGCTATGGATTAGCAGCGTCGACGCAGCACGGTTATCTGTCGAAGACCTTGATCACTGGATTGCCGATGCGTTAACGCAGCTGGCTGATGGAGTCAACGCATCAGACTTGAGTTTCGTAGGAAGAAGATATCAGAAGGCTACGTCAACTCCTTGGAGCAAGAGGGTTGACGCCATCTAATTCCAGTTGCTGAGCACGTTAAGGTGATCCCACCTTCAGTCGTCAACTGCCACATCAGTCACAAGGGGATAAGCTTTCGTACCTTCCACCACTCCATTGGTGTCTGGCACGTGATCCCAGGAGGACGAGGTGTGCAGATGCTGACACGTGGATGGAATTATCTCGAATCTGGCGAATTCATTTGGGCGGGAAAACGTGGAAGCCACGCGCCCTTATCCACCTACTGCTGCTGCTGCTATATATATAAGTCTTCATCTTCTGTTGAAGGCTGATCGAAGTTGGCGAAGTATATACATCCAGCCTGAAGCAGCAGCCACCGAGATCCACAGTGAGAGGAAGAAAAGCAGAGAAGAAGAAAAGGAGAGAAGAAGAAAGTGAGAAGAGATGAGTTGAGAGAGCTATATGAGAGCTTGTGAATCAGTCTCTTGGTCCAGTTACCAGAGCTGATATTGCTCAACTTTGAGCTACAGTCGTTTTGATTTTCTTCCATTCGATTGTGTTTTTCTTGCTTTTCAGTCTTTGTTATTTTCCTTTGAAAACTCTTGTTCGATCAAGCTGTTAGTCAGCGGTTTCAAGCTGTGAGGTAGCGGGTTGCAGAGGTGTTACCTCCGGTCGGCTAAGCTGTAGTGCCCAGCAGAGCAAGCTGTGAAGCTCAGCTGTTGTAGAGGGTGTTCCTCTGGTCGGGATAAGCTGTAAGTCCCAGCCGTTGTTGGCAAGCTGTAGAGCCCAGCAGATTGAAGTTGTGTATCAGCAGTAATCCACATTCGAGTTGAATGTGGGGTGGACGTAGGTCGGATTGACCGAACCACCTAAAAGTCTTTGTGCCTCTCGTGTGTTTGATTGCTTGTTCAGCAGATCTTGTGTGTTTCATTCAGTGCATTGGCTATGTTCGTTTAGTGTTCTTCTAATTTCGCATTTGATTCTAGGCCTAATTTTTAAATAGCCAGTTGATCTATTCACCCCCCCTCTAGATCCACATCCTGTGGTGATAGAGCCTTCCATCTAACTTCAACACTTGGTATCAGAGCTAGACTCTTCTACAGGGACTTACCGCCCGAAGAGGATAAGCACAGATGGACGGAAGAGGGATGATAGCTGAAGGACACTCCACATCCAAGCCCCCGTACTTCGATGGAACCAACTACGCATACTGGAAGCACCGTATGCAGGTATTCTTGAGGGCTAAAGATTATGAAATTTGGAAGGTGGTTAGCAAGGGATCTTTCGAGCTGTCCCCAAATGAAGATGTATGGACCAAGGAAGAAATTAGAAGGTCCACGCTCAACTGGAGTGCAATCAATGCAATCCAGTGCTCTCTGCATCCCACCGAGTTCTCACGAATATCTGCCTGCTTCTCAGCGAAGGAAATGTGGGATGCACTTGAAGTCATCTATGAGGGGACTTCACAAGTCAGATAGACTAAGACTAATCTACTGGTTTCAGAATACGAAGCTTTCAAGATGAAGCCTAATGAGACGATCAAAGAAATGTATGCTCGGCTGACTATTATCACAAATGGTCTCAGAGGCTTCGGGAAAAAGTATTCTGAGTATGATGTAGTCAGGAAGATCTTGCGATCCTTGACTCCAATTTGGCACACCAAGGCCACAGTTATGGAAGAGTCAAGAGATCTGCACAATACTAAGGCAGATGAGCTGATCGGATCTCTAATGACTTATGAGATGAATATGCCGAAGATAGAGGAGGCTGATAGAAAGAGGAAGCCTATAGCTCTGAAGGCTGGTGCTAGCAGATCCAGTCGATCCAGCCCCAACGGATCATCAACTGAAGAGAGCTTGTCTGAAGAAGAAGTGGCAAATGCTGATATTGCCATGATTACTAGGGAATTCCGGAGATTTCTCAAGAAAGAAGGAAGAAGATTCAGCCGAAGAAATCCAACAGTGGCCGCCGAGACACAAGGTATAAATCAAACCCTGTAAAGAAAGCTGAAACTAATGTTTGCTATCAATGTAGGAAGGCGGGTCACTTTAAAGCTGAATGTTCGACAAATCAGAACCTCAAGGACAAGTCCAAGAAGAAGAACACAAAAGGGAAAGCTATGGTGAGTACATGGAGTGATGAGTGTAGACACGCCATTCCTGACGTCTCCTGAGAAAGTCTCATATTACTATACGACGCCCCGCGGCGGATTTCGCATTTTGAATCACTTGAGTGCTTCCTTTTCTTGGGTCTTCTTCTACCTTTTTTGGTATCCGGAATTGTCTCGTCGCAGCATTCGGACGGCATCAACACCAGTCAGACGCATCGGAAGGTCCCGAAACCAGGAAGGGTGCCTATCAGGGAGCTGCCGACGCCTTTTCAGCGGACCCGGGGGGGGGGGGTCTTAATGGAGGCGTCCAGGCCCCTGGACGCCTCCATCATTTTAATTTATTTTTTAAGATAAAAATACATAAAAATATATATATTTATGGAGGCGTCCAGGCCCCTAGACGCCTCCATGAAAACAAATATAAAAAATATATATGCCAGTTGGCATAAAAAACAAAACAAAAAAATAATAATATATTTTCTTGGAGGCGTCCAGGCCCCTGGACGCCTCCATCAACTCCCTCACGGGCGCCGCCCACCGAACGATGGTTTGTCGTGTGTGAAAGTATCCAAATTTTGGAGACGTCCAGCCGACTGGACGCGCCCATTTCCAAATCACGGGTCGCCGCTCCAAAACCACGCGTTATGTTAAACTGCGTGTGACTTTCGGTGGAGTTCGGTGGGACTTATGGAGGCGTCCGGGACCCTGGACGCCTCCACGAAAATATTCAAAAAAAATGAATAAAAATAGAATAAAATATTACTTCGGCCCTGATGGAGGTGTCCAGGGTCCTGGACGCCTCCACCCTCCGGAGCCCTATAAATATAGGCCCACCCCCTCAGTTCTGGAGGAGCTTCTAAGAGATCCGATAGGCTGCCGGAGCCCAGAGGCTACCGGAGTCATTTCTAACCCGTGGGGTCTTTTGTAGGTGGAGGTTTTGCCGGCTTCTCGGGTGCCCACGCTCGCGAGAGGAAGGTCGTCTTCATCCACCGCGCTTCCACGTCGTCCCTACGCTGCCGGAGCTCCGCCAGATTTCACCATCGGCACATCCAATAAGCCAATCCTTTCCTTTTCTTCGTAGTTCTTTTGCATTCATCATCTCGCATCCTCTATCCCCCTTCATAAGGGCGCCTCTTCTTATATACTTCTTGCATCCATCATCTCATTTTCCTCCTACTCGAGTCCGAGAGGGGTTTAAAAGATAACACCAACCAGGTGTGAGTCTTGCCATCATTTCGTTATTTTTATCGCAAGGATTTGAGTACTACACCTTCATCTTTCTAATCCACTCGTTACTTGTTTGTCGTTGTTTTGTAAGGGTACCCAAGGAAAGTCCTCTCCATCGGTCGGCCGAAGGGGGAGGAAGAAGCAACCCGCCATCTCCCGCTCTTGAGGTATGCGCGATCACTTTCTTTATTTTGGGGTCTTTTGGCCCCTGGCAATCACATCTTGTTCTCGAGGCCGCGGCGAGTCACTTCCCCAATGACCGTTTAATTTCCCGTTCTTATATTCTCTTTATATTCTGTTATATTCTGCTCATATTCTCGAGGCCGCGGCGAGTCACTTCCCCAATGGCCGTTTAAATTTCCGTTCTTATATGTTATATTCTTATCTATTCATATTCTCGAGGCCGCGGCGAGTCACTTCCCCAATGGCCGTTTAAATTCCCGCTCTTATATTCTCTTTATATTTTGTTATATTCTTATCTATTCATATTCTCGAGGCCGCGGCGAGTCACTTCCCCAATGGCCGTTTAAATTCCCGCTCTTTATATTATCCTTATATTCTGTTATATTCTTATCTGCTCATATTCTCGAGGCCGCGGCGAGTCACTTCCCCAATGGCCATTTCAATTCTTGCTATTTAATTTCTGCACCATTCCCGTCCCCCCCCAGGCCGCGGCGAGTCACTTCCCGCTATGGCCGTTTAACCCCCATATCTTGCTATATTACATTTGTCCCGCTCGCCCCGCCGGAACAATCTCCCGTGGTGGCCCCTTCTCTTTTCTTTTATTTCTGTGTTGCAGCAAACAAAGAGGAGCCCGCGCGCTCCGCGTCTTCTTCGCTCCCCGAACCGCGTGACGTCGCTCACAGATTGGCGATCACGGTGGGACTTCTACTGCTTCCTTTTGGCTACCCTTGCAAGTTCGGCACCGTCCGTGCCTCTCCACCTTGGCGCCCTCGCGCGCCCCCGTTGTGCTCACGGCAGCACTGTCAGTTGTGATTGGTTGGGTGTTCATTATATGTTTGTTATTTCTGTTGTTTTCTTACTCTATATCTCTGTCAGCATTCCATTGCATACATTCATCCCTCTTTTTATATCATTTTTATTTTTTCTAAGGATCACCCTTTCTCAGTGAAGGAAGGACTCTCCGTTTGAGAATTCCTCTCAACGGACTAGAATCTCCTCTACTGGGACCTCCGTAAGTCCCCGACATCGAATAATCTCCTCTTCGTTCACTGGGCTGGTTGTACCATTGAAGTTCCCCGGAGTTAGTCATCCCATTCGTGGTGAGACGAGAGACCCTAGCTGACACGGCGATGAAACAAAAATAAACTAGGGTCCCTATTTTGTGTGAACTTCGGATCTAGCTAAAAACAAAAAAAATCATCAAAATCAAAACACAAAAAAGGCGTAAAAGCATCCACTTGTTTGATAATCTCTGCTACCTGCTTGCTAGTGTATATTTTTGCGTTCTGGGAAAACTGTGAGCATGGCTCACGAGTCTTTTGAGGAGAATCACCCTAGTCGTGGTTTGTCAGCCGACCCGCGAGTCTATGCTATGGACTCGGGTCCTTCTCATGAGCTCTCGCATGAGGTGCAGGTTATTGCCGGGGACACGGTCCCACCACATGATATCTCTTCCTTACTGGGCGTCCTCGCCAACACGGAGCTTACCTCTGAACAGGTCCGGACCTTCCAGGCCATTCTGAAGGGGAAATCTGTTTCCCCCACGCCCCAGGAATCAACTCCGGCCATCGCACCTCTCCAAGAGTCAGTGCAGGCCATTCCATCTCCTTCATTGGCGCAAGCCATCCAGTCTCCCTCGCTTCAAGGACAAGTGAGCCAACAACCACCCTCATTCCAGTTCCCGTCACAATCTCAAACTCCCGTTGTTCCCCACATACCACTTCAGCCGGGGCCGACTGCCGGCGGTCCGACAGCTCCCTCTCATTCGGGGTTCCCCCCTCAAGTCTCCGGGAGACAGTTTCTCCCCCAGTGGCAAGTGCCACCTTCACCTCCAGAGGAGCTCGCCCAATCGCTCCTCAATAGGTTCAATCGCATGGATGAGCAGTTTCAAAATCTGAGAAGAATGGTGGACGTGAAAGCCACCCCGGAGGTTGCTTTGCCAATCCTTCCCGTCATTCATCTTCCTCCCTCCGAAATGCCCACGTACCGCAGATACAATGGTACCGGCAACCCCTTCATTCACCTCAAGGATTTCATGTATGAATCCTCCTATTGGCAAAACGATCAGAGGTCCCTGGCATACCTCTTTCGGAGATCATTGGATGGTCCCGCGCTAGAGTGGTTCTATTCTTTGGAGCCCCGCGAGGCCGAGAATTTTGAAATAGTCCAGAGAAGGTTCTTGCAGAAATATAAGGATAGGGTCGGTCCCTCACTCTCCATTACCGACCTAGTGGCCGAAAAGATGAAGCCCGACGAAGATTTTGTCCGCTATGCTGATAGATGGAGGTCTCTGGCGGAAAGAATAAGGGATACCCTCTCCGAGCCCGAACAAGTGAAGATGATTGTGTCTAATGCAACCCCACAGTTCAGACACGTCCTGGCCATGAATAAACTTACTACAATGGCGGAACTCTATGAAAGGGCCCGATACATCCAAACCCAGTTAAAAGACTCCCCCATTATGAACATGTTTGAGTCGCCGAAGCCCAAAGTGGTCAGAAAGACAGGCGCTGGTGTCCCGGGTGGAGCCACAGAAGGGGTCGTGACAAATGAGCAAGTGGGTGCGGTCAACAATGCCAACTATGCAGTCAATCCAAGGCCTCCACAAATGCCCCGACTTCCCCTCCAACCAGGTCCTTTCCCTCTTCGTCCTCCACCCCAAAATAATCCACCCCAGGATAATATGCCTCCATTACGTCAACCCCAGCAACAACAACCACAACCTCAGCAACAACAACCACCGCTTCAGTACAACCAAGTTCCACCCCCGGGGAACTATGGTCCCCAACAGCAACAAAGGAGGCCGGTCGGTCCCAAGAGAGCCTACTATCCACCATTGCCAGAAACCTTAGCAGACATTTTTAATGCCCTCATGGCATCAAACCTACTCGCCCTACCCAGAGAAAGGCCCGTGTGGCCCCCGAATGTTGATACCTCCAAATACTGCGTCTACCACAGGCAGTCAGGACACACAGTAGATTACTGCTTCCATTTCAAAGATTACATCCACGATATGAATGATGAACATCAAATAGATTGGGATGAAATGAGACGATACGTCACCGCTCTCAAGGCTAGGAGACCTCCTCATAGGCCACAGCAGCAGTTACAACAGCAGCAGTTACAACAGCAGCAGCAGCAGCAACCACAACAACAACAGCAGCCTCAGCAGGCCCCACAACAACAGCCCAACATGGGCATAATCCAGAATCCATTACCGGAGCACCAACAGCCCAATCATCAGGTTAACCCCATCTCCTCCTTCCCGGAAGTCGGGAGAGAGCAGGTGTGGCACCCGGAAAGTACCTCCATTCTTTCTACCGCCAATCCTATCATCACGCAACACCCTTGCCTTGCTCGGGTAGCACCTCTCTCTCATCAACCCGCGTCAGTATCGCCTTCACCATTTCCACTACCATTACGCCCTCTCATCCGCACCCCGATCTCCTATCAACCGACACTCTCCACTACGCCTTCACACCCTCTCATCTTCTCTCACTCCCCCACTTTACCATCCACCTCTACCACATTTACCCCTACGCCTTCTAAACCCCTTATCATCCGTCAACCATACATAACCCCGTCTTTCTTCACCATATCACCACTAATGCCTTCAAAACCACTCATTACCCATCACCCACCTCAAAATCATTGCCCTCTTCAAGCCCTACCCACTTCTATTTCGTCTCCACCTCCACCTTCCAGACCCCTTATCCTCCATAATCCGTGTGATATCCCCTCTACCTCCACCATGCCACCACCTAACAAACCCCTCATCAGAATCCATGCTCCTGTCATCACCCCTGCTTCATCAACCATTCCTCCGCCACTCCCCCGCAAATCCTTGTTAAAACCCACTGCTACCCCTACAGAGGTACAAAAGCAGCAGGCGATGGTGCTCAGGTGTGGAAGGATTTTCCACAGTGTTTTCCCCCACAACAGTCAGAATCCTGAGCAATCTCAGCCAGAGAAGGATGATGGAGAACAACCAGAAAGGGCTATCCCTGGAACACAGTATGATCTATTGAAACACTTGGACAAGACACCTGCTCGGATCTCCATCCTGGAGCTACTTCAAAGATCCACATCCCACCAGGCCGCCTTGATGGAATATCTTCAAAAAGTCATGGTTAATGAGGACCTCCCCGTGGAGAAGATTTCGACCGTCCTGACCCCAACAGACACACAACTGGCCATCATGTTCCACAACTATGAGCTCGCTCCCAAGGAAGTTCGGAAATATGCATTGTGCATTTCAATAAAAATTAATGGGGTATCCATAAACCCGTGTCTTGTGGACACGGGTGCGTCCATAAATGTGATCTCCATGGACACCCTTCAGTTGTGTGGGGTCAACGAGGAACAAATAAGACCTTCCTCGATCACGGTCACGGCTTATGACAATAGCAAAAGGCCGCCGCAGGGGATGATTATTCTGAAGGCAGAACTAGGCCCCATGTCAATTCCCACAGAATTCCATGTCCTCGACATAGACCCCACATTCAAGGCTATACTGGGTCACCCTTACATCGAAGCCATGGACGCTGTGCCTTCCACCAACCATCATTGCCTGAAGTTTCCTTACAATGGGAGGATTATTAAAGTGGTCAGTACACCTGTCCTTCACACAGTGGATGCTATCAACACCTCTCTGCCCTCTGTTTGGCCGTCTCATCGGCCCATATTGTCATTACTGGACGTACGTGATTCATCTCACGTTCCACTAGCACCAAAGGAGCCGGTCAGGACAACCGCAACATCATATCTCCCTTTTCACTCCAAAGGGTGGGAGATTATGAGGAACATCGACTACCAACAGGGTAAAGGTCTGGGCGCACAGTTACAGGGTAGGCTCAAACCGCCAAAGGAAATTATGCAGAACCGCAGGTTTGGCATAGGCTTCAAAGGACCGTTCAAGGCGGATTGGAAGCCCCTCACATGGACTCTATCAAACCACTTCAACAGAGGGCCCGTTGTTCAGATGGGAGATTACCCACGAGAAGCATATGGGACATCACATGCTGTATATTTGGCTGAAAAATGTCCGAGGATCACCAAAAGAGGTAAGATCAAAGATCCGGAATGTGAGTGGAACAAATGGTTCGACATACGGGACATTTCCGTTGCACTGGAAAGGATGTTCTCGTCTCCGCAGCTTGAAGGACCACCATTGATCTCTGAAATACCAGAGAATATTACCACTCTTGCCAAGGTTCCAAACTATCCTCGTCCTCGCCAGAAGGACCCTGTCATCGACGGATCTTCATTCATCCTCAACATCACCGTCGACGGCTCATTAGCCGCCATCTTCTCCATCCACTCGTCTCAGCCTTTGCTGATATCTTCTTCCTAGGCCAGACAATTGTCTGATGATCTTCCCAGATCCCCTTCTCTGCTTACATACCTACGCGGGCTTCTCAACCCGCGCCAGATCTTCAACCATGATCTGCTCTATGAGCCTCACAATCCTCTAGCCATAACCACTTTTCTCTCTCCTCCAATCTCTTGTCACTGCTTTGTCATTAAAAATGAAAACGAAAAAAAAACGTCAATTTTCAAACTCCCCAACAACACATCTTCGTTGAGGAAACCTCCTACATCTCCCACGGGTGCGTACCGCCCTGCGGACCACCCGTCCAAGGTCCGATGAGCGACTTTTTCTACCCCTCCTCTGAGGGGTCTTCTCCTGTACATTCTACACCATCCTTTTCATCTTCCTCTTCTTCTGTAAATATTGTCAGTCAATCTAGGAATGATAGGCCAAGGGTAGTACCTAGGAAGAAACCCAAGGGTAGGCAGATCCCTCGTCGATTCCTTCTGGATTTAGCCGCCAGGTGTCAGGCCCTTCTTGCCATCCCCCAGTTGTTAGAAAATCCCATCCAGCTACCGGAAATAGAATATGAGGGCGACTGTGCATTTGATGAAGGGTATGGAGTCTACGAGATCACGGATGAAGAATGCCCCACTGAAGATGAGGGTGAAGAATATGAGGATGCGGCGGGCGCATACGCTAGTGGAATGAGGAGATTAGACGAGCCGTCAACCGCCGTAGAAGAATCCACCAAAGAAGTCAACTTGGGAACTGAGGAAGACCCTAGGATCATCCTCATAAGTGACAACCTACCACCCTCTGAAGAAGAGGCATTAATTGAGGTTCTCACAGAATATAAGGACACGTTTGCATGGAGCTACGAGGATATGCCGGGTCTAGATTCAACCTTGGTCGAACACCGTTTAACCCTAAAACCAGGGACCGTCTCGGTAAAACAAAGGTTAAGGCGTTTCCACCCTCAGATGGCTTTGAAAATGAAAGAAGAGGTCGATAAGCTCCACAAAGCCAGGTTCATTAGAGTCGTTCTTTATCCTCAATGGGTGGCGAACATTATCCCGGTCATGAAAAAAGATGGGAAAGTCAGGATTTGTATCGACTTCCGGGACCTTAACCGCGCGTGTCCAAAAGATGATTTTTCCTTACCTCACATTGATGTGTTGATTGATAACACGGCAGGCTACGAAACCCTCTCATTCATGGATGGATTTTCAGGATACAATCAAATTCGTTTGGCAGAAGAGGATCAGGAAAAGATGTCATTCACTACCCCTTGGGGAACATATTGTTACGTGGTCATGCCGTTCGGATTAAAGAATGCTGGAGCTGCTTACCAAAGAGCGATGATGGCCATATTTCATGACATGATGCACATATATCTGGAAGTGTATGTGGATGACTTATTGGTGAAATCAAGGACCAGGATGGAACATCCAGAAGTTTTGGCTAAGGTCTAGCAGAGGTCAAGGGAGTTCCAATTGAAAATGAACCCGAAAAAGTGTGTGTTTGGTGTGTCATCGGGTAAATTGCTGGGGTTCATTGTGAGTAAAAGAGGGATTGAGATAGATCCCGACAAAGCTAAGGCCATCAGGGATATGCCGCCTCCCAAGAATTTGAGGGAAGTCCGAGGTTTAATCGGGAGGTTGCAGTTTATTCATCGGTTTGTGTCCCAACATTCACAAAGGTGTAGACCTCTCTACGAGTTGACCAAGCCAGGAGTAGAATACCACTGGAATTCTAAATGTCAGAAAGCTTTTGAAGGGTTGAAAGAATATCTGGCTAGTCCACCCGTTCTCATTCCACCCAAACCAGAAAAACCTCTGATCCTTTACGTCTCAGTCTTGGATGACTCTGTGGGAGCCGTCCTCGCACAAGCTGATGAAGAAGGCAAGGAACGGGCAACCTATTACTTGTCCAAACTTCTCAATCCCTGTGAGCAGAAGTACACCGTCATGGAGAAAACCTGTGCTGCCCTCGTTTGGGTAGTGCAGAAATTGAAGCACTACTTCTTGGCTCATGAGGTCCACTTGATTGCTCGAATGAATCCTATCAAATTCCTTCTGGAGAAATCCGTCCTTACGGATAGGCTAGCACGTTGGCAAAGTTTTCTCTCTCAGTTCGACATCACCTACATCCAGCAAAAGGCGATTAAAGGCTATGCCATAGCCGAGCATCTCGCTCACCATCCTCTTCCCAAGATCGATCCCGTCCAATCAGAGTTTCCAGATGAAGAACTAATGTCCGTCAACCAATCAGATGAGCCAATGTGGATGCTATATTTTGATGGAGCTCTGAATTCTGAAGGGAGAGGAATCGGCGTCGCCCTCCTGTCGCCTGAAGGCCTCACATTCCCATTGGCATACCAGCTCAAATTTCCAGTTACCAATAATATAGCCGAATATGAAGCTCTTCTAGCTGGCCTAGAACTCGCTCATTCTTTTCGTATCACTGAGTTACGAGTCGTAGGTGATAGTCAACTCATCCTTCGCCAGGTGCTCACTAAATATCGCACTCGCGATCCCAAACTCAAGCCATACCAAGAACTCACTGCTTCCTTTGCCAAACTGTTCACCAAATTGATTTTTGTTCATGTCCCTCGTCACCAGAATATTCTCGCCGATGCCCTCGCCTCGTTGGCATCATCCATAAGGTTCCCTCTAGGAAGATGGTTTGAGTCCCTTTCCATCTACAAACTTCACGTCCCTGCAATCGATGATGCTTCCTACGTAAATATCAAAGACAGGATAGCAAGGAAGATCCTGCAGGAAGATATCCTTGAGAAGAGGGAAATCATGTTGGCAGAGGCCGAAGAAGAACTGGCTGATGAAGAGAAACCATGGTTCTATGAAATCATCAAATACTGCCAAGATCAGTCTTATCCTGAAGGGGCCACCACAGAGGACAAGAAAGCCATAAGAAGGGTGGCTCAGAAATACACATTGGTTGGAGGTCTACTCTATAGGAGGAGCCTTACTGGTATTCTGTTAAGATGTCTTGGTGATGATGAGGTTTGGAAATGTCTAGAGGAGACGCACTCGGGTGTGTGCGGTGGCCACGTGAATAGTCAGATGCTCGCCAAGAAGATCATTCGCCAAGGCTTTTATTGGCCCACTATGGAAGAGGATTGTGCTGTCTATGTCCGTAGGTGTGTCAAGTGTCAACTTCACGCCGATAAAATCCATTCACCATCTTCCTCACTTCATCCAATATCCTCCCCGTGGTCTTTCTCCATGTGGGCATTCGACATCATTGGTCCCCTAGGTGATCCTAATTCCCTCACCAAGCAGAAATATTTCATCCTTACTGTGACGGAATACTTCACCAAATGGGCCGAAGCCGAAGCTTACACGGAAATCAAGGCGTCAACAGTCTACAAGTTCATCATGAAGAACATCCTCGCCAGATTCGGTGTCCCAAGCACAATCGTCACCGACAATGGGCCACAGTTCATTTCTCAGGACCTACAGGACCTCTGCAAAAGGTACGCAATTGCATTGCATCATTCATCGCCTTATTACCCACAAGGTAACGGCCAAGCAGAGGCCACCAATAAAACATTGCTCAAAATCATCAAAAAAACCTGCGAGTCTAGTAAGTTTTCAGACTGGCCAGAAAACTTATCGAAGCCCTATGCGCCTATCGCACTTCAATCCGTACCCCCACCGGGCAGACTCCATTTGCCCTTACTTATGGTATGGAAGCGGTAGTCCCGTACGAGACTCTGATCCCTTCTCTCAGGGTACAATTGGATGAGGAATTTTCCCTCGACGATCGTCGTAATTCACTCCTCGCCCAGTTGGAACTCTTGGATGAGAAGCGGCTGGCCGCTGTCGAACACGCGCGTGTGTATCAAAATAGACTCGCTCGCTTTTACCAAAAGAAAGTCGTTGAGAGAAAATTCAAAGTCGGTGAGATGGTCGTAAAAAGAAATTTTGTCAAACATGGAGGGCCGCGTTCTAAGCTCCAACCCAATTGGGAAGGACCATATGTAATTCAAGCCGTGTACCCTGGCAACGTCTGCAAGCTAATCAACGCCGAAGGGACCGAGTTATCCCACCCTTGGAATGAGATTTATCTTAAGAAATACTACCCTTAGCACAAAACAAAAAAAATGATGAAAAGATAAAAAAACATCAAAAACAAAGAAATACCGAAAACCACTAAAAATATGGAAAATTCAAAATGCCGATGCCTGGCAGTCACAATGTAGTTAAGTCCCTACATCTAACCTTCATGTTAGGATAGGGCCCTTTAAGGCTTGGTAGGCACCGGGTCTTGGTTTGCCAGAACCGTGGAGATCCCTGTCCGGCCACGTCGGCCTATGCTCGCTCGAAGGAAGCTAACATGTGCTCACTTATGTATTTTATTCAAAAAAAAGTCGGTAGCATCACCTACGGTGGGGCCCCACCCAGAAGATCTCCGGAAGCTGTAATCTTTATTCTTTTCTCTTCAACCAAATGAGACAGTCGGTGCCCTTAAAACGCTGAGCATGAGAAACCGAAACTCAAACCCCTAAGGCAAAAGTTGGATCCATTTCCTCGAGCATCGATCAGAGCACGAGAAAAGGGCAGTGTCCCCGCAGGCATACGAAAGGGAGCCCACAAACGTCAAACGACTGTATCTCCCTCACAAAAAGAAATACAAAATCAAAATCAAGAGCCTGGTCGTGACCGTGCCTGATGCGATAAATGGAACCCCTCAAAGCAAAAGTTTGAATCCACAAAAGGGGGGGGGGGCTATGGAATGTAAATGCTCGAGATTTGATCCGAAGTTGTCCGAAAGGAAAGAGTTAATGGGCCCTTATTCGCTCGTCGGGTTAACGGCTTTGCCGGTCCTCTCAGGAGGTTTATCCCTTACACTCTTCCTTCTCCCTCTAAAGATGAAGGTTCGATGGAGTTTCTGAAGGGTGAAAACTGCCTAGGGTCTGCGACCTTATTTTAATATACACATTTGGTTGCCTACTTTGAAAAGTAAAAGCTATTGCTGCGAAGGAGTCTCCGTGTTTCTGGCTGGTCAAGACCCCTGTTTACCACCTTGATGTCTTCTTGTTTAACCTTGGGCTTAGGCCAATGCAAGCGCGTCACCTATGGGTGCGACGGCGTCTGATTTCGGGTCAGCGTCGCGCGGTTGGTCATTGGGGTTCCAGGGTGTTCCATCATATACCATCTAGAGTTGTGAGGAAACAGACCCGGGTCGGGCAAATCTCTTACCTCAAACACCTTTTGGGTGAATCCCTGTGGTCGGAAGCGACTGGGAGCCTAAGCATGGCATGGCGGTATTGTCATCAGGGTAAGTCTTAGCCGGCGGGATCATCATTCGAGGGGTCTAGAGGCCCAAATCAACCTAAATGTACACTTAGGATACCTGGGAGGTTAGTAAGAAACCCCTGTTCTCACGTAGGTTAGGTGCCATTTGGGTGCTTGCCTGGCGTTAGCAACAAACAATTGAAATGATAAAAATAATAAAAAAGAAAAAAAAAGAAAATGTACATATTTGCAAACAAAAAAATCTTTTTTATGATAAAACAAAAAAATGCCAAATATAAAAAAGAAAATAAATTAATTTTGCATGATTGCATTTGCGTGCAGCATCTCACTTTTAATACCGCTTGCATTCGTGTGTTTGCCTGTTGCATTTATCATCACCGCATCTTTCCCTTGCCTTCGTTAAATAAAGGCTTGGCCCCTTGACCAGTTATCAAGGACAGTCACAGTGACCATTTGCTTATTGAGCAAGGGGCCAAGTCAGAACAGAAATTCTGATTTGTTTGTTTCAGTGATGTGTGCAGGGATTCAGGCAACAGAAGTAAAGGTGAAAACCAAACAAACCGAACCTTGTATTTTATTCCAAAAACCAAAAAAATTACATCAAGTTCCGCCCTCTCTCTCTGCATTACTCGTCCCACTACTCTCCGGGCAAAACACTCTCAAAGGTGCTACCCAACTACGAAAAGCGGTACTCCTACCGCTCTGTACTCCCCTTCCTATTCCCACACCCCGGCGTTGATCCACGGAAGCAGCAGAGAAGCTACCAACACGAAAGCCACGCTCTCGTGCTCTTTGGTAGCGCTCCTCACCATCTCTCAGCCATTGTTCAGCAAGACCAAGGCTGGTTCGGAGTTCGAACAACTGGGCCTCCATGGCCCTTCGTTCCTCCCTTTCAGTCAATCTGTTGGCTCTTTTTCTCTCTGCGTCTCTTTCTCTCTCTGCCCGTTCTCTCTCACGGTCTTCCCTCTCCAACTGGAGAGTGATCCTCAGTTCCATAGCATCCCTGGAAGAGTCGTCATCTGGACAACGCTGCAGTTCCCCCTCCAGCTCTGCTATCCTAGCCGCCCTCTGCGCAGCTTGGGCAAGCACGTCTTCCGTCTCCCTTTCCTGCCGAGTGTACCATCTTAGATACGCGATAAGGCGTAAACAAAGAGAACTCAACACTGAAACTTTTACCTGTATACAGAGCATCCCTTCTGCCTCCGCAGCACGCTGCGTGACGTGAGCAAGTTGCTCATGAAGCAAGTCAAGTTCTGAGGTGGGAATCCACAAGCTGGAAGAGGCACCACCTACTCCCATCGCTGGGGAAGCCGCGCCAATCTGAGCATGCTACGACCGCGTGAATTAGCAGCCAATATCTGGAATCTGTGGTTCTAATTAGGAACGCACTGTAGACCTACCAAGGCGCTCGTAGCTCCGCGGGCATCACCCAACCATTGCTCCATCTCTGCCAAGCGAGTTTGTAAATTCGCTATCATGGTATCACGGATATCCTGCAGCCATACGAGTCAGCATTTTCACCAGAAAACCAAAAAGGAGAAAAGAGAAAGGGGAAACCTACCTCCACAAGTCCCCGGGGTTGGAGCCGCTCTGCGTACTTTGTCCTATATAGACGCAAGTAGTCCTCGCTATCCCGCGCATGTGATTCTACAATCGTGCCACCCCGTTGTCAGTCTTCATATTGTTCAGGGAACCGCACGCGCCAGTCAATGCAGGTCGACGGTCCTCGCGTCTTTCTCCCAACACGAGGTGGCGTAGCCGTATCCACCCATTCCTGAGCCAGTCCTAAAGTCCTCATAACCAATCGTAGCCGAAGCGGCTCGATTTCATTCAGGCAGTGCATCCACAGTTCCCGTCCGAACCGGGCACGACTTGCTAGAACCCACGGCTGGTCGGCATCGACCATGTCTGAGTAGGGTCTCCAGTTTACCATCGCTGCAGGGAACTCATGTAGCTCCCGCCTTAGCACCATCAGTTGGTAGGTTAGGGGTGCCGCACTCATGATGGGTTCCCACTGCCTGGCTAGCGGCACCATCGCGGGTCGCCAATGTCGAGCTCTCCCCATGGGGAGGTAATAATAGCTCCACAGCTGCTCGGCGCAGGTCATCAGTACCTTGCAAAAACACAAAATATATACAAAACAAGCAAAACCAAAAATACCTGAATGAATGGTGTGAAACCACTCATAGCCATCTCACGATCCGCTTCTTGGAACAGGCCTGCAAACAAGTGCGCCAGCATGGCAGCTCCCCAGGCGTAGTACCATACTCTTTCAAGGTCTGACAGCAGCTCCAGGAAGCGACATTGGATACCGTCCCCTTTCGAGCTCAGTACCAATCTCCCCAAAAGGAAGAGGAGAAATCTCCTCAAATCTATGTTGCATCTTTCCCAGTTGCCGAAATCTGTGCAGTACACGGCACGGCATCCTATTTCCATCCTTTCCATGAACTCTTCTGAGGATTCATCGTCCCGCCGACGAGTGTCGGTGAGCCCTAATGCATCCATGAGGGACGCCCTAGCTACCGACTTATTTTTCCGACCATCTAGGTCCAAACCCAGTAGCTTCCGAGCACCTTCTCGGTAATCCGCATAAGTGACCCCGGTCACTGCCTCGCCCTCCACCTTCAGGCTTGTGATCCGGACCACATCCTCCAAGCTGGGCACCATGTGCCCCCAGGGCATCAGGAATGCCCGACTCACTGGGTCCCATCTTTCACACAAGGCTTGGATCAGGACCAGGTCGAGCTGGATCGGCTCGATCCGAAGAAAGGCACCAAATCCCATCACGTCTAGCCTGGCCTTTTGAAAATCCGGGAGACCCCTGTATGCGGCCACTGCTAACTCCCATGAAATGTGTGATTTCATCACACTCTGTGCGTGCATAAGAAATGGAGAAGGGTGTTGTCAAGAGGAAGGAAGAAAGAATGAGAAAAGGGCAGGAAAGCTCAGCTTACGAGTTGTGATTGGACCCTTTCGCTAAAGTGCCCTTCGAGGTCCGAAAGCCTCCTGGAACTACTACCACTGGACCTGCTTCTCTTCAAGGAATGGGAAGATTCACCCTCCATCCAACTCTCATAATTTTGAACTCCTCCTCTCCCGTGAGAACTTGTGCTCCTCGAGTTAGCTCTCGATATACCTGGGAGGATAAAAGGGACAAGAATTTATAGAAATGGAAGGAGTGCAGGCCAAGATTACCTCCATCACATTTTATGATAGCCCTCGCGATGAGGCACCTACCATGCGGTCCCGTGTGTCACTTCACCACTCGCACAGGATGATTAATTGGACGAAGAATATGACGACTAGCCCCCTATGTTGTCTAGGGATACCCTATCATGTTTTGGAGGACGTCCGCAAAGTTTGACACAACATCCGGGAAAAGGGACTAGGGCCGTGATGCGGGACGGATGACTCGACCGGGCTAGGACGTACGACGGACACAAGTGCGGCCAGCACTAGCACGTTAAGGCAAGCCAGGCGGCTAGCCACTGTGGTATTCTCCGGGTGGAGACGCCTCTCAATAGCGCTATCTCTTTAGCCCAGCGATCGTCCCTTGCGAGGGAAACGTGGGGATCGCGGCGATTAAGAAACCACCGTCGCCTAGGGTACCGATTTGCGTTCGGTGCTCGATCGGAGCTACGGAACGGGCACTCTCAACTCACTAGCACGGTGATTTAGATACAAGCTAACGGCCCTAATCTTAAAAACGTATCAATATAGAATGTATACTAAATTAGCAATGTGAGAATGGAATGAGCGCGTACCTCCACGTCTAGGCGTGGGGAAGAATTCCCGGCCGTTTTCCGAACAACCCCGATATACAAATGATTTAATTTTACAATTTCAGATCTGGAAACCCACTCCACACAGGGAGGTAAAGGGTTACAAAATGATGTTTGGGGGTTGCTGGGTCCCGGGTTGACGGGCAGCAAGCAACGGAGCCGAGGAAGGCGAGCTGGAGCCGAACGAGCGCGCCGAGGGCGAGTCGACTTGGTTCTGTCCACACCGGGCACCCTGTGCAGCGATCTTCCGACGACTATAACTCCTAGCCACGACGTCTGATTGGGGTGCCGTTTGTTGGAGAATGACGGTGACTGGACATAGTTTCTTCACTCCAGAGGGCGCATTTAGATCCTTTCAGATCTGGGTGCAGCAATGATTTCTTTCAGCGTCTGATTTGGTGTTCATAGAACTGCACAGACAGACAAATAAATGGTGGAAAAAGGGTTGTCGATGTCAAAATGGAACTCCGTCTGTGGGAGGTTGTTGGTGACGTCCATAGGAACAAATCCTCTGAAGACTTCTCTCTCAAATATTGGCTAGATGAGGCGGGACAGATGTGGGAAGTCGCCTCTGGATCTGGACTGAGTCTGTTCAGATCTTCTTGCGCGACCTCACGAGAATTGACGTCACGGACAGCACAGACCTTGAAATGCAACGAAACCAGAGGCAACGTGAAGATGACTTGCAATACTTTAATTGATCTTCAGACACCAGCTCCTGATCATATCGTGGTTGGGCTGCATAAGTCGAAACACAGTCAACCTTAGATCTAGACTGCACTCTGGGACAGATCTGCGCGTCGCCACAAGAAAAATCACCGCCGGTGCTCCCGAACTCCAAACGGCATCAAACCAGTGCTGAATTCTTGCAATCTTGTAGTAGTATCAAGGATAAATCGGAGGGAACAAGATGATAAGAGGGGGATGGGAAGAGAAGGTCGAGTCCATGACCAGATTTCTGGGAAATTCACACCAAGGGAAAGGGCAATAGAAAGAGGGAGAATCACTCTCTTAACAATTTTCTTTCAACAAAATATCATTAGCCTCTACATATACAACGTACAAGTCTTTAAATAGGTATTACAAGAGCTATAGAGGGCTGGGGGGATGCGTGGGATACCATAAGGGGGGAAGGGGAGGGAGCCCATTACAACTTGCCAAGTGGTGAAAGTGAAAGGGGGGGCAAGGGGACATGTTGGCTGCCTACCTTTGCCATTCAAGGTAAAAGGGGGGTAGGTTGGCAGCCAATTAACCTTGACCAGCAGCCATTTAATACCACATGTTGTGAATGGAGAGAAGAAAGAAGAAAAAAGATAATTTCCTAGCCTAATAGGACAAGAAAGGGGGCGCCCCCCATTTTGGGCCTTGAATGGGCCATTTTGGTCATGGCTAAGCCCACTCATCCTTCTAGGAATCCAATATGGCTTAAGGCCATTCTCCTCTAGTTGGCCCATGTATGAAGAGCCCATATATGGCCTATGGATCCATCCAAATGGACCAAGGCCTTTCCTTTCTTAAGGAGAATGGTAAAGGGCCTTAGCCAATTAGCCTTGTAAGAGGCCTATAACCAGCACAATATGAAAACCTACATATAATGTGACATTACAAGCCCAATTTAATGCTAAAAAAGGTCCAATTTGAAGCCAAAGTGTCCCCAATTTGAAGGGAAGTCGATGTAGTCAACTTGATGCTCCGCGTATGGCACCGTCGGTTCGCCGACGTGTCACGTGATCGCCCTGGTGTCCGCACCAATTCTCCCCGGGTGGGAGGAACTCGACCCCGTCGAGTAAGGGTCCCGAAGCTTGCATTCTCCGCATGTGATCAAGGTGTTGGTCATCGTGGGGCATCCTCGCCAACGCACTAGGATGTGTGGATATGCGCCATTCCTTGTGGTGATCACCTGCTCATCCAGTATACAATCTATACGCATGCGTTGAGGCTGGAAGAGGTGGACTCTCGGGTGGTGTATCACTCACAATAGAAGGAGAAAGCCCAAAGCTCACTAGGGATCACCGCGGGTTCCAATATGCTACCAGATCTGAAACATGGAACGTCGAACTATCACCATAGTCACCCGGTAGTTCAATATCGTACGCATTCGGACCCACTTGTCTCTTGACCCGGAAAGGGTGGGGATCGTGGACTTAGAGTGGCTTTCGGTCTCCGGGAGGAAACCAATCAGGTATGACCCTGACCTAGACGTACTCTCTCTTTGAATCCACGAATATGTAGCATGCATCAGCTACCTCCTTATATGTGCTTGACTGGCCTTTTATTGACACGACTTAATGCAAACCATATGAAAGAAAACAAACCATAGAAATAAACACACACACTTGAACTTAGACAAACCTATGGTGATGTAGACCATGCATATGCAATGGTGGACCAGGGCACCCGAATATGTGCCATGCATATACTAGATGTACTCGATGCTTGACGGAATGGACGATTCCTAGACACCCTAAGATGTACCAATCATGCATTGGTGACCTATGGGATTTGGGTGGGGAAGGACTAGGAGATCCAAAACTACCTTCGTCATCATCCCTAGATGTAGAGACGGCTTGCCGAATAGACCGAGGGGTATAGGTGGAATAGTGAACTCCTTGGAAGAGGTGGAGGGAATGTGATAGCTCGGGAGCTTCACTAGTGGAGGGGTCAAAAGGGTCAAAGAAGGTATGACCCCGGGAGATGGGTTCCTCCATGACACGGTCCCAATCGTGAAATTCTTGAAGGTGTGAATGCTCACCTTCATCCGTCATAGTGAACGGGACAATGGTCATGTGAAGAAAATAAACTTCCTCCCTCGGGCAAAAGGAAATGAAGTCGGACTCGGCCGGCATCGGGAGGAGTAGAAGAATCTCCGTGGTGACACACCCCACGGTGCACACGGAGGTAATGGATCCTAAGGCCGGATGGGTGAAGCTAAGACTAGCGGGTTGGTCAAAGCCTCGGGCCAAAAGATGCGTCAACTCCCATTGTGAATCTAATCTCATAATAAGGTCATCCAAAGTATCGACATGGTGACTAGATCGAAAAGTTGTGTGGTAGGAGTTGACGGACACCAAAGGTAGGGTAGGGTCCATAGACGGGTAAGGGAGCGGGACCAAGCCATCCTTGAGCCAACTAAGAAGCGGCTCGGCTATGTATAATGTACCCGTTAGAAATACGGGTGGCTCGGGATGAGGTGGCTCCAAGCGCGAATCCGAAGGTGGAGTGGGCCGCTGGGGCTGGGTGGCTGGACATACGGGGTCCCTAAGGGTGATCTTACCGGGTAGGTATGGTGGGCATAAGGTGCAAGTCCTCTTATCCCAGTCAAGATTGACCTTTCTCTCTCCTAACCACTTTTGCCCTAAAATGATGCATGAACCAGCAAGTGTGCCGATCCTGCACCATGCGCCATCGGTGTAGAGAACAGAGCCGATCCTCTTATAGAACTCAACACAAGCAAAATCACCATCGCGGACAATCTCGCCTGTCTTGGAGAGAGACTCCACGATGTCAAGAGAAACCCAATTATCCGACTCCCTATCGGTGAAATGGAGTTCCGTTGTGGACCCGTTGGGTAGAGCGGCTTTCATAATGAGAGGGGTAAAACCAAAGGCTCGGTCCATGAGGACATTCATTTTGGCCACAAAAGTTGACCACTCGGACGTATGGTCTTGGGGATCGGCCATGGGTAGTGGATATGGACATGCATACACACGGTGACAAGACACTAGACCGACTATGCAAGTTTGGAATGCATGCACACTAAGGACCCTAGACGTAAACCAAGACTCGGTACGTGGCGGAGATAACCGATGCGAAGATCACTTGCACAAGTGTGCGGCCTTCCCGATAGGCATGGCCTAACGTTCGGACAACACCTTTTGATATACCAAGTAAAGGGATGCAATGCGAAAAGACACTCTTTTTTGTGTTTTAAAATAATGATGATCCTAGACTCGACTTAAACCGACTAATGACTCGATGTAAATGACACTCTTTTTTTTTGACACCCTAGACTCAACTCGCTCTGATACCAAATTGATGCGGGACGGATGACTCGACCGGGCTAGGACGTACGACGGACACAAGTGCGGCCAGCACTAGCACGTTAAGGCAAGCCAGGCGGCTAGCCACTGTGGTATTCTCCGGGTGGAGACGCCTCTCAATAGCGCTCTCTCTTTAGCCCAGCGATCGTCTCTTGCGAGGGAAACATGGGGATCGCGGCGATTAAGAAACCACCGTCGCCTAGGGTACCGATTTACGTTCGGTGCTCGATCGGAGCTACGGAACGGGCACTCTCAACTCACTAGCACGGTGATTTAGATACAAGCTAACGGCCCTAATCTCACAAACGCAGTAATATAGAATGTATACTAAATTAGCAATGTGAGAATGGAATGAGCGCGTACCTCCACGTCTAGGCGTGGGGAAGAATTCCCGACCGTTTTCCGAACAACCCCGATATACAAATGATTTAATTTTACAATTTCAGATATGGAAACCCACTCCACACAGGGAGGTAAAGGGTTACAAAAGGATGTTTGGGGGTTGCTGGGTCCCGGGTTGACGGGCAGCAAGCAACGGAGCCGAGGAAGGCGAGCTGGAGCCGAACGAGCGCGCCGAGGGCGAGTCGACTTGGTTCTGTCCACACCGGGCACCCTATGCAGCGATCTTCCGACGACTATAACTCCTAGCCACGACATCTGATTGGGGTGCCGTTTGTTGGAGAATGACGGTGACTGGACGTAGTTTCTTCACTCCAGAGGGCGCATTTAGATCCTTTCAGATCTGGGTGCAGCAATGATTTCTTTCAGCGTCTGATTTGGTGTTCATAGAACTGCATAGATAGACAAATAAATGGTGGAAAAAGGGTTGCCGATGTCGAAATGGAACTCCGTCTGTGGGAGGTTGTTGGTGACGTCCATAGGAACAAATCCTCTGAAGACCTCTCTCTCAAATATTAGCTGGATGAGGCGGGACAGATGTGGGAAGTTGCCTCTGGATCTGGACTGAGTCTGTTCAGATCTTCTTGCGCGACCTCACGAGAATTGACGTCACGGACAGCACAGACCTTGAAATGCAACGAAGCCAAAGGCAACGTGAAGATGACTTGCAATACTTTAATTGATCTTCAGACACCAGCTCCTGATCACATCGTGGTTGGGCTGCATAAGTCAAAACATAGTCAACCGCAGATCTGGACTGCACTCTGGGACAGATCTGCGCGCCGCCACGAGAAAAATCACCCCCGGTGCTCCCGAACTCCAAAGGGCATCAAACCAGCGCTGAATTCTTGCAATCTTGTATTAGTATCAAGGATAAATCGGAGAAAACAAGATGATAAGAGGGGGATGGGAATAGAAGGTCGAGTCCACGACCAGATTTCTGGGAAATTCACACCAAGGGAAAGGGCAATAGAAAGAGGGAGAATCACTCTCTTAACAATTTTCTTTCAACAAAATATCATTAGCCTCTACATATACAACGTACAAGCCTTTAAATAGGCATTACAAGAGCTATAGAGGGCTGGGGGGATGCGTGGGATACCATAAGGGGGGAAGGGGAGGGAGCCCATTACAACTTGCCAAGTGGTGAAAGTGAAAGGGGGGGGCAAGGGGACATGTTGGCTGCCTACCTTTGACATTCAAGGTAAAAGGGGGGTAGGTTGGCAGCCAATTAACCTTGACCAGCAGCCATTTAATACCACATGTTGTGAATGGAGAGAAGAAAGAAGAAAAAAGACAATTTTCTAGCCTAATAGGACAAGAAAGGGGGCGCCCCCCATTTTGGGCCTTGAATGGGCCATTTTGGTCATGGCTAAGCCCACTCATCCTTCTAGGAATCCAATATGGCTTAAGGCCATTCTCCTCTAGTTGGCCCATGTATGAAGAGCCCATATATGGCCTATGGATCCATTCAAACACCAAGGCCTTTCCTTTCTTAAGGAGAATGGTAAAGGGCCTTAGCCAATTAGCCTTGTAAGAGGCCTATAACCAGCCCAATATGAAAACCTACATATAATGTGACATTACAAGCCCAATTTAATGCTAAAAAAGGTCTAATTTGAAGCCAAAGTGTCCCCAATTTGAAGGGAAGTCGATGTAGTCAACTTGGTGCTCCGCGTATGGCACCGTCGGTTCGCCGACGTGTCACGTGATCGCCCTGGTGTCCGCACTAGGCCGTCATTATTGACTTCGACGGCAGATTCCTGTGGAAAATGGTCACAACAAGACGCGATTCTCCGCTTAGGGTGGAGTCTCGGCAGACCCATCACATGGGAACAGTGCAAAGGAGAAGAAGTGTAGGGAAGAAGGAACGCACAAGAGAACAAACAAGCAGCAGAAAATCAAATCACTCCATTCATAATTCTACATAAGCTGTCATAAACACTACAATCATAGAGATGAGGCGGGTCCACTAGCTCGCCAACTCGTGCCATTATCTTCATGCTCGTCCCTCTAGACGTCCCTCTCCTCTCCCCTGAGGTGAGGGTCCCTCAGAAGCCTCCGGGATCCCCGTGCAGTAGCACCCGCCTTACCTCGTGGCGCCGGCTCCACAACAATGACTCGCTGCTCCTCCCCTGGCGTGGCAAAGAAGCCACTAGCGGCAAAGCGACCAGACTGGCGCAGTCGCTCCCCGAACTCTCGCGCTCTCTCGTAGCGCGTCTCCATCCCTCCTAGCCTCTGCACGACGGCATGAAGGCCCAGCTGGAGCTCCCTCCCTTGGGCCTCCAAGGCGCTCCTCTCGGTCTGATCCCGCTGTCACTCGGACCTTCTCTCGACTTTCTCTCTCTCTGCCTCTCTCCTCATCATCTGCAGAAGAACCCTTAACTCCAGGATGTCTGGAGAAGGTCTCTCCTCACCGCGATGTCGCAGCTCTGCTACAGTCGCCACCCAGGCATCACGCTCCTCTTCCGCCCGGGTAGCCCGAGCCACCGCACCAGCAAGTTGCTCCCGAAGGGAGGCAATCTCGAGAAAAGGGGCCGAGGAACTGGAAGATGCGCCGCCAGTCACTCCCACCATCGCTGTCTGCTGGGCACGCTGGAACGAACAAACAACAGCCGTCAGCTAAGCTCCACATTTAAAAATAGAAAATGCAGCACTTAACTTACCAGGAGCGACAGTTCCTGTTGAGTGGCGGCCAGCTGCCGCCTGACCTCGGCTAATTGGGCACGCGACCCGTCGACGTCGCGCGTATCCCCGGCTTGGGGAAGCCCCGCATAACTCTCTCTCTGCCGCCGCAGGAAGTCGACACTATCCTACACCAGTACGCTCCCTTGCTGCCCAGGGAGACGTATGCGCCAATCTTCAAGCTTCACCTTGTCGCGACTCTCTTTCCTGACACGGCTCGGCTCGTCTGCACTCGCCCACTCATCGGCCAGGCCTAGGGTCCTCGCCATGTCCTGCACCAAGAAAGAAGGGCCTCGCATCATAACAAAGAACGCGTCCCCTGTCTAGGACGCGCCCATCATTTGAGTGCAACACTCGCCGAACCCTTTCCCCCCTCGCGCGGCCCGCTTCAAAACTCAAAATAGATCAAAGAAGGGGAAACCGAAGCACTCACCAAGCCGTGTTCACTTCCTTCCGCGCCATTGGGCCCCTCGGGTCCCTCGGGGGCCCGAAGCGGCCCTTCCTCCTCCATGGACGCCGTTCCGTGCTCTGGCGTGTCCCTCCTCAGGCGAGGGGTCCCGCGTCCCTCTCCACCTTCACCGTGGTCCAGACCGCCGAACTCCATCGATCGAGGGGAAGAAGACAAAAATGAGCAAGCGAGTTTCGGCGGAAGGCGGGCTCGTTTGCTGGTAAGGCACGGGAGAAGAAAGGCCAGCCGTCGCTTTAAATTTAAATTCGAGGATTAAGACGCGTCCTCGCGCCTGGATGCGCCGAAAAAAAGGGAGAAAGGAAATAGAATCCCCCCGTGCAAAGCGTAGTTCCCCACTGTTCATGGCAAGGTCTCGTGGAGCGTGCTTCGAAGGACAAGTGCAAAGAAAGAAAAGTGAGAGAGGAAAGGTACACACAACACAAGAAAGCCATTTTCATTTCATATAATAGTCGAAAGTACATCCTGCAGTAAGGAGGGTGGAGTGTACAAGTAACTCTCTAACTCTCACCATCACCCTCCTAGTCATCTCTCTCCTCCCCCCTCTGACGGGGATCCCTAGGGGGCCTCTGCGACCTCTGCGAACCCTGAGAAGCCGTGCTGGCCTCGCCCTGCGGTGGCACCCCAGCCTCGAAGCCACGACGACGCTCCTCGGCCGAAGAAACCAGATAGCTGCCCATGGAAAAAGAACCAGACTGACGAAGTCGCGCCCCGCGTTCCTTCGCCCTCTGGTACCGCTCCTCGCTCTCTCGAAGCCTCCCCTCCGCCGTGCGGAGACTCAATCGGAGCTCCATCAGTTGGGCCTCCAGAGCCCTTCTCTCGTCCCAGTCTCGCAGTCGCTCCGCCCTCCTGTCCTCTCTCTCTCTCTCTCTCTCTCTGTCCTCTCTCTCTCTCTGCCCTCTCTCTCCCTCTCCCTCTCCTCTCTCTCTCGCGTCACCTCCCTCCTCGACAATTCGAGGGCGATCCGTAAATCCAGCACGTCACGAGGGAGCTCCTCAGCCTCCCATCGACGCTTCTCCTCCAGCTCCACAATCCGGGCTTCACGCTCCGCCACCCGAGCGTCACACTCCTGCTCGGCACGAACAGCACGTGCCAGGGCCTCTCGGATCTCGGCCACCTGTTAAAGTACGCGTGCATCGTAAGAGAGAGGTGAAGGATGAAAGAGTAGCTAGAGGAGGGTCAGGGCCAAGTAGGCACTCACTCGAGCCTCGCGATCGCGCTCGGCCTCCTCAGCCCGGGCCACCGCGTAGGCCAGCTGCTCCTGAAGCGCAAAAATCTCCGGAGGAGGGCCCCACGAACTGGAACCCGCTCCACCAGTCGTCCCAGTTGCTGCTGCCTGGTGGGCCCGCTGAAACACGTGGCAAACGACAGTCAGGGGCTAAGCATCGAAATTCAGGTCACAAGAAATGTATTGCATAGACTCACCAGGATCTCCAACTCCTGTTGGATGGCCACCAACTGCCGCCTGGCGTCCGCCAACTAGGCCCTCAGCTCGGCGATCATGTTGTCACGAGCATCCTGTATTACACATAAGTTAGTGCCACAAGCATATACATATAGAAGGGTGAAGCATTTTCATTTCACTTACCCCTGCCATACCACCAAGGAAGAGGCGGTCATCGTACGTAACCCGGTACCGTCTCAGGTAATCAGTACTGTCCTGTACATGGGACACCACTGGGACCCCGCCCTGCTGCCAGTCCTGGTACTGTGCCAGGAAGCGCGTACGCCAGTTCACAATCTTCGCCTTCCCCTTGGTCTTCCGCCCGATGCGGGCCGGCTCATCTACATCAACCCACTCCTGGGCTAGCCCCAACGTCCTCATAACCAGCCTCAGCCGAAGCGGCTCGATCTCGTTCAGGCAATGGGCCCACACGTCCCGCCCGAAACGAGGAAGACCCGCTACAACCCAAGGCTGGCCAGCGTCGCCCATGCCTAGGTAGGGTCTCCACACCACCTGCATCACCATACATACATCATGTTAGTTACCATTCAGTCACATGCATAAAAACACAAAAAATCATACGCATCATACCATGGCCTCGGGATACTCGCTCAGCTCCCGACGAAGTGACGCCAGCTGGTAGCTGTGTGGTGCCGCTACCACGACCGGCCTCCATTGTCGCGCTAGAGGAACGACTCTCCTGTTCCCCTACCTGGCCCTCCCCATCGGGAAGTAGTAATAACTCCACACCTGTATCCATCATACATCATTAGCACGAGTGATTGCATATTTAACTACGGTAAAATGCATAAATAAATTGTGTACCTGGAGAAAAGGTGCGAAGCCGCTGACTGTCGTCTCCCTCTCTGAAGTCTGGGAGAGATCAGCAATCAAATGGGCAAGCAGAGCCGCTCCCCACGCGTAGTGCCCCACTCTGTCAAGGTCCGCCAGGATCCCGAGGAAGCGGCAGTGGATACCGTCACCCTTCGTCCCCAGCAGAAGGCGGCCCAGGAAGAAGAAAAGAAACCTCCGGAGGTCTAGATCCACCAGCTCCTGCTCGCTCGGGTCCTGGGTGAAAGCTGCACGGGCATCTCCCTCCAGTCGTGCCAGAAACTCCGCTCCAGTCTCGCTAACCCGCTGGCGCGGGTCACCGAATCCGAGCGCCTCCATGATCTCCACTCGGCCCACTACCCTGCTGTCTCTATCAGTCACGCTCGTCTCTAACCACAGCAGGTCCAGGGCACTCTCTCGGTAGTCGGGGTAGGTGACCCCGCTCACCGCCTCTCCGTCAACTCATAGCCCGGTGATCCGAGCCACGTCCTCTAGTGTCGGCACCATGTGTCCCCAGGGCATCAAAAACGCCCGGCTCGGCGCGTGCCACCGCTCCCTCAATGCCTGGATAAGAGGAAGGTCGAGTCGGAAGGGCTCGATCATAAGGAAAGCTCCAAAACCCATGGCGTCCACACGCGCCCTCTGGAAGTCCGGCAGCCCACAGTATGCTGCCACCACTAGGGACCAGCTGATCCGGCTCTTCATCACGCCCTGCACACCACAAAACCAACCAAAGAACACATCAGCATCATGGATAGTAATAAATAATAACACTGTATATGCTACTTATTTATTTTATTTTATTTTTTTAAAAAAATATTTGTGTTTTTTTAGTGACGTCCAACACCTTGGACGCCTCCTCTTTATTTTCTTTTTAGAAAAACCCAAAAACAAAAACAAAAATAAATAATATATATATATATATTATCATGGAGGCGTCCTAAGTCCTGGACGCCTCCTTATTTTTAATCCTATTTTATTATTTACGTGAATAAATAAATAAATAAAAAGAAAAAAAGAAAATGTGGAGGCGTCCAGGCCCCTGGACGCCTCCTTCCCTCACTCACCGGCCCTCACCACACGGCCTCTCGTCCGCCTATCCAGCCTATTAAACCAACAGATTGAAGTTCCGAAGGGCTTACCGGGTCGTGATCGTCCTCTCCCGCGTCGCCAGCATCTACTGCAGCCTCTACGGCCAAAGGAGGAGCCTCCTCCTCCATGGCAATCTCCTCCGCCGCAGCAGCCTCCTCGGCATCATCCCTCAGCCTCCTCGGACGACGAGCCCATCGTTTCCGCTTCTCTCCACCCTGGCTCGGGCCTCCTTGCTCCATTGGGACTAAGAATGGGTCGTCTGGTTTGACTGGGTCGTCTGAATGAACAGTAAATGAGCAAAGGGGGGGGGGGGAGGCCTCCCATATATATAGAATCCACCTTATTTGGAGCGTCCAGGCGCCTGGACGCCCCCACATTTTTTATTTTTTTTTCAAAATTCAAAAAATTAGGGGCGTCCAGGCACCTGGGCGCCCCCAAAACAAAAACTAAAAAAAATTAAAAAATAAAAAATTAGGGGAGTCCAGGACCCCGGACGCTCCCAAAAAAAATAAAAATTTTAAAACGAAAAATAAAAACGTAGGGGCGTCCAGGCCCCTGGACGCCCCCATAATAAAAATTTCAAAAAAATAATAAAAGAGAGATAAGACAAGAGTATGTATATAATCCAAACAAAAGCACAAAATAAAAACACAAAGAAAAAGAAAATCACCAAAAAAATAATAATTAAGGGGACAAGGGTCCAAAACATCCAAATGCCAGATTTTATTCCATCAGAAAAGCAGAATGAGCTACATCAGGGGCTTAGGCGACTTAGGCCTTAACTTCCCCAGTTCAGTCACATAAGCCCTCCATAGCTCGCATTCTTCCCCCACATGCGCTAAGACCTTTCCCGCAACACTTGTCTTCCAGGGTGCTTTGACGGCCTTCGCTTCCTTCGCGTCCGCTTCAGTGCCCAACTCCCTCTTCTTCAAAGGAACGATGCCAGTCGGTAGTGGGAACGAATGGCGTGGGATGCCAATCTGGAGGCAGCACCGATGCGCATTATAAAGGATGAACTCGGTCGCGCCGATCAGTTGAAGATCAACTTCGGGAGAAGGCCTCATGAGGAGATCAAGCGAAAGCAAACATGCCGGTGCGCAAGTGAAGAAGCTTTATGTCACGGTGCGGAAGTGAGACCGCCAGTCTTCACGCTTCTTCAGCCACGGAACGCGGTTCACTACAGTACCACCGAAGCATAACACGTCGGCTATGTGATGAAGAGGGCTTTGTTGGAAAAGCTTCGAAGCAGTTGGCATTCCCTCACGGTGGTCGAATTTGAAGTGCAAATCAAGCCAGCAATTCAAGACAAGTGTGCAACCGAAAGGAGGCTTACCCATGCTCGAGGCAGTAAGGCCGCTGTAAAGATAGGCAAGGACGGCGGGTCCCACCCTCTTTCCACTCCAGATTCTGCGAATGGCACTCAGTTGGTCTTCCTCCACCATGTTGTCGGTATAAGGAAACAAGAGAGCACCCGCCAGACAAATGGTGAACCCTTTCATGATTCCCTCCAAATAGTCATCGTCTGGTAACCCTCTCAGGGCCTCCATGACCCATTCCGCGAGCTTTTGTAAATCAATTCCCTTTTGAGTACGAACTTTTCGGGCTGCGTTGGGCGGCATGAAGCTTCCAAGGACGCTTTCGGAAGTCCCCCGTGTCAGCATCCGCGTAGCCTTCACCTTCCCGTCACTCTTGAATTTCTTCAAACCAAGCCGAAGTTCCACCTCCTCGAGGAGGATGGTCGCCTTGAAGGTTGAGAAGATAAAAGTGTGGGTCTGGGGATGCCAGATCTTCACTAGTGCGCCCATAACCGCCCAGTCCATACGAATCTTCTCGTAGTGTTTGGCGTGAATAAGGAGCCCCTGCAGATGCCACTTCGAGAGTATGGCCCTCATGCCGATGGAGATGTTGGAAGTTAGCTTTGAAAGCCATGGCAGTTTGGAAAACTTCCTCAGGCCTGGGAAGAGTGGATATGGCTGGAAGAGAAAAGAAAGAAGAAGAAATGAAGGAAGTAAGAAGAAGGTTCACGTGGAGAAATTTGAAAAGAATCAGCTTACCATATGCGACATGATCGTCCCACTCAGATGACCCTCAAGGTCGGAGAGTCGCCTGATCTCGCTGCTAGGCCTGCTCCTCTTCATAACGCGGGAAGACTCTCCTTCCATCCTGAGATCTCTAGATTCCCCTCTCCTTCCTCTCCTGAGCTTCCAAAACCCACCTTGGCGCATTTGATTGAACTAGCCTAAGGGGAGTTCTTATAGGAAGGAAAGATCGCTATAGGATAAAACATATCACATCAGTGGTCATTGTCAAGATTTTGTCTGGATCTCCTTTGTACTGTGGTGCGATTCTGCTATAAATCTACTACTTTCTGATGTTACTAACCTATGCTGGTCCGTGCAGGTTTTACTAACGGACGTCTTTGTTCTATCTCATGTCCCACCTTTCGATGGTTGGTTCCACCATGTCATGCATCATAGTATATGATACCTACGCTACTAGAACATGTCAAGGACCTTGCGGCCCGAACGAATCTGGGATTTGAGTTCCCCTTCAATAAAAAAACAGTGATGATCCCGGAAGAATTTGGGTTGTGCGGATAGGCCGTTAACTTGTGGTAGCGTGGGGACGACGGTTCCATTCAGTGAGTTGGTGCATGGATAAACGGGTCCCGGCCCAGTACCAGCTCACCGGATCGGTATCCTGACCCGTTCTTAACAAGTTGACAATATTATCCTTGACTATTTTCTATTTTAGTTTGTTTTAAATTTTTCTTTAAGCCCAGCATGCATTCATATAGGACTTTGATTTATTACGGAAGATCATTCAAGTGATTCGATTGCGAAAGCCGCTGTGCTTCAATTCTTATATGAGATTTTCCACTCCGAATGAAATACTGAGTTTCCTTGAAACGACCCTACACTGCTCTTCCAAAGGAGACCCTTGTTTGGACAGATCCTCAGACATTCCTTTGCTTTTTACCTTGCTTGACCCACCTTGGCCGCAGCACATCCACGTTGGCTGGTAATCGCTCCCCAAAGGTGAAACCTGAAGGTTTATGACCCAGGTACTTCCACACCGAGAAGTTGGTCTCTTTTTGTTTCGTGCCTAAGCGCACATCTCACCCTCCCTTATTTGATCTCCGTCCAAGCAAATCGTCAAAATTCGAAAGACCTCCTTCAAGGTCGCCTCATTGAAACTTCAGTAAAGATTCTAAACAGTAACGTCAAAAGCGTGTCTCATCACACCTTGGCATCAACTTATCAGTCCGCTCCCACTTCACTCCACTTCGATACCATTCCACTACGTGTCGCTCCCTTGCAAAGCAGACGCCAAGGCGGGGCAGCTGTAGACACGCCATTCCTGACGTCTCCTGAGAAAGTCTCATATTACTATACGACGCCCCGCGGCGGATTTCGCATTTTGAATCACTTGAGTGCTTCCTTTTCTTGGGTCTTCTTCTACCTTTTTTGGTATCCGGAATTGTCTCGTCGCAGCATTCGGACGGCATCAACACCAGTCAGAAGCATCGGAAGGTCCCGAAACCAGGAAGGGTGCCTATCGGGGAGCTGCCGACGCCTTTTCAGCGGACCCGGGGGGGTCTTAATGGAGGCGTCCAGGCCCCTGGACGCCTCCATCATTTTAATTTATTTTTTAAGACAAAAATACATAATATATATATATATATATATTTATGGAGGCGTCCAGGCCCCTGGACGCCTCCATGAAAACAAATATAAAAAATATATATGCCAGTTGGCATAAAAAATAAAACAAAAAAATAATAATATATTTTCTTGGAGGCGTCCAGGCCCCTGGACGCCTCCATCAACTCCCTCACGGGCGCCGCCCACCGAATGATGGTTTGTCGTGTGTGAAAGTATCCAAATTTTGGAGACGTCCAGCCGACTGGACGCGCCCATTTCCAAATCACGGGTCGCCGCTCCAAAACCACGCGTTATGTTAAACCGCGTGCGACTTTCGGTGGAGTTCGGTGGGACTTATGGAGGCGTCGGGGACCCTGGACGCCTCCACAAAAATATTCAAAAAAATGAATAAAAATAGAATAAAATATTACTTCGGCCCTGATGGAGGTGTCCAGGGTCCTGGACGCCTCCACCCTCCGGAGCCCTATAAATATATATATGCCCACCCCCTCAGTTCTGGAGGAGCTTCTAAGAGATCCGATAGGCTGTCGGAGCCCAGAGGCTACCGGAGTCATTTCTAACCCGTGGGGTCTTTTGTAGGTGGAGGTTCTGCCAGCTTCTCGGGTGCCCACGCTCGCGAGAGGAAGGTCGTCTTCATCCACCGCGCTTCCACGTCGTCCCTACGCTGCCGGAGCTCCGCCGGATTTCACCATCGGCACATCCAATAAGCCAAGCCTTTCCTTTTCTTCGTAGTTCTTTTGCATTCATCATCTCGCATCCTCTATCCCCCTTCATAAGGGCGCCTCTTCTTATATACTTCTTATATACTTCTTTGTGTTGAGTAGCTGGGGAGTCTGGCCTCTGATAAAGGTGTCTTCTTATGTAAAAAGACACTCATATTGCTAACTCTGCTCTCAAAGTGAGAGGTAATGCCATTTATCACACTGAGTAACTGGGTCACTTCAACTAAGACTTGTTGTGTCTCATGTAAAAAGGTGTTGATCAACTTAAATTGCACAGGAAAAATATAATGTGCTTCAACTAAAATTATCTTGAAAAAATATGTCAACTCATGTTCTTGAAAAAGTGTTTAATTTCAGTACTAACCTGTGTATTTTTTTCAAAGGTGCTTTTGAGATCACATTTGCAAGATAAAAGATGATCGTTTTTGAGTGTTTTCTGACGATTTGGTTCACTTTTATTAAAACTTGGATTCAGATATGAGTATTGAGTTTAGATTGGCAAAGCTGGTATACATCAAAATTAAATCAGATTGATAATGTTGCTATTTCATAACTCTTTATGATAGAAGAGTCTACATTTTTTAAGACTTATTGAAGTGATGTATGCATTCAAAACCCTCATGATCAGATTCATGCATGATCAACAAAAACTGTTTAGTCAACTCCTCTCTTATCAGTTGACTGATTCCTTCTGCATTTTTTCTGACTATACAAATGTGAGGTGCCACTCCCATTATTACCTTGTTCACTTGCAGCCCTCTGAACTTCAGATTCCTTATGGTGGTGGATTTCAGATTGATTCCTGAGATGTATTTCTCTCCACACTGTTGGAATCTTCCATCTTGTTCTGCCACAAGTTCTGATTCTGTGGTAGTATCACCAGAATTCAGATTCTTTGTAATGGCTGATTTCAGATTGATTTATTGGATAACCAGAGTCCATTCCTGTGCTTCAAGTGGAGAGTAGTCAATCATGCATGTTGATAGGGGGAGAGCTGTTTCATTGTCATAAGGGTGATCTTCTTTTTTAAGAACCATGACTCATTCTCATGTCAAAGGGGGTTCTTTTGCCATGTCAAAGGGGGAGTATTTGTTGCATACACATCACTGCATGAGTTGTTTGACAAAGGGGGAGAATTGATTTAATTGCTTCTGATATTGAGATGTCCTCATCTCATATGACATCTCTGAATTATTCGTCTTGCTAAAGTAAAAGGGGCAGTTTAGTCAAAAGGGGGAGCTTTTAATTCACTCTTCAACTCATGTCTTTTTGCTGAAGGCAAAGGGGGAGAAGAATCTAATCTGAGTCAGTGTAACTCATAGTGTTGTCATCATCAAAAAGGGGGAGATTGTTGTGCCCCTGTGTGGTTTTGATGATGGCTGATACACCATGAGTCACACTGAGGTGTGCTAGATTATTATAGATGACTGTTTGACTGCCTGAATATCTGATTGTTTGCTTGAATAGCTAATTCATGAATATGGCTAGATTGGGTTAACGTAGTGGCTAATTGTTTGTTCATGCATTACTCTATTTGCCAAGTGTATACATCAGTCAGCATTGCATTTTGTTCACGAAGTCTATACACTGCTGGATGTTCATGTCTGCACATTGGTGTTTTTCCCTACGTTCTGGCCAAGTCTATACAGCCTCATTCCTACCTTCGTTCCAAGCCAAAGTCTACACAACGCCCTTCACTGAAAGTCTATACATTTGTTGCAGAGATCACGGTCAAGTGTGTACATTGCATAGCATGTTTCGTCTAAGTCCATACATTGGACTGTTGTGTGCATTTGGCGAAGGCATCGCAAGTCTGGACAGTGGACAGCGTCTTGTGCATATAGCAAGTCTAGACATTGCACTGTAGCATGCATTTCCTTAAAGTCTATACATCGGACTGGTCTGCATAGGCTAAGTGTATACATCGTCAAGTACAATCATGCACTGTTCATGAAGTCTGTACAGCCGTGTCATTCACTGCCAAGTCTGCATAATTGGTCTTCAATGACAAAGTCCATACATTAGATTGTTCTTCAAAGTCTGCACAGTGGCTTCACATCTTCAAGTCTGTACAGCCGTTTGCTTTGAACTTCAAGTCTATACGTTGCACTGTTCCTCTCATGTTCGTGTCATTCCCTTTATTGTGTCTTCATGTCACTTATTATCATACTTCGTGTTGTTTTTGTTTACTGTCCTTCAGGTCGTGTGTCCGTGTTGCTTCCACTATATTTCGTGTCGTTTCCTTTGTTTTTAGTTGTTCATCTCGTGTCGATTTCGTTTGTTTTTGAAACCACACTTCGTGTCGGTTTCTGTGTTGATCTTCGTTCTGTCTCCGTGTCGTTCTTACTTCGAGTCGTTTCTTTGTATTCGTCTTCGTGTTGGTCTTTCGTTTTAGACTTCGTGTCTTTCTCGCTTTGACCACACTCCGTGTCGAATTCAGTTTTCGTCTTCATGCTGTTTTCAACTCGTGTCGGTTACTGTTTCGTCTTCGTGTTATTTTCTACACCTCGTGTCGTTGTCTCCTTGTGACTTCACCTCGTGTCGTTTTCATCGTCTTCGTGTCGTTTTTGTTCCATTGCGTGCAGGACATCGCAGCACTCCGTGTTGTTTTCTGTGCAACTTCGTATCATTCTCTGTGTAGTGTGTGTTCTGTCACTACTACACTTCGTGTCGTTCCTGTTGCACTTCGTGTCGTTTCTGTTTCACTTAGTGTCGTTTCCGAATTATCTCTTCGTGTTGTTCTTCCTAGACATCGTGTCTTTCATGTGTCGAAACCACACTTACTGCTGGTTTCTGTTTTACCACCATGTTGTTCTTCGTGTCGTTCTTCTTTTTACCTCGTGTTGTTTTATAACCTCACTTCGTGTCGTTCTCTTTGTTGTGTCTGTTCTGTCACAGTGTATCTCGTGTCATTCTTTCCTTACTTCGTGCTGTATTCACCTTGTGTATCTCGTGTCGTTCTCAGTGCAACTAGTATTGCTACTACATACTTCGTGCAGATCTAGTTAATGTGGCCCTCAGTTTTAATGGCTTTTCATCTCTTTGCAGGTCCGAGGAAGACATATTCCCCAGTGACTGGCAGCACGTGATCCGAGGTTGGAATGAAGCCTACTGAGAGACTACCACGTGGTCCGAATTCTTAGGGCTGGAAATGTGGAGGTCACACGTTGGGGCTGATGATGATGATGATGATGCTGCTGCTATATATATGAGCCTTCTTCCACTGAAGAAGATTGATCGAGTTGGTGAGAAGAAATGTCCACATAGAGAGCCACGATCCAGAGAAAAAGAAAAGAGAAAGAAGAAGAGCAGAAGGAGAAGAAGAGAGAGAGATAGTGCTCGTGTGAAGAGAAGAAGAGGAAGAAGAATAGAGAAGAAGAGAGAGCTAGAGTGATAGAAGCTTCAACAGAAGATCTGTTCCTGCTGGACCGTGGATCAAATCCAGGCCAGCCAGCTCCTGCGAGAGCCACATTTGTTTTTATCTTTTCAGCTTTCTGTTGCTGGTTTCGTTTTTCTTTTGATGTATTTACTTGCTGTTTTTCCGATTCTCTGTAGAGAGGTCGGGGTCCCTCCTGTTGGTTCAGGAGAAGGGAGATTGCTATCTCCAGTTGCAAGTAGCTGGGTGCTACTTGTGGGTTCCCTCTGGTTAGAGGAAGGGAGGCTCGTCCTCCGGTTCTGGGCTTGTAGGATTCAAGTCCAGGGGTCCCTCCGGTTGGGAGGAAGAGAGGTCCGAGACCTCTGGTTTGCAGGTGACTTAGTGTCACTTGTGTTTCCCTCTGGAGTTCAGAGGAAGAGAGACTTGGGTCTCTAGGTTCCCCTCCGGTTTAGAGGAAGGGAGGATTGGTCCTCCGGTTCTAGTCTTGTAGGTTGCAAGACTAGGTGTTCCCTCCGGTCTGGAGGAAGAGAGACTTGTGTCTCTGGTTTGCTAGTGACTGGTGTCACTAGTGGTTCCCTCCGTTTGGGAGGAAGAGGGGAGGTTGTTCCCCTGGTCAAGCTGTTTGGCAGCATTTTGTTGCAGACTGAGTCTGCTGTGCTAGTGTTACTAGTGGAAGCCTCACTCCGGTTTGGAGTGAGGGGTGGACGTAGGTCGGTTGACCGAACCACCTAAAAAAATCATTGTGCAGTGGTTTGTTTGATTGCCTGCTTCCGCTAGATGCATGCTAGGACCGTGATTTAATTGATTATCTACATCCTAGAGTTTAATTGAGTTTGTATATCTTGTTTGATCAATTGTTCACTGATCTAGTTGTTATCATCTCATGCAAATTTTAAATTGGGTAGAATTCCTTGATAGATCCATTCACCCCCCCTCTGGATCAGTGTTTATCAATCACACCTAGTTAACACCCTCATCCTTCAAAATTTAAACAAGAGGATTCAAAAATAGTTCTATTGCAGTTTGCAAACCTACAGGTCGAGATGATAGAAGTGATCAGCAAATAAACTGCATCATATGTTGGGGAATTGGCAGTTTTGTAAGTAAATAAATATTTGGGAATGAATAGACATACGATAGCTTTCAACACTAAATTAGAATGGACTTTTTAAAACTTTTGGTTGAAACAGACAAATATTTTATCACAAAAGACACAATTTAGTGTTTAGTGTTTTGCGAAACATTTCTATGTGGATCCAATAGAGAGCAGATGATAATAATGATCCAGTTAAGGAATCCAATCCTCCATATCTATGTTTCAAATGTCTAACTTTTTCACCACCTCATAAAAGTACATAAATATGAAACTCTCTTTTTGAATCAAGACATAACATCTATCAAAAGAGTATTATGATTTTTCTTTTCATGTATAACAACCAAGGTAAAACATTCCAAATTATGGCTTCCACAAATCTTCCTTTCAAATTATTTCGAGGATGTAATCAGAGATGAGCTCCATGCATATACTTAGTGTCAAGATCTTAGCTTGTAATTATAACTTGATTCTTTGTGAATCACCCAAATTTAAAAAAAAATACATACCTCACATGAAAGTAGCCTCAAGACATTAGATCACTATCTTTATGTTGGTTAAAACTTTTGTTGCTATTCTTAGTATTGATTTAACTAATATTTACTCCTTAGGTAATGATGAATCATATTTTAATATGTAAAGTTTCTTTATTTAACACAAAATATTTTCAAAAAATATCCATGTGCGAACCGCGTTTCTTTGACTAGTAAATAAGAAGAGGTTAGTTCTGGTGGAAAATTTCCATTTTCCCTTTTTTTAACTAAGGGGAAACTCCCTTCAAAGTCAAAATGCGAAACCAATCATTGAGAGGGTTTGTCTCGACGCTGTTGATATTATACTGGAGGAGACCTATAGGATGGAGATCTGCCTGATATTGAAAGTAATACCCTCCTTGACTGGCCACACCCTACTTTTGTTGGCTCATCTTTTTTTATGATATAAAACTTACCACATAGAGTGTGAGAGACCTAGATTCAAATCCAACATATGTCAAACTCAATGCATCTTTTTTTCCTAAGTCTAACAAACCCCTCAAGTCCACATCTCTTGAAGATTAAATGAAATTAATTATGTGACTAATGTATCAACTAAGTGTTGGGCTGATATCTGAACTTAAGATAATCCTAAAAATTATTAAATTGAAATCCAGATATTAACCTTTACAGTGATTTTGGTAATAACAAAATCTTGGAAGAAATATTGGCAATAACAAAAACTTTGAAAGTAATGTTGGCCAATAACAAAACCAAAGTAGCTTTGACAAATATCAAAACTTTGGAAGTAACTTTGGAAAAAAACTTTGCAAGAAGAAGAAGAAATAAAAAAGTTGTCTAAGTATAACTTAGACGCTGCAAATCAAAGCTAAGTTTCATATAGGCGCAAGCAAAAGAAACTATGTTGACTTAGTCGCAAGAAAAAGAAGCTAAGTATCACATAGGCATAGAAAAGTAAAAGTTATGTTTAACTTAGTCACATAAACTTAGAGCTATGTCAAAATCTAAGTTTAAAACGGGTGCAGAGACTAAGAGTTAAGTTTCACATAGTCGCAGTTATATTAACATAGTCGCAGCTATGTTTACTTGGGTGTAAACATTGAACTAAGTTCACATAAGCGCAAGCAAACTCACATAGGCACAAACTGAGCAATGCTCATTTAGGCACACAAAAGATAATCAACTATCTCAAAAGATCATCTATCATAAATTGATAGTCGAACAAACATAGCGTATGAGATAGTGAATCGACTATCTCAACCATCGACTATCTACATGAAGTTTAGCTTAGTCCATAACATAGTCACACTGAAACATCTATTATCTAACTTCGTCTTCAACTATCTACATGTAGCTTGACTTAGAATGCTACATAGTCGCACTATATGATCAGTTATCTAGCTTTGTCTAAGAGTTGTCGTAAAACTATCATCTATATTCAATGACTATCTTGTATTGTCTTTAAATAGCTGCAATACCAATGCCTATAACAAAAACACTTAGTTTATGTTACAAATGAAATTTTACCACTTAATCGGTTATGATGAATTGTTTAGCGACTATCACAAATGAAATTCGAAATTCAAATGCATTTAATATAGTTGTACAACCATTTAATGCAACTCATGCAGCATATAAACAAATATGTTATCTTTGTTTCCTTTTCTATGATATGCACTTATCTGAAGACTTGGAAAGGTCAGTCTCCTTATTCTATTTTAGAAGAAAGTAGACAGGATAAACATTGACGAAACATGAGTACAGATACGTATCAACATCTACAAATAGAGGGGAGTATTTTATACAGAAAAATTTGACTTTATCTTTTTAGACAAACATATACTTTCTATAGTTTTACAAGCTATCCTAGGAAGGATCTGCTACTCCCTTTTCCTGCAGATAAAATGACATATCTTTTCAAGACAAGAAGATCTCTTATGTAGCTACTCTATTCAAGAGATGAATAAGGCTCTTTCCAACCGATATGTGTCTAACAAATACCAGATTGTGTCTAACAGAACTAGCACATTGAGAGGCCTATATATATGTGGTAGTTAAACAAGCACTGAATCTGTTGAGAAAATCTTTTGAGCCAAGAGTGGCAGAAAACGAGTGCAAAGGGGTGTGCAGGCCAAGTGAGAAATCCAGTGAACCTTAGCCATCACAAGCGCATATAGCCAATAGTTAATTAAGAGGAACAGTAAGCCATACTCTTTCTCAACCATATCCCTCCCATAACTGTGTCCAAAAGTAATCTCAGACATCCTCTGGAACTAAGGAGCTTGCACGACAATCTCGTCTCACTCTCGCATGGTGCTCTGCAAATCTGTGTATGCCGGTGACGCGATGTCCACAGTATCTACAGTGCACATGTCGATCACCCTCAACAGTGTACTCGTGCTCCCACGTAGGGTGACGTCGTCCCTCCATGATGACCTATAAATGTTAAAAAAATTTGCATGAGTAACTTGAAGGGCAAGTGCAAAACTCAAGACATGAAGAAATAAATGATTAATTTATAGTTGCGTACAAATATAAATAAATGATACATACATCTAATCATATGGGCCCAAACTTGGCCACATCCCATCTCCAAATAATCTGACATTATGTGTGCTCCGTAGATAGGACAAATAGTCTTCATAACGTATGGAAATAGTGCTCCCAGTACATGCGTATGTAGTATTCATACTATTGAGAACCCTGTGAGTACACGATTGGTGGTGGCGCAGCTAAGAACTAACCGTATCCTTCGGTATATTGCAGCATTAAAGCATGGGCATGATGATATGGGTATGATGGGAAGAATGAACTACTGCTCTCAGAATCATCATGATATTTGGGCTACTATTGCCATGACTGTCCATACTCACTTCCAGATCCCTGAGAGTCATGTGTGCTCATCCTCTCAAAATCAGACAGCATGCTTTGATAGCTAGTACTGTCTGTAACAGAACTTCCATAGTAGGGATCCCAATAATCAGCTACCTGCCTCGCCCTTGGCGGTGGAGCACCGTGATCCTCATCTTGCGTGGCATATGTGAAGTGTTACTCCTCTGTCCATACCACACGTTCGTGGCCCCCATGACCTCTACCTTGACCACTGCTATACTCTCGGCCACCAGCACTAATATCCCCATGACGACTCTGTTGACCACCATGAGAACCGCCGTGACTATGGGATGAAGACCCTATCGGTGTACTATCATCATCAAAGTCATGACTCTCACTGATGCGGGGCTCAACAGATGGCTCGGGAGTGTTGTCATCTGCATTGGGATCTAATGTCTCCAAGTCTGCAATGTCCATCAGATTTATTGGTGGTTGTGTGTCCTTTTTGCTCTTGAATAATGTGGTCAATGATGATTTCTTCTTTTGTGGAGCAGGCAGCGGCTTATCTATTGCATGTTCTCTCCCTCTGGATGCCTGAGAAGCGGAGGTTATGTTTGATAAGAAGTTCAAGTAATTTCGTACTGTGTAAGTCTATACATATGAGTATACCTGAGACGACTAAGAGGGTGCCTTAGGCGCTGAGCGCCGTAGCACAGCAGACTGAGATGGCTGTTTGGATGTTGCTGAAGGCTACACAATTAGAAGGACAACATATTCAATTAGCAATGAAATATAGCATATAATTTTTCTTGTAGCCATATAATTTAACCTCTCTAAATGACGAACTCCCCCTACCCTCTCTAGAAGTGGATATCCTTATGGATTTTGTAGATATTGAATGTCACAGTGTAGCAACTCGAGACCACTATTCATTTGTCGGATCGGCCTGTAATTTATTTCTTATATCATGGTACATAGATATATGCCTACGCTCTCTAATCAAATACGTGATTCAATATGTATATGTTATTTCACCTGAGCGACTAGTGGACATGGATTTGCCGGAGGCTGCATCAATCGCTCCCATGACACATCATCCTTCACATATGATTTGTCTTCGCCCCCAATGATGAGGTCTTCATCCAAATTAACTTCTTCATCACGTCCCGCCACTGACTCGTCTCCAACTATCCACACATCGATGTCATCTCCCTCCCCCACTGCTTGCTACACAGCTTCTGCGAGAAAAATATTAGGCCATGGTGTCTCGTTTGGTTCTTCACTCTCCTCGTCAAGTTCCGCCTCACCATGCTCGGTTGTTGTTCTTGCAACCCATGAAACCATAGGTCATCATCGTCTCGCAAGTACACAACATCTGTTGGCTCGTAGTCTCCCTCTCCTCTCCTTGCACCCATCTGCACATGCTTAACCTTTAGCTTCATGTTGTAATGAACATAGATCATTTTGTCAAGCCTTCTATGTGTTAACCTATTCCTGAGCTTGACATGTAAGAAGGAGAATGTCAACTAATTCCGCTCGCACCCACTCGAGGAGGATGTTTGTGATAGAACTTTCATTGTAACCTTCCTTAATGTCGGTGCACTTGTGTCCACTACAACAGAACTGACTTTTACCTACATTTCTAAAACATAGGTATAGGTCCAAGAAACGTAGGTAAAGTCTTTACCTACGTTTTCTTGCCACACTTTGAAAACGTGGTGCCTGCTCGCGTGATTATAGGTTATACCTATGTTTCAATGAAACATAGGTATAGTTTGACCTACACCTACGCTTCAAAAGTATAGAAGTAGTCCAACAAAAGCGTAGTTAAAACTTATCTACACACACGTATGTAAGAGGATATACCTACGTTACTAAAAACGTAGGTATTATTTTTAGCCACATATTAAAAAAATGTAAGTATAGATTTACGTAATAATATTTAATTAGATTTTTTGCATGAAAACCATTGTTAAAAGTGAATTTGTAAAAAAATCATTCCTAAAAATGCATTAGCAGATATATCACTGAGTTAATTCAAATAGTGCATAAATGTCATTTAAGCGTGATTTTCTTGCAAGTTGTTGGTAAAAAGAAGTGATATGGATGCAAATAAATATGACATTTTTACACAATTCAGATTACACAGTGATATACATGCTAATGTATTTTTAGGAATGATTTTTTTACAAATTCACTTTTAACAATGGTTTCCATGTAAAAAATCATATATAATTTTCCTTCACTTTATTTAAACCGTAGAAAAATCAATTAACGTCAGTTAATAAAAAAGCATAAGAAAATGATATAATGCCGGTTAATAAAAAACGTAAGAATATGTTACTTGTTTTTTTAAAAAATCTTATTATTATGTACGCTCTCATCGCCTATAATAATGCATCCGTTTATATATTCACATTCTTCGATTAATGTATCACTCGCAACCATGCTGATCCCACAGTTCTCATTCACACTTATTCACAAATCTTCTTCATTAAAGATAATTGAGGAGCATATATTTACACGACAATTAAATCTTAAAAACATTCATTCAAAAAATAATAAATCCATAGTACATCCAAAGTAATTGTATAAGTCTCCATAAATAAAAAAAAAAGATAATCTACATCCATCTCAAATGTATATAAGTGAAGATCAATTATACATAATTAACATACTACATAAATTAAAAAGAAAAAAATAACATATTAAAGAACAAAAATCTATGTCACCCTGCTTGTATATTTCTTGACAAAAAGAGCTCGATAATTTGTGCTGGGTAGCTTTCAAGAACATGCAGTCCGACCCACGAAGAGGCTGTAAAAGAAATTTGTAAGAAAAACACCACATTATCATTAAAAAATTCATTGTATGAAATTTTCTAAAACACAGCACCTTTAATTACCCATTCCACCTTTTGTTCTTGGATGAAAAAAGAATAACAAAAACAAACCTAAACTTGGTGAAAACAAGATGCTAAAATGCAACAAACATCTAAAAGAGGAGTAACCAGTCACGAAAGTGCCAGAAAAAAATTGGTTCTTGAACCTGAGCAACTCAAAGGAACAACCAGTCATCATGAGAGAACAAGGATAACTAAGAACATTGTGCAGTAAGAGATGCATCTAATCTCAATTCCAAATGAACATAAAGCACACATTATAGAAGGCTCACCAAAATTGTAGGTGATTTTCGAATAAAATACTTATAGTACCAGTATGCCTCATCATCAGCCTGAAACAGAAGTGATATCACATTGTTTTGGACCTTTTAAACCTAGAGAGGGAAATGCCACCACTTTATGGCGAATGGGCTTGTACAAAAAAAATAGCAATACTGACTTAGAAGCGACTTAGAGATGCCATAAAAAAATCCAGTATGGAGAATTCACTTAAACTTACCTTGCTTGCATGCACACCCAGGGCAGATCGAACTTCTAGCCATGCGTTGACCGGTTGTTACATGCTGCATAAGCACTTGCAATGAAATATTTTGGACCAAAAGAGTGCAGAAGATGGGAAATGAAAACAAGTAAGTCCAGGCATACAAGGCATGTCTGAAACTGAGATGGACGCTTACATTTTTTTTTTTTGAAAGTGATGGATGCTTACATATTAGGACATAGAACACTCAAAATAAGCTACATCCACATGTACGTCACTCCCTAGTTATATATTGCAAGATACATAAAACCAATTCCCTTATGTTACATACTTGCAATTTTGGATCATAAAGTTAGAGACACTACAAGTCAACTAATAGCGACTTAGCTCGAAGATTAATGTTACAGATATACATATATCTTACAGTTTGAAGCCTTTGGATATTCCTTTCGATTTTTCATGCCTCTACGAGAGTTCCCATTTCTTCTCAGTGGATGCGCTTGGACATGGGAATCAGAGATGTAAAGTGTTAAGAAGAAAGTTTTCAATAATGCATGCATGGATAAGTGCTGAGGTGAGCTCCATCAGGTAGGTCGTCCAAGTATGTGGGGGCACAAATGTGGGCATGCCGCATGCAACATAGGGGTGCACATCAATTGTGCTTGGCCATGGGCTTAATTAATGGACTCTACAACAAACATCTAAAGAATCTCTTTGGGAGATAAAAAAGGCCCGTCATTTATATGTAAAAACTCCTTGAAATCACAAGCAGTTCTAAAGAAAATGCAGTCAGCAAATCAGGTTGACTTGGCCTATCTTGAAATCACTAACATAATCTGCACTACCACGATGAACGATGCCCATAGACGAGTCCATCAAGTGTGTTATGAAGTGCCTGTTGTAAGAGACGGCCAACCATACCCAGAGACATGCACTAACCCACCGCAATAAACAAATAACATAAGTCGTCGTGGGCCCAACATTATTACTGGAAACAACAGAAAGAAATCACTTGAACCACCATATATACATACAATGTTTGCTCCTGTTAGACAATCCATGCAGCAACAGGGAGAACTTTCATCCAAACACACCTTATGAGAACACTGCCATGCTGGTCACTAAAACTAATGTCACTGAAGGCATGCAGTACATTACATAAAGTCTGTTTGAAAATGGCATCGGGAGATCTGGAATTCTATAATAATGATAGGAAGAAGCTAACATTCAGTAAAAATCTGGATTGCATGGTTAAACTACACAAAATTGGCATCAAGCTTCAAGATCAATGTTATCGTAACCGAATCGGTATCTCAACTGGTCAATGAGCTGGTTCGGTTCAAACCGGTTGGACCGTTCAATCGAACCGATTTGAACCGTGACGTCATCGTAATATTGATAGATGGTCCGATCCGATTTTATAACCCAAGATAATAAGAAATAAGATATAATAATTAAAATAAATAAACATACATGTATAATTATTAGTCATGATTACGTAACTATACAAGTAAAAAAATAACAATAACATGGTTAAATAAACTAACCTTAAAATTTTTTAATATTTCATTGGTCTTCACTCTTCACAATTGATATCTATACTCTTTTAAATATTTAAACTTTAAATATATTTAAAATAAAATGATAAATAACAACAAATCAATAATAATAAGATAATTTTGTTCACACATACGTATAATTTTGAATATCTAAAAAATTTTATGTTTACTTTTTATATTTTTTTATTTTAAAAGATGAATTGGGTCGGACCGGTTCGGACCGGTTTACCGATCGAACCGCGGTTCGTCCGGTTCTTTAACATTAGACCGGACCGGCCTTAATCGAACCGGTTCTAGGACCGGTTCACGGTCGGACCGGTTCGACCGACCGGTTCGGCTTTCCTCCGACCCGAGCTTCAAAGAATACTGTTCTCCGGCCATTGAGAATAAAGGGGGATTATTTCTTCATCCATTATCCATGTGTTTTGTGATGTTCTTCATGGTTTATACTTTGATCTAGGCATGTGTTGAGAGTATATATTTATTTTCCGAACATAGAGATATTAGTGTGTGTGACCGTTTGTGTATACGGTCGTGGTTGATCGCCTGCGTGCGGTCGTGTGTGTCGTTGTGCTGCGGTTGTTGCAGCGCGCGCGCGCGTGTGTGTGTGTTGTGATCCGGTCATCAGATCGTGTGTGTGTGTGTGTGTTGTGATCGGGTCGTTGGATCGTGTTGGAGACCGAGTCTCCGTGTGTGTGTGTGTGCGGGCGTCGTCCCGTGTGTGTTTGGAGCGTCGTCTCTGTTTTGAGGATTTATCCCCGAGTGAAGCCTCACCGGGTTTGGTGAGGGGTGGACGTAGGGAGCCCGTCGTGGTCCCGAACCACCTTAAAAATCCTTGAACATTGTGGTGTGCCTTGTGGTTTGATTTTGTGGATTATATTTATGTTTGTGTGATCGCGTGAGAACGAAGAGATTGAACGTCACCGCGATCCTCTCTTCGATCCGCTCCACTTTCTCTTCTATCACGATCACAAAAGCCTCCCGGATGTAGATGATATCATCGGATTTCTTCAGCTCTACTCCTTTCTTCCCTTTTCCTTCTTCCTTGACCTACAAGATAGAAAATATTAGCACACTTAGGGTTACAATCTCCCAAATTCGTAACTCCTATATAGGCCTGTTGTGACTCCTCTGTGTTGATGGTGTTGACATGTAACTTTACTTCATATGGCAACACATTGTTTTGATTGATTGGCAACACTGTTTATGTTTTGATGAAATTACTCTTATCAGATTGTCTGTGTGTTATGCATTTTATCTTGTTTTCACACTGAACACACACTCAAAGTCTCACAGTCTATACATTACCTGCTAGAGTGAAGTCTGTACAGCCGAAGCACATATATCAAGTCTATACTTTGAAGCTACTGTGCAAGTCCACACATTGGCCTTCAGGCTTGAAAGCCTGTACATTGGACTGTGTCAACTCATTGCATTGACATACACTATTGCGTCAACTCATTACATTGACATACACTGTTGTGTCAACTCATTGCATTGGCCAAGTCTACACATCAACACTGTAGCTTGCTTAGCTCAAGTCTATACATCCGTTTGCACAGCACATGAACTCTATACATTGCACTGTTCATGCACGGCACAGCAAGTCTGCACAACGTCCGTCTCATTTAGCATCTAAGGCAAGTCTATACATTGGAAATTGAAGTGTGTACATTGAGCGTCTCAATGAGCGTCTCATATAAGTCCATACATTGGACTGTAGCATGCATTTGTCAATGGCATCTAAGTCTGTACAGTGGACTGTCTTCCTTAGCGTCTTGATCTTCCAAGTCTATACAGGCTTCTGGTTTGTAAAGTCTGTACATTGCATTCATCAGTCGTGAAGTCTATACATCGCTTGCCTTCATTCGAGTCTCATGAAGTATGTACATCGTGCATCAGTTCTAAAGTCTATACACTATCTTCAGATGATGACAACAATGAAGAACAGGGTCGACGCTGGGAGTTCAATGCGTCCACGCTTCAGTTGAAGAGGATTTCAGAGCTTCACCTGGCTGCGTCAACTCCATGCTACAGCAGCGTCGACGCAGTAGTTAATGAGGTAGAGTCCATAGCTCACTGGAATACTGCAGTGCGTCAACGCCATTGCAAGACAGCGTCCACGCAGCAATTGAGTCTGATATACATTCAGCTCTGGAACACCACTGCGTCAACGCTATGGATTAGCAGCGTCGACGCAGCACGGTTATCTGTCGAAGACCTTGATCACTGGATTGCCGATGCGTTAACGCAGCTGGCTGATGGAGTCAACGCATCAGACTTGAGTTTCGTAGGAAGAAGATATCAGAAGGCTACGTCAACTCCTTGGAGCAAGAGGGTTGACGCCATCTAATTCCAGTTGCTGAGCACGTTAAGGTGATCCCACCTTCAGTCGTCAACTGCCACATCAGTCACAAGGGGATAAGCTTTCGTACCTTCCACCACTCCATTGGTGTCTGGCACGTGATCCCAGGAGGACGAGGTGTGCAGATGCTGACACGTGGATGGAATTATCTCGAATCTGGCGAATTCATTTGGGCGGGAAAACGTGGAAGCCACGCGCCCTTATCCACCTACTGCTGCTGCTGCTATATATATAAGTCTTCATCTTCTGTTGAAGGCTGATCGAAGTTGGCGAAGTATATACATCCAGCCTGAAGCAGCAGCCACCGAGATCCACTGTGAGAGGAAGAAAAGCAGAGAAGAAGAAAAGGAGAGAAGAAGAAAGTGAGAAGAGATGAGTTGAGAGAGCTATATGAGAGCTTGTGAATCAGTCTCTTGGTCCAGTTACCAGAGCTGATATTGCTCAACTTTGAGCTACAGTCGTTTTAATTTTCTTCCATTCGATTGTGTTTTTCTTGCTTTTCAGTCTTTGTTATTTTCCTTTGAAAACTCTTGTTCGATCAAGCTGTTAGTCAGCGGTTTCAAGCTGTGAGGTAGCGGGTTGCAGAGGTGTTACCTCCGGTCGGCTAAGCTGTAGTGCCCAGCAGAGTAAGCTGTGAAGCTCAGCTGTTGTAGAGGGTGTTCCTCTGGTCGGGATAAGCTGTAAGTCCCAGCCGTTGTTGGCAAGCTGTAGAGCCCAGCAGATTGAAGCTGTGTATCAGCAGTAATCCACATTCGAGTTGAATGTGGGGTGGACGTAGGTCGGATTGACCGAACCACCTAAAAGTCTTTGTGCCTCTCGTGTGTTTGATTGCTTGTTCAGCAGATCTTGTGTGTTTCATTCAGTGCATTGGCTATGTTCGTTTAGTGTTCTTCTAATTCCGCATTTGATTCTAGGCCTAATTTTTAAATAGCCAGTTGATCTATTCACCCCCCCTCTAGATCCACATCCTGTGGTGATAGAGCCTTCCATCTAACTTCAACACTTGGTATCAGAGCTAGACTCTTCTACAGGGACTTACCGCCCGAAGAGGATAAGCACAGATGGACGGAAGAGGGATGATAGGTGAAGGACACTCCACATCCAAGCCCCCGTACTTCGATGGAACCAACTACGCATACTGGAAGCACCGTATGCAGGTATTCTTGAGGGCTAAAGATTATGAAATTTGGAAGGTGGTTAGCAAGGGATCTTTCGAGCTGTCCCCAAATGAAGATGTATGGACCAAGGAAGAAATTAGAAGGTCCACGCTCAACTGGAGTGCAATCAATGCAATCTAGTGCTCTCTGCATCCCACCGAGTTCTCACGAATATCTGCCTGCTTCTCAGCGAAGGAAATGTGGGATGCACTTGAAGTCATCTATGAGGGGACTTCACAAGTCAGATAGACTAAGACTAATCTACTGGTTTCAGAATACGAAGCTTTCAAGATGAAGCCTAATGAGACGATCAAAGAAATGTATGCTCGGCTGACTATTATCACAAATGGTCTCAGAGGCTTCGGGAAAAAGTATTCTGAGTATGATGTAGTCAGGAAGATCTTGCGATCCTTGACTCCAATTTGGCACACCAAGGCCACAGTTATGGAATAGTCAAGAGATCTGCACAATACTAAGGCAGATGAGCTGATCGGATCTCTAATGACTTATGAGATGAATATGCCGAAGATAGAGGAGGCTGATAGAAAGAGGAAGCCTATAGCTTTGAAGGCTGGTGCTAGCAGATCCAGTCGATCCAGCCCCAACGGATCATCAACTGAAGAGAGCTTGTCTGAAGAAGAAGTGGCAAATGCTGATATTGCCATGATTACTAGGGAATTCCGGAGATTTCTCAAGAAAGAAGGAAGAAGATTCAGCCGAAGAAATCCTAACAGTGGCCGCCGAGACACAAGGTATAAATCAAACCCTGTAAAGAAAGCTGAAACTAATGTTTGCTATCAATGTAGGAAGGCGGGTCACTTTAAAGCTGAATGTTCGACAAATCAGAACCTCAAGGACAAGTCCAAGAAGAAGAACACAAAAGGGAAAGCTATGGTGAGTACATGGAGTGATGAGTGTAGACACGCCATTCCTGACGTCTCCTGAGAAAGTCTCATATTACTATACGACGCCCCGCGGCGGATTTCGCATTTTGAATCACTTGAGTGCTTCCTTTTCTTGGGTCTTCTTCTACCTTTTTCGGTATCCGGAATTGTCTCGTCGCAGCATTCGGACGGCATCAACACCAGTCAGACGCATCGGAAGGTCCCGAAACCAGGAAGGGTGCCTGTCGGGGAGCTGCCGACGCCTTTTCAGCGGACCCGGGGGGGTCTTAATGGAGGCGTCCAGGCCCCTGGACGCCTCCATCATTTTAATTTATTTTTTAAGACAAAAATACATAAAAATATATATATTTATGGAGGCGTCCAAGTCCCTGGACGCCTCCATGAAAACAAATATAAAAAATATATATGCCAGTTGGCATAAAAAACAAAACAAAAAAATAATAATATATTTTCGTGGAGGCGTCCAGGCCTCTGGACGCCTCCATCAACTCCCTCACGGGCGCCGCCCACCGAACGATAGTTTGTCGTGTGTGAAAGTATCCAAATTTTGGAGACGTCCAGCCAACTGGACGCGCCCATTTCCAAATCACGGGTCGCCGCTCCAAAACCACGCGTTGTGTTAAACCGCGTGCGACTTTCGGTGGAGTTCGGTGGGACTTATGGAGGCGTCCGGGACCCTGGACGCCTCCAGGAAAATATTCAAAAAAATGAATAAAAATAGAATAAAATATCTTTTTTACCCTGATGGAGGTGTCCAGGGTCCTGGACGCCTCCACCCTCCGGAGCCCTATAAATAGAGGCCCACCCCCCTCAGTTCTGGAGGAGCTTCTAAGAGATCCGATAGGCTGCCGGAGCCCAGAGGCTACCGGAGTCATTTCTAACCCGTGGGGTCTTTTGTAGGTGGAGGTTCTGCCGGCTTCTCGGGTGCCCACGCTCGCGAGAGGAAGGTCGTCTTCATCCACCGCGCTTCCACGTCGTCCCTACGCTGCCGGAGCTCCGCCGGATTTCACCATCGGCACATCCAATAAGCCAATCCTTTCCTTTTCTTCGTAGTTCTTTTGCATTCATCATCTCGCATCCTCTATCCCCCTTCATAAGGGCGCCTCTTCTTATATACTTCTTGCATCCATCATCTCATTTTCCTCCTACTCGAGTCCGAGAGGGGTTTAAAAGATAACACCAACCAGGTGTGTGTCTTGCCATCATTTCGTTATTTTTATCGCAAGGATTTGAATACTACACCTTCATCTTTCTAATCCACTCGTTACTTGTTTGTCGTTGTTTTGCAAGGGTACCCAAGGAAAGCCCTCTCCGTCGGCCGGCCGAAGGGGGAGGAAGAAGCAACCCGCCATCTCCCGCTCTTGAGGTAGGCGCGATCACTTTCTTTATTTTGGGGTCTTTTGGCCCCTGGCGATCACATCTTGTTCTCGAGGCCGCGGCGAGTCACTTCCCCAATGGCCGTTTAAATTTCCGTTCTTATATTCTCTTTATATTCTGTTATATTCTGCTCATATTCTCGAGGCCGCGGCGAGTCACTTCCCCAATGGCCGTTTAAATTCCCGTTCTTATATGTTATATTCTTATCTATTCATATTCTCGAGGCCGCGGCGAGTCACTTCCCCAATGGCCGTTTAAATTCCCGCTCTTATATTCTCTTTATATTTGTTATATTCTTATCTATTCATATTCTCGAGGCCGCGGCGAGTCACTTCCCCAATGGCCGTTTAAATTCCCGCTCTTTATATTCTCCTTATATTCTGTTATATTCTTATCTGCTCATATTCTCGAGGCCGCGGCGAGTCACTTCCCCAATGGCCGTTTCAATTCTTGCTATTTAATTTCTGCACCATTCCCGTCCCCCCGAGGCCGCGGCGAGTCACTTCCCGCTATGGCCGTTTAACCCCCATATCTTGCTATATTACATTTGTCCCGCTCGCCCCGCCGGAGCAATCTCCCGTGGTGGCCCCTTCTCTTTTCTCTTATTTCTGTGTTGCAGCAAACAAAGAGGAGCCCGCGCGCTCCGCGTCTTCTTCGCTCCCCGAACCGCGTGACGTCGCTCACAGATTGGCGATCACGGTGGGACTTCTACTGCTTCCTTTTGGCTACCCTTGCAAGTTCGGCACCGTCCGTGCCTCTCCACCTTGGCGCCCTCGCGCGCCCCCGTTGTGCTCACGGCAGCACTGTCAGTTGTGATTGGTTGGGTGTTTATTATATGTTTGTTATTTCTGTTGTTTTCTTACTCTATATCTCTGTCAGCATTCCATTGCATACATCCATCCCTCTTTTATATCCTTTTTCATTTTTTCTAAGGATCACCCTTTCCCGGTGAAGGAAGGACTCTCCGTTTGAGAATTCCTCTCAACGGACTAGAATCTCCTCCACTGGGACCTCCGTAAGTCCCCGACATCGAAGAATCTCCTCTTCGTTCACTGGGCTGGTTGTACCATTGAAGTTCCCCGGAGTTAGTCATCCCATTCGTGGTGAGACGAGAGACCCTAGCTGACACGGCGGTGAAACAAAAATAAACTAGGGTCCCTATTTTGTGTGAACTTCGGATCTCGCTAAAAACAAAAAAAAATCATCAAAATCAAAACACAAAAAGGGCGTAAAGGCATCCACTTGTTTGATAATCTCTGCTACCTGCTTGCTAGTATATGTTTTTGCGTTCTGGGAAAACTATGAGCATGGCTCACGAGTCTTTTGAGGAGAACCACCCTAGTCGTGGTTTGTCAGCCGACCCGCGAGTCTATGCTATGGACTCGGGTCCTTCTCATGAGCCCTCGCATGAGGTGCAGGTTATTGCCGGGGACACGTCCCCACCACAGGATATCTCTTCCTTACTGGGCGTCCTCGCCAACACGGAGCTTACCTCTGAACAGCTCCGGGCCTTCCAGGCCATTCTGAAGGGGAAATCTGTTTCCCCCACGCCCCAGGAATCAACTCCGGCCATCGCACCTCTCCAAGAGTCCGTGCAGGCCATTCCATCTCCTTCATTGGCGCAAGCCATCCAGTCTCCCTCGCTTCAAGGACAAGCGAGCCAACAACCACCCTCATTCCAGTTCCCGTCACAATCTCAAACTCCCGTTGTTCCCCACATACCGCTTCAGCCGGGGCCGACTGTCGGCGGTCCGACAGCTCCCTCTCATTCGGGGTTCCCCCCTCAAGTCTCCGGGAGACAGTTTCTCCCCCAGTGGCAAGTGCCACCTTCACCTCCAGAGGAGCTCGCCCAATCGCTCCTCAATAGGTTCAATCGCATGGACGAGCAGTTTCAAAATCTGAGAAGAATGGTGGACGTGAAAGCCACCCCGGAGGTTGCTTTGCCAATCCTTCCCGTCATTCATCTTCCTCCCTCCGAAATGCCCACGTACCGCAGATACAATGGTACCGGCAACCCCTTCATTCACCTCAAGGATTTCATGTATGAGTCCTCCTATTGGCAAAACGATCAGAGGTCCCTGGCATACCTCTTTCGGAGATCATTGGATGGTCCCGCGCTAGAGTGGTTCTATTCTTTGGAGCCCCGCGAGGCCGAGAATTTTGAAATAGTCCAGAGAAGGTTCTTGCAGAAATATAGGGATAGGGTCGGTCCCTCACTCTCCATTACCGACCTAGTGGCCGAAAAGATGAAGCCCGACGAAGATTTTGTCCGCTATGCTGATAGATGGAGGTCTCTGGCGGAAAGAATAAGGGATACCCTCTCCGAGCCCGAACAAGTGAAGATGATTGTGTCTAATGCAACCCCACAGTTCAGACACGTCCTGGCCATGAATAAACTTACTACAATGGAGGAACTCTATGAAAGGGCCCGGTACATCCAAACCCAGTTAAAAGACTCCCCCATTATGAACATGTTTGAGTCGCCGAAGCCCAAAGTGGTCAGAAAGACAGGCGCTGGTGTCCCGGGCGGAGCCACAGAAGGGGTCGTGACAAATGAGCAAGTGGGTGCGGTCAACAATGCCAACTATGCAGTCAACCCAAGGCCTCCACAAATGCCCCGACTTCCCCTCCAACCAGGTCCTTTCCCTCTTCGTCCTCCACCCCAAAATAATCCACCCCAGGATAATATGCCTCCATTACGTCAACCCCAGCAACAACAACCACAACCTCAGCAACAACAACCACCGCTTCAGTACAACCAAGTTCCACCCCCGGGGAACTATGGTCCCCAACAGCAACAAAGGAGGCCGGTCGGTCCCAAGAGAGCCTACTATCCACCATTGCCAGAAACCTTAGCAGACATTTTTAATGCCCTCATGGCATCAAACCAACTCGCCCTACCCAGAGAAAGGCCCGTGTGGCCCCCGAATGTTGATACCTCCAAATACTGCGTCTACCACAGGCAGCCAGGACACACAGTAGATTACTGCTTCCATTTCAAAGATTACATCCACGATATGAATGATGAACATCAAATAGATTGGGATGAAATGAGACGATACGTCGCCGCTCTCAAGGCTAGGAGACCTCCTCATAGGCCACAGCAGCAGTTACAACAGCAGCAGCAGCAGCAACCACAACAACAACAACAGCCTCAGCAGGCCCCACAACAACAGCCCAACATGGGCATAATCCAGAATCCATTACCGGAGCACCAACAGCCCAATCATCAGGTTAACCCCATCTCCTCCTTCCCGGAAGTCGGGAGAGAGCAGGTGTGGCACCCGGAAAGTACCTCCATTCTTTCTACCGCCAATCCTATCATCACGCAACACCCTTGCCTTGCCCGGGTAGCACCTCTCTCTCATCAACCCGCGTCAGTATCGCCTTCACCATTTCCACTACCATTACGCCCTCTCATCCGCACCCCGATCTCCTATCAACCGACACTCTCCACTACGCCTTCACACCCTCTCATCTTCTCTCACTCCCCCACTTTACCATCCACCTCTACCACATTTACCCCTACGCCTTCTAAACCCCTTATCATCCGTCAACCATACATAACCCCGTCTTTCTCCACCATATCACCACTAATGCCTTCAAAACCACTCATTACCCATCACCCACCTCAAAATCATTGCCCGCTTCAAGCCCTACCCACTTCTACTTCGTCTCCACCTCCACCTTCCAGACCCCTTATCCTTCATAATCCGTGTGATATCCCCTCTACCTCCACCATGCCTCCACCTAACAAACCCCTCATCAGAATCCCTGCTCCCGTCATCACCCCTGCTTCATCAACCATTCCTCCACCACTACCCCTCAAATCCCTGTTAAAACCCACTGCTACCCCATAGAGGTACAAAAGCCGCAGGCAATGGTGCTCCGGAGTGGAAGGATTTTCCACAGGGTTTTCCCCCACAACAGTCAGAATCCTGAGCAATCTCAGCCAGAGAAGGATGATGGAGAACAACCAGAAAGAGCTATCCCTGGAACACAGTATGATCTATTGAAACACTTGGACAAGACGCCTGCTCGGATCTCCATCCTGGAGCTACTTCAAAGATCCACATCCCACCAGGCGGCCTTGATGGAATATCTTCAAAAAGTCATGGTTAATGAGGACCTCCCCGTGGAGAAGATTTCGACCGTCCTGACCCCAACAGACACACAACCGGCCATCATGTTCCACAACTACGAGCTCGCTCCCAAGGAAGCTCGGAAATATGCATTGTGCATTTCAATAAAAATTAATGGGGTATCCATAAACCCGTGTCTTGTGGACACGGGTGCGTCCATAAATGTGATCTCCATGGACACCCTTCAGTTGTGTGGGGTCAACGAGGAACAAATAAGACCTTCCTCGATCACGGTCACGGCTTATGACAATAGCAAAAGGCCGCCGCAGGGGATGATTATTCTGAAGGCAGAACTAGGCCCCATGTCAATTCCCACGGAATTCCATGTCCTCGACATGGACCCCACATTCAAGGCTATACTGGGTCGCCCTTACATCGAAGCCATGGACGCTGTGCCTTCCACCAACCATCAGTGCCTGAAGTTTCCTTACAATGGGAGGATTATTAAAGTGGTCAGTACACCTGTCCTTCACACAGTGGATGCTATCAACACCTCTCTGCCCTCTGTTTGGCCGTCTCATCGGCCCATATTGTCACTACTGGACGTACGTGATTCATCTCACGTTCCACTAGCACCAAAGGAGCCGGTCAGGACAACCGCAACATCATATCTCCCTTTTCACTCCAAAGGGTGGGAGATTATGAGGAACATCGGCTACCAACAGGGTAAAGGTCTGGGCGCACAGTTACAGGGTAGGCTCAAACCGCCAAAGGAAATTAGGCCGAACCGCAGGTTTGGCCTAGGCTTCAAAGGACCGTTCAAGGCGGATTGGAAGCCCCTCACATGGACTCTATCAAACCACTTCAACAGAGGGCCCGTTGTTCAGATGGGAGATTACCCACGAGAAGCATATGGGAGATCACATGCTGTATATTTGGCTGAAAAATGTCCGAGGATCACCAAAAGAGGCAAGATCAAAGATCCGGAATGCGAGTGGAACAAATGGTTCGACATACGGGACATTTCCGTTGCACTGGAAAGGATGTTCTCGTCTCCGCAGCTTGAAGGACCACCATTGATCTCCGAATACCAGAGAATATTACCACTCTTGCCAAGGTTCCAAACTATCCTCGTCCTCGCCAGAAGGACCCTGTCATCGACGGATCTTCATCCGTCCTCAACATTGCCGTCGACGGCTCATTAGCCGCCATCTTCTCCATCCACTCGTCTCAGCCTTTGCTGATATCTTCTTCCTGGGCCAGACAATTGTCTGATGATCTTCCCAGATCCCCTTCTCTGCTTACATACCTACGCGGGCTTCTCAACCCGCGCCAGGTCTTCAACCATGATCTGCTCTATGAGCCTCACAATCCTCTAGCCATAACCACTTTTCTCTCTCCTCCAATCTCTTTTCACTGCTTTGTCATTAAAAATGAAAACGAAAAAAAAACGTCAATTTTCAAACTCCCCAACAACACATCTTCGTTGAGGAAACCTCCTACATCTCCCACGGGTGCGTACCGCCCTGCGGACCACCCGTCCAAGGTCCGATGAGCGACCTTTTCTACCCCTCCTCTGAGGGGTCTTCTCCTGTACATTCTACACCATCCTCTTCGTCTTCCTCTTCTTCTGTAAATATTGTCAGTCAATCTAGGAATGATAGGTCAAGGGTAGTACCTAGGAAGAAATCCAAGGGTAGGCAGATCCCTCGTCGATTCCTTCTGGATTTAGCCGCCAGGTGTCAGGCCCTTCTTGCCATCCCCCAGTTGTTAGAAAATCCCATCCGGCTACCGGAAATAGAATGTGAGGGCGACTGTGCATTTGATGAAGGGTATGGAGTCTACGAGATCACGGATGAAGAATGCCCCACTGAAGATGAGGGTGAAGAATATGAGGATGCGGCGGGCGCATACGCTAGTGGAATGAGGAGATTCGACGAGCCGTCAACCGCCGTAGAAGAATCCACCAAAGAAGTCAACTTGGGAACTGAGGAAGACCCTAGGATCATCCTCATAAGTGACAACCTACCACCCTCTGAAGAAGAGGCATTAATTGAGGTTCTCAAGGAATATAAGGACACGTTTGCATGGAGCTACGAGGATATGCCGGGTCTAGATTCAACCTTGGTCGAACACCGTTTAACCCTAAAACCAGGGTCCGTCTCGGTAAAACAAAGGTTAAGGCGTTTCCACCCTCAGATGGCTTTGAAAATGAAAGAAGAGGTCGATAAGCTCCACAAAGCCAGGTTCATTAGAGTCGTTCTTTATCCTCAATGGGTGGCGAACATTGTCCCGGTCATGAAGAAAGATGGGAAAGTCAGGATTTGCATCGACTTCCGGGACCTTAACCGCGCGTGTCCAAAGATGATTTTCCCTTACCTCACATTGATGTGTTGATTGATAACACGGCAGGCTACGAAACCCTCTCATTCATGGATGGATTTTCAGGATACAATCAAATTCGTTTGGCAGAAGAGGATCAGGAAAAGACGTCATTCACTACCCCTTGGGGAACATATTGTTACGTGGTCATGCCGTTCGGATTAAAGAATGCTGGAGCTACTTACCAAAGAGCGATGATGGCCATATTTCATGACATGATGCACATATATCTGGAAGTGTATGTGGATGACTTGTTGGTGAAATCAAGGACCAGGATGGAACATCCAGAAGTTTTGGCTAAGGTCTTGCAGAGGTCAAGGGAGTTCCAATTGAAAATGAACCCGAAGAAGTGTGTGTTTGGTGTGTCGTCGGGTAAATTGCTGGGGTTCATTGTGAGTAAAAGAGGGATCGAGATAGATCCCGACAAAGCAAGGCTATCAGGGATATGCCGCCTCCCAAGAATTTGAGGGAAGTCCGAGGTTTAATCGGGAGGTTGCAGTTTATTCGTCGGTTTGTGTCCCAACATTCACAAAGGTGTAGACCTCTCTACGAGTTGACCAAGCCAGGAGTAGAATTCCACTGGAATTCTAAATGTCAGAAAGCTTTTGAAGGGTTGAAGGAATATCTGGCTAGTCCACCCGTTCTCATTCCACCCAAACCAGAAAAACCTCTGATCCTTTACGTCTCAGTCTTGGATGACTCCGTGGGAGCCGTCCTCGCACAAGCTGATGAAGAAGGCAAGGAACGGGCAACCTATTACTTGTCCAAACTTCTCAATCCCTGTGAGCAGAAGTACACCGTCATGGAGAAAACCTGTGCTGCCCTCGTTTGGGTAGTGCAGAAATTGAAGCACTACTTCTTGGCTCATGAGGTCCACTTGATTGCTCGAATGAATCCTATCAAATTCCTTCTGGAGAAATCCGTCCTTACGGATAGGCTAGCACGCTGGCAAAGTTTTCTCTCTCAGTTCGACATCACCTACATCCAGCAAAAGGCGATTAAAGGCTATGCCATAGCCGAGCATCTCGCTCACCATCCTCTTCCCAAGTTCGATCCCGTCCAATCAGAGTTTCCAGATGAGGAACTAATGTCCGTCAACCAATCAGATGAGCCAATGTGGACGCTATATTTTGATGGAGCTCTGAATTCTCAAGGGAGAGGAATCGGCGTCGCCCTCCTGTCGCCTGAAGGCCTCACATTCCCATTGGCATACCAGCTCAAATTTCCAGTTACCAACAATATAGCCGAATATGAAGCTCTTCTAGCTGGCCTAGAACTCGCTCATTCTTTTCGTATCACTGAGTTGCGAGTCGTAGGTGATAGTCAACTCATCCTTCGCCAGGTGCTCACTAAATATCGCACTCGCGATCCCAAACTCAAGCCATACCAAGAACTCACTGCTGCCTTTGCCAAACTGTTCACCAAACTGATCTTTGTTCATGTCCCTCGTCATCAGAATATTCTCGCCGATGCCCTCGCCTCGTTGGCATCATCCATAAGGTTCCCTCTAGGAAGATGGTTTGAGTCCATTTCCATCTACAAACTTCACGCCCCTGCAATCGATGATGCTTCCTACGTAAATATCAAAGACAGGATAGCAAGGAAGATCCTGCAGGAAGATATCCTTGAGAAGAGGGAAATCATGTTGGCAGAGGCTGAAGAAGAACTGGCTGATGAAGAGAAACCATGGTTCTATGAAATCGTCAAATACTGCCAAGATCAGTCTTATCCTGAAGGGGCCACCACAGAGGACAAGAAAGCCATAAGAAGGGTGGCTCAGAAATACACATTGGTTGGAGGTCTACTCTATAGGAGGAGCCTTACTGGTATTCTGTTAAGATGTCTTGGTGACGATGAGGTTTGGAAATGTGTAGAGGAGACGCACTCGGGTGTGTGCGGTGGCCACGTGAATAGTCAGATGCTCGCCAAGAAGATCATTCGCCAAGGCTTTTATTGGCCCACTATGGAAGAGGATTGTGCTGTCTATGTCCGTAGGTGTGTCAAGTGTCAACTTCACGCCGATAAAATCCATTCACCATCTTCCTCACTTCATCCAATATCCTCCCCGTGGCCTTTCTCCATGTGGGCATTCGACATCATTGGTCCCCTAGGTGATCCCAATTCCCTCACCAAGCAGAAATCTTTCATCCTTACTGCGACGGAATACTTCACCAAATGGGCCGAAGCCGAAGCTTACGCGGAAATCAAGGCGTCAACAGTCTGCAAGTTCATCATGAAGAACATCCTCGCCAGATTCGGCGTCCCAAGCACAATCGTCACCGACAATGGGCCACAGTTCATTTCTCAGGACCTATACGACCTCTGCAAAAGGTACGCAATTGCATTGCATCATTCATCGCCTTATTACCCACAAGGTAACGGCCAAGCGGAGGCCACCAATAAAACATTGCTCAAAATCATCAAAAAAACCTGCGAGTCTAGTAAGTTTTCAGACTGGCCAGAAAAACTTATCGAAGCCCTATGGGCCTATCGCACTTCAATCCGTACCCCCACCGGGCAGACTCCATTTGCCCTTACTTATGGTATGGAAGCGGTAGTCCCGTACGAGACTCTGATCCCTTCTCTCAGGGTACAATTGGACGAGGAATTTCCCCTCGACGATCGTCGTAATTCACTCCTCGCCCAGTTGGAACTCTTGGATGAGAAGCGGCTGGCCGCTGCCGAACACGCGCGTGTGTATCAAAATAGACTCGCTCGCTTTTACCAAAAGAAAGTCGTTGAGAGAAAATTCAAAGTCGGTGAGATGGTCGTAAAAAGAATTTTTGTCAAACCTGGAGGGCCGCGTTCTAAGCTCCAACCCAATTGGGAAGGACCATTTGTAATTCAAGCCGTGTACCCTGGCAACGCCTACAAGCTAATCAACGCCGAAGGGACCGAGTTATCCCACCCTTGGAATGGGCTTTATCTTAAGAAATACTACCCTTAGCACAAAACAAAAAAAATGATGAAAAGATAGAAAACATCAAAAATAAAGAAATATTGAAAACCACTAAAAATATGGAAAATTCAAAATGCCGATGCCTGGTGGTCACCATGTAGTCAAGTCACTGCATCTAACCTTCATGTTAGGATAGGGCCCATTAAGGCTTGGTAGGCACCGGGTCTTGGTTTGCCAGAACCGTGGAGATCCCTGTCCGGCCACGTCGGCCTATGCTCGCTCGAAGGAAGCTAACATGTGCTCACTTATGTATTTTATTCAAAAAAGTCGGTAGCATCACCTACGGTGGGGCCCCACCCAGAAGATCTCCGGAAGCTGTAATCTTTATTCTTTTCTCTTCGACCAAATGAGACAGTCGGCGCCCTTAAAACGCTGAGCATGAGAAACCGAAACTCAAACCCCAAGGCAAGAGTAGGATCCATTTCCTCGAGCATCGATCAGAGCACGAGAAGAGGGCAGTGTCCCCGCAGGCATACGAAAGGGAGCCCACAAACGTCAAACGACTATATCTCCCTCACAAAAAGAAATACAAAATCAAAATCAAGAGCCTGGTCGTGACCGTGCCTGATGCGATAAATGGAACCCCTCAAAGCAAAAGTTGAATCCACAAAAGGGGGGGGCTATGGAATGTAAATGCTCGAGATTTGGTCCGAAGTTGTCCGAAAGGAAAGAGTTAATGGGCCCTTATTCGCTCGCCGGGTTAACGGCTTTGCCGGTCCTCTCAGGAGGTTTATCCCCTACACTCTTCCTTCTCCCTCTAAAGATGAAGGTTCGATGGAGTTTCTGAAGGGTGAAAACTGCCAGGGTCTGCGACCTTATTTTAATATACACATTTGGTTGCCTACTTTGAAAAGCAAAAGCTATCGCTGCGAAGGAGTCTCCGTGTTTCTGGCTGGTCAAGACCCCTGTTTACCACCTTGATGTCTTCTTGTTTAACCTCGGGCTTAGGCCAATGCAAGCGCGTCACCTATGGGTGCGACGGCGTCTGATTCCGGGTCAGCGTCGCGCGGTTGGTCGTTAGGGTTCCAGGGTGTTCCATCATATACCATCTAGAGTTGTGAGGAAACAGACCCGGGTCGGGCAAATCTCTTACCTCAAACACCTTTTGGGTGAATCCCTGTGGTCGGAAGCGACTGGGAGCCTAAGCATGGCATGACGGTATTGTCATCAGGGTAAGTCTTAGCCGGCGGGATCATCATTCGAGGGGTCTAGAGGCCCAAATCAACCTAGATGTGCACTTAGGATACCTGGGAGGTTAGTAAGAAACCCCTGTTCTCACGTAGGTTAGGTGCCATTTGGGTGCTTGCCTGGCGTTAGCAACAAAAAATTGAAATGATAAAAACAACAAAAAAAGGAAAAAGAGAAAATGTACATATTTGCAAACAAAAAAATCTTTTTTATGATAAAACAAAAAAATGCCAAATATAAAAAAGAAAACAAATCAATTTTGCATGATTGCATTTGCGTGCAGCATCTCACTTTTAATACCGCTTGCATTCGTGTGCTTGCCTGTCGCATTTATCATCACCGCATCTTTCCCTTGCCTTCGTTAAATAAAGGCTTGGCCCCTTGACCAGTTATCAAGGACAGTCACAGTGACCATTTGCTTATTGAGCAAGGGGCCAAGTCAGAACAGAAATTCTGATTTGTTTGTTTCAGTGATGTGTGCAGGGATTCAGGCAACAGAAGCAAAGGTGAAAACCAAACAAACCGAACCTTGTATTTTATTCCAAAAAACCAAAAAAATTACATCAAGTTCCGCCCTCTCTCTCTGCATTACTCGTCCCACTACTCTCCGGGCAAAACGCTCTCAAAGGTGCTACCCAACTACGAAAAGCGGTACTCCTACCGCTCTGTACTCCCCTTCCTATTCCCACACCCCGGCGTTGATCCACGGAAGCAGCAGAGAAGCTACCAACACGAAAGCCACGCTCTCGTGCTCTTCGGTAGCGCTCCTCACCATCTCTCAGCCACTGTTCAGCAAGACCAAGGCTGGTTCGGAGTTCGAACAAGTTGGGCCTCCATGGCCCTTCGTTCCTCCCTTTCAGTCAATCTGTTGGCTCTTTCTCTCTCTGCGTCTCTTTCTCTCTCTGCCCGTTCTCTCTCACGGTCTTCCCTCTCCAACTGGAGAGTGATCCTCAGTTCCATAGCATCCCTGGAAGAGTCGTCATCTGGACGACGCTGCAGTTCCCTCTCCAGCTCTGCTATCCTAGCCGCCCTCTGCGCAGCTTGGGCAAGCGCTTCTTCCGTCTCCTTTTCCTGCCGAGTGTACCATCTCAGATACGCGATAAGGCGTAAACAAAGAGAACTCAACACTGAAACTTTTACCTGTATACAGAGCATCCCTTCTGCCTCCGCAGCACGCTGCGTGGCGTGAGCAAGTTGCTCATGAAGCAAGTCAAGTTCTGAGGTGGGAATCCACAAGCTGGAAGAGGCACCACCTACTCCCATCGCTGGGGAAGCCGCGCCAATCTGAGCATGCTACGACCGCGTGAATTAGCAGCCAACATCTGGAATCTGCGGTTCTAATTAGGAACGCACTGTACACCTACCAAGGCGCTCGTAGCTCCGCGGGCATCGCCCAACCGTTGCTCCATCTCTGCCAAGCGAGTTCGTAAATTCGCTATCATGGTATCACGGATATCCTGCAGCCATACGAGTCAGCATTTCACCAGAAAACCAAAAAGGAGAAGAAGAAAGAGAAAGGGGAAACCTACCTCCACAAGTCCCCGGGGTTGGAGCCGCTCTGCGTACTTTGTCCTATATAGACGCAAGTAGTCCTCGCTATCCCGCGCATGTGATTCTACAATCGTGCCACCCCGTTGCCAGTCTTCATACTGTTCAGGGAACCGCACGCGCCAGTCAATGCAGGTCGACGGTCCTCGCGTCTTTCTCCCAACACGAGGTGGCGTAGCCGTATCCACCCATTCCTGAGCCAGTCCTAAAGTCCTCATAACCAATCGTAGCCGAAGCGGCTCGATTTCATTCAGGCAGTGCATCCACAGTTCCCGTCCGAACCGGGCACGACTTGCTAGAACCCACGGCTGGTCGGCATCGACCATGTCTGAGTAGGGTCTCCAGTTTACCATCGCTGCAGGGAACTCATGTAGCTCCCGCCTTAGCACCATCAGTTGGTAGGTTAGGGGTGCCGCACTCATGATGGGTTCCCACTGCCTGGCTAGCGGCACCATCGCGGGTCGCCAATGTCGAGCTCTCCCCATGGGGAGGTAATAATAGCTCCACAGCTGCTCGGCGCAGGTCATCAGTACCTTGCAAAAACACAAAATATATACAAAACAAGCAAAACCAAAAATACCTGATGAATGGTGTGAAACCACTCATAGCCATCTCACGATCCGCTTCTTGGAACAGGCCTGCAAACAAGTGCGCCAGCATGGCAGCTCCCCAGGCGTAGTACCATACTCTTTCAAGGTCTGACAGCAGCTCCAGGAAGCGACATTGGATACCGTCCCCTTTCGAGCTCAGTACCAATCTCCCCAAAAGGAAGAGGAGAAATCTCCTCAAATCTATGTTGCATCTTTCCCAGTTGCCGAAATCTGTGCAGTACACGGCACGGCATCCTATTTCCATCCTTTCCATGAAATCTTCCGAGGATTCATCGTCCCGCCGACGAGTGTCGGTGAGCCCTAATGCATCCACGAGGGATGCCCTAGCTACCGACCTATTTTTCCGACCATCTAGGTCCAAACCCAGTAGCTTCCGAGCACCTTCTCGGTAATCCGCATAAGTGACCCCGGTCACTGCCTCGCCCTCCACCTTCAGGCTTGTGATCCGGACCACATCTTCTAGGTTGGGCACCATGTGCCCCCAGGGCATCAGGAATGCCCGACTCACTGGGTCCCATCTTTCACACAAGGCTTGGATCAGGACCAGGTCGAGCTGGATCGGCTCGATCCGAAGAAAGGCACCAAATCCCATCACGTCTAGCCTGGCCTTTTGAAAATCCGGGAGACCCCTGTATGCGGCCACTGCTAACTCCCATGAAATGTGTGATTTCATCACACTCTGTGCGTGCATAAGAAATGGAGAAGGGTGTTGTCAAGAGGAAGGAAGAAAGAATGAGAAAAGGGCAGGAAAGCTCAGCTTACGAGTTGTGATTGGACCCTTTCGCTAAAGTGCCCTTCGAGGTCCGAAAGCCTCCTGGAACTACTACCACTGGACCTGCTTCTCTTCAAGGAATGGGAAGATTCACCCTCCATCCAACTCTCATAATTTTGAACTCCTCCTCTCCCGTGAGAACTTGTGCTCCTCGAGTTAGCTCTCGATATACCTGGGAGGATAAAAGGGACAAGAATTTATAGAAATGGAAGGAGTGCAGGCCAAGATTACCTCCATCACATTTTATGATAGCCCTCGCGATGAGGCACCTACCATGCGGTCCCGTGTGTCACTTCACCACTCGCACAGGATGATTGATTGGACGAAGAATATGACGACTAGCCCCCTATGTTGTCTAGGGATACCCTATCATGTTTTGGAGGACGTCCGCAAAGTTTGACACAACATCCGGGAAAAGGGACTAGGGCCGTGATGCGGGACGGATGACTCGACCGGGCTAGGACGTACGACGGACACAAGTGCGGCCAGCACTAGCACGTTAAGGCAAGCCAGGCGGCTAGCCACTGTGGTATTCTCCGGGTGGAGACGCCTCTCAATAGCGCTATCTCTTTAGCCCAGCGATCGTCCCTTGCGAGGGAAACGTGGGGATCGCGGCGATTAAGAAACCACCGTCGCCTAGGGTACCGATTTGCGTTCGGTGCTCGATCGGAGCTACGGAACGGGCACTCTCAACTCACTAGCACGGTGATTTAGATACAAGCTAACGGCCCTAATCTTAAAAACGTATCAATATAGAATGTATACTAAATTAGCAATGTGAGAATGGAATGAGCGCGTACCTCCACGTCTAGGCGTGGGGAAGAATTCCCGGCCGTTTTCCGAACAACCCCGATATACAAATGATTTAATTTTACAATTTCAGATCTGGAAACCCACTCCACACAGGGAGGTAAAGGGTTACAAAATGATGTTTGGGGGTTGCTGGGTCCCGGGTTGACGGGCAGCAAGCAACGGAGCCGAGGAAGGCGAGCTGGAGCCGAACGAGCGCGCCGAGGGCGAGTCGACTTGGTTCTGTCCACACCGGGCACCCTGTGCAGCGATCTTCCGACGACTATAACTCCTAGCCACGACGTCTGATTGGGGTGCCGTTTGTTGGAGAATGACGGTGACTGGACATAGTTTCTTCACTCCAGAGGGCGCATTTAGATCCTTTCAGATCTGGGTGCAGCAATGATTTCTTTCAGCGTCTGATTTGGTGTTCATAGAACTGCACAGACAGACAAATAAATGGTGGAAAAAGGGTTGTCGATGTCAAAATGGAACTCCGTCTGTGGGAGGTTGTTGGTGACGTCCATAGGAACAAATCCTCTGAAGACTTCTCTCTCAAATATTGGCTGGATGAGGCGGGACAGATGTGGGAAGTCGCCTCTGGATCTGGACTGAGTCTGTTCAGATCTTCTTGCGCGACCTCACGAGAATTGACGTCACGGACAGCACAGACCTTGAAATGCAACGAAACCAGAGGCAACGTGAAGATGACTTGCAATACTTTAATTGATCTTCAGACACCAGCTCCTGATCATATCGTGGTTGGGCTGCATAAGTCGAAACACAGTCAACCTTAGATCTGGACTGCACTCTGGGACAGATCTGCGCGTCGCCACGAGAAAAATCACCGCCGGTGCTCCCGAACTCCAAACGGCATCAAACCAGCGCTGAATTCTTGCAATCTTGTAGTAGTATCAAGGATAAATCGGAGGGAACAAGATGATAAGAGGGGGATGGGAAGAGAAGGTCGAGTCCATGACCAGATTTCTGGGAAATTCACACCAAGGGAAAGGGCAATAGAAAGAGGGAGAATCACTCTCTTAACAATTTTCTTTCAACAAAATATCATTAGCCTCTACATATACAACGTACAAGTCTTTAAATAGGTATTACAAGAGCTATAGAGGGCTGGGGGGATGCGTGGGATACCATAAGGGGGGAAGGGGAGGGAGCCCATTACAACTTGCCAAGTGGTGAAAGTGAAAGGGGGGGCAAGGGGACATGTTGGCTGCCTACCTTTGCCATTCAAGGTAAAAGGGGGGTAGGTTGGCAGCCAATTAACCTTGACCAGCAGCCATTTAATACCACATGTTGTGAATGGAGAGAAGAAAGAAGAAAAAAGATAATTTCCTAGCCTAATAGGACAAGAAAGGGGGCGCCCCCCATTTTGGGCCTTGAATGGGCCATTTTGGTCATGGCTAAGCCCACTCATCCTTCTAGGAATCCAATATGGCTTAAGGCCATTCTCCTCTAGTTGGCCCATGTATGAAGAGCCCATATATGGCCTATGGATCCATCCAAATGGACCAAGGCCTTTCCTTTCTTAAGGAGAATGGTAAAGGGCCTTAGCCAATTAGCCTTGTAAGAGGCCTATAACCAGCACAATATGAAAACCTACATATAATGTGACATTACAAGCCCAATTTAATGCTAAAAAAGGTCCAATTTGAAGCCAAAGTGTCCCCAATTTGAAGGGAAGTCGATGTAGTCAACTTGATGCTCCGCGTATGGCACCGTCGGTTCGCCGACGTGTCACGTGATCGCCCTGGTGTCCGCACCAATTCTCCCCGGGTGGGAGGAACTCGACCCCGTCGAGTAAGGGTCCCGAAGCTTGCATTCTCCGCATGTGATCAAGGTGTTGGTCATCGTGGGGCATCCTCGCCAACGCACTAGGATGTGTGGATATGCGCCATTCCTTGTGGTGATCACCTGCTCATCCAGTATACAATCTATACGCATGCGTTGAGGCTGGAAGAGGTGGACTCTCGGGTGGTGTATCACTCACAATAGAAGGAGAAAGCCCAAAGCTCACTAGGGATCACCGCGGGTTCCAATATGCTACCAGATCTGAAACATGGAACGTCGAACTATCACCATAGTCACCCGGTAGTTCAATATCGTACGCATTCGGACCCACTTGTCTCTTGACCCGGAAAGGGTGGGGATCGTGGACTTAGAGTGGCTTTCGGTCTCCGGGAGGAAACCAATCAGGTATGACCCTGACCTAGACGTACTCTCTCTTTGAATCCACGAATATGTAGCATGCATCAGCTACCTCCTTATATGTGCTTGACTGGCCTTTTATTGACACGACTTAATGCAAACCATATGAAAGAAAACAAACCATAGAAATAAACACACACACTTGAACTTAGACAAACCTATGGTGATGTAGACCATGCATATGCAATGGTGGACCAGGGCACCCGAATATGTGCCATGCATATACTAGATGTACTCGATGCTTGACGGAATGGACGATTCCTAGACACCCTAAGATGTACCAATCATGCATTGGTGACCTATGGGATTTGGGTGGGGAAGGACTAGGAGATCCAAAACTACCTTCGTCATCATCCCTAGATGTAGAGACGGCTTGCCGAATAGACCGAGGGGTATGGGTGGAATAGTGAACTCCTTGGAAGAGGTGGAGGGAATGTGATAGCTCGGGAGCTTCACTAGTGGAGGGGTCAAAAGGGTCAAAGAAGGTATGACCCCGGGAGATGGGTTCCTCCATGACACGGTCCCAATCGTGAAATTCTTGAAGGTGTGAATGCTCACCTTCATCCGTCATAGTGAACGGGACAATGGTCATGTGAAGAAAATAAACTTCCTCCCTCGGGCAAAAGGAAATGAAGTCGGACTCGGCCGGCATCGGGAGGAGTAGAAGAATCTCCGTGGTGACACACCCCACGGTGCACACGGAGGTAATGGATCCTAAGGCCGGATGGGTGAAGCTAAGACTAGCGGGTTGGTCAAAGCCTCGGGCCAAAAGATGCGTCAACTCCCATTGTGAATCTAATCTCATAATAAGGTCATCCAAAGTATCGACATGGTGACTAGATCGAAAAGTTGTGTGGTAGGAGTTGACGGACACCAAAGGTAGGGTAGGGTCCATAGACGGGTAAGGGAGCGGGACCAAGCCATCCTTGAGCCAACTAAGAAGCGGCTCGGCTATGTATAATGTACCCGTTAGAAATACGGGTGGCTCGGGATGAGGTGGCTCCAAGCGCGAATCCGAAGGTGGAGTGGGCCGCTGGGGCTGGGTGGCTGGACATACGGGGTCCCTAAGGGTGATCTTACCGGGTAGGTATGGTGGGCATAAGGTGCAAGTCCTCTTATCCCAGTCAAGATTGACCTTTCTCTCTCCTAACCACTTTTGCCCTAAAATGATGCATGAACCAGCAAGTGTGCCGATCCTGCACCATGCGCCATCGGTGTAGAGAACAGAGCCGATCCTCTTATAGAACTCAACACAAGCAAAATCACCATCGCGGACAATCTCGCCTGTCTTGGAGAGAGACTCCACGATGTCAAGAGAAACCCAATTATCCGACTCCCTATCGGTGAAATGGAGTTCCGTTGTGGACCCGTTGGGTAGAGCGGCTTTCATAATGAGAGGGGTAAAACCAAAGGCTCGGTCCATGAGGACATTCATTTTGGCCACAAAAGTTGACCACTCGGACGTATGGTCTTGGGGATCGGCCATGGGTAGTGGATATGGACATGCATACACACGGTGACAAGACACTAGACCGACTATGCAAGTTTGGAATGCATGCACACTAAGGACCCTAGACGTAAACCAAGACTCGGTACGTGGCGGAGATAACCGATGCGAAGATCACTTGCACAAGTGTGCGGCCTTCCCGATAGGCATGGCCTAACGTTCGGACAACACCTTTTGATATACCAAGTAAAGGGATGCAATGCGAAAAGACACTCTTTTTTGTGTTTTAAAATAATGATGATCCTAGACTCGACTTAAACCGACTAATGACTCGATGTAAATGACACTCTTTTTTTTTGACACCCTAGACTCAACTCGCTCTGATACCAAATTGATGCGGGACGGATGACTCGACCGGGCTAGGACGTACGACGGACACAAGTGCGGCCAGCACTAGCACGTTAAGGCAAGCCAGGCGGCTAGCCACTGTGGTATTCTCCGGGTGGAGACGCCTCTCAATAGCGCTCTCTCTTTAGCCCAGCGATCGTCTCTTGCGAGGGAAACGTGGGGATCGCGGCGATTAAGAAACCACCGTCGCCTAGGGTACCGATTTACGTTCGGTGCTCGATCGGAGCTACGGAACGGGCACTCTCAACTCACTAGCACGGTGATTTAGATACAAGCTAACGGCCCTAATCTCACAAACGCAGTAATATAGAATGTATACTAAATTAGCAATGTGAGAATGGAATGAGCGCGTACCTCCACGTCTAGGCGTGGGGAAGAATTCCCGACCGTTTTCCGAACAACCCCGATATACAAATGATTTAATTTTACAATTTCAGATATGGAAACCCACTCCACACAGGGAGGTAAAGGGTTACAAAAGGATGTTTGGGGGTTGCTGGGTCCCGGGTTGACGGGCAGCAAGCAACGGAGCCGAGGAAGGCGAGCTGGAGCCGAACGAGCGCGCCGAGGGCGAGTCGACTTGGTTCTGTCCACACCGGGCACCCTATGCAGCGATCTTCCGACGACTATAACTCCTAGCCACGACATCTGATTGGGGTGCCGTTTGTTGGAGAATGACGGTGACTGGACGTAGTTTCTTCACTCCAGAGGGCGCATTTAGATCCTTTCAGATCTGGGTGCAGCAATGATTTCTTTCAGCGTCTGATTTGGTGTTCATAGAACTGCATAGATAGACAAATAAATGGTGGAAAAAGGGTTGCCGATGTCGAAATGGAACTCCGTCTGTGGGAGGTTGTTGGTGACGTCCATAGGAACAAATCCTCTGAAGACCTCTCTCTCAAATATTAGCTGGATGAGGCGGGACAGATGTGGGAAGTTGCCTCTGGATCTGGACTGAGTCTGTTCAGATCTTCTTGCGCGACCTCACGAGAATTGACGTCACGGACAGCACAGACCTTGAAATGCAACGAAACCAAAGGCAACGTGAAGATGACTTGCAATACTTTAATTGATCTTCAGACACCAGCTCCTGATCACATCGTGGTTGGGCTGCATAAGTCGAAACATAGTCAACCTCAGATCTGGACTGCACTCTGGGACAGATCTGCGCGCCGCCACGAGAAAAATCACCCCCGGTGCTCCCGAACTCCAAAGGGCATCAAACCAGCGCTGAATTCTTGCAATCTTGTATTAGTATCAAGGATAAATCGGAGAAAACAAGATGATAAGAGGGGGATGGGAATAGAAGGTCGAGTCCACGACCAGATTTCTGGGAAATTCACACCAAGGGAAAGGGCAATAGAAAGAGGGAGAATCACTCTCTTAACAATTTTCTTTCAACAAAATATCATTAGCCTCTACATATACAACGTACAAGCCTTTAAATAGGCATTACAAGAGCTATAGAGGGCTGGGGGGATGCGTGGGATACCATAAGGGGGGAAGGGGAGGGAGCCCATTACAACTTGCCAAGTGGTGAAAGTGAAAGGGGGGGGCAAGGGGACATGTTGGCTGCCTACCTTTGACATTCAAGGTAAAAGGGGGGTAGGTTGGCAGCCAATTAACCTTGACCAGCAGCCATTTAATACCACATGTTGTGAATGGAGAGAAGAAAGAAGAAAAAAGACAATTTTCTAGCCTAATAGGACAAGAAAGGGGGCGCCCCCCATTTTGGGCCTTGAATGGGCCATTTTGGTCATGGCTAAGCCCACTCATCCTTCTAGGAATCCAATATGGCTTAAGGCCATTCTCCTCTAGTTGGCCCATGTATGAAGAGCCCATATATGGCCTATGGATCCATTCAAACACCAAGGCCTTTCCTTTCTTAAGGAGAATGGTAAAGGGCCTTAGCCAATTAGCCTTGTAAGAGGCCTATAACCAGCCCAATATGAAAACCTACATATAATGTGACATTACAAGCCCAATTTAATGCTAAAAAAGGTCTAATTTGAAGCCAAAGTGTCCCCAATTTGAAGGGAAGTCGATGTAGTCAACTTGGTGCTCCGCGTATGGCACCGTCGGTTCGCCGACGTGTCACGTGATCGCCCTGGTGTCCGCACCAGGCCGTCATTATTGACTTCGACGGCAGATTCCCGTGGAAAATGGTCACAACAAGACGCGATTCTCCGCTTAGGGTGGAGTCTCGGCAGACCCATCACATGGGAACAGTGCAAAGGAGAAGAAGTGTAGGGAAGAAGGAACGCACAAGAGAACAAACAAGCAGCAGAAAATCAAATCACTCCATTCATAATTCTACATAAGCTGTCATAAACACTACAATCATAGAGATGAGGCGGGTCCACTAGCTCGCCAACTCGTGCCATTATCTTCATGCTCGTCCCTCTAGACGTCCCTCTCCTCTCCCCTGAGGTGAGGGTCCCTCAGAAGCCTCCGGGATCCCCGTGCAGTAGCACCCGCCTTACCTCGTGGCGCCGGCTCCACAACAATGACTCGCTGCTCCTCCCCTGGCGTGGCAAAGAAGCCACTAGCGGCAAAGCGACCAGACTGGCGCAGTCGCTCCCCGAACTCTCGCGCTCTCTCGTAGCGCGTCTCCATCCCTCCTAGCCTCTGCACGACGGCATGAAGGCCCAGCTGGAGCTCCCTCCCTTGGGCCTCCAAGGCGCTCCTCTCGGTCTGATCCCGCTGTCACTCGGACCTTCTCTCGACTTTCTCTCTCTCTGCCTCTCTCCTCATCATCTGCAGAAGAACCCTTAACTCCAGGATGTCTGGAGAAGGTCTCTCCTCACCGCGATGTCGCAGCTCTGCTACAGTCGCCACCCAGGCATCACGCTCCTCTTCCGCCCGGGTAGCCCGAGCCACCGCACCAGCAAGTTGCTCCCGAAGGGAGGCAATCTCGAGAAAAGGGGCCGAGGAACTGAAGATGCGCCGCCAGTCACTCCCACCATCGCTGTCTGCTGGGCACGCTGGAACGAACAAACAACAGCCGTCAGCTAAGCTCCACATTTAAAAATAGAAAATGCAGCACTTAACTTACCAGGAGCGACAGTTCCTGTTGAGTGGCGGCCAGCTGCCGCCTGACCTCGGCTAATTGGGCACGCGACCCGTCGACGTCGCGCGTATCCCCGGCTTGGGGAAGCCCCGCATAACTCTCTCTCTGCCGCCGCAGGAAGTCGACACTATCCTACACCAGTACGCTCCCTTGCTGCCCAGGGAGACGTATGCGCCAATCTTCAAGCTTCACCTTGTCGCGACTCTCCTTCCTGACACGGCTCGGCTCGTCTGCACTCGCCCACTCATCGGCCAGGCCTAGGGTCCTCGCCATGTCCTGCACCAAGAAAGAAGGGCCTCGCATCATAACAAAGAACGCGTCCCCTGTCTAGGACGCGCCCATCATTTGAGTGCAACACTCGCCGAACCCTTTCCCCCCTCGCGCGGCCCGCTTCAAAACTCAAAATAGATCAAAGAAGGGGAAACCGAAGCACTCACCAAGCCGTGTTCACTTCCTTCCACGCCATTGGGCCCCTCGGGTCCCTCGGGGGCCCGAAGCGGCCCTTCCTCCTCCATGGACGCCGTTCCGTGCTCTGGCGTGTCCCTCCTCAGGCGAGGGGTCCCGCGTCCCTCTCCACCTTCACCGTGGTCCAGACCGCCGAACTCCATCGATCGAGGGGAAGAAGACAAAAATGAGCAAGCGAGTTTCGGCGGAAGGCGGGCTCGTTTGCTGGTAAGGCACGGGAGAAGAAAGGCCAGCCGTCGCTTTAAATTTAAATTCGAGGATTAAGACGCGTCCTCGCGCCTGGATGCGCCGAAAAAAAGGGAGAAAGGAAACAGAATCCCCCCGTGCAAAGCGTAGTTCCCCGCTGTTCATGGCAAGGTCTCGTGGAGCGTGCTTCGAAGGACAAGTGCAAAGAAAGAAAAGTGAGAGAGGAAAGGTACACACAACACAAGAAAGCCATTTTCATTTCATATAATAGTCGAAAGTACATCCTGCAGTAAGGAGGGTGGAGTGTACAAGTAACTCTCTAACTCTCACCATCACCCTCCTAGTCATCTCTCTCCTCCCCCCTCTGACGGGGATCCCTAGGGGGCCTCTGCGACCTCTGCGAACCCTGAGAAGCCGTGCTGGCCTCGCCCTGCGGTGGCACCCCAGCCTCGAAGCCACGACGACGCTCCTCGGCCGAAGAAACCAGATAGCTGCCCATGGAAAAAGAACCAGACTGACGAAGTCGCGCCCCGCGTTCCTTCGCCCTCTGGTACCGCTCCTCGCTCTCTCGAAGCCTCCCCTCCGCCGTGCGGAGACTCAATCGGAGCTCCATCAGTTGGGCCTCCAGAGCCCTCCTCTCGTCCCAGTCTCGCAGTCGCTCCGCCCTCCTGTCCTCTCTCTCTCTCTCTCTCTCTCTCTGTCCTCTCTCTCTCTCTGCCCTCTCTCTCCCTCTCCCTCTCCTCTCTCTCTCGCGTCACCTCCCTCCTCGACAATTCGAGGGCGATCCGTAAATCCAGCACGTCACGAGGGAGCTCCTCAGCCTCCCGTCGACGCTTCTCCTCCAGCTCCACAATCCGGGCTTCACGCTCCGCCACCCGAGCGTCACACTCCTGCTCGGCACGAACAGCACGCGCCAGGGCCTCTCGGATCTCGGCCACCTGTTAAAGTACGCGTGCATCGTAAGAGAGAGGTGAATGATGAAAGAGTAGCTAGAGGAGGGTCAGGGCCAAGTAGGCACTCACTCGAGCCTCGCGATCGCGCTCGGCCTCCTCAGCCCGGGCCACCGCGTAGGCCAGCTGCTCCTGAAGCGCAGAAATCTCCGGAGGAGGGCCCCACGAACTGGAACCCGCTCCACCAGCCGTCCCAGTTGCTGCTGCCTGGTGGGCCCGCTGAAACACGTGGCAAACGACAGTCAGGGGCTAAGCATCGAAATCCAGGTCACAAGAAATGTATTGCATAGACTCACCAGGATCTCCAACTCCTGTTGGATGGCCACCAACTGCCGCCTGGCGTCCGCCAACTAGGCCCTCAGCTCGGCGATCATGTTGTCACGAGCATCCTGTATTACACATAAGTTAGTGCCACAAGCATATACATATAGAAGGGTGAAGCATTTTCATTTCACTTACCCCTGCCATACCAGCAAGGAAGAGGCGGTCATCGTACGTAACCCGGTACCGTCTCAGGTAATCAGTACTGTCCTGTACATGGGACACCACTGGGACCCCGCCCTGCTGCCAGTCCTGGTACTGTGCCAGGAAGCGCGTACGCCAGTTCACAATCTTCGCCTTCCCCTTGGTCTTCCGCCCGATGCGGGCCGGCTCATCTACATCAACCCACTCCTGGGCTAGCCCCAACGTCCTCATAACCAGCCTCAGCCGAAGCGGCTCGATCTCGTTCAGGCAATGGGCCCACACGTCCCGCCCGAAACGAGGAAGACCCGCTACAACCCAAGGCTGGCCAGCGTCGCCCATGCCTAGGTAGGGTCTCCACACCACCTGCATCACCATACATACATCATGTTAGTTACCATTCAGTCACATGCATAAAAACACAAAAAATCATACGCATCATACCATGGCCTCGGGATACTCGCTCAGCTCCCGACGAAGTGACGCCAGCTGGTAGCTGTGTGGTGCCGCTACCACGACCGGCCTCCATTGTCGCGCTAGAGGAACGACTCTCCTGTTCCCCTACCTGGCCCTCCCCATCGGGAAGTAGTAATAACTCCACACCTGTATCCATCATACATCATTAGCACGAGTGATTGCATATTTAACTACGGTAAAATGCATAAATAAATTGTGTACCTGGAGAAAAGGTGCGAAGCCGCTGACTGTCGTCTCCCTCTCTGAAGTCTGGGAGAGATCAGCAATCAAATGGGCAAGCAGAGCCGCTCCCCACGCGTAGTGCCCCACTCTGTCAAGGTCCGCCAGGATCCCGAGGAAGCGGCAGTGGATACCGTCACCCTTCGTCCCCAGCAGAAGGCGGCCCAGGAAGAAGAAAAGAAACCTCCGGAGGTCTAGATCCACCAGCTCCTGCTCGCTCGGGTCCTGGGTGAAAGCTGCACGGGCATCTCCCTCCAGTCGTGCCAGAAACTCCGCTCCAGTCTCGCTAACCCGCTGGCGCGGGTCACCGAATCCGAGCGCCTCCATGATCTCCACTCGGCCGACTACCCTGCTGTCTCTATCAGTCACGCTCGTCTCTAACCACAGCAGGTCCAGGGCACTCTCTCGGTAGTCGGGGTAGGTGACCCCGCTCACCGCCTCTCCGTCAACTCATAGCCCGGTGATCCGAGCCACGTCCTCTAGTGTCGGCACCATGTGTCCCCAGGGCATCAAAAACGCCCCGCTCGGCGCGTGCCACCGCTCCCTCAATGCCTGGATAAGAGGAAGGTCGAGTCGGAAGGGCTCGATCCTAAGGAAAGCTCCAAAACCCATGGCGTCCACACGCGCCCTCTGGAAGTCCGGCAGCCCACAGTATGCTGCCACCACTAGGGACCAGCTGATCCGGCTCTTCATCATGCCCTGCACACCACAAAACCAACCAAAGAACACATCAGCATCATGGATAGTAATAAATAATAACACTGTATATGCTACTTATTTATTTTATTTTATTTTTTTTAAAAAATATTTGTGTTTTTTTAGTGACGTCCAACACCTTGGACGCCTCCTCTTTATTTTCTTTTTAGAAAAACCCAAAAACAAAAACAAAAATAAATAATATATATATATATTATCATGGAGGCGTCCTAAGTCCTGGACGCCTCCTTATTTTTAATCCTATTTTATTATTTACGTGAATAAATAAATAAATAAAAAGAAAAAAAGAAAATGTGGAGGCGTCCAGGCCCCTGGACGCCTCCTTCCCTCACTCACCGGCCCTCACCACACGGCCTCTCGTCCGCCTATCCAGCCTATTAAACCAACAGATTGAAGTTCCGAAGGGCTTACCGGGTCGTGATCGTCCTCTCCCGCGTCGCCAGCATCTACTGCAGCCTCTACGGCCAAAGGAGGAGCCTCCTCCTCCATGGCAATCTCCTCCGCCGCAGCAGCCTCCTCGGCATCATCCCTCAGCCTCCTCGGACGACGAGCCCATCGTTTCCGCTTCTCTCCACCCTGGCTCGGGCCTCCTTGCTCCATTGGGACTAAGAATGGGTCGTCTGGTTTGACTGGGTCGTCTGAATGAACAGTAAATGAGCAAAGGGGGGGGGGGGGGGAGGCCTCCCATATATATAGAATCCACCTTATTTGGAGCGTCCAGGCGCCTGGACGCCCCCACATTTTTTATTTTTTTTCAAAATTCAAAAAATTAGGGGCGTCCAGGCACCTGGGCGCCCCCAAAACAAAAACTAAAAAAAATTAAAAAATAAAAAATTAGGGGAGTCCAGGACCCCGGACGCTCCCAAAAAAAATAAAAATTTTAAAACGAAAAATAAAAACGTAGGGGCGTCCAGGCCCCTGGACGCCCCCATAATAAAAATTTCAAAAAAATAATAAAAGAGAGATAAGACAAGAGTATGTATATAATCCAAACAAAAGCACAAAATAAAAACACAAAGAAAAAGAAAATCACCAAAAAAATAATAATTAAGGGGACAAGGGTCCAAAACATCCAAATGCCAGATTTTATTCCATCAGAAAAGCAGAATGAGCTACATCAGGGGCTTAGGCGACTTAGGCCTTAACTTCCCCAGTTCAGTCACATAAGCCCTCCACAGCTCGCATTCTTCCCCCACATGCGCTAAGACCTTTCCCGCAACACTTGTCTTCCAGGGTGCTTTGAAGGCCTTCGCTTCCTTCGCGTCCGCTTCAGTGCCCAACTCCCTCTTCTTCAAAGGAACGATGCCAGTCGGTAGTGGGAACGAATGGCGTGGGATGCCAATCTGGAGGCAGCACCGATGCGCATTATAAAGGATGAACTCGGTCGCGCCGATCAGTTGAAGATCAACTTCGGGAGAAGGCCTCATGAGGAGATCAAGCGAAAGCAAACATGCCGGTGCGCAAGTGAAGAAGCTTTATGTCACGGTGCGGAAGTGAGACCGCCAGTCTTCACGCTTCTTCAGCCACGGAACGCGGTTCACTACAGTACCACCGAAGCATAACACGTCGGCTATGTGATGAAGAGGGCTTTGTTGGAAAAGCTTCGAAGCAGTTGGCATTCCCTCACGGTGGTCGAATTTGAAGTGCAAATCAAGCCAGCAATTCAAGACAAGTGTGCAACCGAAAGGAGGCTTACCCATGCTCGAGGCAGTAAGGCCGCTGTAAAGATAGGCAAGGACGGCGGGTCCCACCCTCTTTCCACTCCAGATTCTGCGAATGGCACTCAGTTGGTCTTCCTCCACCATGTTGTCGGTATAAGGAAACAAGAGAGCACCCGCCAGACAAATGGTGAACCCTTTCATGATTCCCTCCAAATAGTCATCGTCTGGTAACCCTCTCAGGGCCTCCATGACCCATTCCGCGAGCTTTTGCAAATCAATTCCCTTTTGAGTACGAACTTTTCGGGCTGCGTTGGGCGGCATGAAGCTTCCAAGGACGCTTTCGGAAGTCCCCCGTGTCAGCATCCGCGTAGCCTTCACCTTCCCGTCACTCTTGAATTTCTTCAAACCAAGCCGAAGTTCCACCTCCTCGAGGAGGATGGTCGCCTTGAAGGTTGAGAAGATAAAAGTGTGGGTCTGGGGATGCCAGATCTTCACTAGTGCGCCCATAACCGCCCAGTCCATACGAATCTTCTCGTAGTGTTTGGCGTGAATAAGGAGCCCCTGCAGATGCCACTTCGAGAGTATGGCCCTCATGCCGATGGAGATGTTGGAAGTTAGCTTTGAAAGCCATGGCAGTTTGGAAAACTTCCTCGGCCTGGGAAGAGTGGATATGGCTGGAAGAGAAAAGAAAGAAGAAGAAATGAAGGAAGTAAGAAGAAGGTTCACGTGGAGAAATTTGAAAAGAATCAGCTTACCATATGCGACATGATCGTCCCACTCAGATGACCCTCAAGGTCGGAGAGTCGCCTGATCTCGCTGCTAGGCCTGCTCCTCTTCATAACGCGGGAAGACTCTCCTTCCATCCTGAGATCTCTAGATTCCCCTCTCCTTCCTCTCCTGAGCTTCCAAAACCCACCTTGGCGCATTTGATTGAACTAGCCTAAGGGGAGTTCTTATAGGAAGGAAAGATCGCTATAGGATAAAACATATCACATCAGTGGTCATTGTCAAGATTTTGTCTGGATCTCCTTTGTACTGTGGTGCGATTCTGCTATAAATCTACTACTTTCTGATGTTACTAACCTATGCTGGTCCGTGCAGGTTTTACTAACGGACGTCTTTGTTCTATCTCATGTCCCACCTTTCGATGGTTGGTTCCACCATGTCATGCATCATAGTATATGATACCTACGCTACTAGAACATGTCAAGGACCTTGCGGCCCGAACGAATCTGGGATTTGAGTTCCCCTTCAATAAAAAAACAGTGATGATCCCGGAAGAATTTGGGTTGTGCGGATAGGCCGTTAACTTGTGGTAGCGTGGGGACGACGGTTCCATTCAGTGAGTTGGTGCATGGATAAACGGGTCCCGGCCCAGTACCAGCTCACCGGATCGGTATCCTGACCCGTTCTTAACAAGTTGACAATATTATCCTTGACTATTTTCTATTTTAGTTTGTTTTAAATTTTTCTTTAAGCCCAGCATGCATTCATATAGGACTTTGATTTATTACGGAAGATCATTCAAGTGATTCGATTGCGAAAGCCGCTGTGCTTCAATTCTTATATGAGATTTTCCACTCCGAATGAAATACTGAGTTTCCTTGAAACGGCCCTACACTGCTCTTCCAAAGGAGACCCTTGTTTGGACAGATCCTCAGATATTCCTTTGCTTTTTACCTTGCTTGACCCACCTTGGCCGCAGCACATCCACGTTGGCTGGTAATCGCTCCCCAAAGGTGAAACCTGAAGGTTTATGACCCAGGTACTTCCACACCGAGAAGTTGGTCTCTTTTTGTTTCGTGCCTAAGCGCACATCTCACCCTCCCTTATTTGATCTCCGTCCAAGCAAATCGTCAAAATTCGAAAGACCTCCTTCAAGGTCGCCTCATTGAAACTTCAGTAAAGATTCTAAACAGTAACGTCAAAAGCGTGTCTCATCACACCTTGGCATCAACTTATCAGTCCGCTCCCACTTCACTCCACTTCGATACCATTCCACTACGTGTCGCTCCCTTGCAAAGCAGACGCCAAGGCGGGGCAGCTGTAGACACGCCATTCCTGACGTCTCCTGAGAAAGTCTCATATTACTATACGACGCCCCGCGGCGGATTTCGCATTTTGAATCACTTGAGTGCTTCCTTTTCTTGGGTCTTCTTCTACCTTTTTTGGTATCCGGAATTGTCTCGTCGCAGCATTCGGACGGCATCAACACCAGTCAGACGCATCGGAAGGTCCCGAAACCAGGAAGGGTGCCTATCGGGGAGCTGCCGACGCCTTTTCAGCGGACCCGGGGGGGTCTTAATGGAGGCGTCCAGGCCCCTGGACGCCTCCATCATTTTAATTTATTTTTTAAGACAAAAATACATAATATATATATATATATATATTTATGGAGGCGTCCAGGCCCCTGGACGCCTCCATGAAAACAAATATAAAAAATATATATGCCAGTTGGCATAAAAAATAAAACAAAAAAATAATAATATATTTTCTTGGAGGCGTCCAGGCCCCTGGACGCCTCCATCAACTCCCTCACGGGCGCCGCCCACCGAATGATGGTTTGTCGTGTGTGAAAGTATCCAAATTTTGGAGACGTCCAGCCGACTGGACGCGCCCATTTCCAAATCACGGGTCGCCGCTCCAAAACCACGCGTTATGTTAAACCGCGTGCGACTTTCGGTGGAGTTCGGTGGGACTTATGGAGGCGTCGGGGACCCTGGACGCCTCCACAAAAATATTCAAAAAAATGAATAAAAATAGAATAAAATATTACTTCGGCCCTGATGGAGGTGTCCAGGGTCCTGGACGCCTCCACCCTCCGGAGCCCTATAAATATATATATGCCCACCCCCTCAGTTCTGGAGGAGCTTCTAAGAGATCCGATAGGCTGTCGGAGCCCAGAGGCTACCGGAGTCATTTCTAACCCGTGGGGTCTTTTGTAGGTGGAGGTTCTGCCAGCTTCTCGGGTGCCCACGCTCGCGAGAGGAAGGTCGTCTTCATCCACCGCGCTTCCACGTCGTCCCTACGCTGCCGGAGCTCCGCCGGATTTCACCATCGGCACATCCAATAAGCCAAGCCTTTCCTTTTCTTCGTAGTTCTTTTGCATTCATCATCTCGCATCCTCTATCCCCCTTCATAAGGGCGCCTCTTCTTATATACTTCTTGCATCCATCATCTCATTTTCCTCCTACTCGAGTCCGAGAGGGGTTTAAAAGATAACACCAACCAGGTGTGAGTCTTGCCATCATTTCGTTATTTTTATCGCAAGGATTTGAGTACTACACCTTCATCTTTCTAATCCACTCGTTACTTGTTTGTCGTTGTTTTGCAAGGGTACCCAAGGAAAGCCCTCTCCATCGGCCGGCCGAAGGGGGAGGAAGAAGCAACCCGCCATCTCCCGCTCTTGAGGTAGGCGCGATCACTTTCTTTATTTTGGGGTCTTTTGGCCCCTCGCGATCACATCTTGTTCTCGAGGCCGCGGCGAGTCACTTCCCCAATGGCCGTTTAAATTTCCGTTCTTATATTCTCTTTATATTCTGTTATATTCTGCTCATATTCTCGAGGCCGCGGCGAGTCACTTCCCCAATAGCCGTTTAAATTCCCGTTCTTATATGTTATATTCTTATCTATTCATATTCTCGAGGCCGCGGCGAGTCACTTCCCCAATGGCCGTTTAAATTCCCACTCTTATATTCTCTTTATATTTTGTTATATTCTTATCTATTCATATTCTCGAGGCCACGGCGAGTCACTTCCCCAATGACCGTTTAAATTCCCGCTCTTTATATTCTCCTTATATTCTGTTATATTCTTATCTGCTCATATTCTCGAGGTCGCGGCGAGTCACTTCCCCAATGGCCATTTCAATTCTTGCTATTTAATTTCTGCACCATTCCCGTCCCCCCCGAGGCCGCGGCGAGTCACTTCCCGCTATGGCCGTTTAACCCCCATATCTTGCTATATTACATTTGTCCCGCTCGCCCCGCCGGAGCAATCTCCCGTGGTGGCCCCTTCTCTTTTCTTTTATTTCTGTGTTGCAGCAAACAAAGAGGAGCCCGCGCGCTCCGCGTCTTCTTCACTCCCCGAACCGCGTGACGTCGCTCACAATGAGGACGAGGGATCTTTGAGCGTTACTTCGGACAGTGAAGTTGAAGCTGAGAAGCCAATCTGTCTCATGGCAACCAGCTCAGAAGATAGAGAGGAAGAATCTGATGAGGTATCCTCTCGCTATGAAAATTTTACTGTTACTGATTGGATGGTTGCTTATGATGAACTTACTGATAGAGTAGATGAGGTCAGAAAAGAAAACAGGCATCTACGAAGAAAAATTAAAATCATGCAAAATGATACTTCATTGTCTGATAAAATTGCCTGCTTAGAAACTGAGAACAGTAAGCTGAAACTCACATGTTCTGAATTTGAAGAAATCAATAAAGAACTGAAAATTTCTAAGGAAGAAAATGTGAGATTAGACAATGAAATCGATGCATGGAAACTGAAAATTCAGAATTATGAAAATGAGATAAAAATTATTTCTGAAAAATATGAAGATGTCCTCAATGTGAATAATGAGTTGAAAAAATTTATTGATGAAGTTCAGAAAGATAATGAGGATAAGCTAAAAATAATTGAGAAAATGACCCAAGGATCTGAAAATTTAGATGCATTATTGGGGTCAAAGGTAAATTTCAGAAGAGAGGGCCTAGGATTTAACTCTAGTGCAACTAAGAGTTTTGGAATGAAAACTATTTCCTTCGTTGCACAAAAGGAGAGATGACCTCTGATTAAGATGAATTCTAATAATGTTGTGAAAACAAATGTGAATCTGAAAAAGCCTAATGCAGAGGAGAAGGGCAAACAGAAAGTAGGTGAGCCTAGTAGAATTGAGACTTCCAAACCTAGCTCTAGTGCTCAACCCAAGGTTAGGGGTCAGCCTGCTCAGGTAAACAAACCCCATGTCAATGCCAAAAAGTCTTCACCACCTTCATCACAGAAAAGGACCTAACCAAAACCTATGAATAGGTCAGCAGGGTCAAGGGTGCAAGGAAGATAAAATATTTTCAGAAGTCAGCCCAACAAATTCAATCCACCTAGAGTTCAGTCCTACTACCCCACACAGCCAATCTATCCTAATGGGTATGGGTGGACTAGAACTCAAGGGATGCACACAGGGTATGTTCATCAACCTACACACTTTTACAGACCCTATGTCAGAAATTGGGAAAATGGGTATGGTAGTCGGATGTCTAGGAATTACCAACATTTCCACAGCCAGCCCAGGAACTACTATGGCCAAAACTTTATGAATGCAACCTAGCCGAAGCATTGGCACAATAACAACAATTCTTTAAATAACTCTGTTGGTGCAAATAAGAAGAAAGTCAACAAGAAAAGGCAAAATAAAAAGAAATCTAGAAAATCCACTGAACAGAACTGCTTCAAACAAATGTGGATTCCTAAAAATCTGCTTTCTTGTTTTAACTGCTTTTCATCTTCTCTGGAGCCCAATCAGTCTTGGGTTCCAAACTCTTTGCCCTAATTGTGTGTGCAGGTATGTTTGGCAGCCAAGAGCAACTTGTGGTACTTGGATAGTGGCTGCTCCAGGCATATGACAGGAGATAAGGCCAAGTTTTGCATGCTAACTGAAAAGCTAGGAGGCCTTGTCACCTTTGGAAGCAACACAAAGGGCATGATCATTGGATCAGGTAAGGTAGGTAAGTGTTCTACTTGCTGCATTGATGATGTTATGCTGGTTGAAGGGTTAGCTTACAATTTACTTAGTATCAGCCAGTTGTGTGATAAAGGACATAAAGTCTTATTTGATTCTCAATGCTGCAAGGTTTTTGAACCTGATTCTGAAATTGTCAAATTTTCTGGAAAAAGAATAAATAACACATACATGATAGATCTAGATGATATTCAACATTCTAACACATGTCTTACTACCAGTAGAGAAGATTTAGCATTCTTATGGCATCGTAGGTTAGGCCATGCGAGTTATACTATTCTGCATAAACTAAACAAGCATAGCATGGTTAGAGGACTCCCTGAAGTCTCTTTTAAAAGGGAAAATAAATTTTGTAATGCATGCATTCAGTCCAAGTTGACTAGAAAATCATTCAAATCTAGGACAGAAAACCTATCCACTAAACCTTATGAACTGATACACATGTACCTATTTGGGCCAACCAGGTCTGTCAGTTTATCAGGGAAGAGGTATGGGTTTGTCTTAGTAGATGATTTTTCTAGGTATACTTGGGTATTTTTTCTGTCACATAAGAATGATGCATTCTCAGAATTTCAGGAGTTCTGTATAAGAATAAATCAAAAAATTGAAAATAGTTTGACTGATCATGGAGGTGAGTTTGAAAACTCACACTTTGAAGAATTTTGCAGGTCAAGTGGGATTCATCATAAGTTCTCCTCACCCAGGACACCTGAGCAGAATGGTGTTGTCGAAAGGAGGAACAGAACTCTAGTAGAAATGGGCCGAACTCTCTTAGTTGAAGGTCAACTGCCAAGAAAATTCTAGGCTGAAGCAGTCAACACAGCCTGTTATGTAATTAACAGGGCAATGGTAAGATCTTCCACCCAGAAAACCCCTTATGAGATTTTGAGAGGTAAGAAACCTTCAATCGCCCACTTCAAGGTCTTTGATTGTAAATGTTTTATACATATAAATGACAAGAGGGACCTTGATAAATTTGAGCCAAAAGGTGAACCAGGAATCTTCCTCGGTTATTCTGAAAACACCTGGGCTTATAGAGTGTTCAATTTAAACTCAAAAATTGTTGAAGAATCTCCACACATTATCTTTGATGAAACCTTGATGGAAACTAACCATGGTTATTGCAGGAACGAAGATGGGAACATTTTGAAAGATGAAAACTCTGCAGACCAGTCTGATGGTGAGGAAGATAAAGAAGAGCAAAATGAAGAAGAACCTGAAGTTCAGGGGGAGGTAAGTGAAATTCTTGAAACTCAGATTGTTAATGTTAGATATCTTAAAGATCACCCTGTGAATAATGTCATTGGCAATCTGAATGATCCCCCTAGAACTAGAGGTCACTTTAGAATTCAGGATGAATTAAATGCATATGCTCTTGTATCTCAAATTGAACCCAAGTCCATTGACTGTGCCCTCAAGGATATACATTGGATTAATGCCATGCATGAGGAGCTTAATCAGTTCGACAGGAACAAGGTGTGGCACTTGGTCCCACCTCCTGATCATGGAACAGTCATAGGGACTAGGTGGGTTTTCAGGAATAAATCTGATGAATTAGGGAATATTGTTAAAAATAAAGCCAGACTTGTTGCTCAGGGGTACAACCAGGAGTTTGGTATTGACTTTGAAGAGTCATTTGCCCCTGTAGCCAGATTAGAAGCTGTTAGAATTTTATTAGCTTATGCATGTTCCCTAGGTATAATCCTCCAGCAGATGGATGTAAAATCTGCATTCTTGAATGGGGAAATTAATGAGGATGTCTATGTTAGACAGCCCCCTGGGTTTGAATGTCTAGATTTCCCTAATCATGTTTACAAATTAAATAAAGCTCTCTATGGTCTTAAGCAAGCTCCCAGAGCTTGGTACGACAGGTTGAGCAAGTTCCTCACTGATCAAAATTTCACTAGAGGAGTAGTTGATCAGACCTTGTTTACAAAGGTAAGTCATTCTGAAATTCTTATTGTACAGATTTATGTGGATGATATCATTTTTGGGTCAACTAACCCCAAATTGTGTGAGGAATTTTCTAAAACAATGACTAATGAGTTTGAAATGAGCTCAATGGGTGAGCTTAAATTATTTCTTGGACTGCAGGTTACACAAACAAAGGATGGAATGTTTATCACTCAGTCCAAGTACACAAGGGATCTACTCAAGAAATACAAGATGGATAACCTTAAAGAGATAGCTTCCCCAATGGGTACCTCTACAAGCTTGGATGAAGACACTAAAGGTAACCCATTTGACCAGAAGTTATACAGAGGTATGATCGGATCCCTTCTCTACTTAACAGCATCTAGGCCTGATATTCAATTCGCTGTAGGATTATGTGCTAGATTTCAGGCCAATCCTAAAGAAAATCATTTTAAACCAGTGAAAAGGATTTTTAGATATCTGCTAGGCACCCAAGAGCTAGGATTATGGTATCCGGCTAGGTGTGAGTTAGAGCTTCTAGCTTACACTGATGCTGATTATGCTGAGTGTCAAGTAGATAGAAAAAGCACTAGTGGCTATTGTCAATTCCTTGGTGGCTGTCTAGTATCTTGAGCATCTAAGAAGCAACACACTGTAGCATTGTCTACAGCTGAAGCTGAATATGTTGCAGCAGGTAATTACGCTGCCCAAGTACTTTGGATTAAGCACCAACTAGATGATTATCAGATAAAACTGGAATGCATTCCAATTCTATGTGATAATACTAGTGCCATTTGCCTTGCTAAAAATCATGTTCATCATTCTAGGACTAAGCACATAGAAATAAAACATCATTTTCTAAGAGATGCTGTGAACAAAAAGGAAATTGAACTGGACTTCATTGAAACAGACAAACAAGTTGCTGATATCTTTACTAAGCCACTTGGAAATGAAAAATTTAAATTTTTTAGAAGAGAACTTGGCTTGTGTAAATTTCAGCATAATGAGTGAACTCCTTGTTGATTTGAATAAAACTTTTGAGCTGTTCTGAATAAACTTCTGATTTGGACTTGCTGTTGATAGATTGAATAAACATTGTGCAACAGACTTATGATAATGCATGACTCTCATATTTTTTATTGCACTCATGATCATCATTGCATATATATGTCTAGATGCATGATATGTCTATATTTCTGTATGATTGTATTGCACTGCATTTCTCTGCATAATATAGCATAATAGGTCTGAATAAGCATGAAGTTCAAAATCATTTGTTCAGTCACTATTCGCAAAACCACATGCACATAGACAGGGGGAGTATTGCATATGATTCAGAGTTGAGTCTGACAGTATGGCAATCTTTTAGTCAGTTCTAATATTAAGCAATAGAAAACAGACTTCTTCTCTTATAAGAACTTTAATTGCTTAAAGACTGACTTAATGGTTTAAATTTATAATCTTTAGAGTTGAAAGACTACAATCTGTAAATAAGGATGTTGAAAATTGATAAACCTCTCAATCCTTATCTTATTTCATGTCAGACAAAGCGAATTATATCTGAAATCTGAAAACTCATCTGAAATCATGTTAGAGAAGCTAAGTATGTGTATTGTCCTTAAACAAGTCATTCTGAAACAAATAAAGGGCAGCTAAGAAAGATATTGAAAAATATTAAAAATTATTTGAAAAATAGCATTGACAGAGCAATGACTGGTAAATCACTGAGAAATTGAGTGATCCATCAAAGAAGTGGATACCACTCATGTCATGAGGTGTATCAGCTATCTCTGTATAAAACGATCAAAACAAGTAGGTTGTTTTCACTGAGTACCTGGGGGTAACTGGCGTCTAATAAACGTGTACCCTCACACAAAAAGGTGTCAATCAATTCTATTGAGTTTGATCATAGGCAAGAGGGTCCATCATGTTGAGTATCTAGGGGTATTGGCATCTGATAAACGTATACCCTTACGCAAAAAGACTTTTGGTACCTGAATGCCCTAAATGAAATAACATTGAAAATGCTGTTCCTTCAAAGAAATTTCATGGATGTCAATTGTTTAATTTTAATACATGACCTGGTTTCTCTTAACACATTTTACTGAGTCTATGAAAGTAAGATATTCTGAAACTGAATCTCTCATGTAAATATGACTCTGGTTTATTGTTTTATCATGCACATCTACCTTATCCAATGACTGTAGTGCATGAACTCTCATTTTTATAACCTTTACACCAGAATTTCAATTTCTAAGCCGTTTCTCAGTTCATATGACTAAAGGTTCTGTGCTTTAGTTGCTTAATTTCTGAACTACTTGCTAAGAATGCCAGTCAGCTGAACTTTCTTTTTCCTTCCCTTGCACTCACTTTCCCTCCTATTTGTTGATGGCAAAGGGGGAGAATATTGTCTGAATTCATTCCTTCTATTCAGAGGGAGAATTCTGAATTGAGAATTCTGCATTTAGGGGGAGTGTATGCATTTGCATCATGGTATGGCAAAAGGGGGAAATTTTGTTAGCAGAGAGTTGCTTACATTTTGTAGCATGCAGCATGTCATTCATATCATCTACATGCATGCAGCATCATCTGCATAATAATCTGAATAACAAATCATGTCTTTCATGAAAAATGCATCTGTATAACAGGATGTTGCTACTCTATATGATAGGGGGTTGCCATCATCAAAAAGGGGGAGATTGTTGTGACTCCTCTGTGTTGATGGTGTTGACATGTAACTTTACTTCATATGGCAACACATTGTTTTGATTGATTGGCAACACTGTTTATGTTTTGATGAAATTACTCTTATCAGATTGTCTGTGTGTTATGCATTTTATCTTATTTTCACACTTAACACACACTCAAAGTCTCACAGTCTATACATTACCTGCTAGAGTGAAGTCTGTACAGCCGAAGCACACATATCAAGTCTATACTTTGAAGCTACTGTGCAAGTCCACACATTGGCCTTCAGGCTTGAAAGCCTGTACATTGGACTGCGTCAACTCATTGCATTAACATACACTGTTGCGTCAACTCATTGCACTGACATACACTGTTGCGTCAACTCATTGCATTGGCCAAGTCTACACATCGGCACTGTAGCTTGCTTAGCTCAAGTCTATACATCCGTTTGCACAGCACATGAACTCTATACATTGCACTGTTCATGCACGGCACAGCAAGTCTGCACAACGTCCGTCTCATTTAGCGTCTAAGGCAAGTCTATACACTAGAAATTGAAGTGTGTACATTGAGCGTCTCAATGAGCGTCTCATGTAAGTCCATACATTGGACTGTAGCATGCATTTGTCAATGGCACCTAAGTCTGTACAGTGGACTGTCTTTCTTAGCGTCTTGATCTTCCAAGTCTATACAGGCTTCTGGTTTGCAAAGTCTGTACATTGCATTCATCAGTCGTGAAGTCTATACATCGCTTGCCTTCATTCGAGTCTAATGAAGTATGTACATCGTGCATCAGTTCTAAAGTCTATACACTGTCTTCAGATGATGACAACAATGAAGAACAGGGTCGACGCTGGGAGTTCAATGCGTCCACGCTTCAATTGAAGAGCATTTCAGAGCTTCACCTGGCTGCGTCAACTCCATGCTACAGCAGCGTCGACGCAGTAGTTAATGAGGCAGAGTCCATAGCTCACTGGAATACTGCAGTGCGTCAACGCCATTGCAAGACAGCGTCCACGCAGCAATTGAGCCTGATATACATTCAGCTCTGGAACACCACTGCGTCAACGCTATGGATTAGCAGCGTCGACGCAGCACGGTTATCTACCGAAGACCTTGATCACTGGATTGCCGATGCGTTAACGCAGCTGGCTGATGGAGTCAACGCATCAGACTTGAGTTTCGTAGGAAGAAGATATCAGAAGGCTGCGTCAACTCCTTGGAGCAAGAGGGTTGACGCCATCTAATTCCAGTTGCTGAGCACGTTAAGGTGATCCCACCTTCAGTCGTCAACTGCCACATCAGTCACAAGCGGATAAGCTTTCGTACCTTCCACCACTCCATTGGTGTCTGGCACGTGATCCCAGGAGGACGAGGTGTGCAGATGCTGACACGTGGATGGAATTGTCTCGAATCTGGCGAATTCATTTGGGCGGGAAAACGTGGAAGCCACGCGCCCTTATCCACATGCTGCTGCTATATATATAAGTCTTCATCTTCTGTTGAAGGCTGATCGAAGTTGGCGAAGTATATACATCCAGCCTGAAGCAGCAGCCACCGAGATCCACTGTGAGAGGAAGAAAAGCAGAGAAGAAGAAAAGGAGAGAAGAAGAAAGTGAGAAGAGATGAGTTGAGAGAGCTATATGAGAGCTTGTGAATCAGTCTCTTGGTCCAGTTACCAGAGCTGATATTGCTCAACTTTGAGCTACAGTCATTTTGGTTTTCTTCCATTCGATTGTGTTTTTCTTGCTTTTCAGTCTTTGTTATTTTCCTTTGAAAACTCTTGTTCGATCAAGCTGTTAGTCAGCGGTTTCAAGCTGTGAGGCAGCGGGTTGCAGAGGTGTTACCTCTGGTCGGCTAAGCTGTAGTGCCCAGCAGAGCAAGCTGTGAAGCTCAACTGTTACAGAGGGTGTTCCTCTGGTCGGGATAAGCTGTAAGCCCCAGCCGTTGTTGGCAAGCTGTAGAGCCCAGCAGATTGAAGCTGTGTATCAGCAGTAATCCACATTCGAGTTGAATGTGGGGTGGATGTAGGTCGGATTGACCGAACCACCTAAAAGTCTTTGTGCCTCTCGTGTGTTTGATTGCTTGTTCAGCAGATCTTGTGTGTTTTATTCAGTGCATTGGCTGTGTTCGTTTAGTGTTCTTCTAATTCCGCATTTGATTCTAGGCCTAATTTTTAAATAGCCAGTTGATCTATTCACCCCCCCTCTAGATCCACATCCTGTGGTGATAGAGCCTTCCATCTAACTTCAACAAGGCCAACAATAGAAGCATAAAAAGACCTATAAACCCTTCACCAAACCCATAGAAAACCCCCTAGACATATGTATATTAACCCTAGGGGTAAATGGGTAAGGTTGGAGCACAAATGGATTGGGTTTAGTGGGTTTTAGATGCATTTCGTGAAGCCCGATTTCGTAGCAGAGAATTTCTGGTCGACCGGATTCATTGGGGCGGTCGACCGAGCCAATCACCATTCTGTTTTGAGGTAGCAGAGAAAAATCGGTCGACAGGTTACACAGGGTCGGTCGACCGGTGCCAAACCAGTCGACCGGTGTTACTTGGCCGGTCGACCGGACAGAACTGGGTTCTGTCTGGTTCTAGCCGGTCGACCGGATTAATGGGGGCAGTCGACCGATCTTTTTCTGCACTTTCACAAAATAACATTTTTAGGCTCTAAAACCTATGCAAACCCAATGGTGTAAATGTAACCAATGTCTCTTGATTCTGGATGATTAATTTGGATGGTTTGAACCTGTAGAACCATACAAAAATCAAATTAATATGTATTTGAAAATCAAATGAACTTCTTTCTTGAAATTAGCATTTCTAGAATGAATATGAACAATATGACATGCAAATCAACCCGGAACACCATCATCTCAAATGCTATGATCTCAATAGTGAAAAGATGAGATCAAAACAAGAATGTATCAAGTTAGCATTTCATAGCACATGAAAACAGGAATAGATAAGTAAAGTTAGAACCATGTGACGTGTGCTCATGAAAGACACAAGAGTAAGGTACATGAGAGCATTTGAACATTCAATAATCACAAGAGATGATTATGATCATAAAGCATGAATATGAACAAGTAGAAGTCGGAATTCAACTTTAAGTATCAAGAACAACCAACCATGCCCTTTAGACCATATGAGAGCATCATGAAGTCAAATTCCACCAAGACTAATATGAGCATTGAAGAAGCCAAGAATCATAGATCATGAGAGTATCACTCACTCATTTATGCCAAGTTTATATGCAATGTGCTAACATCATAACATGTACGAGACCATCAAAATACGTGACAGAAAAGTATGTTAATCACATGAACATTTTGATTAACTTTCTCAAGGTTCAATCAAGGCATGATCTAGATCGCAAGCACTTTACAATCTATCCACGCAACATGTATATGCTCAACCACATGAGACCATTAAAACACAATAGCTCAATGTCACTCATGCAAGGATAGCATAGCAAGGATCATGACTATTCACTCTCACAAGGACATATGCAAGCAAGAACATATGCAAACATACATAACATACATAAAGTTTAGTTGTCATCAAGACCATATACAAGATACATAACACTGTTCAAGACACTCAACCAGAGAAAAGCAAAATAAAGAAAAGCAACAAAAATCCAAAGATAGAGGTATTGCCATCGGAAAGTATAGCTATTAACTAAACCAAATCTCTAAAGTGCATATCTAGCAGCATCCTTGTAGCTCTCGTGACTAGCTTTGGCTTTCCTAACGAGCTTTTCTACTCCGTTGCTCGGCAAAAAAGGTTCTGCAGATTCAAAAGTTACATTGTCATTTTGACAAGTTTTAGATTTTGAAAAATAAAAGGTTAATTTTTTACATGAAAATTATTATTAAATAAAAATTAATAGACATATCACTGTGTAAATTGGAATCTTGCATCCCTAAATTACACTACCTAGTTTGCATTCCTTAGTTACATGACATGAATCTGCCAATTCAAACAAATTTATGTGACGAAAAGTGATAGGTAGATGCCTTTTAGAGGATCAGCTAGAAGAGTAATTAAAATATCACACGATTTTTTCCTTTGTAATAATTTTTACTTATTAATACGCCAGATAGATTGATGTTCTGATGCCACTTTTTTTTTTTACCATCCACTTTTGTCAATGCCATCTCAACTGTTTGATCTTGTCATCACCGAGATAAAATCAACCTAAAACTTTAGTTCAATGATCCTTAATCTTGAGCTTAGAATCACCGAAACTCGAATTGCAGTTCTCCTACTAAAAAAAATAAAGTGACAAAGACGAACGACACCAGAAAGTTGTGCACGGTATAGTAGACCCACGTGGGTTCGTTCAACTATATGACCACTTGACCAGCTCCTTTTTCTCTTATGATGAGATGGTTATTACATGTGGTGTCCCCGTTACTGCGGCAAAAATGATGCCAAACTTCCTCAGTCTAATATCAGTTTTAATATTCATGCATAAAAATGTTACAGATCATATTTTAATATTCATGTAATACTATACATACACGTGTGTGTGTGTGTGTGAGGGGGGGGGGGAGAGATCATATCGACCTATGTCTTGCCAAAAAAAAGAAAAACACTTAAATGACTTACCCATGTAGACATGACCAAGTCACACCATTAACAACACGAAGGAGGTTTTAGTGAGTGGTTACTGTAAAACAAAGTTAGATTAGCAAATTAAGACAAGCCTACTCATGCTCAAGACTTGTCTCCGGTGACCTCTCATCCCCAACCCCATGGACCCGAGGGAACCGTATTTCACTCAGAATCTCCATAACGTCGGAATTTCTACGCAGTTCATCCCCTTCTTTCTGTGCAGATGTTAAGTGGCTACAGATGAAGCAGAAACTTGTTTGATGCAATGACATGCTGATTGAAATAGAACCCTGCAAGCCCAAAGTTTGGGTTCGCTACTCTTGGTCATCATTTGTACAACAACATTCAAAGAAATTATAGAGCAACTTCTAAAGCAACACAAATCTTAAAACAATAAAATTTTCAGCTATATATGCAAGAGACTTGACAACAAGGTCGCAGGGGCATTGTCTTCTGTTCCTAGAACGTTACCAGCATTCAGAGGCACAATCTCCTGGAAGCAGGAGGGACAAATGGCTACTTTGACGAGAGAATGCTAGAGGAATGCTGTCAGCTGTCTGTGGTTATAAGATGTACAGAAAGGACTGACGTGGGCTTGGAAAGAACATACCCCGAAACATATATATCAGCAGGTGGCGAAGTATGGAGCCAATCCTCAAGATTCAAGTGACTCAGCAGAGCTTTTCCTCCCACATTCCACGTAGCAACAAAGATCCTATTCACCGGTGATAGACGGAGTAAATGCCACATGTGATAAGTTAAGAAGGAAGAACACAAGTGTCTGCTATGATTCCATGTAGAATCACCTGTCGTCCTGGACATCTGTAATCTGTCCTGGATCAATTTCAAACTTAGCCCGCCGAAGTTGATCACAATTCCTCTTCGAGAATCTCTCTGAACCAAAATCGAGAAGACATAAGAAATGGGGAGCAAATCAGTAAAAGAAAAAAAGTGTGACAAAAAAATCCAAAGGAGTTTATTAATGAAAAGAGGTAGTGCAACTGAGGAGGAGAGGAGAGGTGCCGCTACCACAGAAAAGAAAAAAAATTACATCAGAGCACTAGAATTGCATCTTAGGCTAATCTACATCTATTTTACGAGTGATAATAAGAAATCAGCTAAATGATGAATACAGTCTAAAAGGTAAATGACAATATGGATGGGCTTGTATAAGCAAATCGAGGAGTACCAACTGCAATACTAATACCAACATACGCTCTGTAAATGATAATAGAACATTTATCATGGACGGTAGTCAAAGCTTAGTTGAAACAACCCAAAACGGTTCCTAAAACACTGAACTGAGCCAATTGGAGCAAGATGAGCAAGCAACAACCCAAGCTCTTTAAGGCCAGGGCAAGGCTCTCTATTTGAGAGATTCACAAATAATTAATGCACACCAAAGCAGAATATCAAGATTTCACTTTCGATATTCAATATGACAATTGAAAAGGTCTTTCATTTTCAGTCATGCTATCACGCCCCGAGAATATGCAACAGAGACTAATCGGGAACGTGAACAGCCGGCAAGAGAAACCTCAAGTGATAATAACAATCAGAGTGCTAATCATTCACACATAAAAGTGAACACAAGAGGGTATAATCTAAAAACTTTGACTTTATTGAATTATAATGAAAAGTTTACAAAGACTCTTTGACTAACTAGACTCAATAAAGTGAAAATTACATAATTGACTCTTGACTATCAACTAATGACAATCTAAGGTTTCTCTTGAACCATCAATCGCTCTTAGATCTATCACTTGAATAGTCTGAATCCGACCCGCTAGAATGTCTTGAAAAGATTAGAAAAGTAGGGAATAAGCATACTTGCCCAGTAGGTATCTTCGTATCAACATGAATGCAATGTTTAAGTAATTAACATTTTAGCTCTAGAAAATAAGATAAAGGAAATACGGTAAAACATGCGGTATAAACCAAAGTAACACAAGTAACAAGATACGATCAAGATGAGATATGAGAGTTCATGTAGATTGAGAATATGATCAAGCAAGAATATAGCACGAATATAAATATAGCCTTTCACGAACAAGAATATAACGAGAATGCACTTTTCATAACCATAAAGGCTATGCACTAGAAAGTCACTTAACACGCAAGAATGTAATTTCACTAGATTGCCTCGTGATTTTCACTGTTTATAAAAACAAGTACTCCCAGCACAATCCGACGCCAATATCATCGTACCCTATGGTTTTCAGCACGTTTCTGACAATCAGCCGAGGGGGCTAGCATGGAGCCCTTGGACACAATCAGTGCCCGGTCTGCATCTTCATGTTATATCCACGAGATATAACAATAAAGTAGGCCAATAATGTAACAAGTTTAAACTATAGTTTTATGATAGCAATATCAAGGTAAGAATGCACCAATTAAGAACACGAGAGTTCAAGGAATGAGTTAAGGACAAAGTCATGCTACGGGAGGAATCCGGCAGCATAACGGCATATTCCTTAACTTTCATAATTCATTTGTAACTTATTGAATAAGGTGTTAGGTTCTGGATAATCCATAGATCATCTAGGAGCTTAGGAAAATCAACCCGTGGGTCAAACCTCGGGTTAATCAATACTTAGACATAAAACGGTCATACCGGGGCCGTTTCTTTAAGAGGCGGTCATGCCAGGACCGTTTCTATGAAGAGGCAGTCAAGTCAGGACCGTTTCTGGACAGAGTCGACGCATGAAGAAAGAAGGGTCAACGCAGTGGTGAAATCTGGATTAACGCGGTCGTTCCAGAACCGCTACTAGACAGTAGCGGTCGCCTGAGAATCGCTATTAACCTGGTTGTAGAAAACGCCGGTAAGCTTGAGTGCTCTCTAGTTCAATGGACTTTTAGGGTACAACCAGCTCGACGTCCTAGTGGGAATCCCAGGCTCGCGGAGACTTACGAAGACCTTAAAACAAGATCACCTAATACGATGGAAGGAATATCCAACGGAGAGGATCACAAGTCTAAGATTGTGTGCCTAATATGTGCAAAGTGTAACTAATAGCCACGCACCAGAGCACACACTATGTATTTATGAAAGACTCAAAGATGAGAGTGGATCATGTAAAAATAGCAATCAAACATGCATAAAACAAGTCTCATAATCCATGTGGAAATTCAATTTAATACAAACTATATGATTTTAGCATGAAAGTAACATAAGTTTAAAATAGGTTCAAAACACATTAAGGACAGGAAATCTATCATGATGGATGAATAATATAACCAAGTTCATAAAGGTAAAGTCATAACTAGAAATAAGACCTAATTACCTAGGCTTAACATATATATAATAGGGTCAATCTGTAATCTGTTTGGAGTTAACAAAGTGTAGAAAACTGAAATATAAAGGCGGTCTTATGAGGACCGTTTCTGATAGTAGCGGTCTTCTTGGGACCGCGTATTGACTTTAGCGGTCTAAGAGGGACCGTCTCTTGCCTGTAACAGGCAAAAGCTTAGGCAACGTGTAAGACCCATTCTAGGGTAATAAAATAGATGAAATTCATGCCAAACTGAGGGATAAGTCATGATAAATAATACACAATGCATGGGGATGCATGGTTTTCATGATTTAAGCCAAGATTATCATCTTTTTCTTAAGAGTAGGATTCGTGCATACAGAAATAATCCTATATGCGCAGTGATAATAAAACTTCAAATACGACGTGTACAATGCATGAAATCGCATGGAAATAGAGGGCTTTTGCTCCTAACTTGCTGTATGTGCCAATCATGAGATAACGTACCTTTGTAACGGGATTTAGACTTCGAATTTTAGACTGGAAGGACGACCTAGTTTCTACACGTCTTGTGCTAAACCAGCAACTTCCCATCTCTCGTTCTCCTTAACCACTTGACCTAAATTCATGAAATTTAGAGGGTAGATAGGAGATACAAAGGTAAACAAATTATTCTAAAGGATGAACTTCTAAATACCTCGATTAGGGCTTCTAATCTCTAGATCTTCCTTGGACCGGCACGCTGGTTCCTGAACACCTTGCAGAGGAACAACAACTTCGGGGGCTTCTAACTTTTTGGACACTTGACCTCGTAGCACGAAATTTGGAGGGATGTTAGTTAATACTAAAAGGAACATAATGTTCTAAATAACTAACCTGAAATAATGTCTCCTTACCTTCGAACTATCCGCTCCAAAACAAGGGTTCGCGCAGTTTGAACTTGAGACTTATTTATAGGGTTTTGCCTAGGGCTGAGGATTAGATCGATCTAGGAGTCCTAAATTGGACTAGGATCGATCCCCAAGAGTCCTAGACTAAGTTTCCATACTATGTAGCTTCGAATTATAGTGATTGGAATGGGAAAAGTTTAATTTTTTCACGCTTCTAACACCTCCATTCACGGAACATAGTAGCGGTCGTCTCGAGGCCGCTACTGTATGAAGGCGATCTCACGATAGACCACGTTTATGCGTTTATTCCGGAAATTTCATATTTTCTTAATATCCCCCTATTTATCTCGTTAATTGACTTATTTATCCTATTTAAATCCGTAAATTACCCAAATTATGTTTCTAGTAATGGGCTTGGGCCTAAAAGACTTAGATTTAGGTCTATGGGCCTACTCTAAGTGGGCTTAACCCTTTGGTTAATATATAATGCCTTTAAATTGATTTAATTAACCCTTAATTCATTTAAGTAGCCTATTAAGTCTTTTTAAATGCTTGATAATTATATTTAATCTCAAAAAATTTCTAAAAAATACCTGGGCGTTACATCCTCCCCCACTTAAAAAGAATTTGGTCCCCAAATTTATTACATGAGTTTTATGGAGAGTGTGTTTTAATTAGTTGGACTGATACTTAAGGCAATGCTAATATGTAAATAAGTCAAGGTGATATCTTTAATCGCCTTACCTTCCCCGTCCAAGATGGCATTGAGTCGGCCTCGTCGCCCGCGTCCATTGTTATCCGTGGAAGATTGTTCCTTTATGAGAGGACACATGAGCAAACGATGTTCCCGACTTCCACATTTGAGACAAGCGCCGAGATGATTCCAGTATTCTTCGGCCGTGTGCCCGAACTTCTCACAGAATGAGCAAGTCGCCATGACCGGCTTTTCTTCTCCCTCCTTCGTGCTTTTTACTCTTTCCATTGCCATTGCCATTTTCATTCCTTTTTCCATTACTATTTCTTTTACCATTACCATTCCCATTGCGGGACCTCTTGTTGTGATGGGGTTCGTCATCCTCCATGATGCTAAACCTTTCTTCTCTTTTCTCTCGTCTATCATGTTTTCGGCTCGACTTTTCTTCTTTCCACCGGAACTTCTCTACCTTCTCAAGGGTCCTTTCACATAAATGCGTCCATTGGACCATTTCAGTATATGTGCGGATATTTTGAGGCCCAAGTTGTTGTATAAAGCTGGGCCTTAAACCCTCCATGAATCAGTTAGCTTTTAGGAGATTCGTGTTAACCAAATGAGGAGCATATGGTGCCAGCCGAGAGAATTGAAGTTCATATTCTGCCACGGACATCATGCCTTGGCGAAGAGAGGCGAATTCAGCGGCTTTTCTTTCTTTGACGTGCTCGAAGAAGTACTTTACACGGAAGAGTGTAAGAAATTCCTCCCAAGTAAGTTGATCATTTTGAGGTTGTGCCTTCCACCAAGTACGGACCTCTTTGTTCAGTTGGAATATGGCGAGACGGACCTTCTCTTGGTTGGTACATTGCATGACATCTAATATTCTGTTCATCTCATCGATCCAATTCTCCGTCTCGTCGGGGTTAGAAGATCCAGAGAATCGTGGAGGATTCATACTCCAGAAATTCCCGTGTAGATTACCCGCGCCAGCCCGTGCGCCAGCCCGTGCGCCAGCTTGGGCCACCGTTTGTAGGGCCTGGGTAAGACCCGCAACTGTTTGTTGCATCGCTTCCCAATTAGCACGATTCGTAGGACGTTCAACGGCCATTGTAAGAGTGAAGTGCCTGAAGAAATAAACAAGTAATTAATTCCTATGGAATTGAAAGGGAGTTATCATAGAGATAATTTCTAAATAACTATCTCATCCAGGGCTCTACCCGATTCTCACATGGGTTGGAAATTTCTTCCCTAGTTCATAGGTGTGGGTCCTTAATCATTGGACTTAGCCTATGGCATGACATTTTCTTAGGACTTACTTATGCCTAGGCTCTGATACCACTTTAACTGTCACGCCCCGAGATTATGCAGCGGAGACTAATCGGGAACGTGAACAACCGGCAAGAGAAGCCTCAAGTGATAATAACAATCAGAGCGCTAATCATTCACATAGAAAAGTGAACAGAAGAGGGTATAATCTAAAAACCTTGACTTTATTGAATCATAATGAAAAGTTTACAAAGACTCTTTGACTAACTAGACTCAATAAAGTGAAAATTACATAATTGACTCTTGACTATCAACTAATGACAATCTAAGGCTTCTCTCGAACCATCAATCGCTCTTGGATCCATCACTTGAATAGTCTGAATCCGACATGCTAGAATATCCTGAAAAGATTGGAAAAGTAGGGAATGAGCACACTTGCCCAGTAGGTATCTTCGTATCAATATGAAGGCAATGTTTAAGTAATTAACATTTTAGCTCTAGAAAATAAGATAAAGGAAATACGGTAAAACATGCGTTATAAACAAAAGTAACACAAGTAACAAGATATGATCAAGATGAGATATGAGAGTTCATATAGATTGGGAATATGATCAAGCAAGAATATAGCACGAATGTAAATATGGCCTTTCATGAACAAGAATGCAACGAGAATGCACTTTTTATAACCATAAAGGCTATGCACTAGAAAGTCACTTAACACGCAAGAATGTAAGTTCACTAGATTGCCTCGTGGTTTTCACTATTTATAAAAATAAGTACTCCCAGCACAATGCGGCGCCAGTATCATCGTACCCCATGATTTTTAGCACGTTTCTGACAATCAGCCGAGGGGGCCAGCATGGAGCCCTTGGACACAATCAGTGCCCGGTCTGTATCTTCACATTATAAATCAAGCTACTTCCACGAGATATAATAATAAAGTTGGCCAATAATGTAATGCCCTGGACTCTTATTGGGTCTTTCGGATCCTTTTTCGGAGAGTTTCAGATCTCTTTTGTGGGTCCTGAGTTGAGTTTTACGATCCACGTGGGTTTTTCTCTCGTACTAGTTATGGAACCCTGCGGTGAGTTTATTTCTCAGTTCATTGACTCGTGGACGCCGCAGTTGCGTTGTACTCTTCCCGAGGATCGTTTCGACTATTTTTACGTATTTTTCTGAATTAGTCCATTTTTAGGCTAATTATCGAATTTTCAGAAATTAGGAAAATTTCCTAATTCTTTTCCTTTTTTCATTTTTCTTTCTTCTCCTCTCTCCTCCCTTTCATTTGCGCCGTGACCTCCTCTCTCCCCCGTTTTCTCTCTTCTCTCGCCCTTCCGGCTCCGACTGCAGACGGAGGAGGCTCGGGCAGGTAGAGGTGATGCCGTGGGAGTGGTCCGGAGTGCGATGGGGCGAGGATCGGATCGGTTTTGGCGCGATCTCGAACGGTGGATTCAAAGCCGACAGTCGAGCTCGCGACGTGATTTTCGGCGTGGTTTACTCACTTCGGTGCACGGAATCTTCGGTGGAGGTAGGGAGATGGAAGCTCTACTTCTCCTTTACATTTTTCCTGTAATTTTACGTTGTTCGGTGCGAGTTTGAGTGGGTTTCCTTCAAGTTCTGGAAAACCATGCTTTTGGGGTGTTCGCAGGGTTCGTCAGAAAACGGCGATGGTTTTTAGATCAGTTGGTATCAATCGAACCCCTGGAATGTCATCGTTCCAGATCCACTTATTTCGTGTCAATTGGTTGTCATTTGGGGCCGGTACGAGCCCGGGAACCCCGGTGACTCATTTAGGGTCAATTCGATGGAATTGCATGTTTCAAGCCGTTTGTGCGTTGTTTTGACCCCTTCCGGAGTGTGGAAGGTCGGTATGATTATTGTGGTTGTTATCCCCTTCGATCGGAATCGAACGGGGCATGGAATCGGGCCCGGGGGTTAGGGTTTTGCCATTTTTCCGCCATGACCGATCGACCGGACCGGATGGGCTGGTCGACCGGCAGTCATTCGCGGACCGTGTCGGGTCCGGTGGCTGGTCTGGTCGACCGGACCACCTGGGCCGGTCGACCGACCCTGTCAGGTCGAACGACCCCAGGGGTCAGGTCGACCGGAATGCTGTATTTTCGCTTGTTTTGAGTCCCGGTCGGTCCCGTTGAGACCCAATGACCGACCTATGGCCTCGCGAGTGTTCCAGACACCCTGTGGGCTCCGTGTCTGTGTTTTTGGGGTGTCGGGAAGTACCAAGTTATTTCGATTAGCGTGCCCGTAGGGATGTGCATCCCGGGCTTTGTGTTGCGTTCGATCGAGTCACCGTGTATCGGTATGAGTGCGGTGGGGTTCCCCCGCATGTGAGTGGCCTCCCTCGAGTTCCCATCTTGAAGGGATGGTCTCGGTAGTTTGTGGTCTACCTCGGTATTTACGTTACCGTGATTTTAGACATAGTCAAGAATTTAAGTCGGTTGGCCTTGGCGGCCCAACCTTCATGCATTTCTTTACTGTAGCGCGCCTTTCTTAGGCCGCTACGAGTTGTTTGTCTTAGGTCTTTATCTTAGGGCAGTTAGTGTGGCGGTTGTCTCTTGGATCGCCTAGTCCGTGTGGCGGATCTATATTAGACCGCTTTGGTGGTTTGTTCGAATAGGTCGGTTCGGGGTTGACTGGGTTTAGCGACCTAATCCTTGACCGCGATAGTCACCTAGCGGCCCATTCTATGACCGCCAACGTATGTCTTTCCGCTTAATTCCTGAGTGTCGTTTCCCGATGTTTTGACTTTTGATTATCTTGGCTTGACCTTGTGGTTTGCCTGTCGTCCCGTGGATGTCTCTTGACGTCCCATGAGAGCTATGACCATGATATAAGGTAGCTGGGCATGCATTGGTTTCTGTGCTACTTCAGAGTCGTTATATAGGTTCTGGTCAACCCGATGAGATCCAATGGTTGACAAGTAACCTTGTGTGTGTCTCGACTATTCTGAATAGCTCGATCGAGACAATGGTTCTGGACGCCTAGAGGTACTATCTTACCTCGGTTTGCATGTCCAGGTGCTTTGAGGGTCTTGATGCTCCCTCAGGTCTCCGTGTGTCATTTTACGCGGATGTGTCGTTTCCTCTGGCTTAGGATTAGACCGATTGGCGGCTTGTTTCACTTTGCGCAATGATCTTGACTCCGAGTCATGAGACTCAAGGATCATTGTAGTAGTAGGTCTAGTTGCCTTGTCCTGAGTCTGTCGGCAGTTGTCTTGCTGCCTCGATACTTCGTAGTACGTGCGATAGTGCTTCCTTGCCTGTCAGTACTACAGCGCTTGTGTTTCAGAGTTCTGTGTCTAGTGAGCCTCCACTAGTCATAGCCTGGCGATGCATTACGGCGTGTCGACCCACCTGGAAGTGGTGGCGTGGCAGTTCCCGAGATATGGTTTTTAGGCTAGTTGCCGTGGGCTCCCTTGCCTTGCAGTAGCGTCCTGCTGGAGGAGAAAACTAGATAGAGGCCTGGCTCAAGGCATTGAGCCTATGTGTGCACACGTGGTCAGGGGCGTTTTGGACGAACGCCGACGGACGTGACCCTGACTAGTCACTCGTTACTGTGGTTCCTGTTCTAGTTATAGTGTCTTAGTCTCTGCCGTGTGCTTGGCAGCGTTAGGCGAGACACTTTAGGCGCAGCATAAGACGTCAGTGGACGCAACTGGCTGTTCTTCTAGTGAGGAGGTGCTTCCGTCACGTGACACGTGACTCTCACGATTCTCGTGCGTCGTGACCTTTCCGGGTTAGCCTTCTCGTGGTCTTACCTAAGGTCAGTGTTGTATCGTGTACACGACGTTCCAGTCGTGTATGTGGTCGTGTCTAGAAGAGCGTGCACGGCAATCAAGTCGTGTATGCTTTAGGGCGTCTGTGTCTGTCTAGGTCTTTTCTAGGCCTTTTTTTTCTGTCTTTGTAGGCCCGGCAGATCGGCAACTCCTGACCTTGTCAGATCAGAGTTCACCTTCCTGTTGCTGTCTGAAGTAGTTTAGGAGGCCGAGGTTAGTTCGGAAGCCGTGTTTTCATTCAGGTACGGCTTCTTTTCCCTTTTCTTTTAGCTGCTCTACTCCTTCCATTTCTGGTTTTCTTTTACAACTTTCTAGTTGTAGTTTGGCTTTCCTACTTTACTACTCCTGCTGTTTACCTACTGCTGCTATTTTAGTTGTTCCGTGTTACTGCGTTATTTTTCAGTGGGGATCCGCGTGACCCCTACTGGGCCAGTGACACGAGACTCACCCCTACTTTTTAGGTGTGGTCGTCTCTGCTTCCTTCGCGGTTCCTGGTGTGGCAAGTTCGTAGTTGCCAGCGGTACCTGCGTCGGGCTTCCCCCGACCTCAGTGTACGTTTTTCTTTCTGTTGGACTGTACTTGTCTTTCCTTTAGACTAGACTCTGGTATAATTGTTAATTTGAATTGTTAATTAAAAAGTAATTTTATTTCTGCTACTTTAGCAAACCGATCTAATGAAATTTAATTGCTTACTATTATATCTGCGACTTCAATGTACTACACGACACTCCTTTTTCCCTTAGGAGCTTTACAGCTCTTGGGAGGCTTCACGGGTTCCAAGTGGTATCGGGTCTACTTGGTAGCCCTATCGGGTATATCCGGTATCCGGAGTCCGGGTCGTCACAAATAATGTAACAAATTCAAACTATAGTTTTATGATAGCAATATCAAGGTAAGAATGCACCAATTAAGAACATGAGAGTTCAAAGAATGAGTTAAGGACAAGGTCATGCTACGGGAGGAATCCGACCGCATAACGACATATTCCTTAACTTTCATAATTCATTTGTAACTTATTAAACAAGGTGTTAGGTTCTAGATAATCCATAGACAATCTAGGAACTTAAGAAAACCAACCCGTGGGTCAAACCTCGGGTTAATCACTATTTAGACATAAAATAGTCATACTGGGGCCGTTTCTTTAAGAGGCGGTCATGCCAGGACCGTTTCTATGAAGAGGCCGTCAAGTCAGGACCGTTTCTGGACAGAGTCGACGCATGAAGAAAGAAGTGTCAACACTATGGTGAAATCTGGATTGACGCGGTCGTTCCAGAACCGCTACTAGACAGTAGCGGTCGCCTGAGAACCGCTATTAACCTGGCTACAGAAAATGCCGGTAAGCTTGAGTGCTCTCTAGTTCAATGGGCTTTGAGGGTACAACCAGCTCGACGTCCTAGTGGGAATCCCAGGCTCGCGGAGACTTACGGAGGCCTTGAAACAAGATCACCTAGTATAGTGGAAAGAATATCCAATGGAGAGGATCACAAGTCCAAGATTGTGTGCCTAATATGTGCAAAGTGTAACTAATAGCCATGCACCAGAGTACGCACTATGTACTTATGAAAGACTCAAAGATGAGAGTGGATCGTGTAAAAACAGCGATCAAACATGCATAAAACAAGTATCATAATCCATGTGGAAATTTAATTTAATAAAAACTATATGATTTTGGCATGAAAGTAACATAAGTTTAAAATAGGTTCAAAACACATTAAGGATATGAAATCTATTATGATAGATGAACAATATAACGAGGTTCATAAAGGTAAAGTCATAACTAGAAATAAAACCTAATTACTTAGGCTTAACATATATATAATAGGGTCAATCTATAATCTGTTTGGAGTCAACAAAGTGAAAAAAATTAAAATATAAAGGTGGTCTTATGAGGACCATTTCTGATAGTAGCGGTCTTCTAGGGACCGCGTATTGACTTTAGCGGTCTCAGAGGGACCGTCTCCTCCCTGTAACAGGCTGAAGCTTAGGCAACGTGTAAGACCCATTCTAGGGTAATAAAATAGATGAAATTCATGCCAAACCAAGGGATAAGTCATGATAGGTAATACACAACGCATGGTGATGCATGGTTTTCATGATTTAATCCAAGATTATCATCTTTTTATTAAGGGTGGGATTCATGCATGCAGAAATAATTCTATATGCGCAGTGATCATAAAACATCAAATACGACATGTACAATGCATGAAATCACATGAAAACAGAGGACTTTTGCTCCTAACTTTCTGTATGTGCCAATCATGAGATAACCTACCTTTGTAACGGGCTTTAGACTTCGAATTTTGGACTAGAAGGACGACCTAGTTTCTGCACATCCTGTACTAAACTAGCAACTTCCCGTCTCTCGTTCTCCTTAACCACTTGACCTAAATTCATGAAATTTGGAGTGTAGATAGGAGATACAAAGGTTAACAAATTGTTCTAAAGGTTGAACTTCTAAATACCTCGATTAGGGCTTCCAATTTCTAGATCTTCCTTGGACCGGCACGCTGATTCCTTAGCGCCTTGCAGAGGAACAGCAACTTCGGGTGCTTCTAACTTTCTGGACACTTTACCTCCTAGCACGAAATTTGAAGGGATGTTAGTTAATATTAAAAGGAACATAATGTTCTAAATAACCAACCTGAAATAATACCTCCTTACCTTCGAACTACACGCTTCAAAATAAGGGTTCGCGTAGTTCAAACCTGAGATTTATTTATAGGGTTTTGCCTAGGGCTGAGGATTAGATCGATCTAGGAGTCCTAAATTGGAGTAGGATGGATCTCCAAGAGTCCTAGACTAGGTTTGCATGCTAGGTAGCTTCGAATTATAGAGATTGGGATGGGAAAAATCAAAATTTTCCACGCTTCTAACACCTCCATTTACGGAACATAGTAGCGGTCGTCTTGAGACAGCTATTGTATGAAGGCGGTCTCGCAATAGACCGCGTTTATGCATTTATTCCAAAAATTTTAGATTTTCTTAATATCCCCCTATTTATCCTGTTAATTGGCTTATTTATCCTATTTAAATCCATAAATTGCCCAAATTACGTTTCTAATAATGGGCTTGGGCCTAAAAGACTTAGATTTAGGTCTATCGGCCTACTCTAAGTGGGCTTAACCCTTTGGTTAATATATAGGACCTTTAAATTGATTTAATTAACCCTTAATTCATTTAAGTAGCCTATTAAGCCTTTTTAAATGCTTGATAATTATATTTAATCCCAGAAAATTCCTAAAAAATTTCCGGGCGTTACACATGCAATTGACAATGAAGGTTTGATGGAATTAATGAAGAGCAGAATATCCATTAATGATTATAAGAAAGCCTTTCATCATTACTAACCGTCCATCTATACAATATCACAAAGGAAGTAAATCATCCGACACATAACTTCCTTTAACAAATAAACATAAAATCATCAAGACTACAGGTACTTCAAATATCAGATCAATTAATTGAAAATTGTTCACACCTTAAAGCTCATTGGATTCTAAGATATAGCTGCTATCATTGCTTCCTCACCTTCAAAAATAAGCACAGGACTTGCAGACCACTTTTATCACATCAATGCAGTATCCCAACCTCATATCTTAATTGATTCCATAAAACCTGATATTTTAATTAACTACATAGGGTGAGTAGTTTTAGAAATTGATGGAATACCTTCACAATTGAGAAGAAACACTTTCTCAGGTCTATTTCAAGAAATCAGTGACTGAAGACAGTAGGATCAAGCATTTATACTCAGCTACCCATGTTAGTTCGAAACTTGTAACCAAACTAATAATCTGTTCACTGCCAATGACAACTGGAAAGGAGATGGAAAAAGTTTAGAGGATGGTATCAGCCTGACAACTATTTACTTTTTCTGTTGAAACTTCGGCCATTAAAGTATTACAATATGCTAGCTGTTGAATCCCCTAGTTGATTTTGGTGCTTAGGTTGTGATGATAACAAACCGAGTGTACTTGTGTGCATATCTCATTGAGCAAGGTGAGTTTCTATGAAGATAAATTGTTTGGGTAGTTGTGAATGAGAAATCTTATTGAGCATGTTAATTGAAGAATTCGTAACACTCATTCGAAACATTTGGCTTACCTTGCTTTACAGGATCAAAATCCATGGTTCACACTTGGAAGTCAAGAGAATGCATGAATAAGTATCTTGTTGTCCATGATTCAAACATGTGATAAATGCTATTTTCGTTCTTCAAGAATTAGTGGTAAGACCTTGAGTTTAATGCATTCTCTTCATAAGGTTTTAAGGCTAGTATTGTGTTCAAGATCCTTATATAAATCTTCGTGGAGATTGGGTTGATGATGCTCATACATTCCATAAATGCATATCATTTGATTTCAGTTTTTAAGTTGAAGAAATTGGCTCTGGACTTGCTTCAACTTGACTTGAGCAGGAGCCAAGTCGACTTGAGCAGAAGCCAACTCGACTTGAGCAGAAACCAAGTCGACCTGAGCAGAAACCAAGTCGACTTCTGAACAATTCAAGTCGACCTCTGCTGGCTTTTTCCATTCTCTGCTTTGGGGAAATTGAAGCAAGTTGACTTACCTTCTTGGGAAGCTGACTTCGTCTATTTGGAGTGGATTTTCTTGTGATTGAACTTTGTTACTCTTTTGCTATGAGGTGTGGTTGTTTCGAACAGAAGATTCATGTTCAAGAAGATTGAAGTTTCTGACTTTTATGCCTATACTAATTCGGTATGTTTGGGTTTTCATGCATGTCATTCATGAGTTCTTAATGCTTTGAATATGTTTCGTGCATCTTCTACATGAGTTTTTTTGGGCTTGCAAAATGTTTAATCTATTCATATAAAACTTGATAGAATATGGTTTGAATGATGCTCATACTTTGGTTAAATCCACGGGTATTTGTTCTTGATTTTTGGTTGAGGAAACTTGAGTGTTTAAATGGGTTTGATAGGTTGTCAAAGACACCTAGAGTTTTGGTTAAAGGTAAGGTGGTATCATTGGGTATGAAATTTCATTGATTTCACTTGATTTTTTCTGTTTTGCAGGTATTTCGGTCGACCAATGTAGTGGATCGGTCGATCGAAGTAGCCAGAAAGAAGCCTGTCCAAGATAGGTCGACTCCCTGTGAAGGCTGGGTCGACCTGTTGATCCATCGACCGAATCTGTTCAGATCGGTCGACCGAAATGGGTGGATCGGTCGACTGATTCCGTCGGGCGCTCCGGATCGGGCTTTGCGAATCTCATTCGAAACCCATCAAACCAAATCCGAACGAACCCTATTTTGACCCCTTTGCCCTTAGGGTTCTAATACACATATGTGAGGGGTTTTGCAAGGGTTTTGCAAGGGCTATATGGGCCTTATGCACTCTCTTGGATATATATATACATGAGCTCCGAATTTGTGAGAGATAAACCATTTGTTCTATCTTGTAGGAGAAGAAAGGGAAGAAGGAAAGAAGAAGCTCAAGAGAGGAGGATTTGATTTACTTCAAGTGATTTCAGGAGCTCGTGGAAGAAGAGAAAGTGAAGCGGATTGAAGAGAGGAATGAGAGGACGCTAAAATCACCTCCATCCGACTACGAATCAAGAAGAACCTGAACATTCCAAGAAGGGGGAGCTTTACTCTTGATAGATTTAATTGGTTCAGTCTTTAGAACATGCTTTGGGCTTATTGTATCTATCTTTGCACATTTTGTCTATTTTTGAATGAATATTTTATGTGGGTGTTCAGAGATTTGATCTCTGAGTGTTTGTGTTGATGCTTGTACGTCATTTTGTGCTAAGGATCTCCGCGTGTGGTTTGGGGGTTGTTCCCCATGTGTGTGGTTGGTGCTGCGACTATTGCAGCGTGTGTGTGTGTGTGCTGCTAGATTTAAGATCCAGAGTGTGTGGGGTTCATCCCCGTTGTTGCTGTGTTAACAGCGTGAAAAGAGTTCTCCTCATGGGGAGGTTGTTCCCCGTGTGTGTGCAGGCGTCGTCCTGCATGTATGTGCTTGGCTTCGTGTTGGGGAGTTATCCCCGTGCTAGTTTTCCAGCGAGTAAAACCTCACCGGTTTGGTGAGGGGTGGACGTAGGGAGCCCGTCGTGGTCCCGAACCACCTTAAAATCTTTGTGTCTTATGATTTACCTTGTGATTGTGTGTTTGATCGCTTATTCCTTCTGTCTTGACCGTGTGAGTTCGGTGAGCTGAAGAGAATATTTCCATAATATTGTTTGTTCTGCAACTTAGCTTAAAATCGATCATCGTTATCTGGGGACAATTTAACCCCCCTTCTTGTCCGCTCGTCAATTGGGCCAATACTAGCCAATCCAAGTGAGGTGAGGTAGAGGATGTGACTGGTTCATTTACCCACTGACAAGCATAAATTTTTAATGCACATGGTCTAGGTGCAAAGTAGCTTGAACTTATAATTCATGAACTCACCCTTCTGCTGAAACAAAAACATATTAGTGAAGATAAGTACAGAATCTATGAAAAAAATTTGTCAAGCTATATATCTCTAGGAGGTAGGAGGCAAAAAACTACATTGCTAATCTTTGTCAATTTTTTAGATGAACAACTGAAAGAAAAAAAGGTTTAGTCCAAGATCCTCCAGTACTCTGGAATTTGTTTTAGGAGACAATGGCCATCCTCAAAAGGTCCTTCAATCTAAAGATGCCATATATAGAGATGCATGGCTAGCAAAGGGCTGAAGTTACATCAAACATTTGTACTAAAATGTTTTCCAGAATGGTAGCTCATCACCTGATCCATAAAACAACAGGCTTTCAATTCAACATATGCATAAAATGAGATCAGTAAACTACATGAAAATAAAGTTCTTATAACAACCTAAATGTGAACTGAGAACACAGATTATGCCTGCTCAACAAAACAAATTATTACACAATTTGATATTAACCAATTCTGAAAAAATAAGGGTTGTTTCAAAATGCTTGGCTGGTCATATTCTCAAAGAAACCAAAGAAAGTAAAAAGTAAATGAAAGCCATATATTACTAAGATCTTCCGGAGATAGAAAAGAATAGAGATCCCATCCTCGTTTTCAGCCCGAAGCTCAGTAGAACTATAGAGTACAGTCTCACTATAGTAGGGAGTGAATACACTACAGAGGGAGTGTGTAGAGCCCCAAAATTTATAAAAGTAATTCCTAGTTATTTAAATAATATTCTGGCATTAATTGGGCTAAAATATCAATATAAGGCCAAAATTGTGTTAATCAATTAACCCAACCCACTTAATTAAAGTCCAAAAGGGTTTAGGACCTAGACCATTAGGTTTGGCCCATATTCTAGAAGGTATTTAAGCCTATCCAGAGATATTAAGGATAAATACTAATAATATAAGATAATTATTTAGATAATTAACAAAAGAGTTTTTATAAATTAAAACTCTAAGCTACGATGACTGTAACGGACTATCGTAAGACCGCCACAGCCATATAACGCATGGGCACTCGACCGTTACATTCCTGTTAGTTCTGTAAGTAAAGGGACTCATGAAAAGATTGGAACTTGATGTTCTTATCCACTATGGATCGACTTGGGAAGGATTGTAAAAACTCCAAGGACTCTTAGAGATTAGGATTTGATGAAATAAGGACTCTAAACTCGATCTAATCCTCAAACCCTAGCATAAACTCTATAAATAGGGCATAGTTCTGAACTGTGCGACCCTTACTTTTTGGACGTAAAGAAGCAAGGTAAGGAGTCATTATCTCATGTAAGATCTTTAGAATAATTTCTTTACAATACTTTAGACTAACTCCCCTCCGAATTTCACATATTTAGGTCAAGAGGGCGTGGAGTTAGATCCTAAAGAAGTTGCTGAAAAAGTCACAAGAGAAGGAAGGGATCTAGGGTAGGGTTCTCAACCAAATTCAGAAACTACAGTCTAAGTAAGAGGTAGGTTATCTCATGAACGGTAAAAATAGCATGATAGGACTAAAAGAGCTCTGGTTTGATTGAATTCCATGCATTATAGAGCATTGATTTCATGTTTTATTTGTTCTATGCACATCATGCACCTCTTAGCCAAATTAAGAAATTAAAACATGACTATTCATCTATTCATGATTACCTATGCATGTAGATGGCCTTATTTCGTTAACATGGCTAGAAACTCATCATGTTTTGATAAAAGACATGATGTGAGTTGATCCCTTAGTTTCTATGATTGTTTTCTGTTAACAGATACTGTAACGCACTAGCATAGGACCGTCGCTTTCAAGTAACGACCCTACTACAGACCGTTACAAACTCTGTAGTATTTGAATTGCACTGATGTTTCTAACGCGCTTGGACAGACGCGTTACATTAAAGTAACGGCTTGATCATGACCGTCACTTTCACTGTGACGCCCCCTCTTAAGACCGTTATATCCTGCGTTCTGTCAACCCTAAGACAGAAAATAACTTGCCAATATTATTTATTGATTAAGCATAGTTACTTAAGTTTTAACCTGATTATATGATTTTTAGGATATCTGATTATGCATGATAGGTATTGCATGTTTTGATATCTTAATGATATTTTAAGTATATGTTAATTTCATGCCAAAATTCTATAGTCTTGTATTATAAAGCATGACTTTTAGACGTTGTATTGACGGACTTCACCATAATTTTTACTTTGATTATACATGTCTCTCTTTGTCAATAGAGTCAATTCTATAAGTACATGGCACATATTCCGGTATGTTGTCATTAGTTCACACTTTGCCCTATAGGAACACCATCTTGGACATGAGGACCTCTCTATTGGATATTCTTTCCAATGGACTAGGAAATCATTGTTTCATAGCCTCCGTAATTCTCCGCGAGCCTGGGATTCCCACCAGGACGCCGAGTTGGTTGTACCAATGAAAGCCCATTAATTAGAACACTCTATCGTAGTTTTGATTCTTGAAATGTAACGGCCTTGAATTGGACCGTCAGGCTCACGTAACGGCCCAGTGCCAGACTGTCACATTCCTCTGAGTCTATTTTTATCTTTTTGGACTCGGATCACTTTAACGGCCCATTATTGGCGCGTTACATAATGTAACGGCCCAGCAAATGACCGTTACATAGTTTGTTTATGTTAACCCAAGATTTGACCAAGAATTGATATTCCAATGATTCTAGATAAACTTTGATGATCTAGAACTTGTCATATTGCTTAAATTGATCTAAAAGAAATAGAAGTTAAGGAAAATACCGTTATGCTGTCGATTTATTCTATAAGCATAACTTAGTTTAAATGTCATTCTTGATCCCATATATATTCAAAATTGAAACATTCATTCATTGATTATTGTTATCATGGAATTATTGGAAGTGCTATATTCTTGGCCATACATTACTGTTATACTGCATGGAAGTAGCTTAATTTATAACTGAAGATGCGATCGAGCACTGATTGTGTTCAAGGGCTCTATGCTAGTCCCCTCGGCTGATTGTCGGAAACATACTATTTTATAAACCATGGGGTATGATGCTACTGGCGTCGCATTGCGCTGGGAGTACTATTTCTATAAATAAGTGAAGATCCACGGCACAACATGACATTCTTACTTGATATTCACGAAGCACTTGCTCTTAAGCATAAGATGCTAAAGTGAGGAATATGTGGCTTGCTAGTATAATCTCGTTACATTCTAATTCATGGAAGGCCAATATCATGTTCTTGTTATATTCTTGCTAGTTCATTCTTGATCATTCTATCTTACATGACTATCTTGTTACTTTGGTTTAAACGCGTGATCGATTCGCATTCGCATGATTTTACCTTATTCTTTAGAGCTAAAATGATAATTACTTAAATAGTGCCTTCATGTTGATGCGAAGATGCCTACTGAGCAAGTGTGCTCATGACCTATTTTCCAATGCTTTTCAGGAGATGGAAATAGTTCGGATTCGCATTCGGGCTATACTAGTAGCGGGTCCGAAAGGAGTGAAAGTGTTATAAAGATGAGAGTGAAGACTTAGGAAGTTAAAGTGTCTAGATTGAGTCAATGTAATTTTCCTATTTCTTGAGTCTAGTAGAATGGAAATCAAATTAGTGATTGTATCTTGAATATTGAGCATTATAAAATAAAGTTGAAGTTTGATTAAATCTTGTGCAATTGCATTTAATTGTGTGATTGTCTTGCGCTCTGATTGATTCTTGCTTGCAAGAGGCTTACCATGCCGACTGTTCGCGCTCCCCGAGCGAGTCTTCCGCTGTAATTAAAGGCTCGGGGCGTGACAGTTAAGTTGGTATCAGAGCCTAAGTCTCAGGACTTAAGGAAAAGAGTCATGTCATAGGATAAGTCCAAGGTTAAGGACCCCTACCTATGAACTAAGGAAAAATTCCACACCTATGTGAGGATTGGGTAGAACCCGGGATAAGATAGCTAATTAGTTTAAGAATTATTTTGCTTATTCCAATTTCATGAGAAATAACAAGTTGTTATTTTCTCTCAGGTACCTTATTATTCTTATCATGGCTCATCGCGTAGATTGGGACGGTATGCAACAAACTGTTGCCGGCCTCACCCAGGCACTACAAACTATAGCACAAGGTGGTGCGGGGGCAAGGGCAGGAGACCTTCATCGTAATTTCCGGAGTCTAAATCCTCCGTGTTTCTATGGATCTTTCAATCCAGAAGAAGCAGAAAATTGGATCGACGAGATGAATAGGATATTTGATGTTATTCAATGCACTGATCAGGAGAAAGTCCGTCTAGCTACGTTCCAATTAAACAAGGATGCTCGCACTTGGTGAAAATCAGTTCCAGCACCTCTAGCCGATGCGCCACATACATGGAATATTTTTCTCACTTTATTCCGTGCCAAATATTTCTCCGAGCATGTAAAGGAAAGGAAGGCTATGGAGTTTACCTCCCTTCGTCAAGGGATGATGTCCGTGGCAGAATATGAGTTGCAGTTTTCAAGGCTAGCACCGTATGCACCACATTTGATTAGTACAGACTTATTAAAAGCAAACCGATTTATGGACGGGTTACGGCCCAGTTTCATTCAACAACTGGGGACACATAATATCCGCACTTATGCGGAGATGGTTCAAAGGGCATATTTATGCGAGAGGACCTTAGAGAAGGTCGAAAGGTTGAAAGGAAAGGGAGAAGAATCTAGCCGGCGCTCTGATCGACATTATAAGAAGGAGAAGTTCAGCATCACAGAACCATACAAAAGCCGTGATAATAAGAAAAGATCAAAGAATGGGAACGGTGGAAGTTCTCAAAAGAGTAGTAAAAAGGTGAAGGAAGAAAAGGAGCAAGTCGCCTCGGCGTGCACCTTTTGTGAGAAATTCGGCCACTCGGCTGAAGAATGCTGGAAGCGCCTAGGTGCTTGTTTGCGTTATGGGAGTAGGGAGCATCGTGTGCCAGATTGCCCCCTTATGAAAGACCAACCAAATAATGGAGGACATAGGAGGCAGGCTCGCCTCAATGCAGTTATAGATGAAGAAGAAGCGCCCAGGGATCAAAATGATGGGCTCATGAAAGGTACTCTTCAAATCTGTTCTCGTCCTGCATTCGTGCTATTTGATACTGGTGCTTCTCATTCTTTTATCTCCACCACTTTTGCAAAAACCTTACCAACTGCATCAGTTCCCCTACCTTCAGATCTCGCTATTACTACACCTTTAGGATCTGGAACTAAGCTTACCAACTATTATCCTGATTGTGAGGTAGTGGTAGAAGGACACAATCTCCCCGCAAACTTAGTATGTCTTGACATGAAAGGATACGATGCCATTTTAGGGGTAGATTGGCTTGTAGAACATGATGCTTACATCAATTGCCGAAATAGAATTATATCTTTCCGAAAGCCCGGTCTTCCAAGATTTTCCTTTCTTGGCATTAAATACAAGAAGCATCCTACCATTATATCTTCTCTACACGCCTGCAAACTTATCTCGCAAGGATGTGAAGCTTTTCTTGCTTCAGTCATTGTCACCGAATCTAAGGAAATTATCCTAGCAAACATTCCTATTGCAAATGAATTCCCTGACGTGTTCCCATCCGAACTACCTAATTTACCGCCCGAGAGGGAAGTAAACTTTACCATCGAACTCATTCCAGGTGTGGCACCTGTTTCTATAGCCCCTTACAGGATGTCCCCCACAGAACTCAAGGAATTAAAGAAGTAATTACAGGAACATCTAGACAAGGGTTTTATCAGACCTAGCACATCCCCTTAGGGTGCGCCGGTTCTATTTGTCAAGAAGAAGGATGGTTCTCTCAGGTTATGCATTGACTACCGGCGATTGAATCAACTTACAATCAAGAACAAATACCCATTGCCGCGTATTGATGAGCTCTTCGATCAGCTTTCGGGAGCAGAATATTTTTCTAAGATTGACCTAAGATCAGGTTATCATCAGCTTAGAATCAAAGAAGAGGACATTTACAAATCGGCTTTTCGAAGTCGTTATGGCCACTATGAATTCGTGGTAATGCCGTTTGGGTTAACTAATGCCCCAGCAGCATTCATGCAACTTATGAACAGTGTCTTCCAGCCATATTTAGATCAGTTCATCGTCATCTTCATCGATGATATCCTGATATACTCCAAGACTAAAGAAGAATATGAAGAACATCTAAGGATAGCTTTGCAAACACTTAGAGAACATAAACTATATGCCAAACTCAATAAGTGTGAATTCTGGCTCAAGGAAGTCTCATTCCTAGGCCACATTATTTCAAAAGAAGGTATTGCTGTGGATCCTTCTAAGGTAGAAGCTGTCAGAGATTGGAGCCGACCAACGACTATATCTGAAGTTAGAAGCTTTTTGGGTCTAGCAGGTTATTATAGAAGATTCATAAAGGACTTTTCAAAGATCGCGGTTCCTTTAACTAGACTTACCAGAAAAGAAAATCCTTTTATCTGGTCGAAGGACTGTGAAAAGAGTTTTCAAAGTCTTAAGAATCATCTTACAACAGCCCCTGTTTTGTCACTACCAATAGAGGGTGTTGGATTTGAAGTATATACGGATGCATCTGGAATTGGCTTAGGGTGTGTCTTTATGCAAGATGGAAAGGTGATTTGCTATTCTTTAAGACAATTGAAACGTCACGAAGAAAATTATTCTGTACATGATTTGGAATTAGCAGCAATTATTTTCGCCTTGAAAATTTGGCGTCATTATCTTTATGGAGAAAAGTTCACTGTCTATTCGGACCATAAGAGTTTAAAATATTTATTTTCTCAAAAAGAGCTTAACATGAGGCAGAGGAAATGGTTGGAATATCTTAAAGACTTCAATTTCGCTATTTAATATCACCCTGGCAAGGCAAATGCTGTAGCAGATGCACTTAGTAGGAAACCAATTGGTATGTTATCAAGTCGCATGATTAGTATGACTAACCTTATTCCTCAATTTGCTCAATTGAATCTAGATGTTGACATTAAGGAAGATAATTGTTTCATGGCAAATATCCGAACTCAACCAACATTGATTGAGGATTTGGCCAAGTTACAAGAGGATGACGCAATTTTACTGGAAATTAAGGCCAATATTGAACAAAGACCGGATTTTTCTATATCCAAAGATGGAAGAATGCTATTCAAGGGCCGAATGTGTATACCCGATCATGAAGATACAAAGAAATTGATCTTAGAAGAAGCACATAAATCAAAGTATACCATTCATCTAGGAGGTACAAAAATGTATCAGGATCTCAAAAGAAACTTTTGGTGGCCCAATATGAAGAGGGAAGTAGCTGACTTCGTATCTCGGTGTCTCACATGTCAACAAGTGAAGGCGGAACATTTCAGACCCGCAGGTAAATTACATCCCTTAAGTATTCCGGAATGGAAATGAGAGAGCATAGGAATGGATTTCATTATGGGACTACCTAAGACAAGAGGTGGACACGATGGAATATGGGTAATTATAGACCGATTGACTAAATCTGCATATTTCATACCAGTAAAAAGTCGATGGTCTGTAGATATTCTAGCAGCACTATACATAAAAGAAAGTGTCAAGTTACATGGAGTCCATGTCGCTATTATATCAGATAGAGATCCCCGATTCACATCACAATTCTGGAAGAGCCTACAACATTCACTTGGGACTAGATTGAATTTTAGCACCGCTTTCCATCCACAAACTGATGGTCAAACAGAAAGGACAAATCAAGTGGTAGAAGATATGCTCAGGGCTTGTGTCATTGATTTTGGAGGAAGTTGGCATGATCACTTGCCTTTGGTAGAATTTGCATATAGCAATAGCTATCAAGTAAGCATACAAATGGCACCTTTTGAAGCTCTATATGGGAAAAGTTGTTGATCACCAATATGTTGGAATGAAATAGGGGAAAGGCAATTTCTAGGCCCCGATTTAATCAGGGATTCTACAGAGAAAATCAAGCTCATTCAGGAAAGGATGAAAATGGCACAAGATAGGCAGAAATCTTATGCTGACAATCGAAGGCGCGACTTGGAATTTCAAGTAGGAGAACATGTATATCTAAAGGTTTCTCCGGGTCGTGGTATTCGAAGATTTGGCATTAAAGGAAAGCTAACTCTAAGATTTATCGGTCCATTTGAAATCCTCGAAAGGATCGGCGAAGTGGCTTATAAATTGGCTTTACCACCACAGTTAGCAGGAGTTCATGACGTATTTCACGTCTCGATGCTGAAGAAGTATGTGTATGATCCAGATCACATTATCACTTATGACAATCTGGAGATTCAGAAGGACTTGACATATGAATAAACGGCAATGAAGATTTTGGAACGAGAAGTACGTCAACTCAGAAATAAGGTCATTCCTATGGTTAAGATTCAATGGAAGAAAGCATGGCCTTATGAAGCAACATGGGAAACGAATCAGCTATGAAGAAAAGATTCCCGAAATTATTTAATTGTAAGTACACTCTCCTCAATCCATGAATTGAATTTGGGGACCAAATTCTTCTAAGTGGGGGAGGGTGTAGAGCCCCAAAATTTATAAAAGTAATTTCTAGTTATTTAAATAATATTCTGGCATTAATTGGGCTAAATAATCAATATAAGGCCAAAATTGTGTTAATCAATTAACCCAACCCACTTAATTGAAGTCCAAAAGGGTTTAGGAACTAGACCATTAGGTTTGGCCCATATTCTAGAAGGTATTTAAGCATATCCTCGGATATTAAGGATAAATACTAATAATATAAGATAATTATTTAGATAATTAACAAAAGAGTTTTTATAAATTGAAACTCTAAGCTACGATGACTGTAACGGTCTATCGTAAGACCGCCACAGCCATGTAACGCATGGGCACTCGACCGTTACATTCCTGTTAGTTCCGTAAGTAAAGAGACTCATGAAAAGATTGGAACTTGATGTTCTTATCCACTATGGATCAACTTGGAAAGGATTGTAAAAACTCTAAGGACTCTTAGAGATTAGGATTTAATGAAATAAGGACTCTAAACTCGATCTACTCCTCAAACCCTAGCCTAAACTCTATAAATAGGGAATAGTTCTGAATTGTGCGACCCTTACTTTTTGGACGTAAAGAAGCAAGGTAAGGAGTCATTATCTCAGGTAAGTTCTTTAGAATAATTTATTTACAATACTTTAGACTAACTCCCCTCCTAATTTCACATCTTTAGGTCAAGAGGGCGTGGAGTTAGAGCCTAAAGAAGTTGCTGAAAAAGTCACAAGAGAAGGAAGGGATCTAGGGCAGGGTTCTCAACCAAATTCAGAAACTACAGTCTAAGTAAGAGGTAGGTTATCTCATGAACAGCAAAAACAGCATGATAAGACTAAAAGCCCTCTGGTTTGATTGAATTCCATGCATTATAGAGCATTGATTTCATGTTTTATTTGTTCTATGCACATCAGGCACCTCTTAGCCAAATTAAGAAATTAAAACATGACTATTCATCTATTCATGATTACCTATGCATGTAGATGGCCTTACTTCGTTAACATGGCTAGAAACTCATCATGTTTTGATAAAAGACATGATGTGAGTTGATCTCTTAGTTTCTATGATTATTTTCTGTTAACAGATACTGTAACGCACTAGCATAGGACCGTCACTTTCAAGTAACGGCCCTACTACAGACCGTTACAAACTCTGTAGTATTTGAATTGTACTGATGTTTCTAACGCGCTTGGACAGACGCGTTACATTAAAGTAACGGCTTGATCATGACCGTCACTTTCACTGTGACGCCCCCTCTTAAGACCGTTATATCCTGCATTCTGTCAACCCTAAGACAGAAAATAACTTGCCAATATTATTTATTGATTAAGCATAGTTACTTAAGTTTTAACACGATTACATGATTTTTAGGATATCTGATTGTGCATGATAGGTATTGCATGTTTTGATATCTTAATGATATTTTAAGTATATGTTAATTTCATGCCAAAATTCTATAGTCTTGTATTATAAAGCATGACTTTTAGACGTTGTATTGACGGAGTTCACCACGATTTTTACTTTGATTATACATGTCTCTCTTTGTCAATAGAGTCAATTCTATAAGTACATGGCACATATTCCGGTATGTTGTCATTAGTTCACACTTTGCACTATAGGAACACCATCTTGGACATGAGGACCTCTCTATTGGATATTTCTTCCAATGGACTAGGAAATCATTGTTTCAAGGCCTCCGTAATTCTCCGCGAGCCTGGGATTCCCACTAGGACACCGAGTTGGTTGTACCAATGAAAGCCCATTAATTAGAACACTCTATCATGGTTTTGATTCTTGAAATGTAACGGCCTTGAATTGGACCGTCAGGCTCACGTAACGGCCCAGTGCCAGACCGTCACATTCCTCTGAGTCTATTTTTATCTTTTTGGACTCGGATCACTGTAACGGCCTATTACTGGCGCGTTACATAATGTAACGGCCCAGCAAATGACCGTTACATAGCTTGTTTATGTTAACCCAAGGTTTGACCAAGGGTTGATATTCCAATGATTCTAGACAAACCTTGATGATCTAGAACTTGTCATATTGCTTAAATTGATCTAAAAGAAATGGAAGTTAAGGAAAATACCATTATGCTGTCGATTTATTCTATAAGCATAACTTAGTTTAAATGTCATTCTTGATCTCATATATTCAAAATTGAAGCATTCATTCATTGATTATTGTTATCATGGAATTATTGGAAGTGCTATATTCTTGGCCATACGTTACTGTTATACTGCGTGGAAGTAGCTTAATTTATAACTGAAGATGCGATCGAGCACTGATTGTGTTCAAGGGCTCTATGCTAGTCCCCTCGGCTGATTGCCGGAAACATACTATTTTATAAACCATGGGGTATGATGCTACTGGCGTCGCATTGCGCTGGGAGTACTATTTCTATAAATAAGTGAAGATCCACGGCACAACATGACATTCTTGCTTGATATTCCACAGAAATTCACGAAGCACTTGCTCTTAAGCATAAGATGCTAAAGTGAGGAATATGTGGCTTGCTAGTATAATCTCGTTACATTCTTGTTCATGGAAGGCCAATATCATGTTCTTGTTATATTCTTGCTAATTCATTCTTGATCATTCTATCTTACATGGCTATCTTGTTACTTTGGTTTAAACGCGTGATCGATTCGCATTCGCATGATTTTACCTTATTCTTTAGAGCTAAAATGATAATTACTTAAATAGTGCCTTCATGTTGATGCGAAGATACCTACTAGGCAAGTGTGCTCATGACCTATTTTCCAATGCTTTTCAGGAGATGGAAATAGTTCGGATTCGGATTCGGGCTATACTAGTAGCAGGTCCGGAAGCGAGTGAAAGTGTTATAAAGATGAGAGTGAAGACTTAGGAAGTTAAAGTGTCTAGATTGAGTCAATGTAATTTTCCTATTTCTTGAGTCTAGTAAAATGGAAATCAAATTAGTGATTGTATCTTGAATATTGAGCATTATGAAATAAAGTTGAAGTTTGATTAAATCTTGTGCAATTGCATTTACTTGTGTGATTATCTTGCGCTCTGATTGATTCTTGCTTGCAAGAGGCTTACCATGCTGACTGTTCGCGCTCCCCGAGCGAGTCTTCCGCTGTAATTAAAGGCTCGGGGCGTGACAGAGTGAAACTATTTTAGATATGTATCACTGGAAAGACCAATAAGCTGAAAAAACACCAAACAAAAATAACCTGAATAGGAGCATTTCCGAAACAGGCTTTGCCCATGTCCATGAAGAGTGAATTGGTGAAAAACTCCAATCTTCTCCGTGCTTCCATGTTTTTTGGTATATTTGCTGTAGAATCCTTTACAGTCAAAAGTAAATGCAATCATTTCGCCTGATCCTTCTACAAGGAGAAGAAACTGTTTGTAACTATGAATTTTTATAAACTTGTTCTCAAAGGCAGGCAAGATGCGTACAATTTCTGGATCCTTGGACCACTCTATCCTATAGAAGAGGTGACCTTCATTTCTTGCTCTTGCTAATTTGATCCATGAGTCAAATTGCTCCTTTTTAAGCAAAGTTCTTTAAGAATCAACAAAAATCATAGGGAACAAAAACCAACACGTATGTCACATCTGCATAAGACAACGAACTGAACCTTAAATTAGATTCTTCCCTTTTAAGGGATGGGGAAACATCCCCTCAACCTTACTAGAAATTTCTGCCTGCCCTGTTTAAAGGCCATAACAATATGATTGCTCCCTGTAAGGAGACTCTAAACCCATGGACTACATTGCACATGTGACAAAGAAATATCCAGAGGACAAAGTGACATCCTTGTGAGCAACATGAACAACAATGGTTGCACAATTAAGGTAGGTTTTTTCTACATTGCCAACTACTAAAGGTTAAAAAAAAAGATAAGATAACTTACAAGGAGTCCAGTCAAATTTGTAAGCTTGACCAACACTGCTGTTTTGCTCGCGAGAAATCTCTTCTATTTTTTCTCGCGGCGGTTGATAAGTGTGTATTTTTACATCTTAATTCATGATTATACACATTTTTATGAGCTTAAATAATCATAAATATACACTTCTCACACTTATTGCTGAGTTTGAATCAAATGTTTAATTTTCTGAAATTAACTGATTTTAATAATAATTTTTATGTATTTATGCAGGCACGTGATACGAGAAAAACTCCAAGAAAAAAGAAAAAAAGAAAATAAAAGTTATATGTTAAACTGAGTCAAAAGCCCGGAAACTTGTTCAAAAAGATAAGAAAAAAATTAGAAAAAAAATAAAATTATTTGATATTTTTTTAGAATTTTCTAACTATATACTAGATATATATATAGATATATATATATATATTATATATATAATAAAAAAATAAAAAAATATTTGAACCCCCCGCCCCGCCTTCGCCGCCCGCACGGGCGACGAGGCGAGAAGGGCGAAGCGGGCGGGGGGTGCGTGGCAGCCTGAAGGCGGGCGAGGGGGGGTGTCGTGGCCGGCGCGCGGTCGGCACAATGGCGACCAGGCAGGAGGCGCGGGCGGCACGCGGCGCACACGTCGCGTGCGACACGCGGCAGCGGCCAGGCGGGCGGGCGCACCAGGGGCCCACGGCCGGCCGCCTAACCCGGTCGGCGCGGTCGGCGCGTTGCGCCCGCAGAAAGAGAAAGAGAGAAAGAAGGAGAAGAAAAGGACATAAAATACCAGAAAAATTCAGAAAAATCCAAAAAAAATGGCAAAGTGGGCAGAACCTACCTGCCTACCATTTTAGGCTAAAATTGGGTACACTTGTTTGTATTGATGGAGTGTTTTTTGTAACCCCTATATAAAGGGTGCATTGGTCTTGAATGAAGGGAGTTAGTAAGTAGAGTTAGTTAGTGAGTGATAGAAGATGGCAAGAAGGTTGAGTAGGGGGAGAGCTAGCTTGGGTCACTTATAATGTAAGTTGTTCTTTGCATTTCTGAAGTTGTTGAGTGCATCAAGTTGTATTTTCCAAGCTTTTGAAGTCAAAGTTGTAAGTTGTTCTTATTTCAATAAAAGTTTCATTTTTGAATTCAGCCTGTTCTTAGCCTTATTTCGCATGGTTGTAATCTTTATTTCAATTTGATTTCTTCACAAAAGTTGTTTGTTTGTAAGTCTTCTTCAACTTCTCTGTTGATCATTTCTTCAAATTTTTTCTACTTTATAGAGTTCTGGTCCGTTTTCTTAAGTGCTGTTTTAGGTGTTTACTGTTCATCCGTGGTGAGACATTCTAGTTTTCTTATGTTTTGAAGCCTTTCTAGACCTCTTTTTAATCTGAGTTCTTCATCAACTTTGTTCCTCTCTTATAGATCTCCATTTCATTCTTCTACCACCTTGTCTAATTCTGTGTATTTTTAGAGTTAGAATTAATTGTACAAGATGCTATTTTTCTGTCAGTTACTATTCACCAGCAGGGATAGATCTTACTTTTTCAGTGCCTTCCTCTTATTTTCTGTCTCTGTGTTCTTAATCAAAGTTCTTTCTTTTTCAATTCTCTACAACTTTCATGTTTTACACTTCTTCTAATTCTGTCCAGATTTGAAGTTATGCTTTTTCTTCCAATCCCTATTTTTACATGAATTCTATTATGATTTCAAACGTAAGTTTTCAAACTTGTTAAATTCAACTCTTGTCTTCATAAGTTCTTCAATCATACCCAAAGCGGTGATCATTCTTCTGCAAATCCTCTCACGGCATCGACTTCCTAGGCGGAGCGATCTTCATCAAAGGCTCGGCATGGAAACGACGGCGTTCTTCTTTATTTCTTTCACTTACCTTTTGTTGTTTGAAGTTGCACTTTAATTCCATTTAGTTGTAATCGCACTCAAAACCCAACACTTGATTTTTCAAAATACAAGAATATTTTCCAACTAAGAAAAATAACCAAATTCCTTCCCCGTGGGATCGACCCGTACTTACCATTGTACTCATGTTTTCAAATCCATAAGTGAGTGAGTGCGGTTATAAATATTTGAAATTTGTGTGGCACGGCATATTTAACAACGACTGTCGAGCAACACCAAATTTTTGACGCCGTTGCCGGGGATGGAGATACTTTTCATAGTTGGATACTCTTGTGTTTACTTTGTATATTTGTATATTAATTTTGCTCTTTTTACGTGTGTAGGAAAACGAAAAAAAATTTGAAAAACAAAGAAAGAGGAAGATCGAATCTGAAATTCCAAGGATATGAAACGTCGTTAAATAGCTCGGAAGCATTGCTAAAGGGCTGAAATCAAGAAACAAGTTCTATCTTTCCACTTTCTGAAATTTTTTTTACAAAAATCTGAAAATTTCTTGAAAACTCTATAAAAATAAAAAATAATCAAAACAAAAGAAAAATTTTCATGCTGGTTAGTTAGGTTCATTAACTAAAAATAAAAAATAAAAAAAAATCTTCATTTGTACCAAATAAAAGACCTCATTGCAAGAGTAGAAACTACACTTTCATGCTCTAAGTCATGCATCATTTAGCTTAGAATTTGTCTTTGTTTAATTTCTGCATTGCATTTTGAAGATCGCGAGGGGCAAGGTACGTTCTACTGATCCCAGTCTGGCATTCATTTTTGCATAAAGAACCCCTTGTTTGAAATTGTGGTGTGTATTTCATTTCAAAATACTTTAAGGGCAACACCCCTAACAAGATAAGGTGGGGATTTCATCACCCTCCCTTAGCCCGAAAACCACAATTTCCTTGCATCTCTGCATTACCTAGGCCTTAATAAAAGCCAGTAGACGTTGGCCCTAGGATCACACTGTGATTCCTGTGATATTTAGGTTTATCCTCTTATGAAAACTGGTGTCTAAAGTAAGACAGTCGGATGGCAAACGCCTTAAGCGGGATTGTGGTTTTGTATAATAAGGTCCCTACGAAAGTAGGGGGAACCTCCCACTTCCCCACCCCTTACCTGGCCGATGGACATACTGAGGGTGAATTTAAGTTCATTTTAATCACTTTGTGAAACCACAGTTGTAGGTCTGAGTCGCATCTAGGTCATTAGGATAATTTGTGTTAACTTGTTTGTGTTTGCATAAAAAAAGTTTTGAAAAATTGAAAAAAAAATATATAATTTGAAATACTTAAAAAATGTAAAAATAAAATTCATTTTATGGCCATTCATCTTGGAGGGAAACCCACGCCTATGAAGGAGCATTTTTATCCTTCTTCTTACAAGCCCTCTACCTGTATTCAACTCCCCGATATTCACGTTGATCAATATGAGATTCGCCCTAGTCTCATCCAGATGCTCCCATCTTTTTATGGGAATCTCAATGAAAATCCTTATAGGCATCTAGATGATTTTCTAGAAGTTTGCTCACTGATCAAAATTCAGAATTTTAATGATGATGCCCTTAAATTAATTTTATTTTCATTCTCGTTAAAAGATAAAGCAAAATGTTGGTTAAGGAGTTTTCGAAAGATTATCAGGACTTGGGAAGATATGCAGTCAGAATTTTTAAAAAAATTTTACCCCATAGGCCAAACCAACATGATGAGAAGGGCGATTACATGATTTACTCAACGTCCGGGAGAGCAACTTCATGAATCTTGGGTGAGATTAAAGGAGCTAGTGAGTCAATGTTCACATCATGGGTTGCCCAGATGGCAAATTATCTTTACATTTTATGAGGGGTTATCCAATTTTGATAGGCAGATGGTGGACATATATTGTGGAGGGGCATTTTTAAGCAAAAGTGAAGATGAGGCATATGATCTATTTGAGATTTTGAGTGAAAATTCAATAAATCGTGCCTCCATCTCATCTCATCAACAACTTGTAGGACATGTCAAACAGGCGGAAAACCCAATCCACACTTTCATGGAAGTGTGTGAATTCTGTGCCAGTCTCACTCACCATGTGAGTGAATGCCCTACTATAGCCCGACTCTCTCCCGTCATCCAAGCACAGGTCCAAAATTCCCTAGGATTTTCTCAGCTCAAGCATGTTGCAGATGATGATAATCTTGGCTGGAGTAATCACACAAATTTGCCTTGGATGGATTCAACAATCCAAACCCATTTGTCTACACCTCTACCCCAAGCAATTCACGAGCAGCCCATGTATACTCAACATCATCTCAACTCATCTCACCCCGATTTCGGACTCAATGTCAATACTAAGGGTGATTCACCGGGCCACTACTTTGAAGCTCAAAGCGTGTACTCTCAGTCTACTTACCATGACCCTTCGTCAATATTCAACCAACCCCCTCGATATGTGAATGATGATGATGATGATCCGATGCCTGGCATTTTGGCTCAAGATATCATTATTGGGAGTGAGGGGGAGTGCGCAAGCCATACCATGATGAAGGAAGGGACGGAATTAGGGGATGAATTAAAGAACACAAATGAACCTATTGATATCATCACCCCATTCTATGAATGTTTTGAGATTGAGAATATCACTGAGAAAATTAGTGGCCCAAACAACTTAATTGAGGATCTACATGTCGAGGAGGATTGCTTTATGATTAATAATCATGTTGATTTAGTGGAACTTAATTCTGAATCTTCTCCTCCCTCGGAAGAACTTGATGATGGGGCCTTGTTCGAAAAGTTTATATTTCATCTATCAACCCCATTTTTGGAAAATTTGATTGAGAATCTTCAGGTGAGTGATGAGTATGACGAAAGCTCCGTCTTTGAAAAATTCACATTTGATCTTACCTTTGATGAAGGGGCCGAGCTGGAACAATTTACATTTGATCTTCCCACTTCATTATTGGGAAATTTGATTCACAATTTTCTATTAAATGATGAGTGTGATAAAGGGGTTTTATTAGAAACTTTCAAATTTGATCTACCCATTGAGCCCGATCCCCTCATGTTTGAATCATTGGATCAATTTGATTCTGGGCTCGTGCTACCCCTGCCAGATGAGCCTCTTCAACATGACATTCTGGGACCTGAGGGGGATGGACCAACAATATTCACTTTTGATTTAACTCCCCATCAGGAAGACAAGTTGATTAGTACCCTTCTAACACATGAGGCTGTTACTGGGAAGACTGTGGCTAATAATGACACTCTTATCCCTAAGCCCCCGTTCGATGACCAAGTTCTCAAGGAGGAAGTAGTCAATAAAGAGGTCATCAGGAGGGACGATACAGGTGAAGGGGACCGATGGATTGATATTATGCAAGTGTTATACCTTGATCTTGACAAATTAATGGCCATAGATCATTTTTTGATATCTAAAGCTGAAAATTGGATCGCACACAGGGTTAATGTTACAAACAATCATGTGCGAGTCCTGCCTCTTTCTAGCCCCGGTCCGTACATGTCTACTCTTGTCTTCCAATGGATTAAGGGCTGGAATTTGAGGGAAGACAAGATCACGTGGTGGCTCATTGGTTGTTGAGCTACAGTGCGTCTGGCTGAAGACGTTAAATTTAGCGCTTTTTAGGAGGTAGCCCAACGTTTTCACAGTTTGGTGTGCAAATAAATGGCTTCTTGGGAGGCCACCCCCGGTTTTTGTGATTTGATGTTTTATTTTAGTGTGTTTCTTTTACAGTTCTCAGGCCACAACGCAATGAAGCTCTCATCACTTCGCCCGACCCATCAGGCTGTATCCTTCCATCCCAACTATATTATCTCTTTACATGTCCTCTGATCTTTCTACTGTTTATGCCATTGAGGACAATGTCATTTAAGTTGGGGGGGGGAGATAAATTTCAAAATTTTCAAAAAGTTTCAACAAAATTTTTTCTTGCTTTCTTGAATTGTCATGTGTAACAACCGTTTTTCCCCGCATTAATGATTCTTGATTCATGTCACATGAAACGTGATTCTGACTAGAAACAACTGGGAAAAGGATGATGGATAATTTCTTTACTCTCGCTATGGAAAACGGATTTAAGAATCTATTTAAAGTTCAGATGCACTTTAGAAACAAGAAACTCACTTTGCACGCTAATGAAACAAGAAGGACAAGCCTTCTGCTATTTTAGACAGACTGTCTGATATTCTGCACTTTCTGAAAAAGAGATCTTTTACAAAGCTTTCTGCCATATAAAATTATGAGAAAAAAAAACACCATGAAAAATGCTCCGATTCTGAGTAACCGGGCCTACTTCACTTAAGACGTGTTGAGGTTCGCGTCAAAAGGAAAAGGGAACTTGGATCTGTGGAACCGGGCCTACTTCACCTAAGACGTGTTGAGGTTCGCGTAAAACAGTGAAGGGTAGTGCAACATCATGTGTGTAAAGAAAAAAAAAGAAAAGTAAAAAAGAAAAATATATATATAGTGATCCCAAAAGGGATATATCAATAAGGCAGACAAAAAGCTAGTGTGCATTGAACGCTCTAAGTAAGAAGTGCAGAATTGAAAGGCATTTGTTCGGAATAGCAACTGGAGGATGCAATTGTCTCTACTGTGAATTTAGTATTCCACTTGCACAAGTGCTACTGAATTTTGATTAGAATTCTTGATCATGTTCATAAGGCTAATATGTGATAATTACTCCAGATTCCTGATCTTTAGTTGACTCTATGAAAGATGAACTGGAAATGAGGCCTGAATATCTTTAAACTCTTGTTAGTCTAAATTTTTCATTATGTGCATTGCTAAGGGACTAGCAATGAGTAAGTTGGGGGGTGTGATAAGTGTGTATTTTTACATCTTAATTCATGATTATACACATTTTTATGAGCTTAAATAATCATAAATATACACTTCTCACACTTATTGTTGAGTTTGAATCAAATGTTTAATTTTCTGAAATTAACTAATTTTAATAACGATTTTTATGTATTTATGCAGGCACGTGATACGAGGAAAACTCTAAGAAAAAAGAAAAAAAGAAAATAAAAGTTATATGTTAAACTGAGTCAAAAGCCCGGAAACTTGTTCAAAAAGATAAGAAAAAAATTAGAAAAAAAAAATAAAATTATTTGATATTTTTTTAGAATTTTCTAACTATATACTAGATATATATACAGATATATATATAATATATATATAATAAAAAAATAAAAAAAAATATTTGAACCCCCCGCCCCGCCTTCGCCGCCCGCACGGGCGACGAGGCGAGAAGGGCGAAGCGGGCGGGGGGTGCGTGGCAGCCTGAAGGCGGGCGAGGGGGGGTGTCGTGGCCGGCGCGCGGTCGGCACAGTGGCGACCAGGCAGGAGGCGCGGGCGGCACGCGGTGCACACGCCGCGTGCGACACGCGGCAGCGGCCAGGCGGGCGGGCGCACCAGGGGCCCACGGCCGGCCGCCTAACCCGGTCGGCGCGGTCGACGCGTTGCGCCCGCAGAAAGAGAAAGAGAGAAAGAAGGAGAAGAAAAGGCCATAAAATACCAGAAAAATTCAGAAAAATCCGAAAAAAATGGCAAAGTGGGCAGAACCTACCTGCCTACCATTTTAGGCTAAAATTGGGTACACTTGTTTATATTTATGGAGTGTTTTTTGTAACCCCTATATAAAGGGTGCATTGGTCTTGAATGAAGGGAGTTAGTAAGTAGAGTTAGTTAGTGAGTGATAGAAGATGGCAAGAAGGTTGAGTAGGGGGAGAGCTAGCTTGGGTCACTTGTAATGTAAGTTTTTCTTTGCATTTCTGAAGTTGTTGAGTGCATCAAGTTGTATTTTCTAAGCTTTTGAAGTCAAAGTTGTAAGTTGTTCTTATTTCAATAAAAGTTTCATTTTTGAATTCAGCCTGTTCTTAGCCTTATTTCGTATGGTTGTAATCTTTATTTCAATTTGATTTCTTCACAAAAGTTGTTTGTTTGTAAGTCTTCTTCAACTTCTCTGTTGATCATTTCTTCAAATTCTTCCTACTTTATAGAGTTCTGGTCCGTTTTCTTAAGTGCTGTTTTAGGTGTTTACTGTTCATCCGTGGTGAGACATTCTAGTTTTCTTATGTTTTGAAGCATTTCTAGACCTCTTTTTAATCTGAGTTCTTCATCAACTTTGTTCCTCTCTTATAGATCTCCATTTCATTCTTCTACCACCTTGTCTAATTCTGTGTATTTTTAGAGTTAGAATTAATTGTACAAGATGCTATTTTTCTGTCAGTTACTATTCACCAGCAGGGATAGATCTTACTTTTTTAGTGCCTTCCTCTTATTTTCTGTCTCTGTGTTCTTAATCAAAGTTCTTCCTTTTTCAATTCTCTACAACTTTTATGTTTTACACTTCTTCTAATTCTGTCCAGATTTGAAGTTATGCTTTTTCTTCCAATCCCTATTTTTACATGAATTCTATTATGATTTCAAACGTAAGTTTTCAAACTTGTTAAATCCAACTCTTGTCTTCATAAGTTCTTCAATCATACCCAAAGCGGTGATCATTCTTCTGCAAATCCTCTCACGGCATCGACTTCCTAGGCGGAGCGATCTTCATCAAAGGCTCGGCATGGAAACGACGGCGTTCTTCTTTATTTCTTTCACTTACCTTTTGTTGTTTGAAGTTGCACTTTAATTCCATTTAGTTGTAATCGCACTCAAAACCCAACACTTGATTTTTCAAAACACAAGAATATTTTCCAACTAAGAAAAATAACCAAATTCCTTTCCCGTGGGATCGACCCGTACTTACCATTGTACTCATGTTTTCAAATCCATAAGTGAGTGAGTGCGGTTATAAATATTTGAAATTTGTGTGGCACGGCATATTTAACAACGACTGTCGAGCAACACCAGCGGTGACACACACTCGCCTTTTACGGGAGGCCGAGGTAAATTGACTTGGCACGCGGGAATTCCAGGGGTATTGATAAGAAGGTGAAAAGAACGATAGGAACACATAGGAAAGAATGTTATATGGTTAATCATTTTGGCTGAAGCCGAGTTTAGGCTGAGTGTCCGCCTGGGTGTTGCTACCCCATGGAACCCAGGACTGAAAGCCCGCCTCGGGTGTAGAAGCGCCTTGAAGGGAAAAGGGTAATGTGAATCATCAATAACACTGTAAAGGTGTTCGCATGCCACCCCACCGACATCAACCAGTAACTCGGGAACCCACCTTGCCCACGTCAATCAACGATTCGGGGTGAATCCCGCTGACACCCGCCCAGTAGCTCGAGGGAAACTCCAGCGGCGTTGGCCTATGACTCGACAGAATTCTTGCCAACGCCAACTGGTGCTACCAGCTGTAACGCCCGGCTAAGTATAAAAGCTAAAATAGAAATAATTATCTATATTTTTGGAAGATAAAAATAATTATGAATCTTATAAGTCTTTCTGAGGAATAAAATAAGATTTTCTTATTAAAGATGAATAAGATAAGGTAAAGCAATAGATCAAAAAGGGAGTCCAACTTGATTAAGCTAATGAATGAGTTATAAATGAATTAAGATCTATGTGAAAAGATTAAAAGATAATTGATGAATAATTATCTCCTTAAAATTTTAAGAAATCAAATTATACATTGGCACCAAGCATAATTGAGATAAAATAGAGATTAAGCTCGGGTAATTATCTTTAAGATAAATCTCATAAAATACGGCGAGCTAATATAATATGTAATCTCTCAAAATACTTAATGATTTCAAGATTAATAAGATGATGTTAAATTGGTAAAATCGTTAATGAAAGTAGTCGAAATTAACAATAACAAAAAATATGTTCAAAGTCCCACTTAAATATGAAATTAGTGAATAATTAATGATGAGCTTAAACCATTTAATTATTAAGACTAGCCCAATCAATTAATATACTTTACAATCAACAAATAGGCTAAAAGACTAGTAATGAGTTTTAATAAACTAAGTCCATCTAGAAAGAGATTAATAGGCCCCATAATATTAACTCTTCACGTATAAGCCCAATTTGTTAATAGGCCCGAGATTAGTAGATAGGCTAGTGGTATGTTAATGGGTATTAATTAAACTAAATCCATCTACATGGTTAATGGGCTGATGGGCCAATTAGAGTTCTTTTGTATGACAGATCGATCCCTGTTGCCTTAGGGATAGGAAGTAGGTCGACCGATGGAAGGGTGGCGACTGAGGTTTTAGAATGGATAGGATCGATCTTAGAAATTTGAAACGAACTAGGATTTCTTGTTCGACGTAGGACTTTGGGAAGCCAAAAGCCCTATAAATAAGACCCTTGCATGCGCAGCAGATGTTTACTGCTGTTGCTGCTGCATTCAAAGGAAGAAGAGCTCGTGAGGCCATCTTCCTCCTATGCATCGACGCATCGTCTGCTCCCCTGGTCATCTTCCTGTTCGTGGGGTCCTGTTCCTATAGTCTTCTTCCTTCTTCTTCCTCTACGCGTGCGTGCGTCTGCCGTTTTCTTCTTCCTACGTCCGTGTTCTTCTTCCTTTCGTCTTCTTCCTCTTCGTTGAAGGTATGTTATCTCTCAGGCATAACCCTTCAAAAGTTCATGCAAAGCATGCATATAGCTATAATCTCATGATTTCTTAATCCATGTAATAGATCTATGCGAAGTTTCAAGGCTTTTACGTGTTTTCGTTTGATTTCTGTTACACCTTAAATTCGCGACCAGGGCAGTGGACGCGTATTCATTGGCGTCATCTCGTGTAGACGCTGATTCTTGAATTAGCGTCAGGTTTGAAGACTCTAATTAATGCATGTCTAGCAACGTTGACGTGAATTTTCTTGATGATCTAAATAAATTACCCACGTTTAAAAATCAATATGTATGAAACCCTATTCCATAAAGTTTATATGTGCATATTTCTGGAATCCCTGTATTTTTCTCTATATTATCATGTCTTCAAATTCTTTAAAATCTTCATAGATTAAAAGTGATACTGTTCATCTCTTACAAAAGAAATGAACAGTACATTGTGTCTCGAATCGTATCTACCCGATGCACATCGTTTTGTAACTATAAAAGAATTGGCGTCCGTATGATTGACGCAAATTTAAGAACTGGCGCCTCTGCACAGAGACGCAGATTAATACACATTGACCAACTAGGCACGAATTTCTTATTTTATTTATTTAATTAATATTCTGAAGAATTAACGTCCAGAAGGTCAGACGCGTATTAATGATTTAGCGCCACTCTGAAGAGACGCAAATTATTAATACACACATGTCCTCTAGCATTTTTAATAAAAACTATATTTTTTATGGAATTAACATCCACTGAAATGGACGCGTACTAAAGAAGTAGCGCCTCTTTACAGTGATGCCAATTTAAATGCTTATATTTCAAAATATTTAGTTACTCAAATCCTTGAATTAGCGCCTCTGTATGAAGACGCAGATTCTAGAATTAACGCCTTTTCACGTTGACGTGAATTTCTTTCTCACATGCTTTCTCGCTGTTGTGATTCATATCGCGGGTCTTTTAGCACTACTTTCTCATGGCCGAGGCATAGTCCATGTTTTCCTTATTTTTCTGATACACCCTATTTCTTGGAGATTGAAGGACCCTCCGTCGGGAATTCCTCTCGTCGGATCAGAAATTCTTTCTCTAAGGCCTCCGTAAGTCCCTGACATCGAAGGATTCCCTCTTCGATCACTGGGCTGGTTGTACCGTAAAAACCCTTTAAACCTGTTTGGTCATGTCCCTCTGAAGAAACATGACACCCAGCCACCATAGTGCGCCAAGATGATGCGTTCTATGAGAGTTTAGACACTACCCAGAATTGGCGTCTGGGACAGTCGTCGCTAGTTCTTGAAGTAGCGTCCAGACGATTGACGCGAATTCTTTCGTGCCTTACTGTTCAATGGAATTAGCGCCCACCACAATGGATGCAAATTCTGTAATTCATGGCGTCTTGAGTGGACGCCAATTCTTCCTAGATTCATGCGTTCGTGGTTTTCCATCGAGAGTTATTCTATTGTAAATGGCCATCCTTGACTCCTATGATCCTACAGGATCTTTCTCAAATATTCCTACACATAGCTTAGTCCTTGGAATTCTATTGGCTATTAAATTAATGTGGATGTCTAGATATTTACACGGGATCGTTGATCCAATAACTTCAATGCCTGGCGTTAATGGGGCCCGGTCTGGTCCTAGGAGGAGCACCCGAAAGTACTTATGCCCATGGGAGCTATATTGACCACGGTGTTGTATTGCACCAAAGTGCATGACTTTCTAGATTAATCTATGGCATTCCACTCTCTCTTGACGTGATATTATTTACATGACTTGACGTGCTTGACTCGAAATGAAACATGCTTGTACTTGAATAGCCAATATCTCTTCATGCCATACTAGTGAACTTGCCAATTCTTGCTATCTATTTCATGATTCGTATTTATTCTCGTCTATTTTAAGCTCATTTATGCATGATTATAGTTGCATTCATGTAACATGTAAATTACTTAAAGTAAGCCTGGTGATAGATATGTAATTCCTACTGAACTTTTCGCTCATCTAGATTTATTTCAATATTTTTCAAGTAATCAGGTAGCCAACTAGGACGTTGTTCTAGCAGGAAGGGAAAGTGTACATGAGAGCTCCTAAATTAGAAGACACATGTCTTTTATTTTTCTTGAGTCTAGATTATAATTTCTTAGCCCAGTTAATGTGTCTTTTCTTTCCTTGAAGTTGTAATTTGAGTCGAAGTTGTAATAACAAGCTTATAGTAATAAAGTTTAATTTTTGTCAATTCCTGGTCTGTTTTGTGTCTTAAGTTATTGCTCTGATTGTCATGATTGTTCGCTGCCACGTTTCGAGCGTGTTTCTACTGCTATCGATTCGGGGCATGACACCAGCAAAGCTCCATCGGGTCCCCATCAGTGGCTACCAATAGACCCTGGCAGGAGGTCTATCCCTTCGGTATCTATCATGTCCCAAGGGGTAGCAACACCCAGGCGGACACTCATTCTAAACTCGATTTCGGCCATCATGTCCATTAAGGCCGAGCCACCCAGATCCTAGTCAAAGTCCCAGCCATCTACAGCAAAGACTAGCCAGTTTCTAGATTCACCCTAAAGCTCCGAGCTACTCGGTTGAGGGTCGATCCACAGCCGCATCTACAACAGCAACAAGCCATTGATGGCGCAACCTACAGGTAATGTCTCCTGACAGCGACAAGCTAAGGACGACAGCCACAAGGCTCACAGGTGCAAAAAAAAACAGACAACAAAAAGGGGGGCTAAAAATAGAGATGCCCCGGCAGACTCAGCCACCCCCTCCATAAGGAGGTGATTGGGGGGGAAAATGTTGCAAACCCAGCTGAGGCGAAAACCCGCAAGGGCGCCTCAGGTAAAATCGGGTAATCCCGCGGTGCGAAAACCCGTAAGGGCGTACCAGAAAAAGCAAGAGGGGGCCAACTCTGGCGAAAACCCGAAAGGGCGGTGGAGTTGGTAAAGAGCAAAAAAGATCTCTCTTCCTCACTAGGAACAACCAACCACCTCACCCTAAACCCCTGACCAGTCCACCCTAATAGTGGGTCAGCATAACTTCTTCTGGCCATCACACCACGACGGTCGGCCTACACCCAGTCCTTGACCAATACACCATCACGGTCGGTCATCACCTAGCATCCAGGTCAATACACCATCATGGTCGACCAACCTATTTCCTCCTAGCCTTGCGCCATCCCAGTCAATCTCTATCCCCTCGACCAATATGCATGTATGGCCATTCAACCTTCACCCCGGCCATACACCTCTACGGTTGGGCTGCACCTACCCTTGACCAAAACACCTCCACAATTGGTCAAACACCTGATCTCTGACCAAAACATCACAATGGTTGGCCTACACATCACCCAGTCCCTGACCAATACATCCCTAACCTTTGGCCAATACACCTCTTCGGTCGACCTATGTAACGCCCGAGAATTTTCTAAGAATTTTTTTGTATTAAATATAATTATTTAATAGGCTCAATGGGCTAATAAAATGAATTATGGACTAATTAAATTAATCTCTAGGCCCTATCAATGAATCTAATAGGTAAGCCCACTTAAATTGGGCCCATAAGACCAATTTCCAAGGCCTTTAGGTCCAAGCCCATTACTAAAAATAAAATTTGGGTAATTTACAGATTTAAAATGGGATAAATATGCCAATTAAAGGGATAAATATGGGGATAATAGGAAAACCTGAAAAATTTAAAATTAATGCAAGATGGCGGTCTATCGCCAGACTGCCACTTCCAAGAAACGGTCCAGGCCAGACCGCTACCATGTTTCGTGAACGGAAGTAGAGAAACGTGAAAAAACTTGATTTTTTCTCATCCCAATCCCTATGATTCGAAGCTACCTAGCATATGAACTTAGTCTAAGACTCTTGGGGATCGATCCTACCTCAATTTAGGACTCCTAGATGGATCTAAATCCTCAAACCCTAGCAAACTTTATAAATAGGCCTAACTTCGACCCGTGTGAACCCTAATGTTGGCTCGCGTATTTCGAAGGTAAGGAGACGTCTTCTCAGGTTAGTCCTTTAGAATAATTTGTTCTCCTTAGTTTTGTCTAACACCTCTCCAAATGTCGTGCTAGGAGGTCAAGCCGTTGGAGAGATAGAAGCCCCAGAAGTCACTGTTTCTCTGTAGTTTGCACAAAAAATAGTGTGTCCATCCAATGAAGATCTGAAGATTAGAAGCCCTAATCGAGGTAATCTCGTGTCCATCCTTTAGAATAAGTTATTCCCCTTTGTATCTTCTACATACCCTCCAAATTTCAAGAATTTAGGACGGGGGGATCAAGAGTTAGAGCATCGAGGAATTGATGGTTCCACGTAGGACGCACAAGATCCAGCATCGACTTCCAGCCCAAAATTCGAAGTTTAGAGTCTTACCCAGAGGTAGGTTATCTCATGAACGGATTAAATATCAAGTTAGGATTAAAAACCCTTAATTCTCTCATGATTTCATGCATTATACATAGAGTATTTTACGTTTTCCTATGATCGCACATGTATAGTCTTCATAGCATGTTATCCTTGCACCTTAAGAAGAAAAGATGAAAACTTTGGCTTAATTCGTGCAAACCCATGCATCTTCTTAGTTCATCTTCATCCTACCATGCTTTATTTACTCGTTTAGCATGGTTTCCACATGTTTACTGCCCCAGATCAGCTCTGCACGCATGAGTTTTACCTTTCTGTCTGAAAGATAGAAAACGGTCCATTAGAGACCGCTACCCTCAGATAGCGACCGTGCGATAGACCGCAGCTTGATGATTGCGGCCTCATCAAGACTGCAACTTGTTTCCTGTATCTAGTTTATATATATGTATAATACTTAGTTTACAATGATAGAAACCATGCCTTAGCCCGGTTATTTCTGGCTTTATTCCATGGTTGGAAATGATTTCAAGATTCTTACTACGTTTTGTTTTATGTTTGATGCGGGACGGACACAGGAACCGACTCTAAGTGATGCGGACCTCGGACTCTAAATGCGAACACGACCAGCAACATACAACAATGGAGACACTTTGGCCCGACACTAAGAGTTCCTATGGGCTATACGTCGCTAACAGAAACGCAAGCTCACTCGTCGTCCCAAGCGAGGGGAAGCGCGGATCCGCGCGGTTGAGAAACCGGCAGAGTCAAGGGTGGTTGACTCACTTCCGTGCTTGGATCGAGCCACGGGACGGGTCACTCTATCACTCACAGCGGTGACATGGACTCACGGGCTAGGTTCCTATCGCACTCAACAGTGGCATGCGACCATATACTAGCTAAGCAAGTAATTGCCAAGAAGTCGAGATCGTTACCTCCACGCTCCCGACGTGGGGAAGACAACCCCGGCTAATCATGTACTCCAGGTTAAACAAATACACTGCGGTACAAAGATTTGACCCACTCCACGCAGGGAGGTAATAGGTCACATGTGGGGCCCGGGAGTAGCAGAAATTGGGTTGACGGGCAGCATCTTGATGTCGTCCATCGGCGCCGAAACCGCGTTTTGGTGCTGTCCGGATGGAACGATCTACGGGTTCGTGGGGCCCACGGGCTACCCCATCCTCTGGACCTGACGGAGTGGGTCCCATTGTGATGGTGACCTCTGGTGGCGCGATTCCCTGGACGGCGGCCGGGCTGGGACATCGGTCGGAGGCCGATCGGCTCTGATCTCCAAGTCTTGGAGTTGCTGCCCACGGATCTGTTGCTTCTATTTTGTAGCGCGCGATCCGGCGAGATCTACTGCTGCGATCACTCCCGATGTCGGATCGACGCGCAAGAAGTATTTTGGAAAGCTCTTTTGAAGTACTTCGATCTAGGGCCAGAGAGAAAAATTTGAGCTTCACGGATCTGGCGTTAGTCGATTTTTCAAGTTGCTATTGGATAGGGCCCGAAATCTCAGGGCAGCAGAGGAGTTTTCTGAGAACTACTGTTGACCATGGGGTAGACTTCCGAATCAGAAGATGAGTTCTTCATGAAAGTTCTAGAGGTGAGAGAGAGGAAAACGCGAATATTTTTTATGTAAGGTTTTGTTGAGATTTAGATGGAGAAAGATATTTTATACTACGGGGTTGTCGGATCTGGATAGAGGCAGATAGAACTGAGTAGGATCTAAAAGTGATTTTTAAAAAATAGGTGAAGGCCTTTAGAAATTCCATGAAAATTCGTGGATGGTGGGGATGCTGGAAAACCTCTAGTAAAATTGAGGGCTCTAGAAAAAATCAAGAAGAGGTCCGAAGTGGGAAAACTCAGAGCTACTGTGAATCTGGACTGAAAGCTGACAGATCTGGAAGGAGGAGATGAACGAAAATGGAAAAATGGAAAAATGGAAAATGAAAACTAGAAGCCAAACCAAAATTTCTGGGACGTGGGGTGACCTCTGGAACTCACCCTGAAGATTTGGACTCCAAAATATTTCAAGGTTGGGAGAAAGAATTCAGGGAAGAAGGGTCTGTCCTGGGTGGACAGAACTCCGACGACGACGGTGGCGGTGCGACGGCGGCGACGAGCTTCAAGAATGGATACCGGAGGCGTCTCACCTCAGAATATAGCCATCTCAGCTGCAGAAGGGGGAGAGAGGAGGGGGATGTTGCACAAGGCTGGGGCTCCAAGAAATTTTTTGATAAAATGTATGCATTAATTCTCATCAAAATGAAAATACATTGTATTTATATGAAATACCAAAAGACACTAACTATCCCTAGATCTAGGGTTGGGGAGGGGTAAAAGAGGGAGTCCACAATTTATTTCTCCCATGTGGTTTGGAACAAATAAAATAAGATTTCAATCCTAATATAATACTATATACATGGGACACCCCCTTGACTTGTAGGTTCCAAATTTTAAATTTTGCTACCCCGTGTCCCCCCTTGGTCCAACTCTTCTAAAACCCACCTTGGAGGGTTGACTGATCCCACATGGGCCCAAGAGCTGAGGTGGATCAATGGGAGAAGGGATGGGGGGCCCGCGGGACCCATGTGGTCCCAAATTATAAATAAACCCCTATTACAATCCGAATTATAATCCGAATAAAACCAAATAAACACACATTACACACAAATAAAATCCCCATAAATACTATAAATATAAGGACTCAGGGCGGAGACTCCAGACTGTCTCCGAGCCAGATGGGAGCCAATGTAGATTGAGTGGTGCTCCGCGTACGGTACCGACGGCTCGCCGGTTCGTGCTTCTCACTCGCTCTGGTGTCCGCACCAATTCTCCCCGGGTGGGAGAAACTCGACCCTGTCGAGTAAGGGTCTGCATGGCTCTGGTAGCACTCCAGTAGATCCGGATCTATCCTCTGCAACTCTCCATGGGTGATCCAAGTATCCTCGGTAGCGGGTCGCCCTCTCCATCGCACTAGGTAGCGTGGGTAGGATCCACTCCTGATAACTGTCACCTGCTCATCCAGTATATGATCTATATGCTCTCGCTGCCGTGAAAATGGGGCTGGTGGTGGACACTCAGGTGTAGGATCACTCTCAATGGGAGGAGATGGCTCGAAAGGCTCACTAGGGATCATCGCTGGGTCCCTATATGCAACTAGATCCGACACATTGAAAGTTGAGCTTATACCATATTCCTCGGGCAGGTCCATAACATACGCATTGGATCCAACGTATTTCAACACTCTAAATGGACCGGCTCCGCGAGCTTGCAATTTCTTTACGGTTCCAGAGGGAAACCGTTCAGGTATTACCCTGATCATGACATATTCACCCTCTTGGAACTCACGGTGGTGTCGATGGGCATCGGCTAACTCCTTATACCATGCATTGCTGGCCTCAATGTGACGACAGACGTCGTCATGCAGACTCCTAACATGCTTTAGCAAAAAGAAAAACACACGGATACACACACGACCCTAAACAACCCTATGGTTAGTCCGACCCAATCATATGAAAGGTGGTCCAGGACATCCGAATGTGTGCCATGCATACCCTAGGTGTGACCGAATGTCGGTACAATCATAAGATGGTCCTTTGGATTTGGGAGGTTTGGGTGGGCCAGGAGGGTTGGGTGTCTCTCGCCCGTGAACGGACTCTGTGGGTGTCGATGGCCCGGCCCGTGGGGAAGGGGTATAATGGTGGACTCCTCTAAAGAGGTGGAATGGAGATTGTGGACCAAGGGGCCCACTAAGAAAGGGATCGAAGGGATCAAAGAATGTGTGACCCCTCGATATGGATTCCCTCATCTCAAGGTCCCATGTGTGGAAGTCTAGAAGGTGTTGTTGATCTCCTTCATCCATGAAGGGAGATGGGACGGTGTATAGGATATAGGATTCCTCCCTTGGGACAAATGGACTAAAGTGAGGCTCGGGCAGTAGGGGAAGGAACAAAAGAACCTCTGTGGTGATATGGCCCATGGTGTACACGGAGGTAATGGACCCCAAAGCGGAATGGGTGAAGCTACGACCTGTGGGTCGGTCGAAGCCTGGGGCCAACATATGCGTCAACTTCCATTGGCAGTCTAATCCCTGGAGAAGGTCTTCTAAGGTATCTATGTGGTGACTAGACCGAAACATTGTGTGGAAGGAGTTGACGGGCACTACTTGTAGTGCGGGGTCCATGGATGGGTAGTAAGATAGGGCAGGGACCAAACCTGTCCTAAGCCAGCTAAAGAGTGGCTCGGCTATGAGTAGCTTTCCCGTTAGAAACACGGGTAGCTCTGGCTGAGATGACTCCGAATGAAGATCGGTAGGTGAAGCTTCTCCAACCTTTTTGTCCCCTAGGGCTAGAGATGTCCGAGTGGGACACTGTCCGGCGAAGTGGCCGAACCCTTGGCAGCGATAACACTGCTGTCGTGACCCACTACGCTCCCTGATAAGTGGGTCCTTACCCTTATCCTCCTGACGGACTGGGGGTGTAGGCAATGGGGCTCTCGTGGGTGGGGTAAGAGGATCCACCATGATGGGGAGAGGACATTGGGATGGAACCATAGATAGCACCGGGTTGAGACTACCGGCTGCTACCTCCTTAGGCTCGTGCTTGGTTCCATCCCGGCTAGGAGGTAGGCAAGGGGGAACCAGGGACTCGATATAAGCACACCTCCTATCCACTCTATCCGAAATGATTTGGAAGAGTTCGGCAATGGTGGGATTTGGAGTAGGAGTAATGTGATGGGCTCGCCCGTAATCAACCGGCCTAGGCTTGGGTACTTGAGGGGCTTCTTTCCTCCGGATATGACACACTTAGTTGGAAGTGAGTTGGTGGGGTCGGCTGGAGGTGTGACCCACGTGGTTGGAAGTAAATGGGTGGGACGGGTTGGAAGGGACCGGATGGTGAAGGTAGACCCTCCTAAGCTCTCTCTTCATGTCCCACCATGATTCGATGGGCCATTGCCTCCTAACCTCTCTCAAGCGCTCAATGTGGTCCCACTTTTTGGCGGCCTCGTGTAGAAGCCTCTCCTTGGCAAAATAGAATTGCCCGGCTTCGGACATGGTATAACAATCAAAGTATGTGTCCATGGCGGCCTCCCACTTGAGGTAGTCGCCCGGGTCATTGGAGCCATAAAAATCCGAGGCTTCGGGCCTACGGAAGTGGAGAGGGTGGTTGCCAAGCCCATGGGTGGGCCAACGGTCACATCGCCTGGGCGACCGGGAGTCCATTGGAAACTGGGGACTAAACGATGGACATGCCGACACAAAGTGACAAGACAAACCAACTAGACACGACCTTAAACACTAATGCAATGTTGGAGTGCGGACTAATGCACACTAAGGACCCTAGACTTAAACCAATATCCGGTACGTTGGCGGAGTTACGGGATCCGAAGATCCTCTCACGTAAGTGTGCGGTCTTCTCGATAGGCGTAGCCTAACGTTCGGACAACACCTTTTAATATACCAAATTATCAGGATGAAATGTAATTTTAAAACACTTTTTTTTTGAGAATAATGATGATCCTAGACTCGACTTAGACCGTGCAAGACTTATGCAATGACTACCATAGACTCGACTCGCTCTGATACCAAAACTAATGCGGGACAGACACGGGAACCGACTCTAAGTGATGCGGACCTCGGACTCTAAATGCGGACACGGCCAGCAACATACAACAATGGAGACACTTTGGCCTGACACTAAGAGTTCCTATGGGCTATACGTCGCTAACAGAAATGCAAGGTCACTCGTCGTCCCAAGCGAGGCGAAGCGCGGATCCGCGCAGTTGAGAAACCGGCAGAGTCAAGGGTGGTCGACTCACTTCTGTGCTCGGATCGAGCCACAGGACGGGTCACTCTCTCGCTCACAGCGGTGACATGGACTCACGGGCTAGGTTCCTATCGCACTCAGCAGTGGCACGCGACCGTATACTAGCTAAGCAAGTAATTGCCAAGAAGTCGAGATCATTACCTCCACGCTCCCGGTGTGGGGAAGATAACCCCGGCCAATCCTATACTCCCGGTTAAACAAATACACTGCGGTACAAAGATTTGACCCACTCCACGCAGGGAGGTAATAGGTCACATGTGGGGCCCGGGAGTAGCGGGAATTGGGTTGACGAGCAGCATCTTGATGTCGTCTGTCGGCGCCGAAACCGCGTTTTGGTGCTGTCCGGATGGCGCGCTCTACGGGTTCGTGGGGTCCACGCGTTGCCCCGTCCTCTGGACCTGACGGAGTGGGTTCCACTGTGATGGTGACCTCTGGTGGTGCGCTTCCCTGGACGGCGGCCGGGCTGGGACACCGGCCGAGGCTGCTCGGCTCCGATATCCAAGTCTTGGAGTTGCTGCCCACGGATCTGTTGCTTCTGTTTTGTAGCGCGCGATCCGGCGAGATCTGCTTCTGCGATCACTCCCGATGTCAGATCGATGCACAAAAGGTATTGTTGGAAATCTCTTTTGAAGTACTTCGATCTAGGGCCAGAGAGAAAAATTTGAGCTTCACGGATCTGGCCTTAGTCGATTTTTTAAGTTGCTGTTGGATAGGGCCCGAAATCTCAGGGCAGCAGAAGAGTTTCCTGAGAACTGCTATTGACCATGGGGTAGACTTCCGAATCAGAAGATGAGTTCTTCATGAAAGTTCTAGAGGTGAGAGATAGGAAAATAGGAATATTTTTTATGTAAGGTTTTGTTGAGATTTGGATGGGGAAATTTTTTTTATACTGCGGGGTGGTCGGATCTGGACAGAGGCAGACAGAACTGAGTGGGATCTGAAAGTGATTTTTAAAAATAGGTGAAGGCCTTTAGAAATTCCACGAAAATTTTTGGATGGTGGGGATGGTGGAAAGAACCTCCAGTAAAATTGGGGGCTCATGAAAAAATCAAAAAGAGGTCCGAAGTGGGAAAACTCAGAGCTACTGTGAATTTGGACTGAAAGCTGACAGATCTGGAAGGAGGAGATGAACGAAAATGGAAAAATGGAAAATGAAAACTAGAAGCCAAACCAAATTTTATGGGACGTGGGGTGACCTCTGGAACTCACCCTGAAGATTTGGACTCCAAAAGATTTCGAGGTTGGAAGAAAGAACTCGGGGAAGAAGGGTCTGTCCTGGGTGGACAGAACTCCGGCGACGACGGTGGCGAGCTTCAAGAACGGATACCGGAGGCGTCTCACCTCAGAATACAGCCATCTCAGCTGCAGAAGGGGGAGAGAGGAGGGGGAGGTCGCACAAGGCTGGGGCTCCAAGAAATTTTTTGATAAAATGTATGCATTAACTCTCATCAAAATGAAAATACATTGTATTTATATGAAATACCAAAAGACACTAACTATCCCTAGATCTAGGGTTGGGGAGGGGTAAAAGAGGGAGTCCACAATTTATTTCTCCCATGTGGTTTGGAACAAATAAAATAAGATTTCAATCTTAATATAATACTATATACATGGGACACCCCCTTGACTTGTAGGTTCCAAATTTTGAATTTTGCTACCCCGTGTCCCCCCTTGGTCCAACTCTTCTAGAAGCCCACCTTGGAGGGTTGACTGACCCCGCATGGGCCCAAGAGCTGAAGTGGATCAATGGGAGAAGGGATGGGGGGCCCACGGGACCCATGTGGTCCCAAATTACAAATAAATCCCTATTACAATCTGAATTACAATCCGAATAAAACCAAATAAACACACATTACACACAAATAAAATCCCCATAAATACTATAAATATAAGGACTCAGGGCGGAGACTCCAGACTGTCTCCGAGCCAGATGGGAGCCGATGTAGCTCGAGTGGTGCTCCGCGTACGGTACCGACGGCTCGCCGGTTCGTGCTTCTCGCTCGCTCTGGTGTCCACACCAATGTTAGCATGTTTTAACTTTATTTTCATGTATATTAATTTCATGTCCAAAAGTTATATAGTTTTGTATTAAAGCTATTTTTACATGGGTTATACACTTGTTTTATGGATGTATTGTTTCTACACGATTCCATCTCATCTTTGAGTCTTTCTTAAGTACATGACACGTATTCCGGTACGATGTCATTAGTTACACTTTACACGTATAGGCACACTTTCTTGGACTTGTGAAACTCTCCGTAGGATATTCCTTCTGTTGGACTTGGGGATCATGTTTCAAGGCCTCCGTAAGTCTCCGCGAGCTTGAGATTTCCACTAAGACGTCGAGCTGGCTGTACCCTAAAAGCCCAATGGATTAGAAAGCACCTATCTTACCGGCGTTTTTCTGCACCCTGGATAGATTATGGCCCTCAGGAGACCGCCACCTTCTGGTAGCGGCCATCCCACAACTGCCATCTTGTTCCAACACTCACTGCGTCGACTCTTTTTCTTTCTGGCGTCGACTCTGTCATGATTGCGGCCATCACAGGACCGCTACTTTCAGTATGCGGCCAGGCTATGACCTCTACTTCAAGAAACGGCCCAGACTAGACCGTTTCTTGTCCCAGTGTTGTTTAACCCGGGGTTTGACCCAAGGGTTGATTTTCCTATGTTCCTAGATGATCTAGAACCTAATGCCTTATCCAATAAATTATTCATGAAATTATGAAAAATTATTGAATGTACCGTTATGCTGCCGGATTCCTTCCGTATCATGACCTTGTTCTTAATTTGACCTTGGAACTCTCATATTCATAATTGGTGCATTCTTACCTTGGTGTTGTATTCCTAAACTATAGTTTGAACTTGTTATTATCGGCCTACATTATTTATTTCTCGTGGAAGTAGCTTGATTTATAACTTGAAGATGCAAGAGCAGGCACGGATAGTGTCCAAGGGCTTGATGCTAGCCCCCTCGGCAGATAGTCGAAAACTACTATAAACCATGGGGTATGATGAACACAGGCGTCGCATTGCGCCGGGAGTACTTTTTTTATAAACGGGTGAAAACCACGAGGCAATCTTGTGAAATTACATGCTTACTAGTACATTCTCGTTATATGACTTTCTAGTGCATAGCCTTTATGGTATGAAAAGTACATTCTCGTTCATGAAAGGCCAAGTTATATTCATGTTATATTCATTCTCGATCTTGCTCTCATTCTACATGAACCCTCATATCTTTTATGACTTGATACTTGTGATATTACTTTGGCTTATTATCGTATGATTTATCGCATTTCATTTGTCTTACATCCTAGAGCAAAAATGTTAATTATTTAAACTTGCCTTCATGTTGATACGAAGATACCAAATGCGTAAGTGTGCTCATTACCCTACTTTTCCAATCTTTCCAAGAAACTCTAGTGGATCAAATTCTGAGTATTCCGATGATGGGTCTGAGAGTGATGATTAAAGGCACGAGAGAAGACTTAGAGTGTGATAAGTCCTTATGTTAGTTTGGACTCATATCATGTAATTTTTACTTTATTGAGTCATCATGTAACTTTCTTTTATTAAGTCTAGTGATGTAAGGAGTCAAGAGTCAACATTATGTACTTTCAATTATTATTCAATAAAGTGAAGTTTTGAGTATATGATCTTGTGCATTCCTTTTTATGTGAGAAGGTTTAGCGCTTTGATTATCTTGATTGCGAGAGGCTTATCTTTCCGGCTGTTCATGTCCCCGATATTACTTCCGTTGTACATATATCTCGGGATGTGACAGTTAAAGTGGTATGAAAGCCTAGACATAAGTAAGTCCTAGGAAAAAAGTCCTGTCATAGACTAAGTCCAAGGTTAAGGACCCACACCTATGAACTAGGAAAGAAAAATCCAAACCCATGTGAGAATTGGATAGAGCCGGGATGAGATAGTTAATTAAAAAGTATTACCTAAGACAAATTCTTAAATTCCAAAGGAAATAACTAAGTGTTTATTTTTCTCAGGTACCATATGGCTCACTGTGTAAACTGGGATCAAATGCAACAGACCGTTGCAGGTCTTATCCAAGCCCTTCAAACGGTGCCCAAGTTGGCGCGAGGGCTGGCACGAGTAATTTACATGGGAATTTCCGGAGTTTGAATCCTTCACGATTCTTTGGATCCTCCAACCCCGATGAAGCAGAAAATTAGATCGACGAGATGACCCGAATCTTTGAAGTTATGCAATGCAACGACCAGGAGAAGGTCCGTCTCGCCACCTTTCAATTAAACAAGGATGCGCATACTTGGTGGAAGGCCACCTCAGCACAACCTGAAAATGCTCAGCCTACATGGGATGTGTTTCTTACACTCTTCCGAGCAAAGTATTTCTCTGAACATGTTAAGGAGAGAAAGGCTGCGGAGTTTGCCTCTTTAAGGCAAGGAATGATGTCTGTGTCAGAGCATGAACTACAATTCTCCCGTCTAGACCCTTATACTTCTCACTTGGTTAGCACCGATCTATTGAAGGCTAACCGATTCATGGACGGTTTAAGGCCGATTTTCATTACTCAACTTGGACCTCAAAATATTTGTACTTATACGTAAATGGTCCAGCGGGCACATTTATGTGAAAGGACCTTGGAAAAGGTCGAGAAATTCAAGGGGAAGAGCGAGGAATCAAGCCGCAAATTTGATAAACGCAGAAGAAAGGAGGAAAGGTTCAGTATCACGTGGAATTACCAGTCCCATGACAACAAGAAGAGATCTCATAATGGCAGCGGGAGTAGCAATGGCAAAGGCAGGAAAATCACAGAGGAAGAAAAAACTGTTACAACTGCTTGCACATTCTGTGAGAAGTTCAGCCATTCGGCTGAAGAATACTAGAAGCATCTTGGTGCTTGCTTAAGATGTGGAAGTCGGGAGCATCGCATGCCCGATTGCCCCCTAATGAAAGAACAACCCTCAAGGAATGACAGTGGACGTAGGCGGCAGGCCCGTTTGAATGCCGTAATGGAAGAAGAGACTATAAAAGAAGGAGAGCTAATTGAAGGTACCATCCAAATTTATTCACATCCTGCTTTCGTGATATTTGAAACTTATGCTTCTCATTCCTTTATTTCTAGCACTTTTGCTAAAACCTTACCAATTCCACCTATTCCTTTACCTTCGGATTTGACTATAGTTACACCCTTAGGTTCTGGAACGGAACTTAATACATACTACCCCAATAGTAAGGTTACCATAGAAGGCCACAATCTCCCTACAAACCTCGTATATCTTGACATGGAAGGATATAATGCCATATTAGGAGTAGATTTGCTTAGTGACCATTATGTCGACATAAATTATCTCAATAGGAGGATTTCTTTCCACAAACCTGATTCCCCAAAGATTTCTTTCCTTGGCATTAAGTATAGGAAGCACCCTACCCTTATTTCTTCTCTTCACGCCCCATACTCTATACCGTCTAGGCGCCTTTTGAAGTATAGGAAGCATCCTACCCTTATTACATAACAGGCGGTATTTACTGCTTTAGCCTAGAACTTCCTTGGCAGACCACCTTCAACCAAGAGTGTACGACCCATCTCCACTAGGGTTCTGTTCCCTCACTCCACAACTCCATTCTGCTCAGGTGTCCTTGGTGAGGAGAACCTATGGTTAATTCCATTTGACCTGCAAAATTCATCAAACTGTGAGTTTTCAAACTCACCTCCATGATCAGATAGAATATTTTCAATTTTCTGGTTTTTCTTAAGACAGAACTCCTGAAATTCTGTGAATGCATCACTTTTATGTGATAAGAAGTATACCCAAGTGTACCTAGAAAAGTCATCTACCATGACAAATCCATACCTCCTCCCTGATAAGCTGACAGACCTGGTTGGCCCAAAAAGGTCCATGTGTATCAGCTCATAAGGTTTAGAAGACAGATTTTCTGTCCTAGATTTAAATGACTTTCTAGTTAACTTAAACTGAGTGCATGCATCACAGATTTTATTTTCTTTCTTAAAGGAAACTTCAGGAAGTCCTCTAACCATGCTATGCTTATTAAATTTATGCAAAACAATGTAACTAGCATGACCTAACCTACGATGTCATAAAAATGCTAAGTCTTCTCTACTAGCAGTAAGGCATAGGTTAGAATGTTGATTATCATCTAAATCTATCATGTAAGTGTTATTTATCCTCTAACCAGAAAATTTAAAAGTTTCGGAATCAGGTTCAAAAACTTTGCAACATTGAGAGTCAAAAAGCACTTTGCATCCTTTATCACATAGCTGGCTGATGCTAAGTAAGTTATAAGCTAATCCTTCAACCAGCATGACATCCTCAATACAACAAGTAGTACACTTATCTACTTTACCTGTTCAAACAATCTTACCCTTTGTGTTGCTACCAAAGGTGACAAGGCCTCCTTGTTTCTCTGTCAGCATGCAGAACTTGGCCTTATCCCCTATCATATGCCTGGAGCAGCCACTATCCAAGTACCACAAATTGTTCTTGGCTGCCAGGCATACCTGTACACACGATCAGGTAGAGAAGTTTGGAACCCAAGACTGATTGGGCTCCAGAGAAGATGAAAAGCAATTAAAACAAGAAAGTAGACTTTTAGGAATCCACATTTGTTTGAAACAGTTCTGTTCAGCGGATTTTCCAGATTTCTTTTTGTTTTGCTTTTTCTTGTTGACACTAGCATGATTATTTACAGATTGATTATTTCTGTGCCAGTGCCTTGGCCAGGATGTATTCACGAAATTTTGGCCATAGTAATCATTGGGCTGGCTGTGGAAATATTGGTTCCTAGGTGTCCAAGAGCCACACCTGTGGATCTATTTAAAAATCCACATAATCAAATAGAATAGAAATAATGAATGAATAAGCAATGTAAGGCACAAATAAGCATGAGGTGCTAAGATGGAGTGTGTGATCGCCAGAGACACGAGGTCTCAAAAGATATAACAAATAATAAACATGGAGGGATCGTGAAAAATACCTTGAATGCAGGGATTGTGAGTGTTCCTTTCTCTTCAAATCGGCCGGCCGACGAAGAGAGTTCTTCAATTTGATTACCCTTGCAAAAAGACACAAACACCAATAAAAGATAGGAATTAGAACATGGTGAGTGTAGCATCAAATCCTAATAAAAATATGAGCATGAAAGCGTGGTGAAGAACACATCTTAAGGGTGTTAGCCCTTAAACCCCTATGCAAAAGGGTGGGAATATGATGATTGAATGCAAAATAGAATAAGGGAAAGAGTGCAAGAGATGCACTTATGGGAGATATTCTCAACGTGGTTGAGAATGGAAGTTGACAGTAATGATGCATGCATATGTGAATCGATGTAGTAAAAGAAATAAAAAAAATAAGGAAGAAGGAGCCTGTGCGTTGGCTTTGATATTCAAGGGGGAGAGGACTTCCAATAGGATGAAGAGTGAACCGTGGAGAAGACCCACCTTCAGCCACAGCAACAGCAACCTGCGAAGGAAAGAAAGAAGAAGAAAACAGGAAAAGAAAACCAGAAGAAGAAGAACGGAGGGGAAGAGAAGCATCCGAAATCAACCTCTTAACAGAGCTGCAGAAGCTCTATTAATAAGATCGAAGAAGAGATAAGAAGGAAAGAGTCCAACGGAGGAAAAGATAAGAAGGGGCAAGAGCCCAAGGAGGGGAAGATAAGACTGGGCAAGAGCCCAAACGAAGCAGGGACTCTCTGGGAAAGACCGCGTTCGTTTAGAACCCGAAAGGTGAAATACGACCTGAATAAAGGCGTCAATTCAAGAATTGACGACCTACCAGAAGGCGTTATTAAAAACACGACTTAGATCAGGACATTAATTCAAAATATTTAAAATATGACTATTTTTCATTTCTCAATATTATTTTCTCATTTTTTAGGTGAATGTGCATCTCGATGTGCTGATTCCAATGACTATTTTTGCGTATTTTTCTGACACCCGGAAGGCCACCAAATCACCTCTCAAAGGGGGTTGAAAATAATATTAAAAAATTTAATTCGAAAAGTGACGCCTTTACACACGTCCGTGAATTCAATTTTTTATTTTTTTATTCTTTTCAAATTCAAAATAACGTCCCCTTGTAAGTCGTTAATTCTCAAAAAATTTCGAAAAATTCTCAGAAAAATCCAGAAAAATAGAAATTTGAAAGAATGGACGCCCTCCACTATAGTCGTCAATTTTTTTAGAGACGCCCAAGTCTAAGCCGTTATTTAAAAGACGCCCCACATCAAGTTGTTATTTCTGAAAAATACATAAAAATAGAGAAAAATACCCAGAAAATCAAGAAAAATAGGGAAAAATAGGAAAAGAGAGGAAAATGGAGAAATCCAAGAAAAGTGAGAAAAACCACTCAAACAGAGCTAATTTGAGGGTCAAATTGAGGCGTTACAAGGCAATATGAGATGTACTCATAGTAACGTCAATTTTGGCGTGTCTACAGCTACCCCGCCTTGGCGTCTGCTTTGCAAGGGAGCAGAGCAAACTGAAAAGTAGATGCCAAGGTGTGATGAGACACGCAATCAACATCACTTGATGAGAATTAAATCAAAAGCTCGAGATGAAGTAATCCCGGGAAATTCAATGAAATCAATGATGTTTGGATAAAAGAGGGAGTGTGCACGCGGGCACGAAGGAGATAAAAGAATGATCAACTTCCAGCGCGGTGGAAGTACCCCAGGTCACAAACCTGTAGGTTTCAACATTGGGGAGCGGTTACCAGCCAATGTGAACGTGCTGCAGCCAAGGTGGATCAAAGGGAAAGGATTAAAATAAGATGATAGAAATCCAAACAAGGAGCTTTCGAGAAAATGACCCAAAACAGCGACAAAACGAACTGAAGACACAATTCGGCATGGAATATCTCATATCTGGAAAACAGTGATCAATTTGACTCTTCAAATCAGCTTATCAGAGTGATTTTCCAAAATTGATTCAAAATCCTACATGAATGCATGCTGGGTTTAAAGGGAAAAATTAAATCAAACGAAAATAAAAGATAATCAAGGATAATATTGTTAAACTGTCCAGACTGAGTCAAGAAACCCATTCTGCGAACTGATACTAAGCCGAAGCCCGTTTATCCACGCACCAACTAACAAAAGGGAACCATCGTCCCCAGTCTTGGACGGCTCAACGGCCTATCCGTATGACTAAGACTCCTCTGGAATCATCATTATTTTTGATGAAGGGGAACTCAAATTCCAGATTTACCAAAGCCACAAGGTCCTTGATACACTACCAGAAAAAGCGGGATTACAGACGGAATTTTCAGACGGAAATTTCAGACGAAAATTTCCGTCTGAAATTTGTGACGGATTATTTTCCGTCGAAAATCCCGTCTGAAATATGCAAGTACACACCGAATTTCAGACGGAAATTTGTGACGGAAAATATTCCGTCACAAATTTCAGACGGAATTTATGACGGAATTATTAAACTGTCAGAAATTTGTAACCAAGAATTTGTGACGGCCACATTTGTGACGGAATCCGTCTGACAATCCGTCACAAATGTGTCTTCTCACGGATTTTCAGACGGAAATTAGTCCGTCACAAAATTTATTGCGCCCCATTCCGTCGCAAAGGCACATTTGCGACGGATTTGGGGCGCAAAAATTTTGTGACGGATTAATTTCCGTCTTAAAATCCGTGACAAGACACATTTGTGACGGATTGTCAGACGGATTCCGTCACAAATGTGGCCGTCACAAATTCTTGATTACAAATTTCTGACAGTTTAATAATTCCGTCACGAATTCTGTCTGAAATTTGTGACGGAATATTTTCCGTCATAAATTTTCGTCTGAAATTCGGTGTGTACTTGCATATTTCAGACGGGATTTCCGACGGAAAATAATCCGTCACAAATTTAATCCCGCTTTTTCTGGTAGTGATATAATCTAGTAGCGTATGTAACATATAGTAGAATGCATACAGGGAGAGATGGTGATAGCAATGAGCATATGGGGAACTGAGATGAAATAATGTGCAAACACCGTGGGACTTGGATGTTGATGATGCCCAGTCAGTAGGACCAAGAGCTTCTTCCTGCGCTCAAAGATTCATCAGCCAAGATATAATGAAGATAACAAGCAATGAATAAGGCATTTAAGCATAGTCATCAAAGCATGAATCAAAGCATCAATCAACCATTATGAGTTTGAATCATGATATTACAAAGCATGATTATTTGTTATTTCGTCATGAGGATGACAATCTTGGCTAATCAAGATGTAGAGTTGAATGATCAGAATGATATAATGCCCAGTGGCAGAATTGATCAAGAGAAATTAGCAGGAGTTGATTAAAAAGATCTGGAGATGAACGATAATCAAGAGATATGAGGAAATGATAATCAAAATGCCCAGGGTGGCATGTTATGAGAATATCGGGAAGAATCAATAGATTGATAGCAATAAGTGGAGAGAGGACTCATCCCGTGCTCTTGATCCTTGCAAAGTTGTTCCTGCAAAACACCATCAGAAAATACAATGCATTTTTTTTTATTTTTGAAATATGCAAATTTTTATGAGTTTTGGAAAAGATATTCAAATTTTTATGAATTTTTGGAAAATATTTCAAATTTTTATAGATTTTGGACAAGAAATATTCAATTTTTTGTTTGAATTTTGGTTAGACATTGCTAAAGCAGCATCAAAGGGTGTTTTAAACCACTGGCTAGGGGTCCTTGTTCCTTCCCTTTTTGCTAAAATTTCCCAAAGCCGGGCGTCCATTGAAAGTGGCATCCTATAACCGACCGCCTTTGATCAACGGTGCCCCTACCAAGGCCATACCTGAGAAACATTCGGTCTTGGAGGGAGAAGAGAAGAAGAATTGGAGATAAGCTTTATGCAGGATGGGAGATGTCGGGACTTGAATTCCTTCCAAGGTGTTAACCCTCAAAGAGGTAGTCTGTTGCGCCGGGGCTTTGTGCCTTTGATTTTTAGACCCTTGACATGCATACGACCAGGGTTTTCCCTGCGGGGACTTTGCCACTCTTGACATGCCATAATTCACAATTTTGAATTTAAAATTTCGACTTGATTTTCAGAATAGCCCTTTTGGCGAGATGTATATCATGAAATTCATATGAAAACTCATATTGATTTTGGGTCAAGACTGCCCCTATTTGAGACTTCTCTCGTATTGGGGATTACCGAGGTTGGTCATCTCATCCGTCAACCTCTTGCCCCTGCATTCGGCCGAGTGAAGAAGAGAAAAAGACTTTCAGATATACTCATGGCATGACCAAAATAGCAACGGTGTTTTATCAAAGGAGCCGGCTAAGGACGCCGTGAAGTGTGTGGAATGCCCAGCTAAGGGTTACTCTTAACAAGCGAGGAGAGAATGTTGAATTCCCAGCGCGGGGTTCTTATTACCAAAGGTGCTGCGAAAGCAAGCCTAAAGACTCTTTTGTGGAATATTTCAATTAAATAAAGGCCTAAGATAAAGGTCTAAAACATCACTTTTAATCTTGTTAAGAAGCACTTTATTTTGAAAAATCATGCGTGAAGTAATGAGAAAATGCGTACTTACGCCAATGTGTTACCTTGCAACCTTTGTAGAAGCAGCTGTCAGAGGCGAGGTTGATCATCATGGGATTTGTCCTCTTTCGCAGTCAAAAGGATTGGAAGCAAAGGGTTTGAAAGTGACTTAACAAGAAGGAGTGATGCCAAGACCAGACTCAGACGAATAAGGAGAAAAGGAAAAGAGGCGAGGGCTAGAACTCCCTTACTAAGGCGCGGAGACCCTGATCACATGAAAGGTCTACAGAAGAAGCGGAGAATTAGAAGGAGGAGTGAGGACTAAAGCCCCGAAAGCAGTGGGAAAAAGAGCAGATGCCCAGGGCAGTGGATGTGGAAGAAGTTGGGTCGGACCCAGGATTAGGGGGAATCAGAAGAAGAAATTGATAGATGGAAAGAGGCGGATCTGGAGGGTCCGAAAGTAAAGGAGGAGAATCGTGATAGGAGGAATCATCCGGAGGCTCCGGAGGGATGACGAAAGAAGGGACGCGATGCCCTGGGAAAAAATAGGGAAAAAGATGATGGGTAAGGAAGAAGAAAATGAATGAGGTGATAGTCTGGAAGATCAGAAAGATGAATTGGAAGAAATATGGAGGGTCCGGAGGTTCCGGAGGAAGAAAATGGAAAGGGGCGTCGTGCCCGAAGGAAAGGTATGAAGAATCCGGAGGTTCCAGAGGAATGAGAAGGGAAGGGACGCGATGCCCAAAGAAGAGGGAAATAGAATCCGGAGGTTCCGGTGGATTAAGATGGAAAGGGGCGCGATGCCCGAGGGGAAAGTCCGGAGGTTCCGGAAGAATAAGGTGGAAAGGGGCGCGATGCCCTGGGAGAAAGTCCGGAGGTTCCGGAAGAATCAGGTGGAAAGGGGCGCGATGCCCTGGGAGAAAGTCCGGAGTTTCCGGAAGAATAAGGTGGAAAGGGGCGCGATGCCCTGGGAGAAAGTGAGAGAAATCCGGAAGAATAAGGTGGAAAGGGGCGCGATGCCCTGGGAGAAAGTGAGAGAAATCCGGAGGTTCCGGAAGAATAAGGTGGAAAGGGGCGCGATGCCCTGGGAGAAAGTGAGAGAAATCTGGAGGTTCCGGAAGAATAAATTGGAAAGGGGCGCGATGCCCTGAGAAGAGATTGGGGAGGGGGCAACGCCCGAGCAATGTAAGGGGACCTAAAGATCCCGAGGATGAAGATGAATAAGATGGGAAATTCGGAATATCCGGAGGTGCCGGAAGGCGGGGAAGATACGGGTTTGGAAACCCGGGAATCAGGAGGTGTATGCAAAATGATGGATACGATGAATGCAGTGAATGCGCGAATGCAACAAAATGCGTGAGATGCAAAGAAGATGGAGAATGTGAAGGGTGAGAGGACGAGATCCTCCTCCTAACCCCAGGAATGACCCATGAAGAAAAAGTGATAGAAATGGATGCATAGAAAGTGGAACAAATAAGGGACGGCCCCTTAGCGCCAAGATACTTCCCCTCCACGGCAGTGAAAGTGTATAATCAAACGGCCCAATGGAAGAAGCTTCAATAATAAATGACAACCCCCTTGGAAGGCAAGGATCAATAATGTAAGGGAGTTGAAAAGTTGATATAGGAAGCATTGCCATGCCCATTAATTGTGGTGTATAAGAAGTGTTGAACAAAATGGGCATTCGCCCCTTGTATGGAGGAATGGAATCAAGATTTGGAAGATGTAACAAAGGGTGCCCTGCCCGGCCCTTGGATGGCATCAACGCTTGGCATTCTCTGAGCAATGGCGGTGACCTGGCCCCTTCAATCGTTCCTGGCACAATAACCCGGATTGGCTTCCGGCAGATGAACTCTTGCGTCTTGAATGGCACGGCAGTGGCCGAATTCTTCTTACGCGGCTCTTGCTCATCTTCGGCACACGTACTTATATCAGCGCTCCTCTTCCGAGTAGTAAAGGGGGGTGAAGCGGAGGCGGAAGGTTCCATGGATGGTGGAGGTATAGTGGAAGGTGTTGGAGAAAGGGTGAGTGGAAGCGAAGGTTCAAACACGTCGAGCTTCCCCCTTTGCTCGGAAGCAGTAGGGGTTGGCTTGAGTGCAAAAAGGGGTGGACCTTGCTCAGGATTAGCCACGGGTAAGGGTGATAGGTTAAGTGGTGGAATAGGGGAAAGGCTTGGCAAAGCTGGTTTTGGCGTTACATGGATAATGGACGGCTTAGGTAGCGAACAAAGAGGAGGGGTAATAGAAGGCTCGGCAGAGACCGGCGTAGTGGAGGGTGATGGAGGTTCGGCGGAGGCCGGTGGAGTGGAGAGTAGTGGAGGTTTGGCGGAGGCCGATGGAATAGAGGCTAATGGTGTAAAAGGAAAGGGTTTGGTGCGCTGAAAATGTCGAATGGGGCGAGAGGTGTCAGGTATAGGGGAAGGCGCATGATGCACCGGTGTGGGTGACTGGAGTATCGACCCATCATCGTAACACCAAGTATTGGGGTGAGGAGGAGACTCATGGTGCGGCGGTATGGGTGATTGGAGTATCGACCCATCATTGTAACACCAAGAGGTCTCATAAATGGGGGTTGGATCGGGGACTGTGGCATAGTCCTGAGCATAGGGGTCTTCTGACAGTGGAGGAAGAGGATGGCGAAGGAAACTCGGAAGGGATGCCTGCGGAGCTTCATCGTCGTATACCGCTTCAAGTTCTTCAATTGCCGGTTCTTCATCATCAAATTCATGTGGACACCGTAGTGGAGGCGTATATGTGGATAGAGGAATGTAGTGATATTGCGTATGTGGAGGTGGAAGGCCATATGAATGAAGTGTGCGGATGGGTGGAGGGCAGACGGTGTCCACTTGATCGTCGAAATCTGTCGGCTGTTGCTTGCTTGAGCTGCCGATACCATAATCATCTCTCCTATCCTTCCATTCTTTCTCCATCTTAGTAATATTGTCTAAAGCGGCATGGAGAGGATTGACCGGAGTAGGAGGAGCCATGACCCTCTTTAATTGTTCCTCCATCAAAGTGATTTTATCAAGAAGGGTTTGTTGGAGGGGTGTAACTTGAGCAACCAAAGGTTGGCAGGGCCTTGAAGGAGGGGTGGCATAAAAAGGCCGTGGAGGGGAGTTAACGGGATGACCCGCAGAAGAACCCGGATGGGCCAGATTGCAAGAAATAAATGGGCCTCGGGGCCGTGATGGAGGAGGAATAGAAGGAGGCGGGTGTCGGACCACCCGGGGAGGAATGTGAATAGAAGAGGATGGGTAATGGGCTACCCGATTAGGATTGTGAATAGAAGAGGGAGGTGGGTGATGGGCCACCCGTGTAGGGTTGGAAGGAGGAAGAGATGAAAGAGATGCACCCTCAACGGCGGCCTTAAGGGCTTGGATCTGTTGAGGGGTGAGATGATCTAATGCATGAATGATTTGGGAGACCTTCTCATCATTGGGAAGAGACGGTCCCGAGGGGATAGTGGCTTGAAATTAAGATGAGGGACCATAAGTTTGGACATTGCCCATGGGCCGGGCATGACCATAAGAATGAGGACGTGGTCCCTCGAAAGCATGGTGAGAGTTTAGATGAAAATGTTGAAATTGAGGAGAATAAGATGTGCATGGTTGTGCATCCTCATGAATTGGATTAAACATGTTGGTTTTCTTATCATGGTAAGCCATTATTCAATCAAAGTTCAAGCAAAATAATTTGCAAAGAAGCACACAAGTTGGAATGGTTACCGTTGATCTTAATTTGTTTGAACCTTGGTGAATTAATGAATTTTAACAAAGTTTGGTGTGATTCACACAAGGGAGGATCCTAGTTTCAATATGGTTTGAACTCCGGTGCCAACTAGGAACACTCTCTCACCGTGTATAGGCCAACTAACTCGGGACTTCAAAAGGGTACAACCTGCCCGGCGTCCGTGAGGGAATGCACGGGTGCGAGGACTTATGGAGGCTTGGTTTGGGAACTTCCAATCCAAAGAGACGGAATGCTCAATGGAGGGTCCTTCCTTCACCAAGGGGGTGTGTGGAATCCTAATGTAGAGAGAGGAGGTCTCCCAAATCAATGCAAATGAGTGAAGGCAGGGTAAACAAGCCAATCACAGCAATATAATCAATCAGTAAATATAAGCATGAATCATGATGAAAAGCCACACACGGGAGGGTTCTGTAAACCCACAGTAAAAAGATGCCCTGGCAGGGGTCGCTACCAAGAAACAGACAACAGCGTGGCTGTCGTGAATCGCTGTGAGGGCCCAGGGGCAGTGAAAAGCGCGCCTTGGAGTGAGGCACTATATATAAAAGACGCCCCTGGGTGAGGGCGTCAAAATGTAAACACGCGCCTTGATGTGAGGCGCTAAGCAACAAAAAGATGCCCTGGGGAAGGGCGTGAATTCACATAAGCAGCAGATATGATGGAAGGCGCCCTATCAGAAGGCGTTAAATAGGAATAAGACGCCCTGGGTTAGGGCGTTAAAATAAAACGCGCCTCTGACAGAGGCGTTAATTCCCAGAAAGACTCCACGGCCAGCAGTACCAAACACTCACAGTCACAGGAAATCTACAAATATATGAATTAAGATATTAGCATGCTCATCAAAAAATTTTGGACAAGTGGAAATTCTAAAAAAACCTATCAAACTGACAGATTACATGGGGAGAGTGCAATGCACAATGGAGGGTGCCCGTGGGGCTCAAAAAGGAGACGCACCGTGGGTGCAAAAGGGGAGATGGCACACGTGGGTGCCCAAGGGGAAAGGGTAATCAAAAGAAAAACGAAAGGTGTCCCACCGTGATCGCCAATTTGTGGATCTAATTAAAAATCCACTTAATCAAATAGAATAGAAATAATGAATGAATAAGCAATGTAAGGCACAAATAAGCACGAGGTGCTAAGATGGAGTGTGTGATCGCCAGAGACACGAGGCCTCAAAAGATATAACAAATAATAAACATGGAGGGATCGCGAAAAATACCTTGAATGCGGGGATTGTGAGTGTTCCTTTCTCTTCAAATCGGCCGGCCGACGAAGAGAGTTCTTCAATTTGATTACCCTTGCAAAAAGACACAAACACCAATAAAAGATAGGAATTAGAACATGGTGAGTGTAGCATCAAATCCTAATAAAAATATGAGCATGAAAGCGTGGTGAAGAACACATCTTAAGGGTGTTAGCCCTTAAACCCCTATGCAAAAGGGTGGGAATATGATGATTGAATGCAAAATAGAATAAGGGAAAGAGTGCAAGAGATGCACTTATGGGAGATATTCTCAACGTGGTTGAGAATGGAAGTTGACAGTAATGATGCATGCATATGTGAATCGATGTAGTAAAAGAAATAAAAAAAATAAGGAAGAAGGAGCCTGTGCGTTGGCTTTGATATTCAAGGGGGAGAGGACTTCCAATAGGATGAAGAGTGAACCGTGGAGAAGACCCTCCTTCAGCAACAGCAACGACAACCTGCGAAGGAAAGAAAGAAGAAGAAAACAGAAAAAGAAAACCAGAAGAAGAAGAACGGAGTGGAAGAGAAGCATCCGAAATCAACCTCTTAACAGAGCTGCAGAAGCTCTATTAATAAGATCGAAGAAGAGATAAGAAGGAAAGAGTCCAACGGAGGAAAAGATAAGAAGGGGCAAGAGCCCAAGGAGGGGAAGATAAGACTGGGCAAGAGCCCAAACGAAGCAGGGACTCTCTGGGAAAGACCGCGTTCGTTTAGAACCCGAAAGGTGAAATATGACCTGAATAAGGGCGTCAATTCAAGAATTGACGACCTACCAGAAGGCGTTATTAAAAACACGACTTAGATCAGGACATTAATTCAAAATATTCAAAATAGGGCTATTTTTCATTTCTCAATATTATTTTCCCATTTTTTAGGTGAATGTGCATCTCGATGTGCTGATTCCAATGACTATTTTTGCGTATTTTTCTGACACCCGGAAGGCCACCAAATCACCTCTCAAAGGGGGTTGAAAATAATATTAAAAAATTTAATTCGAAAAGTGACGCCTTTACACACGTCGTGAATTCAATTTTTTATTTTTTTATTCTTTTCAAATTCAAAATAACGTCCCCTTGTAAGTCGTTAATTCTCAAAAAATTTTAAAAAATTCCAGAAAAATCCAGAAAAATAGAAATTTGAAAGAATGGACGCCCTCCACTATAGTCGTCAATTTTCTTAGAGACGCCCAAGTCTAAGCCGTTATTTAAAAGACGTCCCACATCAAGTCGTTATTTCTGAAAAATACATAAAAATAGAGAAAAATACCCAGAAAATCAAGAAAAATAGGGAAAAATAGGAAAAGAGAGGAAAAAGGGAGAAATCCAAGAAAAGTGAGAAAAACCACTCAAACAGAGCTAATTTGAGGGTCAAATTGAGGCGTTACAAGGTAATATGAGATGTACTCATAGTAACGTCAATTTTGGCGTGTCTACAGCTGCCCCGCCTTGGCGTCTGCTTTGCAAGGGAGCAGAGCAAACTGAAAAGTAGATGCCAATGTGTGATGAGACACGCAATTAACATCACTTGATGAGAATTAAATCAAAAGCTCGAGATGAAGCAATCCCGGGAAATTCAATGAAATCAACGATGTTTGGATAAAAGAGGGAGTGTGCACGCGGGCACGAAGGAGATAAAAGAATGATCAACTTCCAGCGCAGTGGAAGTACCTCAGGTCACAAACCTGTAGGTTTCAACATTGGGGAGCGGTTACCAGCCAATGTGGACGTGCTGCAGCCAAGGTGGATCAAAGGGAAAGGATTAAAATAAGATGATAGAAATCCAAACAAGGAGCTTTCGAGAAAATGACCCAAAACAGCGATAAAACGAACTGAAGACACAATTCGGCATGGAATATCTCATATCTGGAAAACAGTGATCAATTTGACTCTTCAAATCAGCTTATCAGAGTGATTTTCCAAAATTGATTCAAAATCCTACATGAATGCATGCTGGGTTTAAAGGGAAAAATTAAATCAAACGAAAATAAAAGATAATCAAGGATAATATTGTTAAACTGTCCAGACTGAGTCAAGAAACCCATTCTGCGAGCTGATACTAAGCCGAAGTTCGTTTATCCACGCACCAACTCATAAAAGGGAACCATCGTCCCCAGTCTTGGACGGCTCAACGGCCTATCCGTATGACTAAGACTCCTCTGGAATCATCATTGTTTTTGATGAAGGGGAACTCAAATTCCAGATTTACCAAAGTCACAAGGTGCTTGATATAATATAGTAGCGTATGTAACATATAGTAGAATGCATACAGGGAGAGATGGTGATAGCAATGAGCATATGGGGAACTGAGATGAAATAATGTGCAAACACCGTGGGACTTGGATGTTGATGATGCCCAGTCAGTGGGACCAAGAGCTTCTTCCTGCGCTCAAAGATTCATCAGCCAAGATATAATGAAGATAACAAGCAATGAATAAGGCATTTAAGCATAGTCATCAAAGCATGAATCAAAGCATCAATCAACCATTATGAGTTTGAATCATGATATTACAAAGCATCATTATTTGTTATTTCATCATGAGGATGACAATCTTGGCTAATCAAGATGTAGAGTTGAATGATCAGAATGATATAATGCCCAGTGGCAAAATTGATCAAGAGAAATTAGCAGGAGTTGATTAAAAAGATCTGGAGATGAACGATAATCAAGAGATATGAGGAAATGATAATCAAAATGCCCAGGGTGGCATGTTATGAGAATATCGGGAAGAATCAATAGATTGATAGCAATAAGTGGAGAGAGGACTCATCCCGTGCTCTTGATCCTTGCAAAGTTGTTCCTGCAAAACACCATCAGAAAATACAATGCATTTTTTTTTATTTTTGAAATATACAAATTTTTATGAGTTTTGGAAAAGATATTCAAATTTTTATGAAATTTTGGAAAATATTTCAAATTTTTATAGATTTTGGACAAGAAATATTCAAATTTTTGTTTGAATTTTGGTTAGACATTGCTAAAGCAGCATCAAAGGGTGTTTTAAACCACTGGCTAGGGGTCCTTATTCCTTCCCTTTTTGCTAAAATTTCCCAAAGCCGGGTGTCCATTGAAAGTGGCATCCTATAACCGACCGCCTTTGATCAACGATGCCCCTACCAAGGCCATACCCGAGAAACATTCGGTCTTGGAGGAAGAAGAGAAGAAGAATTGGAGATAAGCTTTATGCAGGATGGGAGATGTCGGGACTTGAATTCCTTCCAAGGTGTTAACCCTCAAAGAGGTAGTCTGTTGTGCCGGGGCTTTGTGCCTTTGATTTTTAGACCCTTGACATGCATACGACCAGGGTTTTCCCTGCGGGGACTTTGCCACTCTTGACATGCCATAATTCACAATTTTGAATTTAAAATTTCGACTTGATTTTCAGAATAGCCCTTTTGGCGAGATGTATATCATGAAATTCATATGAAAACTCATATTGATTTTGGGTCAAGACTGCCCCTATTTGAGACTTCTCTCGTATTGGGGATTACCGAGGTTGGTCATCTCATCCGTCAACCTCTTGCCCCTGCATTCGGCCGAGTGAAGAAGAGAAAAAGACTTTCAGATATACTCATGGCATGGCCAAAATAGTAACGGTGTTTTATCAAAGGAGCGGGCTAAGGACACCGTGAAGTGTGTGGAATGCCCAGCTAAGGGTTACTCTTAACAAGCGAGGAGAGAATGTTGAATTCCCAGCGCGGGGTTCTTATTACCAAAGGTGCTGCGAAAGCAAGCCTAAAGACTCTTTTGTAGAATATTTCAATTAAATAAAGGCCTAAGATAAAGGTCTAAAACACCACTTTTAATCTTGTTAAGAAGCACTTTATTTTAAAAAATCATGCGTGAAGTAATGAGAAAATGATATCATAAAAATGCGTACTTACGCCAATATGTTACCTTGCAACCTTTGTAGAAGCAGCTGTCAGAGACGAGGTTGATCATCATGGGATTTGTCCTCTTTCGCAGTCAAAAGGATTGGAAGCAAAGGGTTTGAAAGTGGCTTAACAAGAAGGAGTGATGCCAAGACCAGACTCAGACGAATAAGGAGAAAAGGAAAAGAGGCGAGGGCTAGAACTCCCTTACTAAGGCGCGGAGACCCTGATCACATGAAAGGTCTACAGAAGAAGCGGAGAATTAGAAGGAGGAGTGAGGACTAAAGCCCCGAAAGCAGTGGGAAAAAGAGCAGATGCCCAGGGCAGTGGATGTGGAAGAAGTTGGGTCGGACCCAGGATTAGGGGGAATCAGAAGAAGAAATTTATAGATGGAAAGAGTCGGATCTGGAGGGTCCAGAAGTAAAGGAGGAGAATCGTGATAGGAGGAATCATCCGGAGGCTCCGGAGGGATGACGAAAGAAGGGACGCGATGCCCTGGGAAAAAATAGGGAAAAAGATGATGGGTAAGGAAGAAGAAAATGAATGAGGTGATATTCTGGAAGATCAGAAAGATGAATTGGAAGAAATATGGAGGGTCCGGAGGTTCCGGAGGAAGAAAATGGAAAGGGGCGTCGTGCCCGAAGGAAAGGTATGAAGGATCCGGAGGTTTCGGAGGAATGAGAAGGGAAGGGACGCGATGCCCAAAGAAGAGGGAAATAGAATCCGGAGGTTCCGGTGGATTAAGATGGAAAGGGGCGCGATGCCCGAGGGGAAAGTCCGGAGGTTCCGGAAGGGGCGCGATGCCCTGGGAGAAAGTCCGGAGGTTCCGGAAGAATCAGGTGGAAAGGGGCGCGATGCCCTGGGAGAAAGTCCGGAGGTTCCGGAAGAATAAGGTGGAAAGGGGCGCGATGCCCTGGGAGAAAGTGAGAGAAATCCGGAAGAATAAGGTGGAAAGGGGCGCGATGCCCTGGGAGAAAGTGAGAGAAATCCGGAGGTTCCGGAAGAATAAGGTGGAAAGGGGCGCGATGCCCTGGGAGAAAGTGAGAGAAATCTGGAGGTTCAGGAAGAATAAAGTGGAAAGGGGCGCGATGCCCTGAGAAGAGATTGGGGAGGGGGAAATGCCCGAGCAATGTAAGGGGACCTAAAGATCCTGAGGATGAAGATGAATAAGATGGGAAATTCGGAATATCCGGAGGTGCCGGAAGGCGGGGAAGATATGGGTTTGGAAACCTGGGAATCAGGAGGTGTATGCAAAATGATGGATACGATGAATGCAGTGAATGCGCGAATGCAACAAAATGCGTGAGATGCAAAGAAGATGGAGAATGTGAAGGGTGAGAGGACGAGATCCTCCTCCTAACCCCGGGAATGACCCATGAAGAAAAAGTGATAGAAATGGATGCATAGAAAGTGGAACAAATAAGGGACGGCCCCTTAGCGCCAAGATAACTTCCCCTCCACGGCAGTGAAAGTGTATAATCAAACGGCCCAATGGAAGAAGCTTCAATAATAAATGACAACCCCCTTGGAAGGCAAGGATCAATAATGTAAGGGAGTTGGAAAGTTGATATAGGAAGCATTGCCATGCCCATTAATTGTGGTGTATAAGAAGTGTTGAACAAAATGGGCATTCGCCCCTTGTATGGAGGAATGGAATCAAGATTTGGAAGATGTAACAAAGGGTGCCCTGCCCGGCCCTTGGATGGAATCAACGCTTGGCATTCTCTGAGCAATGGCGGTGACCTGGCCCCTTCAATCGTTCCTGGCACAATAACCCGGATTGGCATCCGGCAGATGAACTCTTGCGTCTTGAATGGCACGGCAGTGGCCAAATTCTTCTTACGCGGCTCTTGCTCATCTTCGGCACACGTACTTATAGCAGCGCTCCTCTTCCGAGTAGTAAAGGGGGGTGAAGCGGAGGCGAAAGGTTCCATGGATGGTGGAGGTATAGTGAAAGGTGTTGGAGAAAGGGTGAGTGGAAGCGAAGGTTCAAACACGTCGAGCTTCCCCCTTTGCTCGGAAGCAGTAGGGGTTGGCTTGAGTGCAAAAAGGGGTGGACCTTGCTCAGGATTAGCCATGGGTAAGGGTGATAGGTTAAGTGGTGGAATAGGGGAAAGGCCTGGCAAAGCTGGTTTTGGCGTTACAGGGATAATGGACGGCTTAGGTAGCGAACAAAGAGGAGGGGTAATAGAAGGCTCGGCAGAGACCGGCGTAGTGGAGGGTGATGGAGGTTCGGCGGAGGCCGGTGGAGTGGAGAGTAGTGGAGGTTTGGCGGAGGCCGATGGAATAGAGGCTAATGGTGTAAAAGGAAAGGGTTTGGTGCGCTGAAAATGTCGAATGGGGCGAGAGGTGTCAGGTATAGGGGAAGGCGCATGATGCACCGGTGTGGGTGACTGGAGTATCGACCCATCATCGTAACACCAAGTATTGGGGTGAGGAGGAGACTCATGGTGCGGCGGTATGGGTGATTGGAGTATCGACCCATCATTGTAACACCAAGAGGTCTCATAAATGGGGGTTGGATCGGGGACTGTGGCATAGTCCTGAGCATAGGGGTCTTCTGACAGTGGAGGAAGAGGATGGCGAAGGAAACTCGGAAGGGATGCCTGCGGAGCTTCATCGTCGTATACCGCTTCAAGTTCTTCAATTGCCGGTTCTTCATCATCAAATTCATGTGGACACCGTAGTGGAGGCGTATATGTGGATGGAGGAATGTAGTGATATTGCGTATGTGGAGGTGGAAGGGCATATGAATGAAGTGTGCGGATGGGTGGAGGGCGGACGGTGTCCACTTGATCGTCGAAATCTGTCGGCTGTTGCTTGCTTGAGCTGCCGATACCATAATCATCTCTCCTATCCTTCCATTCTTTCTCCATCTTAGTAATATTATCTAAAGCGGCATGGAGAGGATTGACCGGAGTAGGAGGAGCCATGACCCTCTTTAATTGTTCCTCCATCAAAGTGATTTTATCAAGAAGGGTTTGTTGGAGGGGTGTAACTTGAGCAACCAAGGGTTGGCAGGGCCTTGAAGGAGGGGTGGCATAAAAAGGCCGTGGAGGGGAGTTAACGGGATGACCCGCAGAAGAACCCGGATGGGCCGGATTGCAAGAAATAAATGGGCCTCGGGGCCGTGATGGAGGAGGAATAGAAGGAGGCGGGTGTCGGACCACCCGGGGAGGAATGTGAATAGAAGAGGATGGGTAATGGGCTACCCGATTAGGATTGTGAATAGAAGAGGGAGGTGGGTGATGGGCCACCCGTGTAGGGTTGGAAGGAGGAAGAGATGAAGGAGATGCACCCTCAACGGCGGCCTTAAGGGCTTGGATCTGTTGAGGGGTGAGATGATCTAATGCATGAATGATTTGGGAGACCTTCTCATCATTGGGAAGAGACGGTCCCGAGGGGATAGTGGCTCGAAATTGAGATGAGGGACCATAAGTTTGGACATTGCCCATGGGCCGGGCATGACCATAAGAATGAGGACGTGGTCGCTCGAAAGCATGGTGAGAGTTTAGATGAAAATGTTGAAATTGAGGAGAATAAGATGTGCATGGTTGTGCATCCTCATGAATTGGATTAAACATGTTGGTTTTCTTATCATGGTAAGCCATTATTCAATCAAAGTTCAAGCAAAATAATTTGCAAAGAAGCACACAAGTTGGAATGGTTACCGTTGATCTTAATTTGTTTGAACCTTGGTGAATTAATGAATTTTAACAAAGTTTGGTGTGATTCACACAAGGGAGGATCCTAGTTTCAATATGGTTTGAACTCCGGTGCCAACTAGGAACACTCTCTCACCGTGTATAGGCCAACTAACTCGGGACTTCAAAAGGGTACAACCTGCCCGGCGTCCGTGAGGGAATCCACGGGTGCGGGGACTTATGGAGGCTTGGTTTGGGAACTTCCAATCCAAAGAGACGGAATGCTCAATGGAGGGTCCTTCCTTCACCAAGGGGGTGTGTGGAATCCTAATGTAGAGAGAGGAGGTCTCCCAAACCAATGCAAATGAGTGAATGCAGGGTAAACAAGCCAATCACAGCAATATAATCAATCAGCAAATATAAGCATGAATCATGATGAAAAGCCACACACGGGAGGGTTCTGTAAACCCACAGTAAAAAGATGCCCTGGCAGGGGTCGCTACCAAGAAACAGACGACAGCGTGGCTGTCGTGAATCACTGTGAGGGCCCAGGGGCAGTGAAAAGCGCGCCTTGGAGTGAGGCGCTATATATAAAAGGACGCCCCTGGGTGAGGGCGTCAAAATGTAAACACGCGCCTTGATGTGAGGTGCTAAGCAACAAAAAGACGCCCTGGGGAAGGGCGTGAATTCACATAAGCAGCAGATATGATGGAAGGCGCCCTATCAGAAGGCGTTAAACAGGAATAAGACGCCCTGGGTTAGGGCGTTAAAATAAAACGCGCCTCTGACAGAGGCGTTAATTCCCAGAAAGACTCCACGGCCAGCAGTACCAAACACTCACAGTCACAGGCAATCAACAAATATATGAATTAAGATATTAGCATGCTCATCAAAAAATTTTGGACAAGTGGAAATTCTAAAAAAACCTATCAAACTGACAGATCACATGGGGAGAGTGCAATGCACAATGGAGGGTGCCCGTGGGGCACAAAAAGGAGACGCACCGTGGGTGCAAAAGGGGAGATGGCACACGTGGGTGCCCAAGGGGAAAGGGTAATCAAAAGAAAAACGAAAGGTGTCCCACCGTGATCGCCAATTTGTAGATCTAATTAAAAATCCACTTAATCAAATAGAATAGAAATAATGAATGAATAAGCAATGTAAGGCACAAATAAGCACGAGGTGCTAAGATGGAGTGTGTGATCGCCAGAGATACGAGGCCTCAAAAGATATAACAAATAATAAACATGGAGGGATCGTGAAAAATACCTTGAATGCGGGGATTGTGAGTGTTCTTTTCTTTTCAAATCGACCGGCCGACGGAGAGAGTTCTTCAATTTGATTACCCTTGCAAAAAGACACAAACACCAATAAAAGATAGGAATTAGAACATGGTGAGTGTAGCATCAAATCCTAATAAAAATATGAGCATGAAAGCGTGGTGAAGAACACACCTTAAGGGTGTTAGCCCTTAAACCCCTATGCAAAAGGGTGGGAATATGATGATTGAATGCAAAATAGAATAAGGGAAAGAGTGCAAGAGATGCACTTATGGGAGATATTCTCAACGTGGTTGAGAATGGAAGTTGACAGTAATGATGCATGCATATGTGAATCGATGTAGTAAAAGAAATAAAAAAAATAAGGAAGAAGGAGCCTGTGCGTTGGCTTTGATATTCAAGGGGGAGAGGACTTCCAATAGGATGAAGAGTGAACCGTGGAGAAGACCCTCCTTCAACCACAGCAACAGCAACCTGCGAAGGAAAGAAAGAAGAAGAAAACAGGAAAAGAAAATCAGAAGAAGAAGAACGGAGGGGAAGAGAAGCATCCGAAATCAGAAGAAGAAGAACGGAGGGGAAGAGAAGCATCCGAAATCAACCTCTTAACAGAGCTGCAGAAGCTCTATTAATAAGATCGAAGAAGAGATAAGAAGGAAAGAGTTCAACGGAGGAAAAGATAAGAAGGGGCAAGTGCCCAAGGAGGGGAAGATAAGACTGGGCAAGAGCCCAAACGAAGCAGGGACTCTCTGGGAAAGACCGCGTTCGTTTAGAACCCGAAAGGTGAAATACGACCTGAATAAGAGCGTCAATTCAAGAATTGACGACCTACCAGAAGGCGTTATTAAAAACACGACTTAGATCAGGACGTTAATTCAAAATATTCAAAATATGGCTATTTTTTATTTCTTAATATTATTTTCTCATTTTTTAGGTGAAGGTGCATCTCGATGTGCTGATTCCAGTGACTATTTTTGCGTATTTTTCTGACACCCGGAAGGCCACCAAATCACCTCTCAAAGGGGGTTGAAAATAATATTAAAAAATTTAATTCGAAAAGTGACGCCTTTACACACGTCGTGAATTCAATTTTTTATTTTTTTATTCTTTCTAAATTCAAAATAACGTCCCCTTGTAAGTCGTTAATTCCCAAAAAATTTCGAAAAATTCTCAGAAAAATCCAGAAAAATGGAAATTTTAAAGAATGGACGCCCTCCACTATAGTCGTCAATTTTTTTAGAGACGCCCAAGTGTAAGCCGTTATTTAAAAGACGCCCCACATCAAGTCGTTATTTCTGAAAAATACATAAAAATAGAGAAAAATGCCCAGAAAATCCAGAAAAATCAAGAAAAATAGGGAAAAATAGGAAAAGAGAGGAAAAAGGGAGAAATCCAAGAAAAGTGAGAAAAACCACTCAAACAGAGCTAATTTGAGGGTCAAATTGAGGCGTTACAAGGTAATATAAGATGTACTCATAGTAACATCAATTTTGGCGTGTCTATAATACCCATTAACCCAATTCCTAGTGTAAGGTTTATAGGACTGTGTAGCCTGATGTCCATAACATGTAAACCTTCCTTGAGTCCTAGTCCATCCTGACCTATTTGGATAGGTTGACTGTGTAAAGAAGTGGGACTGGGCTCTAGGTTGGTAGAAATGTTTGGGTTGAGCTCTAGGTTGGTAGAAATGTTTGGGTTGAGCTCTAAAAGCATTCTGCCTCCCCTACACCTTGGACCCTGCTGACCTGTTCATAGGTGTGTATTGGGTCTTCTTCATAGGTGGTGGTGATGGTGGAGACTTGGTGACATTAACATGGGGTTTATAAGACTGTGTAGGTTGACCCCTAACCTGAGACTGAGCTTTGAGATTTTTCTTGGATGTGCTAGCTCTACTAATCTCATTCAATTTTTGTTTGCCCTTCTCCTCAGCACTGGGCTTTTTCAGATTAGCAGTTTTGTTCATTGAAATGTTTGAATTTCTACTAATTAGAGGTCCTTTCTCTTTTTGTGCAACAAATGAAATAGTTTTCATTCCAAAGGTTTTTGTTGCAGTAGAATTAAATCCAAGGCCCTCATTTCTGAAGTTGACCTTTGACCCTAACAAATCATTTAGGTTATCTGAACCTTGGGTCATTTTCTCAATAGTCTTAAGCTTGTCCTCATTATCCTTTTGAATATCTTCAATGGATTTCTTAAGTTCTGTATTCACACTTAGGACAACTTGATATTTTTCATTCACTATTTTTATCTCACTCTCACATTTCTGAATTTTCAATTTCAGTTCATCAGTTTCTTTTTCTAACCTCTCATTTTCTTCTTTAGAGGCTTTTGACTCATTCTTGATTTCTTCTAATTCAGAACATGTGAGTTTCAATTTTTTATTCTTAGATTCTAGACATGTAATTTTATCAGTTAGAGTTGTATCATTTTGCATGGAGTTAATCTTTCTTCTTAGATGCCTATTTTCCTTTCTAATATCATCAGCTCTATCAGCTATGTCATGGTAGGCATCTACCCAATCAGTAATAGTGAAATTTTTGAATCTAGTGATTACCTCATCTGAGTCCTCCTCTCTGTCTTCAGAACTTGTTGCCATAAGGCAAATGGGCTTCTCAGATTCGGCTTCACTGTCTGAGCTGCTACTGAAGGAACCTTCATCTTCATCACTCCAGGTACTCACCATTGCTTTCCCTTTCGTGTTCCTTCTCTTTGACTTGTCCTTGTATTTGTGATTCTCTGGACAGTCAGCTTTCAGATGGCCTATTTCCCTGCATTGATAACAAGTATTAGTTTCAATTTTCTTAGCAGGGTTATGTTTATACCTTTTATCCCTTCAGCCGCCACTATATTTCTTTTGGATGAATCGTCCTGCTCCTTTCCTGAGAAACCGCCTGAACTCTCTGGTCATCATTGCCATCTCAGTATGAGTTATATCTTCTTCATTCAGGCTCTCCTCGGATGATGAACTGCTAGAGCTGGATTTGCTGGATTTGCTGGCACCAGCTTTCAGAGCGATTGGCTTCTTCTTCCTCTCTGCTTCTTCTATCTTTGGCATATTAATCTCATATGCCATCAGCGAGCCAATTAGCTCATCTGCCCTTATGGTTCGCAAATCCCTTGACTCCTCCATCACTATAGCCTTAGTATGCCAAACATGAGTCAGGGAACGCAATATCTTCCTCACTACATCGTATTCTGTCTGAGGTTTCCCAAAACCTCGATGACCATTTGTGATAATAGTTAATCGAGCGTACATCTCCTTGATGGTCTCGTTTGGCTTCATCTTGAATGTCTCATATTTAGACACTAGGAAATTAGCCTTCGTCTCTCTAACTTGAGAGGTCCCTTCATGGATCACTACAAGTGCATCCCACATCTCCTTAGCTGAACTGCAGGCTGATACACGGGAGAATTCTGTAGGGTGCAGAGAGCACTGAATGGCGTTTATAGCACTCCAATTTAGTGTAGACCTCCTGATCTCCTCCTTGGTCCAGACTTCCTCATTAGGGGACAGCTCATAAGGTCCCTTGCTTACTACCTTCCAGATCTCATAATCCTTCGCCCTCAAAAATACTTGCATACGGTTCTTCCAGTATGCATAGTTAGATCCATCGAAGAATGGGGGCTTTGTGGTTGAGTGTCCTTCAGCTATCATCCCTTGAGCATCCATCTGTACCTTTCTCTTCGGGCGATGAGTCCCTGTAGAAGAGTTAGGCTCTGATACGAACTGTTATGTTAGATGGACGCAGTCTATTACCACAGAGAGTGGATCTAGAGGGGGGTGAATAGATCTAATGTCTAATTTTAGAACACAGTTGACTCTAATGCGGAATTAAAATAATCAACTGTATAGCAGTAGAAGGAACACATTGAAATCACACAACCACAGGCAATCACACAGTAGACACTGATCTTTAAGGTGGTTCGATCTCAATCCAGAGATCTACGTCCACCCCACACTCCAACTGGAATGTGGATCCTGCTGACTAACAGCTTGAACAGCTGGGCTTCACAGCTTGCCAACAACCGCTGATACACAGCTTCGCTGGGCTTAACAGCTTGTCGACCAGAGGAACATATCCTCTGCAACCGCTGGGCAATACAGCTTAGCCGTCCGAGACCAAGTCTCGCCCGCTGAGGATTACAGCTTCACCTGTCCAGTGAAAACCTCCACTGCAATTGCTGCCTCACAGCTTGATAACAGAAGTGTTTCGAAAACAGTAAAACAGAATGAAATGAAAATGGAAAAGCTAAAACAAATGTAGCTCAATTAAGAGCAGAATCAGCTCTGGTATCTGAACCAAGAGTCTGATTTACAAGACCTCTCGAAAGCTCTCTCAACTCAACTCTCTCAATCCACTCTTCTCTCTTTCTCTTCTTCTCTCTGAATCTTCTTCTCTCTTTTTCTTCTTCTCTGTGGATCGTGCAGGCGCTCACTCTATGTTCTTTTCTCTTAGCTCTGGCTGCCTCTTTTCGATCTCGATCAGTCTTCTTCAGAGGAAGAAGGCTTCCTTTTATAGCAGCAGAAGATTGGATAGGGCGTGTGGCTTCCACATTTCCCACCCAGAGAATTCACCAGATCTGAGGAATTTCGACCACATGGCAGCATCCTGGCTGGGCTGCTTCCACGTGTCATAATCTGGGCACCTCGTCCTTCCTTGGGTCACGAGCCCAATCATCAGTCTCTGCAAAGAATCCCTGTCAGACATTCGAAAGGAATTTTCAGTTTAAGGGTTAACTGATGTACAGACTATATATAGACAGAGCTGAAGCAATGTATAGACTTCATGAAGCAGGACAGTTGTGTTGTACAGACTATGTGAAGATAAAGCTAAAGCAATGTATAGACTTCATGAAGCAGAACAATTGCGTTGTACAGACGATGTGAAGACGAAGCTGAAGCAATGTATAGACTTCATGAAGCAGAGCTGAAGCTGTATAGACTCAGTGAATGTGAAGCAATGCAGTGTTCAGACTCTATGAATGCGAGGCTATGCGTTGTACAGACTATGTGAATACAGTGCTATGGCCTGTATAGACTCTACTCATGCAGGGCTTATGCCATGTTCAGACTTTGTGAATACAATGCTGTGCAATGTATAGACTCTGTATATGCAGAGCTAAGTCAAGTGCAGTCTTCATATATGCAAGGCTGAGGTGTGTACAGGATTAGTGAATGCAACACTGAAGCATGTACAGACTTCACATTCACTATGCAGACGTTGTACAGACATGCTAATGTGTAACGTAGAATGCATCAAGCAAAGTGTGTACATTGAAGATATGCTCAAGAGTGTATAGACTTGATCAGACATCAGAAGCACAAGTGCTCAAGAGAGACGGTGGATGTACATACTTCAACTCTCAACTGAGACGGTGGATGTACAGACTTCAACTGCACGGGCTGTACAGACTTTGGCAAAGCAAGGGCTGTACAGACTTCAAAGCTCAACTGAGACGGTGGATGCACAAACTTTGCATGAGATGCTAGACGCTGTACAGACTTGGAGACAATGCATGCTGCAGTGTATAGACTTAGCATTAAGCAAGGCAATGTATGGACTTCAAGTCATGAGATGCAAGTTGAGACGATGGATGATGTACAGACTTCAAGTCCACTTTAGATGCTGAGTGAGACGGACGATGTACAGACTTCAATGCGTGCTTCAAGATGGCAGTGTATAGACTTGGTTAAGACTGTCTAGACTCTGCATACGAGCTATGGCGATGTATAGACTTGCTAATAAGGCGTTGTGCAGACTTTGCGTGCCACAATGTGCAGACTTGCCAGTGTATGGACTTGGTGAGCAAGTAGCACATAATGTGCAGACTTGATGCAATGCATGAAGAAGTAATGTGTAGACTTAGACATACTTCAGCTCGTGCAATGTATAGACTTAGACAAACAACTAAACGATGTATGGACTTGCCAATTCAAGGGCTGTACAGACTTTTGCAATGATGCATGCACAAAACAAAGATGTATAGACTTAGCCAAGACAACTGGACGATGTATAGACTTGAGCAAAGCAAGGTCTGTACAGACTTGACAGTTCACAATGTATAGACTTTTGAGTGCAACGTCGGTAAAGCTACCAATGTATAGACTTACGAGTGCAACGTCGGTAAAGCTACCAATGTATAGACTTCCAATGCCTTCATCAAAAGCGATGTACAGACTTGCTATATCTGCTACATATGCAATGTACAGACTTGAAGAATGATGCATGACGCTGTACAGACTTGGAAGGTTCAACTGGTGGATGTACAGACTTGGTTTCGTGCATGCTACAGGCCAATGTATGGACTTTGAATGGATGTGCATGCACTGTATAGACTTGCTAGTTATGCTTGCACAGATGAATGTATGGACTTGCATATGCATGAAGGCGAGTGTATAGACTTCATCTATTAAGGTTCAGGCATGCTGTCAGGAATGTATAGACTTGTTCTAAACAATGCACAAACACAACACAAGATAATGTATAGACTCTAAGTGCTTGCTGCAATGCAATGTGTGGACCTGTGTGTGTGTGTGCATGACGATGTATAGACTCTGGCTGCATGGAACACACAGACAATCTGATAAAGATAGTTTCATCAAAACATAAACAGTTGTCAATCAATCAAAACAAGATGTTGCCAATAGAATAAAGCTATTGTCAACATCATCAACATAGAGGAGTCATAACAATCTCCCCCTTTTTGATGATGGCAACACCCTATCATATGGAATAGCAACATCCTGTCATACAGATGAATTTTTGATGAAAGACATGAATTATTTGTCAGATTTGTCATGCAGATGCTATGGATGCATGCTGAGAAATGAAAACAGCTCCTTGCCAACAAGATCTTCCCCTATGCCATAATATGATGCATACACTCCCCCTGGAATTCACCAAACACACAATAAATTCTCCCCCTTTGCCATCAACAAAGAGGAGGGAAAGTGATTACAAGGGAAGGAACAAGAGAGATCATCTGACTGACATTCTGAACAAGTAGTTCAGGAATAAGCATTCTAAAGCACAGAGTCTTCAGACATATGAATTGAAAAATAGCTTTCAGATAGAGTTCTGGTTTAAAGGTTATAAATTTCAAGTTCATGCACTACAATCATTGTATAAGTTTTCTGTGTATGATAAAATAATAAACCAAAATCACATTTGCATGGGAGATTCAGTTTCAGAATATCTTACTTTCGTAGACTCATTAAAAGTTGTTAAGAGATACCAGGTCATGTATTGAAATTAAACAAATTGACATCCTTGAAAATTCTTTTGAAGGAACAGCATTTTTCATTGTATTTCATTAAGGGCATTTAGGTACCATTTGTCTTTTTACGTAAGGGTATACGTTTATCAGACGTCAATACCCCTAGATACTCAATATTATGGACCATTCTGCCTATGATCAAACTTAATAGAACTGATTTACACCTTTTTGTGTGAGGGTACACGTTTATCAGACGCCAGTTACCCCCATGTACTCAGTGAAACCACCCTACTGTTTTGATCATTTTATACAGAGATAACTGATACACCTCATGACTTAAGTATTATCCATTTCTTTGATGGATCACTTAGTTTCTCAGTATTTTACTAGTCATTGCTCTGTCAATGTTATTTTTCAATTAATTTTCAATGTTTTTCAATATCTTTCTTAGCTGTCCTTTATTTGTTTCAGAATGACTTGTTTAAGGACAATACACAAACTTAGCCTTCTCTAACAGGATTTTAGATGAGTTTTTAGATTTCAGATATAATTGACTTTGTCTGACATGAAATAAAATAAGGGTTGAGAGCTTTATCAATTTTCAACTTTCTTATTTACTGATTGCAATCTTTAAACTTTAAAGTTTATAAAATTTAAACCATTTAGTAAGTCTTTAAGCAATTAAAGTTCTTATAAGTGAAGAAGTCTGTTTTCTATTGCTTAGGAATCAGAACTGACTAACAGATTGCCATATGTCAGATTCAACTCATTCAGGGTCAAGGAATTGAATTTCAATAAATTTGATGACCATTCTGAATTTCTAACAATACTCCCCCTGTCTATATGCATGTTACTTTAGATGAGAGAGAGACCTTAGACACAGTCATGACTAAATGATATGCAATGATGATCATAAGTGTGATGCCCCCCAAAAATATGAATGTTATTCATGATAATGAGTCTGGTGCAACAATCAACATTCACAAAGTTTATTCAAGCAATCTAGAGAGTTTATTCATCATGCTGAAATTTACACAAGCCAAGTTCTCTTCTAAGAAATTTAAACCTTTCATTCCCTAGTGGCTTAGTAAAGATATCAGCAAGTTATTTTTCTGTTTCAATGAAGTTCATTTCAATTTCCTTTTTATTTACAACATCTCTAAGAAAATGGTGTTTTATCTCTATATGCTTAGTCCTAGAATGATGAACATGATTTTTAGCAAGGCATACAACACTAGTATTATCACATAACATTGGAATACATCCCAATTTTATCTGATAATCATCTAGTTGGTGCTTGATCCATAGTACTTGGGCAGCATAATTACCAACTGCAACATATTCAGCTTCAGCTGTAGACAAAGCTACAGTGTGTTTCTTCTTAGATGCCCAAGATACTAGACAGTCACCTAGGAATTGACAATATCCACTAGTACTTTTTCTCTCTACTCGACACCCAGCATAATCTGCATCAGTGTAAGCTAGAAGTTCTAACTCACACTTGGCAGGATACCAAAGACCTAGCTCTTGGGTGCCTAGTAAATACCTAAAAATCCTTTTCACTGATTTAAGATGTGATTCTTTGGGACTAGCCTGAAATCTAGAGCATAAACACACTAAAAATTGAATGTCAGGCCTAGATGCTGTAAGATATAGAAGGGATCCGATCATACCTCTATATAGCCTTTGGTCCACTGGTTTACCTTAAGGATTTTCATCCAAACTGGTTGAGGTACCTATTGGAGCAGCTATTTCCTTGAGGTTGTCCATTTTGTACTTCTTCAATAGATCCCTTATGTACTTGGACTGAGAGATGAAGGTACCATCCTTTGATTGTGTAACATGCAGTCCAAGAAATAGTTTGAGCTCACCCATTGAGCTCATTTCAAACTCATTAGTCATAATTTGAGAGAATTCCTCACACAATTTGGGGTTAGTTGACCCAAACACAATGTCATCCACATAAATTTGAATGATAAGAATATCTGAATGACTCACCATGGTGAACAATGTTTGATCAACTACACCTCTTGTGAAGTTATTATCAGTGATGAATTTGCTCAACCTATCATACCAAGCTCTAGGAGCTTGCTTTAAATCATAGAGAGTTTTTATGAGTTTATAGACATGATTAGGGAAGTCTAAGCATTCAAATCCAGGAGGCTGCCTCACATAGACATCCTCACTGATTTCCCCATTCAGAAAAGCAGATTTTACATCCATCTGCTGAAGATTTATTCCTAGAGAAGATGCATAAGCCAATAAGATTCTTATTGCTTCTAACCTGGCTACAGGAGCAAAAGACTCTTCAAAGTCTATTCCAAATTCTTGATTATACCCCTGAGCTACAAGTCTGGCCTTATTTTTAATCACATTCCCTGATTCATCAGTTTTATTTCTGAACACCCATTTAGTCCCTATGACTGTTTCATGATCAGGAGGTGGAACCAAGTGCCACACCTTATTCTTGTCAAATTGATTGAGCTCTTCATGCATGGCATTAATCCAATGCACATCCTTAAGAGCACAGTCAATGAACTTGGGTTTTACATTTGAAACGAAGGCATATGCATTCAATTCATTTTGAATTCTCAAGTGGCCTCTGGTCCTAGGGGGGTCATGCAGATTTCCAATCACATTATCTACAGGATGATCTTTAAGATATCTAATGTTAACAATTGGATTGTCATGATTTTGATTTACCTCCCCCTGAACTGTAGGCTCTTCTTCATTAGGCTCTTCATTTCCTTCCTCATTTTCGGATTGGTCTGTAGATTTTCCTTCTTTCATAATATCACCACTGTCTTCATTACTGTATTGACCAATATTAGTCTTAAATAAGGATTCATCAAAAACTATATGTGGAGATTCTTCAACAGTTTTGGAATTCAGATTATACACTCTATATGCTCGGGTGTTTTCAGAATAACCAAGAAAAATTCCTGGTTCACCTTTAGGTTCAAATTTATCAAGGTTTCTTTTATCATTTATATGTATAAAGCATTTACACCCAAAAACATTGAAATGAGCAATAGAAGGTTTCTTACCCTTTATGATCTCATAGGGTGTTTTCTGGGTAGAAGGTCTTACCATGGCTCTGTTAATTACATAACAGGCAGTATTTACTGCTTCAGCCCAGAACTTCCTTGGCAGACCACCTTCAACCAAGAGTGTACAACCTTGTCTATTTTGTTGATTTGAGTTGAATTCATAACTGTTTGAATTGTGTAATCTTCTGTTGCCGAACCTATTCAATTTCAACAGCTCGGACTCGGATCGTGGGGATCGCCGGAATACTTCGTATCAACAGATACTCGGTATATCAATATCGATCATCTCCACTAGGGTTCTGTTCCTTCTCTCCACAACTCCATTCTGCTCAGGTGTCCTTGGTGAGGAGAACCTATGGTTAATTCCATTTGACCTGCAGAATTCATCAAACTGTGAGTTTTCAAACTCACCTCCATGATCAGATAGAATATTTTCAATTTTCTGATTTTTCTTAAGATAGAACTCCTGAAATTCTGTGAATGCATCACTTTTATGTGATAAGAAGTACACCCAAGTGTACCTAGAAAACTCATCTACCATGACAAATCCATACCTCCTCCCTGATAAGCTGACAGACCTGGTTGGCCCAAAAAGGTCTATGTGTATCAGCTCATAAGGTTTAGAAGATAGATTTTCTGTCCTAGATTTAAATGACTTTCTAGTTAACTTGGACTGAGTGCATGCATCACAGATTTTATTTTCTTTCTTAAAGGAAACTTCAGGAAGTCCTCTAACCATGCTATGCTTATTCAATTTATGCAAAACAGTGTAACTAGCATGACCTAACCTATGATGTCATAAAAATGCTAAGTCTTCTCTACTAGCAGTAAGGCATAGGTTAGAATGTTGAATATCATCTAAACCTATCATGTAAGTGTTATTTATCCTCTTACCAGAAAATTTAAAAGTTTCGGAATCAGGTTCAAAAACTTTGCAACATTGAGAGTCAAAAAGCACTTTGCATCCTTTATCACATAGCTGGCTGATGCTAAGTAAGTTATAAGCTAATCCTTCAACCAGCATGACATCCTCAATGCAAAAAGTAGTACACTTATCTACTTTACCTGTTCCAACAATCTTACCCTTTGTGTTGCTACCAAAGGTGACAAGGCCTCCTTGTTTCTCTGTCAGCATGCAGAACTTGGCCTTATCCCCTGTCATATGCCTGGAGCAGCCGCTATCCAAGTACCACAAATTGTTCTTGGCTGCCAGGCATACCTGCACACACAATTAGGTAGAGAAGTTTGGAACCCAAGATTGATTGGGCTCCAGAGAAGATGAAAAGCAATTAAAACAAGAAAGCAGACTTTTAGGAATCCACATTTGTTTGAAACAGTTCTGTTCAATGGATTTTCCAGATTTCTTTTTGTTTTGCTTTTTCTTATTGACACTAGCATGATTATTTACAGATTGATTATTTCTGTGCCAGTGCCTTGGCCAGGATGTATTCACGAAATTTTGGCCATAATAATCATTGGGCTGGCTGTGGAAATATTGGTTCCTAGGTGTCCAAGAGCCATACCCATTAACCCAATTCCTAGTGTAAGGTTTATAGGACTGTGTAGCCTGATGTCCATAACCTATAAACCTTCCTTGAGTCCTAGTCCATCCTAACCTATATGGATAGGTTGACTGTGCAAAGAAGTGGGACTGGGCTCTAGGTTGGTAGAAATGTTTGGGTTGAGCTCTAGGTTGGTAGAAATGTTTGGGTTGAGCTCTAAAAGCATTCTGCCTCCCCTGGACGTTGGACCCTGCTGACCTGTTCATAGGTGTGTATTGGGTCTTCTTCATAGGTGGTGGTGATGGTGGAGACTTGGTGACAGTAACATGGGGTTTATAAGACCGTGTAGGTTGACCCCTAACCTGAGACTGAGCTTTGGGATTTTGCTTGGATGTGCTAGCTCTACTAATCTCATTCAATTTTTGTTTGCCCTTCTCCTCAGCACTGGGCTTTTTCAGATTAGCAGTTTTGTTCATTGAAATGTTTGAATTCATGCTAATTAGAGGTCCTTTCTCTTTTTGTGCAACAAATGAAATAGTTTTCATTCCAAAGGTTTTTGTTGCACTAGAATTAAATCCAAGGCCCTCTTTTCTGAAGTTGACCTTTGACCCTAACAAAACATTTAGGTTATCTGAACCTTGGGTCATTTTCTCAATAGTCTTAAGCTTATCCTCATTATCCTTTTGAATATCTTCAATGGATTTCTTAAGTTATGTATTCACACTTAGGACAGCTTGATATTTTTCATTCACTATTTTTATCTCACTCTCACATTTCTGAATTTTCAATTTCAGTTCATCAGTTTCTTTTTCTAACCTCTCATTTTCTTCTTTAGAGGCTTTTGACTCATTCTTGATTTCTTCTAATTCAGAACATGTGAGTTTCAATTTTTTATTCTCAGATTCTAGATATGCAATTTTATCAGTTAGAGTTGTATCATTTTGCATGGAGTTAATCTTTCTTCTTAGATGCCTGTTTTCCTTTCTAATATCATCAGCTCTATCAGCTATGTCAGGGTAGGCATCTACCCAATCAGCAATAGTGAAATTTTCGAATCTAGTGATTACCTCATCTGAGTCCTCCTCTCTGTCTTTAGAACTTGTTGCCATAAGGCAAATGGGCTTCTCAGATTCGGCTTCACTGTTTGAGCTGCTACTGAAGGAACCTTCATCTTCATCACTCCAGGTACTCACCATTGCTTTCCCTTTCGTGTTCATTCTCTTTGACTTGTCCTTGTATTTCTGATTCTCTGGACAGTCAGCTTTCAGATGACCTATTTTCCTGCATTGATAACAGGTATTAGTTTCAATTTTCTTAGCAGGGTTATGTTTATACCTTTTATCCCTTCGGCCGCCACTATATTTCTTTTGGCTGAATCGTCCTGCTCCTTTCCTGAGGAACCGCCTGAACTCTCTGGTCATTATTGCCATCTCAGTATGAGTTATATCTTCTTCATTCAGGCTCCCCTCGGATGATGAACTGTTAGAGCTGGATTTGCTGGCACCAGCTTTTAGAGTGATTGGCTTCTTCTTCCTCTCTGCTTCTTCTATCTTTGGCATATTAATCTCATATGCCATCAGCGAGCCAATTAGCTCATCAGCCCTTGTGGTTCGCAAATCCCTTGACTCCTCCATCACTGTAGCATTAGTATGCCAAGCATGAGTCAGGGAACGCAATATCTTCCTCACTACATCGTATTCTGTCTGAGGTTTCCCAAGACCTCTAAGACCATTTGTGATAATAGTTAATCGAGCGTACATCTCCTTGATGGTCTCGTTTGGCTTCATCTTGAATGCCTCATATTCAGACACTAGGAAATTAGCCTTCGTCTCTCTAACTTGAGAGGTCCCTTCATGGATCACTATAAGTGCATCCCACATCTCCTTAGCTGAACTGTAGGCTGATACGCGGGAGAATTCTGTAGGGTGCAGAGAGCACTGAATGGCATTTATGGCACTCCAATTTAGTGTAGACCTCCTGATCTCCTCCTTGGTCCAGACTTCCTCATTAGGGGACAGCTCATAAGGTCCCTTGCTTACTACCTTCCAGATCTCATAATCCTTCGCCCTCATAATTACTTGCATATGGTTCTTCCAGTATGCATAGTTAGATCCATCAAAGAATGGGGACTTTGTGGTTGAGTGTCCTTCAGATATCATCCCTCGAGCATCCATCTGTACCTTTCTCTTCGTGCGATGAGTCCCTGTAGAAGTGTTAGGCTCTGATACCAACTGTTATGTTAGATGGACGCAGTCTATTACCACGGAGAGTGGATCTAGAGGGGGGTGAATAGATCTAATGTCTAATTTTAGAACACAGTTGACGCTAATGCGGAATTAAAACAATCAACTGTATAGCAGTAGAAGGAACACATTGAAATCACACAACCACAGGCAATCACACAGTAGACACCGATCTTTAAGGTGGTTCGATCTCAATCCAGAGATCTACGTCCACCCCACACTCCAACTGGAATGTGGATCCTGCTGACTAACAGCTTGAACAGCTGGGCTTCACAGCTTACCAACAACCGCTGATACACAGCTTCGCTGGGCTTAACAGCTTGCCGACCAGAGGAACAGATCCTCTGCAACCGCTGGGCAATACAGCTTAGCCGTCCGAGACCAAGTCTCGCCCGCTGAGGATTACAGCTTCACCTGTCCAGTGGAAACCTCCACTGCAATTGCTGCCTCACAGCTTGATAACAGAAGTGTTTCGAAAACAGTAAAACATAATGAAATGAAAATGGAAAAGCTAAAACAAATGTAGCTCAATTAAGAGTAGAATCAGCTCTGGTATCTGAACCAAGAGTCTGATTTACAAGACCTCTCGAAAGCTCTCTCAACTCAACTCTCTCAATCTTCTCTTCTCTCTTTCTCTTCTTCTCTCTTTCTCTTCTTCTCTCTTTTTCTTCTTTTCTGTGGATCGTGTAGGGGCTCACTCTCTGTTCTTTTCTCTTAGCTCTGGCTGCCTCTTTTCGATCTCGATCAGTCTTCTTCAGAGGAAGAAGGCTTCCTTGTATAACAGCCGTAGATTGGATAGGGCGTGAGACTTCCACATTTCTCGCCCAGAGAATTCGCCAGATCCGAGGAATTTCGACCACATGGCAGCATCCTGGCTGGGCTGCTTCCACGTGTCATAATCTGGGCACCTCGTCCTTCCTTGGGTCACGAGCCCAGTCATCAGTCTCTGCAAAGAATCCCTGTCAGACATTCGAAAGGAATTTTCAATTTAAGGGTTAACTGATGTACAGACTATACATAGACAGAGCTGAAGCTATGTATAGACTTCATGAAGCAGGACAATTGCATTGTACAGACTATGTGAAGACAAAGCTGAAGCATTGTATAGACTTCATGAAGCAGAACAATTGCATTGTACAGACTATGTGAAGACGAACCTGAAGCAATGTATAGACTTCATGAAGCAGAGCTGAAGTAGTATAGACTCAGTGAATGTGAAGCAATGCAATGTTCAGACTCTATGAATGCGAGGCTATGCATTGTACAGACTATGTGAATATAGTGCTATGGCCTGTACAGACTGTACTCATGCAGGGCTTATGCCATGTTCAGACTTTGTGAATACAATGCTGTGCAATGTATAGACTCTGTATATGCAGAGCTAAGGCATGTGCAGACTTCATATATGCAAGGCTGAGGTGTGTACATGCTTAGTGAATGCAACACTGAAGCATGTACAGACTTCACATTCACTATGCAGACGTTGTACAGACATGCTAATGTGTAATGTAGAATGCATCAAGCAAAGTGTGTACATTGAAGATATGCTCAAGAGTGTATAGACTTGATCAGACATCAGAAGCACAAGTGCTCAAGAGAGACGGTGGATGTACATACTTCAACTCTCAACTGAGACGGTGGATGTACAGACTTCAACTGCACGGGCTGTACAGACTTTGGCAAAGCAAGGGCTGTACAGACTTCAAAGCTCAACTGAGACGGTGGATGTACAAACTTTGCATGAGATGCTAGACGCTATACAGACTTGGAGACAATGCATGCTGCAGTGTATAGACTTAGCATTAAGCAAGGCAATGTATGGACTTCAAGTCATGAGATGCAAGTTGAGACGATGGATGATGTACAGACTTCAAGTCCACTTTAGATGCTGAGTGAGACGGACGATGTACAGACTTCAATGCGTGCTTCAAGATGGCAGTGTATAGACTTGGTTAAGACTGTCTAGACTCTGCATACGAGCTATGGCGATGTATAGACTTGCTAATAAGGCGTTGTGCAGACTTTGCGTGCCACAATGTGCAGACTTGCCAGTGTATGGACTTGGTGAGCATGTAGCACACAATGTGCAGACTTGATGCAATGCATGAAGAAGCAATGTGTAGACTTAGACATACTTCAGCTCGTGCAATGTATAGACTTAGACAAACAACTAAACGATGTATGGACTTGGCAATTCAAGGGATATACAGACTTGAGCAATGATGCATGCACAAGACAAAGATGTATAGACTTAGCCAAGACAACTGGACGATGTACAGACTTGAGCAAAGCAAGGTCTGTACAGACTTGACACTTCACAATGTATAGACCTATGAGTGCAATGTCGGTAAAGCTACCAATGTATAGACTTGCGAGTGCAACGTCGGTAAAGCTACCAATGTATAGAATTCCAATGCCTTCATCAAAAGCGATGTACAGACTTGCTATATCTACTACATATGCAATGTACAAACTTGAAGAATGATGCATGATGCTGTACAGACTTGGAAGGTTCAACTGGTGGATGTACAGACTTGGTTTCGTGCATGCTACAAGCCAATGTATGGACTTTGAATGGATGTGCATGCACTGTATAGAATTGCTAGTTATGCCTGCACAGATGAATGTATGGACTTGCATATGCATGAAGGAGAGTGTATAGACTTCATCTATTAAGGTTCAGGCATGCTGTCAGGAATGTATAGACTTGTTCTAAACGATGCACAAACACAACACAAGATAATGTATAGACTCTAAGTGCATGCTGCAATGCAATGTGTAGACCTGTGTATGTGTGCATGACGATGTATAGACTCTGGCTGCATAGAACACACAGACAATCTGATGAAGGCAGTTTCATCAAAACATAAACAGTTGCCAATCAATCAAAACAAGCTGTTGCCAATGGAATAACACTATTGTCAACATCATCAACACAGAGGAGTCGCAACATAATTTACCTGGTCTACCACTTGAAAGGGAAGTCAATTTCTCTATTGAACTCATACTTGGAGCAGCACATGTGTCAAAAGCTCTTTACAAGATGTCCCCCACGGAACTCAAGGAATTGAAGAGACAACTTTAGGAGTTGCTGGAGAAAGGCTTCATTCGACCAAACATATCCCTTTGGGGTGCGCCAGTCCTATTTTTTAGAAAGAAGGATGGATCCATCATGCTGTGCATTGATTACCAGCAGTTAAATCAACTCACCATGAAAAACAAGTACACACTGCCGCGTATTGATGAGCTGTTCGACCAGATCTCTGGTGTAGAGTATTTCTCTAAGATTGACCAAAGGTCTGGCTATCATCAATTGAGGATTAAAGAGGAGGATATTGATAAGATGGCTTTCCGTATCAGATACAGACATTATGAGTTCGTAGTTATGCCATTCGGGTTAACCAACGCCCCTGTAACATTTATGCAACTCATGAATGATGTTTTCAGGCCGTATGTTGACCGATTTGTGGTCGTATTCATTGATGACATCCTTATATATTCCAAGGCAAAGGAAGAACATGAAGACCACCTAAGAATTTCCTTGCAAACATTAAGAGAACAACAACTCTATGTGAAACTAAACAAGTGTGAATTCTGGCTGTGGATCCTTCTAAGGTAGAAGCTGTCAAGAACTGGAGCAGACCAATGACTATATCTAAAATTAGAAGTTTCCTTGGTCTGGCTGGTTATTATCGGTGGTTCATCAAAGATTTTTCCATGATCACCGTCCCTTTAACAAGGCTTACTAGAAAAGAAAATCCTTTGTATGGACAGAGGAGTGTGAGGAGAGTTTCTTGACTCTCAAGGAACATCTCACCACTGCACCTGTTCTGGCACTGCCTGTTGAAGGTGGTGGATATGAAGTATACACGGATGCATCAGGCATTGGCCTAGGGCGTGTTCTTATGTAAAATGGCAAAGTGATTTGCTATGCCTCAAGACAACTAAAGCGGCACGAGGAAAATTATCCAGTTCAGGATCTGGAGCTAGCTGCTGTTATATACGCCTTAAAGATTTGTCGTCATTATCTTTATGGGGAATTCACGGTATACTCGGACCACAAAAGTCGGAAATATCTTTTCTCTGAAAAGGAGTTAAATATGAGACAAAGGAGGTGGCTGGAATATCTCAAGGACTTCAATTTTGCCATTAAATACCAACCAGGGAAGGAAAATGCTGTAGCCTATGTGCTCAGTAGAAAACCAATGGGAATGTTATCAAGTCTCTTGAAAGGTATGACTAATCTCATTGTTAAGTTTTCTCACCTAAATCTAGACATTGATACGGAGAAAGAAGAATGTTTCATTGCCAATATCTGGTCTCAACCTACATTAATAGAAGACCCAGTCAAGTTGCAAGATAACGACCCCATATTAATGGAGATCAAAGCAAATATTGATCAACGGCTGGAGTTTTCGATCTCAACCGATGGAAGATTATTATTCAAAGATGGAATCTGCATACCGGATCATGCTGATACTAAGAAGCTGAACATGGAAGAAGCTCATAAATCAAGGTATGCCATTCACCCTGGAGCTACCAAGATATATCAAGATCTTAAAAGGAATTTTTGGTGGCAAATATAAAGAGAGAAGTGGCAGACTACGTATCACGCTGCCTCACTTGTCAGTAGGTTAAGGCGGTACATCAAAAGCCTGTTGGAAAGTTACATCCCTTGGAAATTCCCGAGTGGAAATGGGAGAGTATAGGGATGGATTTCATCATGGGCCTACCTAAGTCAAGAGGTGGACATGATGGTATTTGGGTGATCATTGACCGCTCGACCAAATTGGTTGACTTTCTACCTATTAAAAGACGATGGTCCGTAGACATCTTGGCTGCTTTGTATATAAAAGAAATTATGAAATTGCACGGTGTTGCGGTTACCATTATTTCAGATCGAGACCCTTGATTTACCTCTCAATTCTGGAAAGGTCTACAACATTCATTAGGGACCCGGTTGAATTTCAGCACCGCATTCCATCCATAAACCGATGGTCAAACTGAAAGAACCAATCAGGTGGTGAAAGATATGCTCAGGACATGTGCAATTGATTTTGGGAGAAGTTGGCACGACCACTTGTCTCTAGTGGAGTTTGCTTATAATAATAGCTATCAATCTAGCATTCACATGGTACCGTTTGAGGCACTATATGGTAGAAGTTTCCTTTCACCTATATGTTGGAACGAGGTCAGAGAAAGACAACTTCTAGGCCCTGATCTTGTTCGGGATACAACCGAAAAAGTGAAGCTGATTAGAGAGAGACTCTAGATGGCTCAAGATAGACAAAAGTCGTATGCTGACATCAAGCGACGAGATGTGGAATTTCAAGTGGGAGATTATATATTTCTCAAGGTTTCCCCAGGTCGTGGAATTCGAAGGTTCGGCATCAAAGGCAAGCTCATTCCAAGATTCATCGGCCCTTTTGAAATTCTTAAAAGGGTTGGCGAGGTTGCTTATCGGCTAGCGTTGCCTCCGCGATTATCTGGTGTCCATGATGTGTTTCATGTCTCGATGCTTAAAAGGTACGTCTATGACTCATTCCATATCATAAGTCATGCCGATTTGGTGATCCAAAAGGATATGACATATGAGCAAAAGTCGATCAAAATTATTGATCGAGAGGTGCATAAACTTCGGAGTAAGACTATTCCCATGGTCAAAGTTCGATGGAACAAATGCACAGACCAAGAAGCCACATGGGAGACCGAAGAAGCTATGCGCAAGAGATTCTCGGAACTATTCGATTGTAAGTATACTCTCCACAAAACCCATGTAATGAATTTGGGGATCAAATTCTTCTTTAGTGGGGGAGGGTGTAATGCTCGAGAATTTTTTAGGAATATTCTGGAATTAAATATAATTATTTAATAGGCTCAATGGGCTAATAAAATGAATTATGGACTAATTAAATTAATCTCTATGCCCTATCAATGAATCTAATAGGTAAGCCCATTTAAATTGGGCCCATAAGACCAATTTCCAAGGCCTTTAGGTCCAATCCCATTACTAAAAATGTAATTTGGGTAATTGACGGATTTAAAATGGGATAAATGGACCAATTAAAGAGATAAATGGGGGGATAATAAAAAAATCCAAAAAATTTTAGAATTAATGCAAGATGGCGGTCTATCGCAGACTGCCGCTTCCAAGAAATGGTCCAGGCCGGACCGCTACCATGTTCTGTGATCGAAAGTAGAGAAACGTGAGAAAACTTGATTTTTCCTCATGCCAATCCCTATAATTCGAAGCTACCTGGCATATGAACTTAGTCTAAGACTCTTGGGGATCGATCCTACGCCAATTTAGGACTCCTAGATGGATCTAAATCCTTAAACCCTAGCAAACTCTATAAATAGGCCTAACTTTGACCTGTGCGAACCCTAATGTTGGCTCGCGTATTTCGAAGGTAAGATGTCTTCTCAGGTTAGTCCTTTAGAATAATTTGTTCTCCTTAGTTTTGTCTAATACCTCTCCAAATGTCGTGCTAGGAGGTCAAGCCGCTGGAGAGCTAGAAGCCCCAGAAGTCTCTATTTCTCTGTAGTCTGCACAGAAAATAGTGTGTCCGTCCATGGAAGATATGAAGATTTGAAGCCATAATCGAGGTAATATCGTGTCCATCCTTTAGAATAAGTTATTCCCCTTTGTATCTTCTACATATCCTCCAAATTTCATGAATTTAGGACGGGGGGATCAAGAGTTAGAGCGTCGGGGAATCGACGGTTCCACACAGGATGCACAGGAGCCAGCATCGACTTTCTACCCAAAATTTGAAGTTTAGAGTCTTACCCAGAGGTAGGTTATCTCATGAATGGCTTAAATATCAAGTTAGGATTAAAAGCCCTCAATTCTCTCATGATTTCATGCATTATACATAGAGTATTTTACGTTTTCCTATGATCGTGCATGTATAGTCTTCATAGCATGTTATCCTTGCTCCTTAAGAAGAAAAGATGAAAACTTTGGCTTAATTTGTGCAAACCCATGCATCTTCTTTGTTTATCTTCATCCTACCATACTTTATTTACTTGTTTAGCATGGTTTCCACATGTTTACTGCCCTAGATTAGCCCTGCACGCATGAGTTTTACCTTTCTATCTAAAAGATAGAAAATGGTCCTTCAGAGACCGCTACCCTCAGATAGCGGCCGTGCGATAGACTGCAGCTTCATGATTGCGGCCTCATAAAGACCGCAACTTGTTTCCTGTATCTAGTTTATATATATGTATAATCCTTAATTTACAATGATAGAAACCATGCCTTAGCCCGATTATTTCTAGCTTTATTCTATGGTTAGAAGTGAGTTCATGATTCTTACTACGTTTTGTTTTATGTTAGCATGTTTTAACTTTATTTTCATGTATATTAATTTCATGCCCAAAAGTTATATAGTTTTGTATTAAAGCTATTTTTACATGGGTTATACACTTGTTTTATGGATGTATTGATCGTTGTTTTCTACACGATTCCATCTCATCTTTGAGTCTTTTTTAAGTACATGACACGTATTCCGGTACAATGTCATTAGTTACACTTTGCACGTATAGGCACACTTTCTTGGACTTGTGAACCTCTCCGTCGGATATTCTTTCTGCTAGACTAGGGGATCATGTTTCAAGGCCTCTGTAATTCTCTGCGAGCCTGGGATTCCCACTAGGACGCTGAGCTGGTTGCACCCTAAAAGTCAAATGGATTAGAAAACACCTATATTACCGGCATTTTTTTACACCCTGGATAGATAGCGGCCCTCAGGAGACCACCACCTTCTCGTAGCGGCCATCCCACGATCGCCATCTTGTTCCAGCACTCGCTGCGTCGACTCTTTTTCTTTCTGGCGTCGACTCTATCATGATTGCGGCCATCCCAGGACCGCTACTTTCAGTTTGCGGCCAGGCGATGACCGCTACTTAAAGAAACGGCCCAGACTAGACCGTTTCCTGTCCCAGTGTTATTTAACCCGGGATTTGACCCAAGGGTTGATTTTCTTATGTTCCTAGATGGTTTATTGATTATTTAGAATCTAATACCTTATCCAATAAATTATTAATGAAATTATGGAAAACTATTGAATGTACTGTTATGCTGCCGGATTCCTCCCGTATCATGACCTTGTTCTTAATTCGACCTTGGAACTCTCATATTCATAATTGGTGCATTCTTACCTTTGTATTGTTATCATGAACTATAGTTTGAACTTGTTATTATCGGCCTACATTATTTATATCTCGTAGAAGTAGCTTGATTTGTAACTTGAAGATGCAAGAGCGGGCACGGACAGTGTCCAAGGGCTTGACGCTAGCCCCCTCGGCAGATAACCAGAAACATACTATAAACCATGGGGTATGATGAACACTGGCATCGCATTGCACCGGGAGTACTTTTTTTATAAACGGGTGAAAACCACGAGGTAATCTTATGAAATTACATGCTTACTAGTACATTCTCGTTACATGACTTTCTTGTGCATTACCTTTATGGTTATGAAAAGTACATTCTCGTTCATGAAAGGCCAAGTTATATTCATATTATATTCATTCTCGATCTTGCTCTCATTTTACATGAACTCTCATATCTTTTATGACTTGATACTTGCGATATTACTTTAGCTTATTATCGCATGATTTATCGCATTTCATTTGTCTTACATCCTAGAGCAAAAATGTTAATTATTTAAACTTGTATTCATGTTGATACGAAGATACCAACTGGGCAAGTGTGCTCATTACCCTACTTTTCCAATCGTTCCAGAAAACTCTAGTGGATCAGATTCAGAGTATTCCGATGATGGGTCTGAGAGTGATGATTACAGGCCCGAGAGAAGACTAAGAGTGTCATGAGTCCTTATGTTAGTTTGGACTCATATCATGTAATTTTTACTTTATTGAGTCATCATGTAACTTTCTTTTATTGAGTCTAGTGATGTAAGGAGTCAATAGTCAACATTATGTACTTTCAATTATTATTCAATAAAGTGAAGTGTTGTGTATATCATTTTGTGCATTCCTCTTTATGTGTGAATGTTTAGTGCTCTGATTATCTTGATTGCGAGAGGCTTATCTTGCCAGATGTTCATGTCCCCGATATTACTTTCATTGTACGTATATCTCAGGACGTGACAACCTACGTCAATTCTTGGCCTACACGCCACCGCAACTTAGAACCTCAGCCTTTGGATCATCAAAGTCGACTCGTTCAAGCTTAAGTCCAAGCTCCAGCTGCAAGCTACACAGATCAGCTAGCCTGATGGTCTACGTGAAGCTCCAGATTACTCGGCGACTAGCCAAGCCCCAGCAAGCAACTCTAGCATCAATACAACAAATCAATGGCAATGATCCCACAAACAGCGTCCTTCGACAGCAGCAAGCTATGGACACCCAGCGCCAGTCACCGAATAGCCAAGAGGTTCTCAGGTAAACAAAAAAAATAACAAAAAATGGGGTTAAAAATAAAGATATCCCGGTGGACTCAGTCGTCCTCTTTCTCAAGAAGACGGCTGAGGGTAAAAAGGCTAGCGACCCGGCTGAGGTGAAAACTCGCAAGGGAACCTCAAGAAAAATCATACTCCGTTGCTTCGCTGCCTTCATTCTTATAAATCTCCATGACAAACCTACATACAAGCCTAACATTATTGAGTAAATCAAGCAACAATAATGACAATGTAATCAAATTACATACAACTGAAAAATATAACATATGACTAAAAAAACTAAAACATATGGACCATATATCTAAAGTTCATTGCTTTGGATTACCTCCTAATGTCACTGTCATGTCGGTGTGGTCTAGCTGAACGGAGAGAGTCTAGGTAGACCATGTATGGCTTTCTCTTTATTGTAAACCCCTCTCCAAGGTGGCATAAGATTAGCAGGCTCCAATGTCCCCTGCATCAAAGTGGTAAGATAAAAATAAATACATTATATAGCTATTAAAATAAATTATTAGAGTTAACACTTGAAGAGTACAAACCAACAAATAATTGGCACAAATGTGTATGCCTTTGAGAATATACTTTGGCCCTTTATCCATGACAACACTTTCTGAGAATTACCATTTAACTATGCATTATACCAAAGACAATCCAAACACCCAAAGTGGGTCTTTACATCATTTGGGATTTCAGTAAATATGTGCCTACAAAGTTTAAACATGATCACGATGTTGTAACACAAACAACATGAAAGTTGTAGTTAACAAGATAAAGAGGTGGCGTTCAAATTCTAAAAATTGTTGAAATCCATTAGAATCCAATAACCGTGCACTTCAAGTGGCAGTGTAAATCGTGGTGATATCTTTTACTCTTTTTGCCTCTGCGGAGCAAGGCCGGGAGGAGAGCTTATGCACTTGATCTATTGCAACCATACTACGAGTCCGAGGACCCTATGCAGGTCTTTCCATAATGGACTTTGAGAACTCAAGTTTGTGGACAATCTTCTTTCTCTTGTAAGATTACATGGAAATGTAAAAAAAATCAACAAATGCAATTACAATGAGGGGAAATTAAAATTTTAAACATTCAAATTAAGAAGTTACATGCCCCTGTCTGATGATTCAGAAGTTGAGTCTAAATCTGAAATTTTTCACAATGAAAATATGTAATAAAAACATGTATAAAATATGTGTAAACAAATTTTCGTTACCTAGCTTCCATGACTTATACCATTGCAATGTAATTATCCTTAGCAAAAATAATTGATGAATAATACATATGAAGTAATTAAAATAATTTTTTTAATACACTGAAAACAAAAGATTCATTACAATAATTGCTAATAATGAACATCAAAAGAAACTCATAAAGAAGGTCTCTGTCATTTTTCCACTATTTTTAAGTTGATTTCCGGCCATTCAACATCATTTCTCTCCCAACATACGTTCTTATCATCAACATCAACATTGTCATCCTTAAGGCAAAGGTGTGTCACTTGTGTTGTGCCCCTGTGGTTTTGATGTCAGCAAGCACTATGAGTATAAATGTTATTGATGTCACTATGAATTCGAATTGTTTTGATATCTGCAAGTACTATGAGCATGATTGATTGCTTGATTTGAGAGTGGGCACATTCATCTCATTGCATTGTCTGTCTCTGCATTGGTGCAACTCTAGTTCCTGCATGACAAGTGTAGTTTGCATCGGTGCAGGGTTAATAGACTGCACTGTTAGTTCTCCTGCATTCATTGCATCGGTTCATTATCTGTCGTATGCATACACTGCATTGGTGCATCCATCAGTCTCTTTAATTCAAAGTCGATGCGTGTGCATTATGCATATGAAGTCTGTGCATGGTAAACTGTCTAGGCTTGTACATTCCATAGGATCACGTATGTAGCCTGTGCAGAGTTTGTCCAGACTGCATCAACTCAAGTCTATACACTCTCTAGTGGCTAGTCTGTACATCCTCCGGTGGTTCACTCGATCAAGTCAGCACAGCCAATGCTCTTCATGCATATGTATAGTCTATATATTGATGAGTTTCGCACATATACAAAGTCTACACATTCCTTGCTATTATGTCCATGCTGTAGTTCAGCAAGTCTGTACATTGCGTGAACATTGCATCTACATTGCATCTGTCAAGTCGGAACATCGCTGCTTGATATCAAGTATGTACAGCCCGTGCTCTTCATGCATGCACATAGTCAGCACATTCGGTTGTTCATGCAGAGTCTGCACATTCGCTACTATCTTGTTCATGCATCATTCTAATAAGTCTGTACACACTTAAGTGGCAATATGTGCATCGCCTGTACATTGCATACTCTTTTCATATGCATCTGTACACCTTTCAAGACAAAGTTTGTACATTCGCCACCATGCATTCAAGTCCATATGTTTTGCATACATACGTAAGGCAGTGTCATGCACTCAAAGTCCACACATGCACACACACAGTTTGTGCATTATGCATTCATGCTTAAAGGCATAGCAAGTCTGCACATTGGTTGTCGCATGCACACAAAGTCTATACATTGCATTGCTGGTACGAGTGGTTAAGCTCATGCATCATCACTCCAGCAAGTCTATACGTACATTCACCTTCAATGTGCATACTTCTCCATATACAAAATGCATTACATGCATTCAAAGTCTGTACACTTGTGGATGACATTTCCATGCATTCATTCCCGTTGTACATACTCTCTTCTATGCACACTGCATCTTGAGCATCAAGTCTGTACAAGCTCTGTTAATATATCAAACATTCTCGATGCATCCTTTCTTTCCTATCAGATTAATTCACATTGATAACAAGCCTGATCTGACAGGACTGCTGCTCGAGGTGATTGAGAAGGGCACGTGATCCAAGAAGCCAGGATCGTGACACATGTAGTGCAGCAGGTTGAAATGCTGCCACGTGGTCAAGGCGCTTGGGCGGGAATCGTGGAAGAGCACACGCCCAACACTCTGCTGCTGCTATAAAAAGAAGACTTCTCCATCTGGAAAGAGACATCGAGAAGCAGTGAGGAGCCTGCACGATCTAGAGAGAAGAGAAAAGAAGAAGTGAAAAGAAAGAGAGCTCGTGAGATCGAGAGAGGTCGAGAGAGAGAGAGAGTGAAGAAAGAGCTTGAGGAGAAGAAGAAAGAAGCTTTTCCTGAAGATTAGTCCCACTGGACCTTGGATCAAATCCAGGCCAGTCAGCTCTCTAAGAGCCACATTTGTGCTATCATCGTATACAGCTTTCTCTCGCTATGATTTCCAGTTTCTTATTTTTCTTTTGAACTTTCTTTCAAGCTGTTAGTCAGCAGAGCTAAGCTGTATTGCTCAGCGGTGTAGAGGAGGATTCCTCTGGTCAGCAAGTTGTGTTGCTCCGCGGGGGAGGTAGATACCTCGGACAGCAAGCTGTGAGGCCCAGTGGTTTAAGCTGTGTATCAGTGGAATCCACACTTGGGTTTGAGTGTGGGGTGGATGTAGGTCTGGAGGACCGAACCACCTAAAAACTCTTTCGTGCTGTGGTTTGAATGCTAATTATTTTGCTTTCGCTAGATGAATACTTAGGCTCGATCTGTCTTTCTATGTCCAGAGAGCCAATTGATTGCACGCTTCTTGTTTGATTGAACACATCACTGTACTTCAGTTTCAGTAGAACTGAATCTGCTTCTAATTTCATATCCCTGAGTGTTCTAAGTTTTCAACTGGGGCAATATTTTTGAAAGGGAGATTCATTCACCCCCCTCTGAATATATCGCACCAGTCCCAACAATTGGTGTCAGAGCGGGTCTCTGTGCATTCAGATCCAACTATTTGCAGAGGATCCTGCTACTTTTGGTGCATTATTGCCTCTACTATCTTGCGTTCATTGCTCTACTACTCTGTGCATTCGGTTCGAGCTTTCCTGTTGATATGCATCCATGGATTATCCTACCGTCTACGATGGGTCTAACTTCAGTAACTGGATGGGCGGCCTCCGGGTACACCTGAATTCCATTGATCCTAGTCTGTGGACTCTTGTATCAAGAGGCCCACATGAGTTACCTCACAATCAGACCAAGTGGTCAAGTGCAGACAGATCAAAGAACCGTGATAACATCACTGTTCTTATAATTTTGAGAGGAGCAGGCAATACTGATAAATTCCCTTTTGTTTATAGGTGTGTCTCTGGGAAGGAGATTTTGGATAAATTAAAGACTGCCTACGGCAGAGATGATGATCAATGCATGATGGCTCAAGGGAGTGAACAAAGTAGCAATCAAGATGAAGAACAAGACGATGATCAGGTAAAATTATTTGAAGATTACTCCTTGGATGATTGGATTGCTGCATACAATGAATTGCTAGAGTCTTATGATTGCTTAAGAAAACAATATAAGAAGATGAAAAAGAAAACTTGTCAAAATGATTCTAATTCATCATGTGAAAAGTGCTTGAAGATCAATGAATTATATGATGAATGTCTATCTGAGTCTCACTTGAATATGAAACAAATGTGCCTGTTGAAAAAGGAAAACCAAGAAGATATCAATAAAATCTCCAAATTAGAAAGTCAGCTGAAACTGAAAACTAATGAACATTTGATAAACCTGGAAGAGTTGGAAAGGATTAAGTTTGATCTGAAGAAATTGAAAGCTGAGAATGTAGAAATTCAGAGGAAGAATGAAAATCTTGAAGCTAAAATAAAGAACGTCAACAAGGAAGGTGTGCATGATTCCTCTCTTAAAACAAGCTGCAGTAAGTGCAAGGTTTTAAAAGAACGCAATGAAGATCTTTATAGTGAGAATGAATGGCTGAATAAACAAATTGCCTTGTTTAAAGAGGATCACAGAAATATGCTTGCTGAGAAAATTAAAGTGGAAGAAAGAGAAGAGGAACTAATTGAAAAGCTGGAGCTGATGTCTGGAAGAGAAAATTGTAATGAAGAAGTCAAAAAGCTGACTGAAGAAAACAAAGAACTGAGAGAATAAAACAAGAAGCTCATGGTCTTAAATACAGTTATTTCACAGAGGCTTCTGACTGTCGAAAAGGAAAGATCGTTAGTAAGGAAGTTCAAGCACAAATATTTGAGGAGGAAAATACTGAACTAAGAGCTGAAGTTGAAAAATTAAAGTGGATAAACACTGGCTTATCTGAAAAACTTCTTGCAATAAAAAGGGGAAAAAATGTCTGTGATGAAGAGTCAGAAAAGTTGAGCAACTTGGAACAAGAAATCGAGAAGTATAAAACTACAAACAAAGTTCTAAGTGAATGCGTCAATTGCAGTGAGCAGGAGATAGCTAGTTATGAACTTCATATTGCTTCTTTGGAAACAAAAATTCAGGATCTAGAAAAACCAACGTCCAAGTCTATTGAGAATAAGAGGAAAATGAAAGCTGGCATGAAAGGTGAGGATGATAACTCAAGAAAGGGGATAAGTAGTAGTTCTAATGTTAAGGAAATTACTAGAAACAAACTATACACCATTTTGTGCAAAGCTCTGATGTAGCTGGTACCTCATGTCAATCCCCAAAACAAAACAAAAACCTGAAAACACCTTCATCATTTGCATTTCAATTCAAAGCACATAAAAATGAAAAACAAACAAAAATTATAAAGAATAGACAGAAATTGAAAAAGAAGGGTCAAACAAAGAAAGAAAAGAATACTCCTGTTCATGTCTCAAGATCTGCTAGCTCGGTTGAATTTGATGGGTCAATGTACACTGCTCATGCCCATTTTGCTCATTCATATGCATCAAGTCAATCTATTAGTAATCATGCATCTAGGAAATCACAGGCATCATGTCACTACTGTGGTAGGGATGGTCATTATATGGATGACTGGAGTATAATGAAAAATGATGATATGATGCATGATAAATCTTTTACAAATCATCATCATGACCCCAAAAGGAATACGTCTGCCTCAAACCAACACGTCATTTGTTATAATTGTAACAAACGTGGTTATAAAGCTGTTGAGTGCTGGTTTGGGTCTTCAGGGGGCTACAATGACTCAAGAGGCAAGCACCTAAGGTGCTATGAGTGTGGGAAGTATGGCCACACAGTCAAGGACTGTTGGCATGCCCAAAGAGGCTATGGTAATAACCAACTCTCCAAATTCTCTGCCAAAAGACCTGTGAATCTTTCATGTTTCAACTGTGGTGAGCCAGGTCATAAATCTTCTGAAAGTTGGATGAATGAGAATAAGAAACAAAATGTCCATGTAAACAATAGAACATTTTATGCTCAATTTCATGGGTATCATACTGCTGATATGCATTATAGGACCAGAAAACATGTTGGTTCATGTAGATATTGTGGTAGAATTGGACATTCCATGACTAACTGTTATTTGATGGATTTTGATGATAATGTTGCTAAAAGACTGTTTAGAACTCATGTTAGGTCTAATACAGGACCCAAGGCGGCTTGGGTTCCTGCAGGATCAAAATGATTATTTTGCTGCAGGTGTGCCTTGGAATGAATAAAAGGGGTTAATAAACCAAGGCACTCAAAATGAAAACCCCAGGATCCTACGCTTCAGGTCAGTTCTGAACACTCTGTTTAAAATTCATCATCCAAAAATTGAGAATCTGAAATGACTGTATATCACGTTGCTTAATCATGTGATGCATCTACTCTTCTGTTGGTGCTAAATTGAAATTGTCTGAAATGGGAATTGCTCAATCATGCTCATGATTAGCCTCATTGCATCTAGACATGGGGAGATTTGTCAGATTCATCTGTTCCTCACTTCCTGAATCCCTCTTGTTTAGCTATTTGAATCACTCTACTGTTCTCTAGTGGATAACCTGAATGTTCTGCTATTCTCATCTTGCATAGCTGATCTATCTGTATTCCAGAGTCAGCTACTAAAATTGATTCTGCTCTGCATTTATTTGATGCTCTTCTCTCCTGATATCATTTGCTCTACCAGCTTGCACCTATCAAACATTCGCATCTTTTCAAGCTGGTCTGATTAATCTAATTCTTGTTCTAGTGATAATGAGTTATTAAGTTGCATTGGTTGGACTGATCTGAGATCCTTATGTGGTGTACCATGTCTTAGTCTGAACTCTTAAAATAAATTCATATCATATAGGTTTAAGAATGACCATTGATTCAGACTGATATAAGTTTTATGTATTCTCAGAGTTGCATTTAAATGACTTGAAAGTATCTGAATGATAAGTGTTAATAAATTTTAACCAACTGTGCATTGGATACCCTAGACTCAATCATCTGTAATATGAAAATGTGATATTTAGGCTTCTTTGGCAGAGATACATAGATGTAGCATTGTTTTTAAACATCACCTTGAAAAATGTTGACTATAAAGAAAAAATTGTATTCGGAGTAATGACTTGGTAACTGAGAAACTGGGTACTGTATGAATGAAATATAGTAATCCTATGTCATGAAGTGCCATAGTTATCTCTGGTAAAAATTTATTGAAAAACCAGACAGAGCAATGTCATATTTGTGTTGAGTAACTGGGGAGTCTGGCCTCTAATCAAGGTGTCTCCTCACGTAAAAAGACATTTCTATTGCTAACTCTGGTCTCAATGTTAAGAGGCAATGACAGTTATCATACTGAGTAACTAGGTCACTTCACCTGAGACGTGTTGTGCCTCACGTAAAAAGGTGTTGATTGACCTAAATTGCTCAAGAAAAGTATAAAGTGCTTCAAATGAAAATTTCTTGCAAAAGCTGTCAACTCACATCTTTTTAAGTGTGTTTAATCTTGATTCTATACTATGTATCTCTCAAAGTGGTCATTGAGGTCATTTGAGTAAGATGGAAGGTGGTTGTTCTTGAGTATTACTTGATTAATTGGTTCACTCTTATTAAAACCTGCCTTCAGATATGAGTATTGAATTTAATCGACAAATTTGGTATACATCATGATTAAATCGATTGGGTCATGTCGGTTTATTCATAACCCCCTATGATAGGAGAGTCTTTTCTTGTGAGGACTTATTACTGTGGTACCTGCCATACTAGTTTGTTTGATCAGGTTCACCTCTGACAACTTATTCATCATGCTAACTTAGCTGTTGGAGATCTTGTGCCTTGCTTGCTGCTATTCTCTAGTACCCTTGGCTACATTTACTTCATTTACATTATCAATTGATTGATTCCTGAGATGTACTCCTCTCCACACTGTTGGAATCTTCCATCCTTCTAATGTAACTACTTCTGGTTCTGTGGATTTTCCACCTGCTTTATTCTGTTCATGCATATGTGAGGTGCAACAACCATTATTGCTTTGGATTTCTTGTCGTGGCAGATTTCAGATTGATTCATTGGATAACCAGAGTTCATTCCTGCACTTCAGGGGGAGTTCTGGGTCATCTGCATTTAAGGGGGAGAATAGTCAAACATTCATGTTGATACGGGGAGTTCTTATTCAGTACTCATTGTGCATGGTTCTATAGGGGAGAATGGGTATCATAGTTCATACATGCCTTTCATTACACTCTCAAACCATTTCCTTTCTGATGAGGTCAAAGGGGGAGATGTTACATTCATCTTTTCATTCATCCTTAATTTTTGATGACGTCAAAGGGGGAGAATAGTTTGGATCTGTGTGTCTCATAGTGACTCATAGTGTTGCCATCATCAAAAAGGGGGAGATTGTTGTGCTCCTGTGGTTTTGATGTCACCAAGCACTATGAGTATAAATGTTATTGATGTCACTATGAATTCAAATTGTTTTGATATCTGCAAGTACTATGAGCATGATTGATTGCTTTATTTGAGAGTGGGCACATTCATCTCATTGCATTGTCTGTCTCTGCATTGGTGCAAATCTAGTTCCTGCATGACAAGTGTAGTTTGCATCGGTGCAGGGTTAATAGACTGCACTGTTAGTTCTCCTGCATACATTGCATCGGTTCATTATCTGTCGTATGCATACACTGCATTGGTGCATCCATCAGTCGCTTTAATTCAAAGTCGATGCGTGTGCATTATGCATATGAAGTCTGTGCATGGTAAACTGTCTAGGCTTGTGCATTCCATAGGATCACGTATGTAGCCTGTGCAGAGTTTGTCCAGACTGCATCAACTCAAGTCTATACACTCTCTAGTGGCTAGTCTGTACATCCTCCGGTGGTTCACTCGATCAAGTCAGCACAGCCAGTGCTCTTCATGTATATGTATAGTCTATATATTGATGAGTTTCGCACATATACAAAGTCTGCACATTCCTTGCTATTATGTCCATGCTGTAGTTAGCAAGTCTGTACATTGCGTGAACATTGTATCTGTCAAGTCGGAACATCGCTGCTTGATATCAAGTATGTACAACCCGTGCTCTTCATGCATGCACATAGTCAGTACATTCGGTTGTTTCATGCAGAGTCTGCACATTCGTTATTGTCTTGTTCATGCATCATTCTAGCAAGTCTGTACACACTTAAGTGGCAATATGTGCATCGTCTATACATTGCATACTCTTTTCATATGCATCTGTACACCTTTCAAGACAAAGTTTGTACATTCACCACCATGCATTCAAGTCCATATGTTTTGCATACATACGTAAGGCAGTGTCATGCACTCAAAGTCCACACATGCACACACACAGTTTGTGCATTATGCATTCATGCTTAAAGGCATAGCAAGTCTGCACATTGGTTGTCGCATGCACACAAAGTCTATACATTCCATTGCTGGTACGAGTGGTTAAGCTCATGCATCATCACTCTAGCAAGTCTGTACATTCACCTTCAATGTGCATACTTCTCCATATACAAAATGCATTACATGCATTCAAAGTCTGTACACTCATGGATGACATTTCTATGCATTCATTCCCGTTGTACATACTCTCTTCTATGCACACTGCATCTTGAGCATCAAGTCTGTACAGGCTCTGTTAATATATCAAACATTCTCGATGCATCCTTTCTTTCCTATCAGATTAATTCACACTGATAACAAGCCTGATCTGACAGGACTGCTGCTCGAGGTGATTGAGAAGGGCACGTGATCCAAGAAGCCAAGATCGTGACACATGTAGTGCAGCAGGCTGAAATGCTGCCACGTGGTCAAGGCGCTTGGGCGGGAATCGTGGAAGAGCACACGCCCAACACTCTGCTGCTGCTATAAAAAGAAGACTTCTCCATCTGGAAAGAGACATCGAGAAGTAGTGAGGAGCCTGCACGATCCAGAGAGAAGAGAAAAGAAGAAGTGAAAAGAAAGAGAGCTCGTGAGATCGAGAGAGGTCGAGAGAGAGAGAGAGAGTGAAGAAAGAGCTTGAGGAGAAGAAGATAGAAGATTTTCCTGAAGATTAGTCCCACTGGACCTTGGATCAAATCCAGGCCAGTCAGCTCTCTAAGAGCCACATTTGTGCTATCATCGTATATAGCTTTCTGTCGCTGTGATTTCCAGTTTCTTGTTTTTCTTTTGAACTTTCTTTCAAGCTGTTAGTCAGCAGAGCTAAGCTGTATTGCTCAACGGTGCAGAGGAGGATTCCTCTGGTCAGCAAGTTGTGTTGCTCAGCGGGCAAGGTAGATACCTCGGACAGCAAGCTGTGAGGCTCAGCGGTTGTAGGCAAGTTGTGAGGCCCAGTGGTTTAAGCTGTGTATCAGCGGAATCCACACTCGGGTTTGAGTGTGGGGTGGATGTAGGTCTGGAGGACCGAACCACCTAAAAACTCTTTTGTGCTATGGTTTGAATGCTAATTATTTTGCTTCCGCTAGATGAATGCTTAGGCTCGATCTGTCTTTCTATGTCCAGAGAGCCAATTGATTGCACGCTTCTTGTTTGATTGAACACATCACTGTACTTCAGTTTCAGTAGAACTGAATCTGCTTCTAATTTCATATCCCTGAGTGTTCTAAGTTTTCAACTGGGGCAATATTTTTGAAAGGGAGATTCATTCACCCCCCTCTGAATATATCGCACCAGTCCCAACAACTTGAATGTCTAAAATCGCCCCTTCATCCATGCATTGCCCACCTTGGACATCAAACAAATCTCTCGGATGTGCTTTCCGAATAACAAACCAGCCATTGTCTTTAGGATCTTCAACATACCAAAATTGCTCTACTTGGGATGCTAACACAAAAAAGGCTATGTTGTTCTCAACAATTGTGTTGGATTAATCAAAGTGAATCCCCTATCTTCTTTCACCCCTCTCCTAACATCAATCTAGTCGCACTTAAATAGTATAATTTTCATTTCACTATAATAATCCAACTGCACAATTTCATTCAACAGCCTATAGTAAGTGACATCTCCATGAATAGGTTTTTTATCGCTGGAGCTTGCAAAGCTTGAGGTTATAACATACAACACAACACCACTATTGCGAGTTCTTCTACGTCTCTCAACTTGTTGAGTGTGAAAATGAAACCCATTAATTAAATAAGTATGAAATGTTTTCGGTGCACAAAGTGGACCATCTTTTAGCCAACAGAGTTTTGGAGACAAAATGTCACCCATTTCCACTTGCAACCTTTGTACCTATGCATTAAGCGAAAGCACCAACATTAGAAATAATACACAGCCACTAAGATCTACTACACATTTCGTGGTTTTACCTTTTCCTTAAACCAATCTGAAAATTTTTTATTCCACTCGCTTTCTATTTCCATCTTAGTTGCTCAAGGGTGTTTACTCCGAATTTATGAAATATGTTCTCTACATGCCAAGTAACCAATGTGCGTTCAAGTGTGTGCAGTTGCTCATAGAAAGTAACATGAAGTTAGAATAATACTTACTCTCTATAAGGAGCTAGTGCATCACAATTGAATAAAACATAGCGGTGTGCCTGATATTGATCTTCCTTCTCAAGGTTAACATAAATCCCTGCACCTAATGGACGGCCTACATCTAAGAAGATGGCCCATCCATCATCATCATTGTCATTGCCATAGACATCCTCATTCTATCTGGGCCTATTAAACCACGTCTCCATATCATCAGACAGATGTCTAGATGCAAAAGTAAGCGTCTCTTCAGCTAAATATCCCTCAACAATGCAACCCTCTTGCCGTGCCCTATTGTGCACATATGACTTTAGCCGCACTAAATATCTAGCAAATAACAAATCAAATTATTATCATCAAAAGGAGTGAAAGACTTAGAAGAGTCAACAGTATGCTTCATACCTCTCAATGGGATACATCCATCGATAATACACTGGCCCACCAAGTCTAGCTTCTTCTGATAAATGAATAAGTAAATGTGTCATGATATCAAAGAAATTGGGAAGGAAGATCATCTCAAGATGACATAGTGTGACCACAATCCATTCTCCAAGGTGATAAAAATCATCTACTGATGAACTCTTTGAGCACAACTCCACAAAGAAATTAGACACTTCATTAGTGTAGAACTCACTTCCTTTTGCATCATTCCTCGAATAGCCACTGGAAGTAGTTGTTGCAAGAGCACATGACAATCATGGCTCTTTAAACCCCAGATCTTTGCATTCTTCTCATCCACATGCCTTGAAATATTAGAGGCATAGCCATCAGGGACTTTCACACTCTTGAGAACATTGCAAATTGTCACCTTCTCAGCTTTGCTAAATGTGAAACGTGCCGGTGGGAGCAATGTCTTTGTTGGACCAGCATAACGTGGGTGAAGTGATGACCTAATGTCCATAAGTCCTAAGAGTGTACCAACAATACTATCACATACATTCTTCTCCACATGCATAGCATCGAGATTATGTTGCAGCAATAGAAACTTCCAATAAGGCAAATAAAAAAATATCACGCTTCTTCCAATTTAAATATTTGTCAATCTCAGTGTCATTGTGCTCCTTACATGAATGGCTTCTCTTTCTCTTCCCCCTTGTCTTCTTCAATGGCTGCCTTTTCCCCTTCAATGCAACACTTGAAGCCTTCCCCAACGTAAAAGATAGCCCATCTATTTGCTGTAACAATTCATCCCCCGATAGTAGCTTAGGACTTTTGCCCCATTCTTATTTTCCATCAAATATGCGAGATATTAATCAAAACTTATGATCTTGTTGTACCCATCTACGATGGCTATGATAAAATACTTCCCACTTGCCGGTAGCCACGATGAGAAAGTGTGCTTGTTACAGACATGACAAGCCAATCAACCTTTGGTACTCCATCCAGACAAGCATGCATATGCTGGAAAATCATTGATAGTCCACAATATTGCAGTATGCATCTGGAACATTTGACTAGTCGAAGCATCAAAAGTATCAACTCCATGCTACAACTATAGACGCCTAATTTCGGAGATCCCGCGGGCCTTGTCTAGCCATCATAGAAGTGACACTCTTTCCTGGATGATTGGGAGTGTGAGGTCTCATCCTTATCTAGGTAGACTCCACCCTATCCCTTTGAGGATCCCTAGGCACTTTTTGAGGTTATTATATATCTTTGCACTGATCCCTAGGTGGCCAGGGTACTGGCCGTCCATATCCCCAAGGCGGCCAGATACCTGGCCGCCCAGCCCAGCCAAGGCGGCCAGATTCTTGGCCGCCCAGACCTCAAGGCGGCCAGACTTCTGGCCGCCAAAATCCTCAAGGCGGCCACAACCTTGTTTGCCAAGCTCCCTTTAAATGGCCATCGACCTGCCCACCTCCTGGTAACCATAGTCAACTCCATGGTTCCGCCCACACCGGGCACATCCTCCGCGATCATTCCCACTCGGGCGGTCGAGGCACACGTAGTCTCACCTCAGAATTGGTCAAAAAGGATTTTTACTCTATTTCGAATGTTTTCAGGGAGGGAAATCCCCCAGATACAAAATTGGTCCCGAACAATCTCATGAGGGGGGTCAGACATTTGGAGGAGGAGAGGCTGGCAACTCGGTGAGCCCAGAAAGAGCTGTGAGGATGAGAGCACCCTTCCCGGTCTTCCCCTAGAAGTAGAACTCGAAGTCGAGGAGCTCTACCGCGGGAGAGTCCCAGTTCCAGGAGGCGGCCATCGACATGGCCGCCTACCAACTTTGATTGGCCACACAGTTGGCTGCCTTCCTTCGGTCGACGGGCAAATCCCGTCTTTCTTCCTCTGTTCTTTATCTTGCTGCATTTTGCTTCATTTTACTGCATTACATGCATACTAGATTTTCCTAGATCCTAACTAAAGAGGTTTTCAATCCAAAACATAGGGAAGGCGGATGGTCGAAAATTTCAGCCATCCCCCTTGCCAACCCCCTTCCCGGTACGATTGACCCCATTTGCATGTTTTCTTTACTTCTCTGAGCACATACTACATTTCCTCAATCTAATGGTCTATTTTCTTCTATTTACTGGTTGATTCATAGGAACTTCATCATCGACTCGCAGAGCTCCCCATTCTTGGCCGACCGAGAGTGAGGACAGGAAGAACCCACATCTCCCATTTCTAAGGTATCCACGATCATCCTATCCCCGTGAGGCTCAGGTATAAGTCTCTGGCGAACACCCTATTTCTTCCTTTCTAACTCGTGCACTGTAGGCCCAACAACATATTCGGGGAGAGGCACACACACACACCCTTTCCGGCGCCTATAACAACACATGCAATTCTTCTATTAGTGGCTACAAATATACATCTATGTCATTACCAGGTGCCTTTGGACCATAGATGTGGTGACCCGAGATCCGGATACCGGGAGGAGCCCGATACCATTCGAATCTTGGCCCACCGCCCACGAGCAGGAGGCTCGGAAGGGCTAAAAAGGAGTGTGGAGGTACAAAGAAATAGGAAATAAAGCAGGACAATTCAATAATTAACAGACATAGATAAACAACTACAACAGAGTCTAGTCCAACAGAAAGTACAGTCTAAAGTAGTAAAACGTACTGCAAGCCAAGTGAACACTCGGCCCGGGAAGCTGGCAACTAAGAACCTCCGCACAGCACCCTCGAACCTCGAGGCAGAATTGTCGCACCTGAAAAGCAGGGGTGAGCCTCCTGTCACTGGCCGAGTAGGGATCCTGCGGAACCCCAACTGAGAGACAACGGCGGCACGGAAAGCAGTAACTACGAAAGCAGGAAAGTAACTACGGTGGCCGGAAAAACCTCGACTCTACAGCTACTCCTATTGTACCAGAAAACACGACCTAGTCTCCCAGTAGGGGGACAACCAAGTCACGCACCCGACATCCCGATTCCACGATCGGGGACTACCAGACACGAACCGCCCTAGCCACGCTACTAGGAAAACTGTAACACCCCGGTTTTTAAAATCTAAAATTTAATTGAAATAGTGAATATTTAATTTAGATAAATGAATTTCAGAAATTAATATTATATTCCTTAGTGAATAGTGCTAGTGTAATTTCGACTTTCTCACAAAAATCTAGAAAAATAGTAAATTGATAGAGAATGATTTATGAAACAACTTTACCTTCTTGAGTTTTATCAGTAAAAATCTGTAATTAGATCTATTTATCGTTTAAGTGAGTTCCATTAAATAATATTTTATTCCTTGGAATAGTACCATCGAAAATTCTTCTACGTGATAAAAATCCATAAAAATGGTAATTAGGTTTCTGGAAGTGTATGTAACAAATTTATCTTATGGGATTAACCCAGTAAAAATTCGTAGCAAGATCTATTTAATGTTTTAAGTGAAAAATCCACACTTTTCAACCTTTACCTAACCTTGACTTCAAACACAAAATTCGACCTTAATACTCAACCATTTGATCTGAAATTGGTGTCAAATTAAAGGCCATGATCTTAACTTCAATAGCCCTCTAAAAATTGCTCGAAACCCTAACCCTAATTGAGGCGGCTGGTCAAGTTTTGACTTGGTCTTGCTTGGCGGTGCCTTGTCCAACACGCCTCTTGTGGCGTCGATTCCTCTCACCACAGACCATCCCAGAACGTGTATAAACTATCAAAATGAAGCCCTTCCAGTCTATTCTCATTTGGTAGACGCGGAAGTCGCTGAAGTTTTCAGATCTGGGAGATATCTCGCGTTGAGTGAGTGGGTGTCGGCTTCCTTCTTTCTTTCTTCCTCCTTTATTCTTCCTTGTTCTTCATCAAATTGAGGTAGGTTCTCTCGGGCTCAAACATCAAGTAATATATAAAAATGTTCAGAATGAAGTCCTCTTTCTTCTGATATATAAAGCCCCAAATATCATGTAGTATCCTGCGAGTATTTTAAGGTTTAGTAGAAGCATGTTAGAAGCATGTTAAATTAGGGTTAACTTTGTTCCTTCTTCGATTTAGTTTTGATTTCAGGACGTAAATATGAAATTGATCCATGCATCTTGTAGAGTTTTTCGTGCTCTTTACATTGGTTATAAAAGCCCTAAATTCCATTCAGCCTGTCTAGAGAATTTCTGTTCGGAGTAACAACATGTCTAGACCTAGCTTTCGGTGTGTTCTTCCGAGTTGATTTCTGATTTCGAGTTACCAATCCTAATCTTCATGTACCATTTCTTATATGGTTGGATTCAGCATCGGAGTGGCTTTCTTTTGACATAAGAAGCCCCAAATTCTGTTCTATATACTGAGAGAATTTTACGTTTTAGTCACAGTATGTCAGAATTAGGGTTTCCCATGTCTTACCTTAATAAATCTCGATTTCAGCGAGATATTTTGCAATTGGCCTTACTGTTAGATAGTATTCTCTGTTAGCTTTCCAACGGTACCAAAAGCCCCTTATTTGGAGTCCATTTCCTTGAGTTATAAGAGTTTTAGTGCAACCCTATCAAACCTTGGCTTCCCGGCGTTCATCAGACGCGGCAGGGATGACCGGAATCGACCCAGGGATGGACGGTCTTACGATAGACCGCACATCTCTGTTGACCACTTTTGACCCTGGCATGGCCTGAGATAAACGGTTTTTCAGGAACCACACATCCCAGGATGAACGGTTCCAAACTAACCACATATCTAGATATAAGGTCCGAAATCAACCGCACAAGTTAAACGGTATGAAAGTAACCACATAACTGGCAGGCCAGGGAGGATGGACGGTCCATAGAGGACCACATAACTTGGGCGGCCCTCCAGGAACTGCCCAAGTACTTGGGCGGCCCAACAGGAACCGCCCAAGCCCCAGAGTGCCCCCTTTCAGCCCGTTTAGCCCCGTTCAGCCCTGTTTAAGCCCAGTAGATATAAGGTCCAGTCCGAACCGTTTATCTACCCAGTACATGACTTAGTAATGGTTCTAATGCATTATTTTTCATGTCATTAATGGTAATTAGTGAAATAGAAACCCACTCAATAAATATTTAATTATGCAACTAAATTCTTGTTAAATGCTTGTTATTCGTGCCTACGCGACTTACGCGATCTTGTTCATTAGCTTATCATCTTGAATCATTCTTTTTGGCATCTTGGCTTAATGTAAAACTTAATTCTTGTTAATTTGGCTTGTAATTAGGATTAATATGATCATTAGCTTGCTGTTTAGCTGCTGTACTATAGTAACAGCGTGACCAATTTTTCTGACTTTACGCAAGTCGATTAGCCGATTCGCGTGCTAGTCTTGGTTTTACCCCCGGAAACTCTATCCGGCGGTCTTACCATCATCTTGGAACTTTGTTATATCCCTGTTAGGAACTTGTTAAACACCAGCAAACCCTGTTTTATGTGTTTAAACCGCTGGTTTAAGGTTTGGATTGAATCGGACGACGAGAGGCATGAGCGGTTAATAGTTGACCGCATAACCTCTTCGGCGGCCCGATTGTGACCGCATATCCTTATACGGCCCAGTATTGACCGTATATCCTGTTCATAGGCCTTAATGTCTTCTGGACATGAGCGGCCCATAATGCACCGTTCATACCTTGAGCGGCCCACTGTCAGCCGTTCTTTTCTTGACCTCTCGGGCTGAGTTTCAGTCCAGTTCCTGTATGTACGGCCCTGTATGAACCGTATATACCATTGAGCGGCTCTGTTATGACCGCACATCTCTTGGAGATGAGTTTGACCATGTTTTGTACTCTTGAATTCAAGGACAAGTTTGGTCCTTTAAATCTGAACTTATGACAGAAATTCCTCTGATTAAATTGGCCATTAAAAATTGACTGAATGTCTAGACTCGTGGGATCTTGGATCCAATAAATCAATGCCAATGCATCGTAGGGGCCCGGTCTGGTCCTGGGGAGAGCGCCCGAAAGTTAGTGAGCCCATGGGATGTTAATGACATGGTGGGGCATTGCACCGAAATGCATGACTTGTGTACCGTCTACGACATAAAAGCTCTTGTTACTTGTTGCTTGATCGTACTTGGAATGATGTATAAATTACTTGCTTGTTGGCCAATTCCTTACTACTGTCTATTGTTATATCTCCTGTTGTAAATTCTTGTATCTGTTATCCTTGTTAATCATTATCAATTGTATATTTCTTGACCTTGCAAGATCTTGTTATTACGTTGTTTCATTATACCGTTATCGTCATTTATTTCTTTCTTAGTATTGCATATAAAAATGTAATTTACTTGTTAATCACTTAAACTATGCCTGATGATAGAGTATAATTCCTACTGAGCTTTTTGCTCACCCCTACTTCCATCCCTTTTCAGGTTATGCGAGTATCGGTACGTGCATTGGGAAATGGATCAGTGTGATCGAGTGGAACCTGGAACCTAGAGTTGGAGTCTACTCTTTCATTTTCTTGAGTCTAGCTAGTCTAGTTATTTCTTTTTGTTATTTAGTTTGAATCTTTTATTGTAAGTGGTGTCAAAATATATCTTTTTAAATTAATAAGAGTTCGTATTTTCTCAAAATGTGTGTCTGGCCTCTTTGTATTTTATTGTAATTATTTATCTTCCGCTCTTGTTATCGTGACTTGTCTCTTGCCACGTTCCGAGCATCGCTTCCCGCTGCTATCGGTTCGGGGCGTGACAGTTTTGGTATCGAGCCTCCTTGCCTGAGTCCTTGGATTTTGTCCAAGAGTATAGGTTACCCTAAGTCTTAAGACCCGTGTCATCTCTTGTCACCTGGTGAGCTTGGGTAGTATCGTGGGTTAAGTAATAAAATATATGCAAGATTGCGTCGTGTTACACGTAAGGGTAATGAAAAAGTTAACCATAAAACTATCTTGCAGGTCTCTAAGCCATTCTTAAAATGAAACCGAGTGGTTCCATGGGTAAGCTAGGATTCGGTTCCGCTAAAGGCTGGCGAATCCGTCGTAAGGAAACCCGGCGTAATAAGAAGCAGAAGAGTAATCTTACACCAAGGGAATGTTTTTACTGTCACAAACTTAGTCACCTCACGAAGGAGTGCTGGCGAAGGAGCGGAGCGTGCCTGCGTTGCGGAAATCAGGATCATAAAATAGCTAGCTGTCCTAAGTTACTTCCACAAGCAAAACTACAAGAGAAAAATCGGAACCCACTCCTACCGAATGAAGAATTATATATGGTATCGTTCTCTTTTATCCATAGCTATAGCTAAATTCTTTCGTTATTAGTTGTATAATTAACATGATATTTTGATAGATAGTATAATTAACATGTTATTTTGATAGATAAGATCATCTTAGTTTAAACATTCACATAATTAGTAATACCCGGTGAATTTGGGGACCAAATTCCTTTAAGTGGGGGAGGGTGTAACACCCCGGTTTTTAAAATCTGAAATTTAATTGAAATAGTGAATATTTAATTTAGATAAATGAATTTCAGAAATTAATATTATATTTCTCAGTGAATAGTGCTAGTGTAATTTCGACTTTCTCACAAAAATCTAGAAAAATAGTAAATTGATAGAGAATGATTTATGAAACAACTTTACCTTCTTGAGTTTTATCAGTAAAAATCTATAATTAGATCTATTTATCGTTTAAGTGAGTTCCATTAAATAATATTTTATTCCTTAGAATAGTACCATCGAAAATTCTTCTACGTGATAAAAATCCATAAAAATAGTAATTAGGTTTTTAGAAGTGTATGTAACAAATTTGTCTTCTGGGATTAACCCAGTAAAAATCCGTAGCAAGATATATTTAATGTTTTAAGTGAAAAATCCACACTTTCAACCTTTACCTAACCTTGACTTCAAACACAAAATTCGACCTTAATACTCAACCATTTGATCTGAAATTGGTGTCAAATTAAAGGCCATGATCTTAACTTCAATAGCCCTCTAAAAATTGCTCGAAACCCTAACCCTAATGGAGGCGGCTGGTCGAGTTTTGACTTGGTCTTGCTTGGCGGCGCCTTGTCCAACACGCCTCTTGTGGCGTCGATTCCTCTCACCACAGACCATCCCAGAACGTGTATAAACTATCAAAATGAAGCCCTTCCAGTCTATTCTCATTTGGTAGCCGCGGAAGTCGCTGAAGTTTTCAGATCTGGGAGATATCTCGCGTTGCGTGCGTGGGTGTCGGCTTCCTTCTTTCTTTCTTCCTCCTTTATTCTTCCTTGTTCTTCATCAAATTGAGGTAGGTTCTCTCGGGCTCAAACATCAAGTAATATATAAAAATGTTCAGCATGAAGTCCTCTTTCTTTTGATATATAAAGCCCCAAATATCATGTAGTATCCTGCGAGTATTTTAAGGTTTAGTAGAAGCATGTTAGAAGCATGTTAAATTAGGGTTAACTTTGTTCCTTCTTCGATTTAGTTTTGATTTCAGGACGTAAATATGAAATTGATCCATGCATCTTGTAGAGTTTTTCGTGCTCTTTCCATTGGTTATAAAAGCCCTAAATTCCATTCAGCCTGTCTAGAGAATTTCTGTTCGGAGTAACAGCATGTCTAGACCTAGCTTTTGGTGTGTTCTTCCGAGTTGATTTCTGATTTCGAGTTACCAATCCTAATCCTCATGTACCATATCTTATATGGTTGGATTCAGCATCGGAGTGGCTTTCTTTTGACATAAGAAGCCCCAAATTCTGTTCTGTATACTGAGAGAATTTTACGTTTTAGTCACAGTATGTCAGAATTAGGGTTTCCCATGTCTTACCTTAATAAATCTCGATTTCAGCGAGATATTTTGCAATTGGCCTTACTGTTAGATAGTATTCTCTGTTAGCTTTCCAACGGTACCAAAAGCCCCTTATTTGGAGTCCATTTCCTTGAGTTATAAGAGTTTTAGTGCAACCATATCAAACCTTGGCTTCCCGGCGTTCATCGGACGCGGCAGGGATGACCGGAATCGACCCAGGGATGGACGGTCTTACGATAGACCGCACATCTCTGTTGACCACTTTTGACCCTGGCATGGCCTGAGATAAACGATTTTTCAGGAACCACACATCCCAGGATGAGCGGTTCCAAACTAACCACATATCTAGATATAAGGTCCGAAATCAACCGCACAAGTTAAACGGTATGAAAGTAACCACATAACTGGCAGGCCAGGGAGTATGGATGGTCCATAGAGGACCACATAACTTGGGCGGCCCTCCAGGAACTGCCCAAGTACTTGGGCGGCCCAACAGGAACCGCCCAAGCCCCAGAGTGCCCCCTTTCAGCCCGTTTAGCCCCGTTCAGCCCTGTTTAAGCCCAGTAGATATAAGGTCCAGTCCGAACCGTTTATCTACCCAGTACATGACTTAGTAATGGTTCTAATACATTCTTTTTCATGTCATTAATGGTAATTAGTGAAATAGAAACCCACTTAATAAATATTTAATTATGCAACTAAATTCTTGATAAATGCTTGTTATTCGTGCCTACGCGACTTACGCGATCTTGTTCATTAGCTTATCATCTTGAATCATTCTTTTTGACATCATGGCTTAATGTAAAACTTAATTATTGTTAATTTGGCTTGTAATTAGGATTAATATGATCATTAGCTTGATGTTTAGCTGCTGTACTACAGTAACAGCGTGACCAATTTTTCCGACTTTACGCATGTCGATTAGCCGATTCGCGTGCTAGTCTTGGTTTTACCCCCGGAAACTCTATCCGGTGGTCTTACCATCATCTTGGAACTTTGTTATATCCCTGTTAGGAACTTGTTAAACACCAGCAAACCCTGTTTTATGTGTTTAAACCGCTGGTTTAAGGTTTGGATTGAATCGGACGACGAGAGGCATGAGCGGTTAATAGTTGACCGCATAACCTCTTCGGCGGCCCGATTGTGACTGCATATCCTTATACGGCCCAGTATGGACCGTATATCATGTTCATACACCTTAATGTCTTCTGGACATGAGCGTCCCATAATGCACCGTTCATACCTTGAGCGGCCCACTGTCAGCCGTTCTTTTCTTGACCTCTCGGGCTGAGTTTCAGTCCAGTTCCTGTATGTACGGCCCTGTATGAACCGTATATACCATTGAGCGGCTCTGTTATGACCACACATCTCTTGGAGATGAGTTTGACCATGTTTTGTACTCTTGAATCCAAGGACAAGTTTGGTCCTTTAAATCTGAACTTATGACAGAAATTCCTCTGATTAAATTGGCCATGAAAAATTGACTGAATGTCTAGACTCGTGGGATCTTGGATCCAATAAATCAATGCCAACGCATCGTAGGGGCCCGGTCTGGTCCTGGGGAGAGCGCCCGAAAGTTAGTGAGCCCATGGGATGTTAATGACATGGTGAGGCATTGCACCGAAATGCATGACTTGTGTACCGTCTACAACATAAAAGCTCTTGTTACTTGTTACTTGATCGTACTTGGAATGATGTATAAATTACTTGCTTGTTGGCCAATTCCTTACTACTGTCTATTGTTATATCTCCTGTTGTAAATTCTTGTATCTGTTATCCTTGTTAATCATTATCAATTGTATATTTCTTGACCTTGCAAGATCTTGTTATTACGTTGTTTCATTATACCGTTATCGTCATTTATTTCTTTCTTAGTATTGCATATAAAAATGTAATTTACTTGTTAATCACTTAAACTATGCCTGATGATAGAGTATAATTCCTACTGAGCTTTTTGCTCACCCCTACTTCCATCCCTTTTCAGGTTATACGAGTATCGGTACGTGCATTGGGAAATGGATCAGTGTGATCGAGTGGAACCTGGAACCTAGAGTTGGAGTCTGCTCTTTCATTTTCTTGAGTCTAGCTAGTCTAGTTATTTCTTTTTGTTATTTAGTTTGAATCTTTTATTGTAAGTGGTGTCAAAATATATCTTTTTAAATTATTAAGAGTTCATATTTTCTCAAAATGTGTGTCTGGCCTCTTTGTATTTTATTGTAATTATTTATCTTCCACTCTTGTTATCGTGACTTGTCTCTTGCCACGTTCCGAGCATCGCTTCCCGCTGCTATCGGTTCGGGGCGTGATAAAAACGCCACGATACCTTCGTAGCAGAAGCCCGCCCTCACAAAAAGGGCCCAAGCCAAAACCACACGGTCAGGGAACACGGTCATGACCTCACCGTCGTGAACCCAACGCTGTCTGGGGAAAGGCCCTCGGTGACGCTCACCGGAAACCCCAGACCTCGACTCCGGGAACACTCCCGAAATTACTCACGAAGTCCCATCCCGCGGACGGAAACAGAACCCTGTACACGATAACTCACGTCACGTGACAGGAGCACCACCCACTAGAAGAACGACCGGATGCATCCCCTGATGTCTTGCACCGCGTCACAAGTGTCTAGCTACAACGCCCCAGGCGGAGACTCAGACACACTCAGCGACCAGTACCACAGAACAAGGACTAGTTGGGGTCGCGCCTGCCGGCGCCGTCCGACACCCCCAACGTCATGTGCACACTCAGATCATACACCTTAGGCCTGTCCTCTAGCTGGTAATTCCCCCTAAGCCCGGACTCGGCTGTACGTGGGGGCCCTACGGTAACCAGCCTACTCACCGTCTCTCTTGGGTCAGCCGCTCCACCACTCCCAGGTGGGTCAGCATACGCGTGCCGTAAGAAGGCTATGACTAGTGGACGTGTCACAGAACGTGAACACTGAAAACCACGCACGCACCCATTGCGAGTAACACGGAGTAACAGGTGGCTCAAAGCCACCCGACTTTGGACGGCCCACTAGACCTACTAAACCCAACGGCCTTTGAGTCACAAGACTCGGTGTCAAGACCGTTGCACATGACAGCACTGAGCCGTCGATCTGGCCTAATCCCTAGGTCCAAAACAACGATGGGAAGACTCACAAGGCAGTTCACAACAATCAAGACCCATCCCTCGAGGAGGGAAACTTAAGCGACCTCCAACCTCAGGCTGGGAGATTGGACTCACAGTCCAAGGCCACACACATGGCCTACTCCAGAACAACCTTCCGGAGAAACCACAACGTGCGGGGAAGCCTCACCGCACTCACACCAGTACACGGTGACTCGATCTAACAAGAACACGGAAGCCCGGAACACCTGGGGTCACCCGGACCCACCAAGCCCACGGGCACGCTTATCGAGGTAACACGGTACCTCCAGAGACCCAAAAACATGGTCACGAAACCCATGGGGTGTCTGGGACACTCACGAGGCCAAAGGTCAACCATTGGGTCACATCCGGGTCGATCGGAGACCAATGCAACATAATCAGAACGCTAGAGGGTCACCCGGACCCTTAAACCTATGGGCACGCTAATCGAGGTAAACAGACCTCCGGACACCAAAAGACACGGTCACGGAACTCCACGGGGTGTCTGGGACACACGCGGCCCAAGGGGAGCACGATCAGCCATAGATTGCCCGCCCTGGGCAGCCCGGCAGGCCACCCCAAGAACGCGCTACACATGCATAGCGCGTTCAGGCAGAACGCGCTATACATACCTAGCGCGTTCTACAAGATGAGAACGCGCTATAGGCCTATAGCGCGACAACACAGAACACACTACTCACCGCTAGTGCGACAAAAACCACCTTACTGTTCATCTTCCTCGATGAACGTGCCATATCGGGGTGGCGTGACCTTCAAGAACGCGCTACCTGAGACTAGCACGTTCTCAGTCCGAAACCGGAAGAACGGGAAAACGGCAGGAAATCCATTCCACGCCCCATCCACCCCCAAGTGAAGGGGAAACAAAGGGGAAAACATTCCCCAACCTCTCTAGCACCGATAGGACCCATTTAAACCCCAAAAACACGATCAAAAAGCAAGATTCGGCTCACACCCCAAAAACATGCATTTTCCCTAAATACCTCGAATAAACCCGCTCGGCTCACCACGGCCTACAAAACTCGCGGGAAATGGAGTACGCGGGTTGAGGGTCCATCTCCCTACCTCCACCAAAGATTCGACGCGCCGTGGATGCCGATCCACGATGAAATGCCATTTAAACCCTTGCCGGCTCGCGATCCCACGAACCACCTCCACCATTGCGATCCTCATCCCGAGCCCGTCGCTCCACGTCCCACGAGCCACGCTGCCCCGCCCTCGCCGCCTCCGTCGGTCGCCCGGAGTAAGAGGGGGAGAGGAGAGAACGTGAGAGAAGAGAGAGGGAGGGAAGAGAGAAATGAGAGATGGGGAGAGAGAGAAAAAGGAGGTTAATATATAGAAAATTTGAAAATTCCCAAAAATAACAAAAACTATAAAAATATACCCCCGCGATCCTCGGAACACGCTAATCGCCGTGGTAACGTCCCGACGTCGGAGAACACAACGGTTCACCCTGTACGGGGTTCCGAAGGTTCGACAGATGGAAAACACCCGTAAAACTCAAAACACAACCCGGGACCCACAAAGACGCTCCAAAAATTCCAGAAAAAATACCGGCATGCTCCTCACAACACCACGGACCCAGGAACACTCACGAGCACACCACCATTGGGTCCGACAATTCGGTATAAAAGGTCTGAAACTCGCTCGGACACGATCCGCAACCCGCGAAAGGACGATCCGAAACCCACGGATCCTGATCCAATGAATATCCGAAAAACCCGGGACATTACAGCCCCCCCCCCTTTAAAGAAATTTCATCCTCGAAATTCAGGACTAGCACCCAGCCACAGGGAAAGAATGCCTCAACCAACTGACAACGCTGTCAAGGCCCCAGCACAGAAAAACCTCGATTCTTGCAAAAACCACGATCATGAGGGATACGGCCAGACCATAATCACGAACGACACCTACGCTCCGCACACCACACACACATCGGCCACCAGAGCAGGCATAATACAAAGTCACAAGTCTGGTATCACCTCAGACACAACGGAAGCCACTCACGGCATCGCTGCCACCCTCTCGCTCACCGAGGGAACGCAATCCTCGCCAAAAGAACCAATCCACCGGTCAACGCCCATGCTCGGCGGACCAACCAAACACCAGCTTCGCAACTCGCTGATCGATCTCACCCCCTGCACTGTGGACAACCATCACTGAGCTTCCACCAGCTCACACCTCATAAACGGCCACCAAAAGGCCTCGCTTGCACGCAGCTCTCTCCATTCTCGAGCCCCTACAGCCAGCATCTTCTGTTCGTGAAAGACCATCCATTGGTCACTAGACATTCGTCAACGGGAAACCTCCATCGGCCCAGCAGGCACGATCCAACTCATGACAGGCCATCCGCTGACTCACGCACAGACCAACACCACATCCAGACCTATCATCATGCCAACTCTACCCTCTCAGGGGAGTAGGGCGAAACCAAACGACTCCATCTCCACACGGTCCTCACGTCACTCGTCTCAGACTTACGGGGAATCATCCCTTGCTGGCCGCAGACTGAGGATCAATATCCAACGCCAACGTCTCATCAGAGACCTCCACACACAGGCATCGACCACCGTCCTATCTCATCGAATCCTATCTCATCGAAACCTCCATCTTAATTAAACCAAGAGGACGCCTGCCCATCCCGAATCCCGCTCTTATCACAGAGCCACGGGACACACAACCTCTTACAATCTACGACACACTTCTCCAAAATCGACAAGTGCTGCCTGCCACCACAGCAAGTAGGTCGACGACGCCACGACCAATGCACACGGGTCCGTAGATAATACACGCCTTACCACGGTCGACCACTCGGTCAACCTGACCAGCCACCCGGGGAGAATTGGTGCGGACACCAGAGCACACGAGCGACACGGGTCGGCGAGCCATCGGTACCGTACGCAGAGCACCACTCGAGCCTCCTCAGCGTCCATCTGGCTCGGAGACAGCCTGGAGACTCCCCCTTGAGTCTCGACATTTATCATATTTGTCTAGACTTTATTTGTGTGTAATGTGTGTTGTTTCATTTTATTCGATTTGTAATTTTGATTGTAAGAGGGGTTTATTTGTAATATGGGACCCCTGGGTCCCACGGGCCCCCCATCCCTCCTCCCATTGATCCACCTCACTCCTAGGGCCCATGTGGGGTCAGTCAACCATTCAAATGGAGGCTTCTAGAAGGGTGGGCTAAGTGGGGGACAAGTGTTATTAGAAGTCAAGGTTGGCCACCAACCTTGGCCCTTGGTCAAGGGGGTGCCCCCCTCTCACTATCATGAAGTTTTTTTATTTATTTTATTTTGTGGTTGGTCACATCTAATCCAAGCCATCCATTCCCCCATCCCTAGATCCAAGGGTGGATATTGGATTAGATATGTAACCTATATAAGCTTGTATTTTCCATTTTGGATAGAAAAAATGCCATTTGAATCAAGAAAATTGTTGGAGCAGCCTTGGGCGCCCCCTTCCTCTCTCTCCCTCTCCCCCTTGCAGTTGAGACGGTTGCTCTTCTGAGGTGTGACGCCTCCCTTATCGTTCCGGTGATCGCCGCCGCCGCCATCGTGCCACCCTCGCACCGCCACGGTCTTCATCGGTATTCTGTCCGCGTAGTGTAGTAGCAACTTGTCCGAATTTTGCAGCCCTCCCTCGTGATCTTCTGGGCACCAAATTTGGAGGGGATGTTCTAGGGATGTCAACCACACCACAGAAAATTAGGTTGGCCTTCTAGTTCAACTTTTCTAATTTTGCATTTTCGTCCAACTTTCAATTTCAGTTCTAACAGTTTCAGATCTGATTTCCATCTTTCCTGAGTTCCCAGTTTTCGATCCCATTTGTGATTTTTCCCAGAGCTCCCATTTTTAATGGGAGTTTTGCCTATCAATCCCTCCACCCAAGATTTTTCTTGATTTTTGATCAGCCTTCCATCCATTTTTCAAAAATCATTTTCAGAGTCTTCTACAGTGCTGTCAACCAGTTCCCAGATCCGACCACCCTCCAGTGTTAAAATCATAACAATTCTTAGCCTCATCAAATCCTTCCAAAAAAAATATTGCCATTTTTCTTGTTCAATTTCCTACAACTTTGATGAAGAGTGCAGAGGCTGAATCGGACGTCTTCCTAGTGGTCAACGGTAGTTCTCAGAAAACTCACATGCTGATCTAAGAGTCTGGGCACTGTTCAACAGAAGCTTCAAAATTTAGTAAAGTCTAGATCCGGGCTGATCCAGCAGATCTCTCAGGATCCCGATTGTAGGATTTCAAGAGAGCTTTCCAACGATAGCTCATGTGCCCCGATCTGACATCAGGATTGATCGCAGCGGCCGTTCTCGCCGGAGCGCGCGTCGGAAAACAGAACCTAAAATCCGTGGGCAGCTAGTTCAAGAATTGGAGATCGGGGCCGATCGACCACCGATCGGTGTTTTCGACCGACCGCCATCCGAGGAGGCGTGCCACCAGGGGTCCCCATCACATTGGGCTCCACCCCAGCAGGCCGAGAGGACAGCGCCATCCATGGGCCCCACGGACCCGTAGAACCCGCCGTCAAGACAGCACGAGAACGCGGAGTTTGGCACCGCCGGGCGACATCAAGATGCTGCCCGTCAACCCAATTCGCGTGATTCCCGGGGCCCGCATGTGACCTTTTACCTCCCTGTGTGGAGTGGGTCAAATTTATTGTATTGCTGTAAAACTGTTTAACCGGGAGTCCGTGATTGGCCGGGGTCGTCTTCCCCACGCCGGGTGCGTGGAGGTAATGATCTCACGTTCTTGGCATTTACTTGCTTAGCTAGTATACGGTCATATGCCGCTGCGAGAGTGTAGGTTCCTAGCCCGTGTGTCCATGTCACCGCTGTGAGAGCGAGAGTGACCCGTCCCGCGACTCGGTCCGAGTCTGAAAGTTGAGTCAGACTACCTTGAACTCTGCCGGTTCCTTAACCGCGCACGATCCGCGCTTTCCCTCGCATGGGACGACGAGTGAGTTTGCACTTCTGTTAGCGACGTGTTTCCTATAGGAGCTCTTAGTGTCGAGCCGAGGTCGCTCTAGTAGTCGTGTCATTGCTGGTTGAGTCGTGTCCGTCTCATATAGCGTCGTCTCCTCAGTCCGTCCCGCATCACACAACCTCTTACAATCTACGACACACTTCTCCAAAATCGACAAGTGCTGCCTGCCACCACAGCAAGTAGGTCGACGACGCCACGACCAATGCACACGGGTCCGTAGACAATACACGCCTTACCACAGTCGACCACTCGGTCAACCTGACCAGCCACCCACGGCCACCAATCGGGACCCATAATCTCTCAGAGATCACTTCTCCAAAACACGATCTCATCCGCAAATGCAACCTCCAACACAAGAATAGGGTACTCATGCAGCAACCTCGCCAGCACATTTCCCCAACTCTCCACCTGCCAGTGCCATGAACCACAATATCTCGAGCAACGACACGGCAACAACACGTCTCACGCCGCCAGAGATAACACACATCGATGAACCAATCCTCCGCTGCTCTACTCATTCTCAAGAAATCCGCCCGTAGCAACCAACGCCACGATCCACGCACTCTGATCCACACGCACAGCCACCACATCGACAACTCGAGATCCACCATCCCGACAACCATCTGCAACCCCGCCGACTCCGATCCTCCACACATCGAGAACCACAACACCAACCGCAAATCTCAAAAACACCGCCTAGCAGGCACTCGTCCTTCTGGAACATCGCCAACACCCTTACACATCAGGGAACGGACAACACTTCTCACAGGCAACCACATTGCCCAAAACACGGAACACGTCTCGCACGGACTTCATGGCGCACGAAGGCCAACCAATCCGGATACACAGTGCAAGACGACGAACCTTAACCAACCGCGATCTCCTCCAACCAAGGGAACAACTCAATACACTTCCGACCAACGGAAGGAAAACTCCACACTCGACCTGACCTCGAGCCTCGTGCATGCTGGGAACAACACCTTCCAGCACCAAGAAAACCATCACTTCCATCAGGTCAGCTCCTCCGACAACACTTACCAAGTGTCCCGTCGGACCACGATCACAACATCTCTCGATGCACCACCGTTGTAATTCCCCAAACTGCAACACGCCACGCCAAGAGCCGCAACACGAGCCATAATCAACAATCGTCAATGCTCATCCTCGAGCCCCGAACTTGCCACAGAACCTTCACATCTCGAGCCAAATCATGGGCGAACACAACCCATTCGCACACAAGAGCGTAGGAGCAAGACTTACTGGGACACCATAGCCCAATCCTGCCTCGAAATTCGCAAAGATAATCGGGATCGACACGTCACTTCTGACGCCACAGAGCATGACAAGGACACCAGGCTCGACAAATCAGTAGCTCAACACAAGATCCTCCGCTCGCCAGAGCATAATTCTCGACCAGAGCACCCGCTCCAACACCTCAAACCACAACCTTAACACCGCAAGGGCTGGGTAAACCTCATGCTGGAGTGGCGAACTCTATGACAACTCCCTCAGAGCACGCTCACGGCCACTTAACGACGAACAATCCTCACCAGCCACCTGACCTAGCTGCAGACTCCTCGAACGCAGCACCGCCGCAACACACCCGCCGGCAACCTCTGCCCAATGCAACACGACCAAGGCACCACCCAAGGAAGAAAGCTCTCGACCTCGATCCGCAGACCCCACGCCGGCACGAAAGCCGTGAACAGCAACCACCCTCACCGCGCCACACAACGCACTCAAGCTCTCAAGCGAGAAACAATGCGGAAAACATACACAAAACCCTATGCCAACTGCCGACTGTACGAGACCTTATGGACTCTGATCACTGCAATATCTCGAATTTCCATGTACGTCCACAACCACGCTCTGATACCAACTGTGGCGACCTGAGATCCGGATACCGGGAGGAGCTCGATACCATTCGAATCCTGGCCCGCCGCCCACGAGCAGGAGGCTCGGAAGGGCTAAAAAGGAGTGTGGAGGTATAAAGAAATAAGAAATAAAGCAGGATAATTCAACAATTAACAGACATAGATAAACAACTACAACAGAGTCCAGTCCAACAGAAAGTACAGTCTAAAGCAGTAAAACGTACCGCATGCCAAGTGAACACTCGGCCCGACAAGCTGGCAACTAAGAACCTCCACACAGCACCCTCGAACCTCGAGGCAGAACCGTCGCACCTGAAAAGCAGGGGTGAGCCTCCTGTCACTGGCCCAGTAGGGATCCCGCGGAACCCCAACTGAGAGACAACGGCGGCACGGAAAGCAGTAACTACGAAAGTAGGAAAGTAACTACGGTGGCCGGTAAAACCCCAGCTCTACAGTTACTCCTACTGTACTAGAAAACATGACCTGATCTCCCAGTCGGGGGACAACCAAGTCACGCACCCGACATCCTGATTCCACGAGTGGGGACCACCAGACACGAACCGCCCTAGCCACGCTACTAGGAAAATGCCACGATACCTCCATAACGGAAGCCTGCCCTCACGAAAAGGGCCCAAGCCAAAACCACACGGTCAGGGAACACGATCATGACCTCACCGTCGTGAACACAACGCTGTCTGGGGAAAGGCCCTCGGTGACGCTCACCAGAAACCCCAGACCTCGACTTCGGGAACACTCCCGAAACCACTCACGAAGTCCCGTCCCGCGGACGGAAACAGAACCCGGTACACGACAACTCACGTCACGTGACAGGAGCACCACCCACTAGAAGAACGACCGGATGCGTTCCCTAACATCTTGCACCGCGTCACAAGTGTCTAGCTACAACACCCCAGGCGGAGACTCAGACACACTCAGCAACCAGTACCACAGAACAAGGACTAGTTGGGGTCACGCCTGCCGGTGCCGTCCGACGCCCCCAACATCGTGTGCACACTCAGACCATACGCCCTAGGCCTGTCCTCTAGCTGGTAATTCCCCCTAAGCCCGGACTCGACTGTACGTGGGGGCCCTACGGTAACCAGCCTACTCACCGTCTCTCTCGGGTTAGCCGCTCCACCACTCCTAGGTGGGTCAGCACACACGTGCCGTAAGAAGGCTACGATTAGTGGACGTTTCACAAAACGTGAACACTGAAAATCACGCACGCACCCATTGCGAGTAACACGGAGTAATAGGTGGCTCAAAGCCACCCGACTCTGGACGGCCTAGTAGACCTACTAAACCCAACGGCCTTTGAGTCACAAGACTCGGGGTCAAGACCGTTGCACATGACAGCACTGAGCCGTCGATCTGGCCTAATCCCTAGGTCCAAAACAACGATGGGAAGACTCACAAGGTAGTTCACAAGTACCGAGACCCATCCCTCGAGGAGGGAAACATAAGCGACCTCCAGCCTCAGACTGGGAGATTGGACTCATAGTCCAAGGCCACACACATGGCCTACTCGGGAACTACCTTATGGAGAAACCACAACGTGCGGGGAAGCCTCACCGCACTCACACTAGTATACGGTGACTCGATCTAACAAGAACACGGAAGCCCGGAACACCTGGGGTCACCCGAACCCACCAAGCCCACTGGCACGCTTATCAAGGTAACACGGTACCTCCATACACCAAAAAATATGGTCATGAAACTCACGGGGTGTTTGGGACACTCACAAGGCCAAAGGTCGACCACTGGGTCACAACCGGGTCGATCAGAGACCAATGCAACATAATCGGAACGCTATAGGGTCACTCGGACCCTTAAACCTATGGGCACGCTAATCGAGATAAACGGACCTCCGGACACCCAAAGACACGGTCACGGAACTCCACGTGGTGTCCGAGACACACGCGGCCCAAGGGGAGCACGATCAGCCGTAGACTGCCCGCCCTGGGCCGCCAGACAGGCCACCCCAAGAACGCGCTACACATGCATAGCGCGTTCAGGCAGAACGCGCTATACATACCTAGCGCGTTCAACAAGATCGCGCTATACTTCTATAGCGCGTTCAGAACAGAACGTGCTATAGGCCTATAGCGCGACAACACAGAATGCGCTACTCACCTCTAGCGTGACAAAAACTACCTTACTGTTCATCTTCCTCGATGAACGTGCCCTATCGGGGTGGCGCGACCTTCAAGAACGCGCTACCTGAGACTAGCGCGCTCTCAGTCCGAAACCGGAAGAACGGGAAAATGGCGGGAAATCCATTCCATGCCCCATCCACCCCCAGGTGAAGGGGAAACAAAGGGGAAAACATTCCCCAACCTCTCTAGCACCGATAGGACCCATTCAAACCCCAAAAATACGATCAAAATGCAAGATTCGGCTCACACCCCAAAAACATGCATTTTCCCCAAATCCCTTGAATCAGCCCGCTCGGCTCACCACGGCCTACAAAACTCGCGGGAAATGGAGTACGCGGGTTGAGGGTCCATCTCCCTACCTCCACCGAAGATTCGACGCGCCGTGGATGCCGATCCACGAAGAAACGCCATTTAAACCCTCGCTGACTCGCGATCCCACGAACCACCTCCACCATTGCGATCCTCGTCCCGAGCCCGCCGCTCCACATCCCACGAGCCCCACCGCCCCGCCCTCGCCACCTCCGTCGGCCACCCGGAGTGAGAGGGGGAGAGGAGAGAACGTGAGAGAAGAGAGAGGGAGGGAAGAGAGAAATGAGAGATGGGGAGAGAGAGAAAAAGGAGGTTAATATATAGAAAATCCAGAAAATCCTGAAAATATCAAAAAAAAGAAAAATATACCCCCGCGATCCTCGGAACACGCTGATCGCCGTGGTAACGTCCCGATGTCGGAGAATGCAACGGTTCACCCTGTACGGGGTTCCGAAGGTCCGACAGATGGAAAACACCCGTAAAACCCAAAACGCAACTCGGGACCCACAAAGGCGCTCCGAAAATTCCATAAAAAATATCGGCGTGCTCCTCACAACACCACGGACCCAAGAAAACTCACGGGCACACCACCATTAGGTCCGATAATCCGGTATAAAAAGTCCGAAACTCGCTCGGACACGATCCGCAACCCGCGAAAGGACGATCCGAAACCCACGGATCCTGATCCAATGAATATCCGAAAAACCCGGGGCATTACCATAGATGAGTAAAGATATGTTTATGTTCGGTCTTTCCATGCATTCCCAAGGTGGCAAATCATATGGCATCAGAAGAACGGGCCAAGTGCTATGACTGATTGACATTGTACTGTAAGGATTGAAACCATCACTCGCGAGACCCAATTATACATTTCTGACCTCCAATCCAAAGTCATCTATAGCATCTAATGTCTTCCAACAAGCTGAATCAGCAGGATGGCGCAAAATGCCATCTTCACGATGTTCTTTGCCATGCCATCTTATGTTAAGAGCAGATTTTGAGCACATGTACATCCTTTGCAATCTTGGAATGAGGGGAAAGTGATGGAGGAGCTTTCTTGGTACTTTCTGTTTCATTTCTTCTTCATTATTAATGCCTTCATCAGATTTCCATCTGTATTCACCACACTTAAGACATTTATGCAGATCTTTATTTTATTTTCCAGTACAATATACAATCTTTGGGGCATGAGTCTATCTTCTCATACCCATAGCCCATGTCACTGATATTTTTTTCATCTCATACAATGAATTTGACAAGACTTCACCATTCGGAAGAATCTCTTTGACCAACTTTAACATTAATTCAAAAGATGAGTTACTCCATCCACCCATGCACTTAATGTTGAACATTCAAATAATAAAAGAAAGCTTGGTGTGTTTTGTACAACCAGGGTATAAAAGTGCTTCAACATCTCTAATTAACTTATAGAACCTTCTAGCATTATCATCAACATTAGTTGCACCTTCGTTTTCCCCTACACCACTCTTATTTTCAAAGGTTGGCATCCCAAATACATAATGTAGCATCTTATGCATGCCCCTACCAGGAACATCATTCTTTAACAGCCAAGCCTTAGTCTCACCATACAATTTTCAAAACTCTTTATCCTTGATAACTCCATTCAAGTATAAGTGTTGTCTTACAGTCTCCTTATCCCATCTGTCAACACATGCACAATGTACACATGGGCATTTGATTGTCTGAGTACCAAGTACAATCCCAAATGCAGACTGAATAAACTTGTAACACCCTAGAATTTTCTAGGATTTTTTAGGAATTAAATAAAATTTATTAAGCATTTAAAAGACTTAATGGGTGATTACATGAATTATGGGTAATTAAAGGCCCCAAATTAACCAAATAAATAAGCCCACTTAAATTGGGCCCAAAAACCCAATTCTAGTGCTTTTGACCCAAGCCCATTACTAGAAACGTCATTAGGATAATTTCCTAATTTAAAAAGGGATAAATAGGGATAATTATAAGAGAGAATTTGAATTCAGTTCAAATTATAGCGCCTTAGGTAATGGCGGTCTATCGCAAGACCGCCATGTCCTAGCGGCGGTCCACAGAGGACCACTACTTCGTTCCAAAAATGAGATTCTTAGAGGCGTGAAAAGCTTGGGTTTTTCCCATCCCAATCGCCTAGGATCGAAGTATTCTGGTGTGTAAACCTATCTAGGACTCTTGGGGATCAATCCTACTCTAAATTAGGACTCTAAGTCGATCTAATCCCTCAAACCCTAGTCAAACTCTATAAATAGGGTCCAGAATAGACCTACGCGAACCCTTGCTTTGGCTCGCGTTGTTCGATGGTAAGTCATGGGTATTTCATGTTGGCCCTTTAGACTTTATTATTCCCTTTAGTATCTTCTAACGCTCTGCAAAATTTCATGCTAGGAGGTCCAGCATCCAAAGAGTTAGAAGGATTTGAAGTGGACGCATACTGTGTAGGAACGGGAGCATTTTGCTAGTGAAGATCAGGAGTTGAGGGACCCAAATCGAGGTATTTTTAAGTTCATCCTTTTGAATAAGTTTTCCTCTTTATATCTTCTCAACATCCTCCAAATTTCACGAATTTAGGATGAGAGGATAAAGAGTTAGAGCGTCTGGAAGTTGAAGGTTCCACGCAAGACGCGCAGGAACTAGGATCTCCTTCCAGCAACAAATTTGAAGTCTAGGGATCAAATCAAAGGTATGTTATCTCATGAAAAGACTTAAACATCAAGTTAGGAGTAAAAGTCCTCAGTTTTCATGTGATTTCATACATCATACATGGAGTATTTCATGTTTTACTATGACTGCGCAACTAGATTTTCATTACATGCATACCCCCACATTCTTAAGTAAAAAATATAAACTTTGACCAAATTTATGCAAATACATGCCTCTCCATTCTTTGATCCTGTTCTATCATGCTTTATCCTTTAGTTTTATATAATTTACATGCATCTATTGCCCTAGATTAGGTCCTGTACTTTGGTTTTTTATTTTTGTCTAAAGCAGACAAGAAACGGTCTCACAGAGATCACTATCATCAGGTAGCGGCCCTAAACATACCGCCTCTTTCAATAAGCAGTCCTCTCTTGACCGTTACCTGGTTTCTGAAACCAGGTTAAACCCAATTTATTTCCTACATACATCTATTGCTATACATGCCCTAGTCTAGTTGTTATACCCTAACCAAGGCATGTTTTATATGGCATGTTCTAAGTCCAATTTTCATGAAGAATTAGCATGTGTTAAACTTATTTTTCATGTATATTAATTTCATGCCAAAACCATATATTCTTGTATTAAAGCTAATTTTTTTTAAGGTTTATGGAACTTATTGCATTGATGATTTGATCACTGTTTCTACACGATCCCCTCTCAGCTCAAGTCTTTCTTAAGTACATGGCACGTATTCCGGTACGATGTCATTAGTTACACTTGCACAATGATAGGAACACTCTCTTGGACTTGTGATCCTCTCCGTTGGATATTCCTTCCACCGGACTAGGTGATCTTGCTTCAAGGCCTCCGTAAGTCTCTACGAGCCTTGGATTCCCACTAGGACGCCGAGCTGGTTGTACCTTAAAAGCCCAATGGACTAGAAATCACTTATGATACTGGCATTTTTCTGTACCCTGGCTAGTTGCGGCCATATGGCGACCGTCACTGTCAAGTAGCGGCCTTCCCGTGACCGCATTATGCCAGATTGCTCTACTGCATCGACCCTTTCCCCTCTGGTGTCGACTCCACTTGCTTGCGACCTCTACCGGACCGTTACTTCCAAGAAATGGACTCGATTTGACCGCCACTATCAAGAAATGGTCTTGAACTGACCGCCTTCTTCTGTCTTATTGTGAAACCCTAGGTTTGACCCAAGGGTTGATCATATTCTATTCCTAGATGGTCCTTTGATTATCTGGAACCCAACATCTTATTCATTAAGTTATTAATGAACTATGGAAATAATGAATGTACCGTTATGCCGCCAGATTTCTTCCGTGGCATGACCTTGATTCTTAATTCATCCTTGAATTCTCATGTTCATAATTGGTGCATTCTTACCCTGATATTGTATCATAAAGCCATTGTTTGAACTTCATATTATCGACCTACATTATTATTTCTCGTGGAAGTAGCTTGATTTATAACTTGAAGATGTAAGAGCGGGCACGGACAGTATCTAAGGACTTGACACTAGCCCTCTCGGCAGATGGCCAGAAACATACTATAAACCATGGGATATGATGAACACTAGCGCCGCATTACGTCGAGAGTACTTTTTTTATAGACGGGTGAAAACCACGAGGCTCATCATGAAATTATACATTCTTGTTACATGACTTTCTGGAACATAGCCTTTATGGTTATGAAAAGTACATTTTTGTTACATTCTAGTACATTCTCGTTACATGAAAGGCCACTTTATATTCTTGCTTAATCATGCTCTCATTCTACATGAATTCTCATGTTTCTATACCTTATTATTTGTATTGTTACTTTTGTTTTATTGTATGATTTATCACATTTCTTTTATCTTACCTTCTAGAGCTAAATTGCTAATTACTTAAACTTGCCTTCATGTTGATACGAAGATACCTACTGGGCAAGTGTACTCATTCCCTACTTTTTCCCAATCTTTTCAAGAGACTCTAACAGGTCAGATTCGGAATATGCAAGTGACAGATCCGAGAGTGACTAAATATCGAGAAGAGACCTAGAATTGTCAAGAGTCTAGTCAAGTCGATGTAATTTTTCATTTATTTGAGTCTAGAATGTAAAGAGTCGAAGTGAAAGTCTTTTGTACACTTATGATTATTATTCAATAAAAGTGAAGATTTTGTTCAATTATTGTGTATTCGTTCTTATGTGTGAATGCTATTGCGCTCTGATTGTCTTGATAGCGTGAGGCTTACCATGTCGGCTGTTCATGTTCTCGAACTACTTCCACTGCATAATCTTGGGGCATGACAAAACTCGCCAACACTGTCATAGTATTCCTTTGCATCCCTAAAGAAGTAAACATGTATAAAGGATGTCAACTAACTATCCATTCCAAAGTAAACATAACATAAGAGTACTCATGTGCAACAAATACCTTGTTTTGTCCATCCACCCCCAATCCAATGTCCTCTCACTTCTAATTAAAATCAAAAAAAATTGATAAGTAAGTAGAGATAAACATCAGTGCACATGATCCATATTCAATTCAAATTCTTTTTCAACTATTGTGTGCATGTATGTATATAAAAGATCAATGATGATGAATAGAGTAAAATGCCATATCAAAGTCATGGTACATGGCATTGTTACACCTTAAGTTTTCCCTGAGGGGAAGATTACTGGCTTCCAGCTGATATACCTGACTCCATATGAGGATCAGGACTCGACAATCTAAAAGATAAGGGAATTGCTTAAAGAATCTTGGTAATGTCAAATGATTTATGATATTTTAGGCAAAATAGAATTCAAGGGTAGATAATTATTCAAATCAAGTATACGCTACTTGAACTATCACAGATTTTCTACAACATCCAGTATTTCTCTTCAATGCATTCTTTCAAGACAACCAAATCCCACATGTTCCTACAACATAATTACCTCTTCACACATCTATTTGTTTAGACTCTTTTCTTGATACCAAGCAAAAGTATCACCGATATCAGTCATTACCATCATCATCAGTAGCAATAAAATACTACAACATGGATGCAATACAATATTATAAGGATCTACATACAATGTGCATGTAACATGATACTATGTGCATGTAGTGTTGATAAAACACCATATAGTTGCATGTTCCTATGTTCCCTCTAAAAAATTTCCATGTTTATGGAAATTACTTTAGACTCATGTTGATATTCCAAAAGTCATACATGGGTGCTTTGACTATAAATGAGAGATCATGGCATACACTTTCTAGTTCATGTTCTTTTCATTCTTTTGTTTAATGGAATGTAGTATTGTCCACCTTAAAAAGAAAAATAAACTTCCTAAAGAATGTTTTTTCCTCCCTAGCTCACTAAACAACAAATAAAAACATTCGCCACTAAAAACACAAATGGGATAGTAGATTACCAAAGTTTTTCTCACGCCCCGATGCAAAAAATCGAAACGCAGCAATTAGATCATCCATGTCAATCAGAGCAAGATGATAATCATAAGAGACAAATGAGGCAAGAACACATGGAGTCATGAAATTCCAACTTTAATTTGATAAATTCCAAGAAATATTCATTACACTGACCATTTCAGACTTTGACAAAAGAACAAAAACATAACTCTTACTAAACCACTACATCATTTCCAATAACAATGACTCATAGACTTCACATTTATAGAAATACTAAGACAATAAGAAAGGACACTCCTTGGCCATGACTGCTAAGCTGGAACGCTCCAAGACTACTCTCACCCCTCCCCATCTGATTGAAGGTCCTCGCCCAAGCTACCTGAAAAAGATTGGGAAAACTGGATGAGCAAAAGCTCAGTAGGAATTATATCTCTGTGCCAGGCAATCTTAAAGTGATTAACCAGTTAATAAGAGCTTATCATGCTAACGAGAAAAATGGGAAAAATAAATATCTTGAAGAAGCATATAACCATAGTAAGCCAAAATGACCAAAGATGACAGCATGAGATAGAACAAGTGTATAACGAGACTTTCATATGTTTGGCCGTATCAAGCACGCAAGTATAGTCATGTCATGTAGAGTCATGAATGTTCATGTGAAAATGAGAAAAATGAATGTCAAAGATCTAACATGCTAGCAAGTACTTCGGTGTAATGTCACACCTTGTCATTACAACTCCCATGGGCACTAGTACTTTCAGGCGCTCCTCCCAAGATCAGATCGGGCCCTTAATGATGTGTTGGCATTGAGTGGTGGATCCAAGATCCAAATAAAATCTAGACATTCATTATTTATCGGCCAAGAATTCCAAGGACAAGCTCATGTAACCAAAGGCATTAAGAGTGGAGATGATTTCCTTAGAAGGAATTCAAGTTCATTAGATCCAGAGATAAGTCATAGGGATATGACTTAAGACCAGCATTCAAGGTAGTGCCAGTATCAAAGTTCTGGGATATGACATAAAGGGGTCGTGAATATCCAGGAAAAAGCCTAGAGAGGCAAAAATCTGGACAAGGCTCGGATATCAGAACGCAACACAAGTGTTGTGTCCCTAGGTTTGATGGTTTTGATGATGACGAACTATGACTCACTGGTGAGTCTACATGATTATTGATGATGTCAACTAAACACCTTTGCATTGTGTGAAAAGCAAATGTTGTCTCAAGTGCATCCAACCAAGTCTTAATAGCTCAGCTATATCTCCACGTCTCAGTCATCAGAAGATCAATTGAGTCTGATGCAAATCCACAAGCTACTGGCATTCAGTCCAGCTTCTGGATTCAACCAAGTTAGAATTCCCTACAGAACTCATGTTGTCAGAGTTTCAGAGTTTAGCTTGATGCATGAAGAACAAGTTGCAATGCCTTCAGTTCAGCAGAATTGCAAAAGCCTAAGTTCAGTCCAGAAGGTGATAAGTACAGACCAGTTCAACTGCAAACTAAACAATGTGCAAAGTATGAAAAAAATCAGTTGAAGCCTCCGCCAACAGAAGTATCACACAAGTCCACAGACTTGTCTCTGTTGAAGCCTCTACATTTAATAAAGCCTTTGCATTCAAGAATTAGATATGAGGAAATCAGTTGAAGCCTCTGCATTCATGTAATAGAACCTCATTAGGCTTAAATCCATCATATCAAGGCTTATTGAAGTCAGTTAGGATCTTTGGTTATGCTGTGAAAAGGATGGGGTTAAATAGTGTAGATCACCAAGGCAGGTATGCTAAACAAACCATGAAGACAGTACACCAACTCAGTCGATTTCATTCAAGTGGGATTCTAAAGAGTATGCTTCAACTCTACATGCTTCAGTTGTTGTTCCCATAACCTCCAGCTATTGTGGGTGACAAACCACAAACAACCTCTACAAGAGGCCAAATGCGAGGTTCTTTAGTGTGGCTATGGTTTTCTGGGCTAACAAGTTGATTTTACAGAGTTTCTAGAGTTCAGTCGACCTATGGGACCATTTCGGTCGACCTAATTTTTTAGCAACCAAGGGACTGAACTCTGACAGAGTTCGGTCGACCTAAATGGGCAGTTCGGTCGACCTAACTTTCCAGAACCGAAAACTCTTAAAAATTTCAAAGTGTGGTCGACCGACCGAAAATTTCAGTCGACCGAACCCTTCAAGGCAGCCATTGTTGACTTCTTTTCATGAACGTGTTCAAAGCCCCTATCTTCGACTTTTTGATCTTAAAGTCTCCCAACTTGCCTAAAATCGTGGATCTGGTTCTTGGCTTGCCTCTTGACCATCCTAGGTCTTATAAAAATAACTCTTGGGCCAAGAAACCCAAATGGCTCAAAGGGATCAAAGGAAGGCTATCAAGGGATAAAGAGGGCTGTGAGAAGAACTCGGTGAACAGTGCTTCGTCCAAGCATTCTTCATCAAATCTCAAGCATTTGAAGATCATTTTGAAGCCAATCAAGTGGAAACCAAGTGGAGAAGAAACATCAGCCCAAGATCTGCATCATTTACTAAGGGGGAGCCTAGATCTTAAGTTTTTATTTCTGTTTCCTCTTCTAAATTGCTTTAAGCTTCAAGTGTGTATTTCCTTCTAAATCTGTGAACATAAAGTGTGTGGTCGGATTGTGCGGTGTGCACATCCGAGTTGTATGTGGTCGGATTGTGTAGTGTGCACATCCAAGTGTGTTCAGTTTGCTGCAACTTGCAGCGTGTGCGTTTGTGAGCTGCGTTCCGAGCAGCGCGCTCTGGGGTTCTGTTGAGTAGTGGATAGCGGATCTAGAGGAGAGGGGTGAATAGATCTACCCCTCTTTTCACAGAACACCCCACTTTAAAGCTAGATAAAAAGAATTGCAGCGGAATATAACTAGCTTAGCGTAGCTCACAACGATTTGCTTAGCAAGATGAATAAGTAATATAAAGATTAAACCTAAGCATGCATCTAGCACAAAGCAATCGCATAAGCAAACCACAACGCAAAGGATTTTAAGGTGGTTCGGACTGAATCCCCAGTCCTACGTCCACCCCTCACCAAACCCGATGAGGCTTCACTAGTGCAGCGCACCAAACCGCAGATCGGAAAGACCTCCGATTGCCTTCCTACTAACCATAGGTAGGGACGTCAATCACCGCAGATCGGACAACTTCCGATTGCCTTCCTACTAACCACTGATAGGGACGTCAATCACCGCAGATCGGATAACTTCCGATTGCCTTCCTACTAACCACCGGTAGGGACGATCTTCAGTTTCAAATGTTTGAATGAAATGAAAAAAGAATAAGATATAAAAACACTCAAACAAGATATAGAATATGCTCAAAGAGAAAAGATCTTGTCTGAGATTGCTGGAGCTTGAATCTGATGCTTCAATGGTATCTTCTTCCTTGTGAAATAATCTTCCTTGGATCACCTTGAGTTGATGAAGAAGATAAAAGATGCAGATTTGATCTCCCTTGAAAACCTTGTGAAATCAGCTTCCTTGGATCACCTTGATAGCCTTGCTTACTTATGCACTTCCTTGGAGATTACTTGCTTTGATATGAGCTTGAAACACCTTGGAATGGATGGAGAACTTCTTCATGAAGTACTGTTCACGGCTACAGTACCTCTTCTTCCAAGCCTCCTTTGATCTCCCTTGATCCCTCTTTCTTTGAATCCCCTTTGAGTTGATGGAGGAGATAATGGATGCAGCCTTGAACCTTGATTGCTTCTACACCTTCTTGGAGGTTGATGGCTTCAGAAATCTGCTTGAAAGCACCTTGGATGGATGAAGAACTCCAGCCCGAAGTATTGTTCACGGAGGTGCTACGGTACCTGTGGATCTCCTCCTCTAGCCTCCCTTGGTATCTCCTTGTTCCCCTTGAAGCCCTTAGGGTTTTTAACCCCTCATGTGTTTGTTTTATACCATTTGAATGCTCCTTGGACATCCTCCAGACCAGATCCACGTTTTGTGGGTGATTGGGTGACTTTAGGATTAAACAAATACAAGGAAAGGGGCTGGCCTCGAGGTGGAAATCGAAGTCAACAATTGTTGGCTCGGGGCTGGCGGTTGACCGGAGGTAGGTGGCGGTCGATCGCTACTGAGAAACCATGTAGTGACTTGGTCCCTGGAAATTCGATCGACCGCCCCTGGGCTGGCGGTCGATTGCCACTGAGAGAACTGCAGACTTTGAGATATTGGTAGGGGTGGTCGACCGCCCCTGTGCTGCCGGTCGACCGCCAGCTGGGCAGACCCCCGGGTTTCCCGGTTCGGTCCGTTAACCCGTTAGCTCAATCGCTTAACTCCTTTAGTAGCCCATTCTCATCTGTGGCATCAACCTTGACAGTCTTGAAGGTGTCAACTGAGTCTTTGACCTTGGGTTCTTTTGGCTATGCTTCATTGTACATCGACCTTGGCTATGTGAAGTGCCGAATGTGAAGAGTCGACTTTTGCTTGTAGAAGAGATTTACATCCTTGCTTGGGCGCGATCAATGAGCTTTCACTCTTGCCATCGTCACTCAATTTCTTGTCCGTTCATTGGCATATCTGTCATGAACAAAACATCACGTATGTTAGTCATATGAGAGCGGAAAATATTAATGACTTATACTATTCAGCCATTATCAAAACCAAGAATATCAAATTCAAATGACCACAGGGGTACAATATTCTCTCCCTTTTTGATGATGGCAACACTGTGAGTCATTATGTGACAGTAATTTCCAAAACGGGAAAGTTGATAACATATGCGACATGTGCAGCTCAAGATTCATGATTATCAAGGCATGTGAATGTAGATATAAATGCTATGCAATTATGCAAACCCCCATCATATATGAAGGCTCCCTCAACACTTAAACACAAAGCTCACAAAGGTTTCTCCCCCTATGACAACCCCCGTAGATCTCTCCCACTATGGCAACACGACAACGCATAACTCTTACAAAGGACTCATACAAAGAATTCTCCCCCTTTGACAACAGCAAAAAGAGAGGGATAAAGTATAGAAGGTGAGAGATGTCTGTGAGACCAGAGCTGCAAGGAGTTGAGAGCAAGCAATTATATGCAAATCGGAACTAGACCGTGAGCAAAATATATATGGTTCAAAGCTAATGAAATCCGAGATCAACAATGGAGTTCGAAAAGTAGCTACATCCAAGTTGTAATCGAAGTGAACCAAAAGTGCATATCATGGCAGTGTGTAACCTTCCCTTGTCTTATATATCCATATTCAATAACTACAAAGGGAATAACATAAAAACTAGTATTGAGGCTAAACAATCATGACTAAAGCATGGAATGGTATGATTTCAACACTATTTTTCATGATCTTTTGTAGTTTTATGTACATGAGTCATAGTTTACGAGCAATCGAGTCGAGTACATGCCTCCTAGCCGTAAGAATACACATTGTTTAGACGCCAGTATTCCTAGGTATTTGGTAAGACTGACGGTTATGCTTCAGAATGAACAGAGATAGCAAAGTCACGTCATGACATATCCAATCTCATTTCATTGATGAGAAGATATATTTCTCAGCAAGTATGCCATTGCTCTGCCTAGAGTCCAAATGAAGTAAGACAGAGATAACAGGGGCACATCATGACATATCATTCGCCACTTGATTAGATGACGTGACATATTTCTCCGTGCAACAATATCATTGCTTTGTCAAATCGAGTTCCAAAAATTCTAGCTCATCAAGATGTTTAAGAACAATACTAAGCCTGAGTGTATCACCAAGATGGTCATGAATTTTGAATTTTTAGATTTCAGGAGAGTCATTCAATGAACAACATGCAATCTCTAGTTAAGATCTATTAAAACTACATAACATAGATGATTTCGAAAGATATATCAGAACTTCAAGAAATCATTAAATCTGAACCATTTTCATTGGATAGACAATCATCAGTTCATATAATAGAAAGCTCTTACGCCGTAGTTTTGTCAGTCTCATGATCTCATTTTCAAACTGGAAGCCAGTGAAGTTCAGATTGCAAGAGATTAAGAAAGGCATCAAGACTCCTCCTAAGGATATGCAGTGAATGCACTCAAGGAGTTATGTTTGAGGCAAATGCAATGACAAATGTCAAGGAGAGGTTGACTTGAACCAAGCATGGGTTGACCTGATCGAACATGAAGTTGACAGAAATGAAATGCATGACCCAACACATGGTTGTACACATATGAAAGTCAACAGAATGAAGATGAAATATATGCATGAATGCTTCAAAAAGACAACTCCCCCTTACTATATGGCCTATATACGATAGTGACGCATGGTACTTGGCGGAGGTGAAACCTCACGCATATTGAGTGCTTCTAGATAAGCATAGCCTACCTTTTCAGACATCAACATTTAATATATCATGGCTATGCAAGAAGGATGCTACATAAACCATGCAATGCATCGTGAACATGGATTCAACTTTATTGTGCATCAAGACTACATGCAATACTACACCACATGCAAAATAACATAATTACATATAAACAATGCATGGAAACCAATCTGTAAAAACACACAACTAAATTGAACAAGATCATCATTTCAATTTTTATTGGCCTGAGGTCGGCAAAGATCAAGTTCCCTTCTGAGTGTTGAAAACCTGTCATTACATAAGGGCTTGGTGAAAATATCAGCAATTTGATTTAAAGTATCAACAAAATGCAGCTCAAAGTTTTTCTTAACGACCTCATCTCTAATAAAGTGATGCCTAATCTCAATATGCTTAGTCCTAGAGTGCTGGACTGAATTTTTTGCAAGGTTGATAGCACTGGTGTTATCACACAGAATCGGGACACAACCAAGATCCACTAAGTAGTCTTGGAGTTGGTGTTTAATCCACAACACTTGGGTGCCACAGCTCCCCGTAGCAACATATTCTGCCTCTGCGGTTGAGAGGGCAACTGAGTGTTGTTTCTTGGAGGCCCAAGAAACTAAACACCCATCTAGAAACTGGCAGTAGCAACTAGTGCTCTTGCGATCTAGCTTGCATCCAGCGTAGTCCACATTAGAATAAGATATAAGAGATAAATCACATGATGACGGATACCACAATCCCAAATCTTGAGTGCCAGCAAGATATCTAAGGATACGTTTGACGGCAGTCAAGTGGGATTCTTTAGGACTAGCTTAAAATCTAGCACAAAGATATACACTAAACTGGATATCTGGTCGGGATGCAGTCAAGTAAAGCAAAGAGTTGATCATACCTCTATAGATTTTTACATCCACTAATTTACCATTTTCATCCGAATCCAGTGATGTTGCGGTGCTCATAGGAGTTACAATTATTTTACTATTTGTCATGTCAAATCTTTTCAGCAGCTCCTTGATGTATTTGGCTTGGTTTATGAAGCACCCATCTTCTCCTTGGTTGACCTGCAAATCGAGAAAAAATTGGAGTTCTCCCATTAGGCTCATCTCAAATTCACTAGTCATGAGGTTAGCAAATTCATCACACATTTCAGATTTAGTATAACCAAACATAATGTCATCAACATAAATTTGAACAATCAAGATGTTCTTACCTTGCTTCTTGGTGAAAAGTGTTTGATCTACCTTACCTCGTGTGTATCCCTTTTTTTAATGAGGAACGAGCTTAGTCTCTCATACCAAGCTCTTGGTGCTTGCTTAAGTCCATAAAGCGCCATGTCTAGATTGTATACAAAATCTGTATGGTTAGAATTCTCAAAGCTAGGGGGCTGCTCAACATAGACTTCTTCTTTGATCAAACCATTCAAGAGAGCACTTTTTACCTCCATTTGATACAGCTTTATTCTAAGGGAGTATGCAGCTTGGTTTTAGATGTTGACTCCTGCTGAAAGCATGCATGGGTTGGCAATGAACTATGCAGCCTAAGGCTTATGTGAATGCACAGTGCAATGAAGATGCTGCATGCTGATTGCACATTTTTTTTGTGTTTTCTTAAACATGATTTGCATTAGAGTATATGAGATCAGAAGATGATGCAAACACAAATCATTCACAATGGATTTTGAACTGAATGCAACATGATGATGCCAATTGCTAGACTCCCCCTTTGAACAATGCTAACATGAATAACAAGTTAAAAAATGCAGCCACGATATGCATCATCAAAACCAAAATCCAAGAATTTCATGTGGCTGATATCAGGTACCAAACAACTTATCATCACATCAACTTCATCAGCACAACAAGTTTCTCATGAATTAAACAGCTGAAATAATTGATCTCTGGTACACGGCGGAAGTTTTGATCTTAGATCCTTCTCATGCATAGTAAGGGTTCTGGGCAAGCATGACTTGCCTTTCAACTCTCGACCATTTGAAATACCAGAGGTCAAGCAGGGTGTGAGTAATTAATCTAGCTCATGTGTTCATCTTCACACCATGGGGGATAAATCATCATTTCAAACAAGCAATTCAGTTTACAGAATTTTATTGAACAAAATGGACAAACTTATGATGCACTATCTACATGTCAAGACTAAACATGAAAAATGTCAGGAAATAAAAAAATTATTTACATACATGTGCCTTGAGCTTTTATTTACCTGACCATTCATTTCTCAACTCCAAGGCATCCTGCACCCAAAATTCTCATTTAGAATTTTTAGGTACCCAAGCTTGCTTGGGTCCTTGTGGGTTAGCAACATGTTTAGGATCTTGGCTCCTCTTTTTCAGGGCAATCACATCATCCTCCCTCATTGTGTGACAATCATATATTTGATGCCCATTTTTCTCACAATGGAAACAACGCACAAAAGATTGATTATTCTTTTTATGTTCATGTGCGTGTGCATGTGGACTATGCTTTTGTGGGTGAGCGTGATTTTTACCTTTCATGGTATGAGGGTGGTGTCTTTCTTTCAGATGCTAGCATTCCTGGTCAGTGTGACCAGTCTTACCACAATGAAGGCAGCAAAGAGAAGCATTTCTTTTGAAGGCCATGGGGAGTGTCGACCTGTCTGGATGGGAATATCGACACTTCTGATTCTCCATGCGATTTTATGCAGAGTTCTGCTGAGCAGGTCCTCTGCCAGTGTTAACCTATTTCTTTCCTTGCCCTTTCACTTGCTATCCTGCTCTAAGCTCATCATTTCTCAGGATGAAACAATCATGCATAGTGTGACCATGTCTACCACAATAATAACAATGGATATTCATTTTGTGGAAAGCATGATATTTAGCATTGGACATGTTGTGGTGCATGTTTGGATGAGCATGCTGAATTTTACTTTTCTTTCGAGCAGTATGCCCTTTTTGGTGACCACAGGATGTGGTAGCTTCTGATGAGCCAGACTCTTGGTCTTGGGCAAATATTGACAGGAAGTCATTCAAATCTTGAATTTCATTTTCAAGCGAGGAAATATGCTGTTTAGATTCAGCACGATCCTCTTCGCATGCTTCCCATTGCTCATTGAGCATGGCATTTACCGCTTTAAGATTTTGATTTTCTTGTTCTAAAACATGCAATGTTTCAGAGCAATCATCAATGACAGTTTTACCTTTTCCAAGTGCAACCAGTTTTTCATTCACTTCTTCGTCATCTTGTTCAAGTTCAATTTTCTTTTTCAACAATTCTCTATTCTCTTCTTTCAGAGAATCAATCAGATTTTGTTGCCATTCAAGATCATCATGGAGACCCATATTTATCTTTTTCAAGAACGAGCATTCTTTGCATGCAAAATTAGCAGAGCATGAAACATCAGTTTCTTTTAGGACCTTTTCACTTTGAGTTTCAGAATTTTTACTTTCTTCAATCAACCTCTCATCATGAATTAGCCCATCGGCCATAGTTTGATCATTAGAGATTGATTTAGGTTGATTTTGAAGTTTTATTACAATTTCTTCCAACCTAGTGATTTCATCATGAAGATTTTCATTTTCATCCCTTAGACATGCAATGCTTTATTTATGCGTATCTAGATCAAAAGAAAGAGTGTCGTTAAGCTCTTCAAAAGTAGAACAGTTTTTACAAAAATAGCTTTCATTTTAGTTACTTTTCTTGAGATCCTTTTTCAAATTTTTGTTTTCTTATTTTACCTTTTTGTATTGAGTAATCAACTCATCATAGGCTTCCATAAGCTCTTCAAAAGTGAATTCCTCGGAGTCAGAGTTTACCTGTGACGAGGATGTATTGCTGGACTCTTCTGCACGGTCGGTCATGAAGCATTCTTATTCTTGTTCCTCCCCTTCATTGATTTTCACCAACCTGTCCAATACTTGCTTCACTGTGCTGCAGGAGGACACACGATGAGTTAGTCTGAGATCAATTGCAGCTGTAATTAAGTTATATGCAGTAAGATTATCATTGTGTTTGGTCTCATGTTCGGCTGACCAATCAATTGAATTTGATGGCAGCTCATGAGAACCATCGTATATAAGAGTCCACAATTGTGGATATATGGAGCTAACATAGATGAACATTCTCCCTACCCATGTAGAAAAATCTGAACCATCATAAATGGGTGGAGAAACCATCGAAGCATGTGTAGCATATGAAGCCATCTAAATAAAATACACTGGGATCTTTCACTGCAGATCGTAGGATCTGGGAATGGCAGAGCCTCGTTCTGATACCACTTGTTGAGTAGTGGATAGCGGATCTAGAGGGGAGGGGTGAATAGATCTGCCCCTCTTTTCGCAGAACACCCCACTTTAAAGTTAGACAAAAAGAATTGCAGCGGAATATCACTAGCTTAGCGTAGCTCACAACGACTTGCTTAGCAAGATGAATAAGTAATATAAAGATTAAACCTAAGTATGCATCTAGCACAAAGCAATCACATAAGCAAACTAAACGCAAAGAATTTTAAGGTGATTTGGACTGAATCCCTAATCCTACGTCCACCCCTCACCAAACCCGGTGAGGCTTCACTAGTACAGCGCACCAAATCGCAGATCGGAAAGACCTCCGATTGCCTTCCTACTAACCACAGGTAGGGACGTAAATCACCGCAGATCGGATAACTTCCGATTGCCTTCCTACTAACCACCGATATAGACATTAATCACCGCAGATCGGACAACTTCCGATTGCCTTCCTACTAACCAACGGTAGGGACGATCTTCAGTTTCAAATGTTTGAATGAAATGGAAAAAGAACAAGATATAAAACACTTAAACAAGATATAGAATATGCTCAAAGAGAAAAGATCTTGTCTGAGATTGCTGGAGCTTGAATCTGATGCTTCAATGGTATCTTCTTCCTTGTGAAATGATCTTCCTTAGATCACCTTGAGTTGATGAAGAAGATAAAGGATACAGATTTGATCTCCCTTGAAAACCTTGTGAAATCAGCTTCCTTGGATCGCCTTGAGAGCCTTGCTTGCTTATGCACTTCCTTGGAGATTGCTTGCTTTGATATGAGCTTGAAACACCTTGGAATGGATGAAGAACTTCTTCACGAAGTACTGTTCACGGCTACAGTACCTCTTCTTCCAAGCCTCCTTTGATCTCCCTTGATCCCTCTTTCTTTGAATCCCCTGTGAGTTGATGGAGGAGATAGTGGATGCAGCCTTGAACCTTGATTGCTTCTACACCTTCTTGGAGGTTGATGGCTTCAGAAATCAGCTTGAAAGCACCTTGGATGGATGAAGAACTCCAGCCCGAAGCACTGTTTACGGAGGTGCTACAGTACCCGTGGATCTCCTCCTCTAGCCTCCCTTGGTATCTCCTTGTTCCCCTTGAAGCCCTTAGGGTTTCTAACCCCTCATGTATTTGTTTAATACCATTTGAATGGTCCTTGGACATCCTCCAGACCAGATCCACGTTTTGTGGGTGATTGGGTGATTTTAGGATTAAACAAATACAAGGAAATGGGCTGGCCTCGAGGTGGAAATCGAAGTCAACAATTGTTGGCTCGGGGCTGGCGGTCGACCGGAGGTTGGTGGCGGTCGACCGCTACTGAGAAACCCTATAGTGACTTGGTCCCTGAAAATTCCGATAGACCGCCACTGAGAGAACTGCAGACTTTGAGCTGTTGGCAGGGGCGGTCGACCGCCCCTATGCTGGCTGTCGACCGCCAGCTAGGCAGACCCCCGAGTTTCCCGGTTCGGTCCGTTAACCCATTAGCTCAATCGCTTAACTCATTTAACAGCTCGTTCTCATCTGTGGCATCAACCTTGACAGTCTTGAAGGTGTCAACAGAGTCTTTGACCTTGGGTTCTTTTGGCTATGCTTCATTGTACATCGACCTTGGCTATGTGAAGTGCCGAATGTGAAGAGTCAACTTTTACTTGTAGAAGAGATTTGCATCCTTGCTTGGGCGCGATCAATGAGCTTTCACTCTTGCCATCACCACTCAATTTCTTGTCCATTCATTGGCATATCTGTCATGAACAAAACATCACGTATATTAGTCATATGAGAGTGGAAAATATTAATGACTTATAGTGTTCAACCATTATCAAAACTAAGAATATCAAATTCAAATGACCACATGGGTACAACAGGTTCATCCCCGTGTTTATATTTGTATGTGGATCTATTCAGATCTGTGTGTTTGTGTGTGGTTTTGTTCAGATCCATGTGTGTGCATGGATCTCTTTAGATCTGCGTGTGTGTGTGGATCTATCCAGATCCGGGTGTTTGTATGTGCAGAGTGCTGCGTCTGTTGCAGCGTGTGTGTGATCCAGTCGTTGGATCATGTTGGAGACTCTGTCTCCGTGTGTGTGTTGGGGCGTGTCCCCGTGTGTGTGTGCAAGCGTCATCCTGTGTGTGTGTGTTGGAGCTTGGCTCCGTGTGTGTGTGGGGATTTATCCCCGTACTGGTTTACCAGTAGTGAAGCCTCATTCAGTTGAGTGAGGGGTGGACGTAGGGAGCCCGTCCTGGTCCCGAACCACCTTAAAAATCACCGTGTCCATATCTGAATGCCTGTGTGGCTGTCCATTTCCTCTATCTCCATTCACAGGTTTAATTTGATACTATCACACACTCAATCCAATCAAATTGCTACACACACTTAATTTGTGCACACATAGAGCTAACTTAAGTTTGGTTCTACAAGTCATTTTTAATCCTTAATGTCCATCTATTTGCTACTTTGTAGATGTACGTCGTGCCTAATTGTTTAGATGTTGTGTTAGTTTCCGCTGTGGTGTGTTTGTGTTTTAATTGAACAAATTTTTAATAGAAGGATCTATTCAGCCCCCTCTAGATCCGTCTTCCTGCACTACGGGACCCAACAATTGGTATCAGAGCAAGGCTCTGTTGTCCTTAGATCTAACGATCTACAGAGAGATCCCAGTGTAGTGTCAATCATGAATTGTTCTGTTGGACATATCTCGATGAATTGCTTACCTATTTTTAATGGCTCTGATTTTCCTTCATGGTTAGGAAAAATGTGTGAGCTGATTAATTCTGTAAATCCTGACCTCTGGAACTTGATTTATGATGGTCCTCACAGAGTGCCTCTGGATGAGAGAAAGTGGTCTAGTCAGGATAAATTGAAGAACCGTGAAAATGTCATTGTCCTGAGTCTATTGAAAGCTTTCGTGAACACTAATATGTTTCCATTTGTCTTTTCTTGTAGAATGGCAAAGGAGCTCATGGATTATTTGATCAAAGCTCAAGAAGAAAAAATGGATGGCATGTGTCTCATGGCCGATAAACTGGATACGTCAAGCAAGGAAAGCTCCGAGGTAAATTCTGGGAGTGATGAAAGTTTATTTGAGAACTTAATAGAAGCTTACGATGAACTGTTAAGGAAATACAAGAAAATGAAATCTAAAAACAGAAAATTGAGAAAGGAAGTTGAACAGAACATAAGTAATTCCCATTGTGAAAAATGTTCAGACTTTCAGGAATTAAATGAGTCTCTTTCTTTTGATGTTAGAGTTCATTAAGAAAAAAATACTTCATTGACAAATGAAAATGAAGAGCTTCTAGCCAACATTTTTGAACTCCAACAAACAGAAAAAGTCTACAAAGAGAAACTAAACTCAATGACCAAAGATCAATTTCTGGTTGATGAGCTGATTCGAAATGAAGAACTTGTAAAAGAAATTGAAAAACTAAAGGAGTTAAACAGTGCCATGTCTGAGAGAATTATGGCTTTTGAAAAAGGAAAATGCATTCTGGATGTAAATGATTCTGAAAATGTGTAGGAGTTGAAACATGAAATAGAAAGTTTCAAACGTATGAATGGCAGATTGAATCAACAAGTTGTTTCCTGTAAAGCTGACATAGCAAGCTATAAACTTCACATAACAACCCTTGAATCTGAAATCCATGCTCTAGATGATTCCCTGTCAAGGTTCGTTGAAGGGAAAGAGAATTTGGATAATCTTCTGGGAGTTAGGGTTAACTTCCAAAAGGAAGGGCTTCGCTATAGCCCAGTGAACAAGAAACCTTTTGAAAATAAATTACATACTTCATTTGTTCATGCATCAGATATTTCAGGCACATCAAAGAAACTTCCTCCTGTTCAACAAGTGAAAACTCTTGAAATCCGGTCTGAGAAAAAGAATACTGTGAATAGGAAATCCAAAACTGGTGCTGCTAGTATCCCTGTGCATGCTAAACACAACCTTGCTACACATAAACATGCACCCATAAAGGAAGTTAGAACTTCATGTTTCTACTATGGTAGGGATGGTCATATGATGCGTAACTGTCCTGTTAAAAAGTCTGATGATTTGATAATTGGTAAAACAGAGAATGGTTTTAAAACTCAAGGAGATTTGCAAATAAGAAAAACTTTCATGTTGAAAATCACGCAGTCAGGCAAACAAAGATTCAATGCTTTAAGTGTGGGAAAATTGGCCATATAGTCAAGAACTGTTGGCAAAGAAGAGGGAAAAACAAACTTCATGATCAAAGTAATGAATTCCCTGTCCACACACAGAAATTCGTTACCTTTTCATTTCAGAAAAATGTGAAGTCCACTATTTGCTGCAATTACTGTGGTATTTCTGGTCATATGATACATGATTGTTTCTTGATGGATCTAGATGATTACAATGCATGGAAATTCTGGAAAACACTTGCTAAGGGTGTGACTAATCCTCAAGGACCTAAGAGATCTTGGGTACCTAAGAACTTTAAATGAGGATTTGTTTTTTTGCAGGAGTGCCTTGAAGAAAAAGAAGAATAAAAGGGGGTTCAATGATGCAAGGCACCCTCGGTTGGTAAACCCCAATTTTGCTCTCAAGTGTTAAATGTGTTAGCTTGATAGTTTCCCTCTAGTCATTCAGAGATCATGCTTTGGATGTGTAAAATTGGTCTTCACTGTTTTGAGGACAGTCGTGTAATTCTGACCCATAGGTATATCAAATGGTGACTGGTGGAAAGACAGAGAAGTCTGTATGAAAACCTTCACTATGCGTGAGCACAAGCTCCGCCAGGTACCTTGGGACTATGTATATAGTTGTATAGAGCCCTTGAATTGAATAAGTGAGGGAAAGTATGATTTGTGTGGTTTAAACGTGTTGCATACATAGTCAATGTGTGCACGGGTCTGCATTTCAAACATCATTCTGTGCTGTCATGCAATGTCATATATAAGTTTGTTGATTCTGCTCTTCATACAAAAGTGCACTACATTTGTAAATCCATCTTCATGCATGACCCAAGGATATATCAAATGGTGATGTGCAGAAAGGCAGGCTAAGTCTGTAATATCCCGGACCTTTCGGATCCTTCTTTTTGGGTCCCGGATCTATTTTCTCGAAGAATTTATTCTCATTTTGCCCGGAATTATCTTTTGAATATTTTTTGGGTTCGGATCCGTGCGTTTCGGATCAGTTTCGAAGGTCCCGAAACGTGTTTTGCGATTTCCCGTAATTTTCCCTGACAGGACCTACGGAGCCCCGTAGCGGGTAAACCGAGTCGTTCACCTACTCAGGGATGGTACCACAGCGATCAGCGCGTTCCAACGATCACGGCGGTATATTTTTCTATTTTTTCGTATTTTTTAAAAAATCCAGATTTTCTATAAATCCCCAATTCTTTTTCCTTTTTTCTTTCCCATTCTCTTTCTTCCTCTTCCTTCTCTCCCGTGAGCGACCGTTCCCCCTTCCTCCCTCTCTCTTCCTCCGGCATGACCACGGCGGTGCCCCTCTCCGACTGCAGACGGCGGTGAGGCGACAGCGTGGCGACGAGGCGATCATGGCGGCGTGTGGCTCGTGGGATTTCGTGAAGGTTCAAGGGTTCTAAAAGCTTTCTTCGTGGATCGGCGACGATCCGTCGCGTTTCGAACGAATTTGAGGTAGGGTGACGGTCCCTAGATCCATGTCTTCCTTCCCCGTGATTTATAGGCCGAGGCGAGGTCGAGAGTGGGCTATTTTGAGCCGGGAAGGGAAAAGCATGTTTTGGGGTGTGATCTCCTGATCTAGCATTTCAATGCATCATTTCGTGGTTTGTGGGCATCATAAGATGCACTAGGGGCATGGGAACAAGTTTCCCCTTCACCCGGGGGTGAATGGGGCGTGGAATGGCGATTTTGGGGTTTTCCCGTTGTTCTCAATTTTCGGAGGCTGTGGCGGCCCTTCTAGTGACCGCCACACCTTTCAGGCGGTCCCCGTTCGACCGTTTCAGTCTCCCCGTGTGTGGGTTGGGCATGGTGGCCTTACGATGAGCCGCCATAGCCTAGGTGGCGGCCGAAGGTTCGACCGCTAAGCCTAGTCGGCCAGCGTGGCCCTCGAGGCGTGGTTTTTAACCGTTGGAAACTTTTTGGGTTGTGGCGGCCGAGGGTACGCCCGCCTCATCCCTGTGGCGGACCTAGGTAGGACCGCCAGTTCTTTCGCAACCCAGGGTGTGGCAGCCTATCGTTGGACCGCTACAGTCCCTGTGGCGGCCCAATTCTGGACCGCTAGCTTCTGTGGCGGCCCAAAGGTGGACCGCCAGAGGTTCATGTCCGACCGGAGTTATGTTTTGCCGATTCGAGTCCTGGGTGAGTGGATCTCGATCCGCGTGCTGACCCGTGGCTTGACTGATGCTGGGCATCATGTGGGGACCACATGTGAGGGTGCCGTGGGATCCCGGGAGTTGGTGTTCTCGGTTTATGTTACCGTGAGTCGATGTTGGTACGACGAGCGGTCCTTGTACTTTATCCAGTTTAGACGTTGTTTTCTGATGACTAGAGAGTCTAATCCTTCAGTGACCCTCCACTAGTCGTAGCCTTCCGACACGTGAGTGGTCCCACCAGGGAGTGGTGGCGAGGCTACCCCGAGAGACGATTTTTAGACTGGTTTCCGTTGGGCCCCATGTCTACCAGCCAGAGTCCGGCTAAGGAGAAAACCAGTCAGAGGGCCAGACCAGGGACGCACGGTCTGTGTGTGCACATGTAGTTGGGGCGGTTGGACCCGCGCTGACGAGCGTGACCCTAGCTAGTCACTTATTCTGTGGTTGCTAGTACGGTGTCCCCGTTCCACCAGGGGTCGAGGGGGACACCCGAGGCGTGGTTTAAGTCGTCAGTGGACCCATCCGGCCTTGCTTCTAGTGGGTTGGTACTCCTGTCTTTGTGTGGTAGCGACTCTTTGACTTTTGACGAGTTGTCTCGATTTTCATGTCGTATATTCGGTACTAGCCATCGTAGTAGCTTGTAGTTACTTTTCGCGCAGTTTCTCGATTTGCGAGGTGGGGATCGGATGATCCATATTGAGCCTTTTATTTTAAGGCTCATTCCCTGCGTGTTTTCCGTGTTTTAGGTGAGACGCGACTTCAGGGGAGCGCTTCAGAGGCTCCATGTGATTCAGGTGCCCGGGGTTAGATGCCAGTTGCCAGGCCGGGGTATGCCCCGTGTAGTTGTACTTTTCTCTTTGGACTGTACTAGTTGTGGACTACTGTTATATTTTAGACTGCTGTTATTATTGTGGACCATGTAATTTAATTAATGTTATTAATTGCTTCCTGCTTAATTCATTTAATCTACGTAGCTCTGCAATTATTTTAGATTCTTGTGTATCTCCACACCATCCTTTTAACCCTTCCGAGTCTTCGGGCTTGTGGGTGGCGTTTCGAGATTCGGGTTATCGGGCATTCTCGGTGTTCGGATCTCGGGTCGTTACAAAGTCGGTCTGAAATCTATCACTTTGCGTGAGTGACTCCGCCTAGTACCAAGGGTCAACCCTCCATTTAGGGCTAAGCAGACCATTAGCAGTCAAAGTTTGCCAACTCCCTTGCATGGTCTCGATGTTTAGTTCAGTCTTCAGTGCATTTAGTAAGGGGGAGTATGCATTTATGTTCTTTTGATCTGGTCAGTAGTCAAGCATTTCTCTAACTCTTACTGCACATGCATAAATTGACTTAAATAGGGGGAGTCAGCTAATTATTAGGTCTGTTCATGTGCATATGTCATTTCTGATCGAGTTGCATGTCATTATTGTCCAAAAACCTAAAAAAAAAATTCAAAGTTCATGCTCACATGTCATGAAAGTCAGATGTCTGCAAAAGAGATGTTTCAAAACAGCAATCAATATGATTCTGTTGAAAGAATAAATTCAGTGAGTTTGTTGTTGTCTCTAAAGCTTGTGCGTCGACGCACTCCTCATGTTGTGTCGACACAACAATTCATTCCAAAAAAAAAATCTGACCTTCTGTTAAACCCCATTGTGTCGACTCACTATGGATCCCAGGTCGACACACCAGTCTAAGAACTAGCTCTCATTTCATTTTCTGCTACTCTGTGAGCATCAATGGACTAAGTTGCACTCTCATCTTCTTAAACTTGTCTGAAATAACTACACATCTGATCTTCACTCTCATTCCATGGTTTGATTCCTCTGAAATGACACTGAGCTCACAATTTCTAGTTGTGAAATTTGTTTTCTTGTTCCCTACATTTGTTCAGGGGGAGTCTTCTGAAAAATTCTTGGAGTCTGTTTTCTCAGGTGGAGTCCCAGTAATCTGATAACCTTGTCTAGCCTCTGATACTCTGAGAAACTTCATCTCTCAAATGCTTCCTTGCTCCTGCATGTCTTGTGAACATCAAAGAGACACCTTCTGTTTGGCAGAATTTTCCTGAACCAGTCTGAACTCAGGAAGATTCCATTCTGACTGTTAATTTCATAAACCTAAGCAAACTTCATGAAAGGTATCTTCTATTATAAGGCTCTGTGATTAACAAGTGGATTTAGCTGGTTTGAGCTTAATAAATTTCTGAGTTTTAAGATAAAGGTCTTGCACATGCTTGTATTCAGAATTAATAAACCTCAACCAGTCTATGCATGTTGTGTCCTGTATTACTTACTAGAATCTAAAAATTTCTAATACCATAAGGCATCCCTTAGTGAGGAACTTAAGTTGAGTATTGCTTCTTAAACATTATATAAATCTGAAAATCCCCAAGCCAATACAATTCAGAGCAATGACAATAGTCCACTAAGAAACACTTGTTCCTTTACCTCTAAAGTTTTATGGACGGTGTCATGAAGTGCCACTGTTATCTCTGCGTAAAATCTTGAAAATAAAGATAGAGCAATGGCATATAGATCACTGAGAAACTAAGTCCCTTCACCATTGAAGTGGAGTGGACAAAGTCATGAAGTGGTGTGCTACCTCTGTACAAAATGTAGCAAAATAGTTAGTCACACTGAGTAACTAGGGGTGCTGACGTCTGATCAACGTGCATTCTTATGTCAAAAGGTGTGTGCTACACCCGATTGTTCTTAAAAATGTCGAGCAAAAGAAAAATTTGAAAGTGGCAACAATAAAAAAAAATGATCGTTGAATCCATGGGGTCAACTCTGAAATATCAAGTGTTTAGCTTCAATACTAGCCTAAGTTGCTCCCGAAGGGGTCAAATGGAATTTTATGAGTAAGATGAAGGGAGGTATAACAAGGTTCTACTATGTTATATTGGTTTATCTCTATTAACTCTGAGTGCAATTTGTTTCAACTATTGTAATTGATAAACTTAGAAGTTATTAGACTTGAACCAATCAAGTTATGGGTTAAATCTCTAGTGGCCTTATAGCAGAAGAATCTGAAAAATCTGTAAACTCTGGTTTATGAGTTATCTATCAGATTGTTTTTGGGCGTCCTTCACTGACCTTTCTCCTGCCTAAAATAGTTGCTCTCAATTTGGTGCTATTTGTATCGGACTGATGGGGACATCGAAGCAAGACCGCTCATATTTTGTTTGCATTTATGTCCTTTTATATTGGTATGTATACCCTTGTGTTATATGGGTACACAATTGTGAGTCTTAGTGGATTTTTATGCAAAATGTCAGTAGGACCTGCAAGGGGACCCTCACTCCTTCCTCATTGGTCCAAGTGGCACCATTTGGATCCATGTGGGGCTGGTCAAAGTCCTAGGTGGCATCTAGAGGGTCAATTGGACACATGGGAGACAAGTGGTTAACAAATTCAAAGATGCCACCTACCTTACACCTACCTAGTCAAGGGGGCGCCCCCCACTTTTGGTCCAAATTTAATTTTTTAAAAAAATACTATTAGAACTAATTAGTTCTATACCTTGTATACCCCTCCCCCCCAATTTAGATCTGAGGGTATATGTGGTCATTTTCCTTTTATTATATAAGGCTTGTATTTCCCTTTTTCATGAATTAATAAGAATAAAAAATTGTGAATGCTTGGAGAAGATTTGTGCCCCCCTCTCTCTCCCTCTGGTTCCTTCTTCCTCCCTCTGCATTTCAAGGTGTAGACCCCTTTTATCTTAGCCCCTCTATCTCTAGATTCATCTCTGGTGCCGCCGTCGCCGTTCGTGCCACCATCGAGCCGCCGCGAAGCCGCTTCCGAAGTGCTGTCCAGATCTCTATTCTGCTGGACAGAGGTTCACTCCGGGATTTTTAACTCCCAAGTCAGAAATCATCTGGAGCTTAGATGTTCAGAGTTGGTTCCTCTATTGATTCCCAACCTTCAATAAAAAAGTCACATCATTTAGACTTCGTTTTATATTTTTCTATTTTCGTGCTTTCCAGTCCACCAGATCTACTAGATCTCTGTCCAGTGTCACAGCCACTCTGAGTTTCACCTTTTTGACCCCCTTATTAATTTTTTTTGAATCCCAAAATTTATTGGAGGTTCTGTCCACCCTCTCCATCCTCCACAAATTTACGTCGAATTTCAAAAGCCCTATACCTATTTTTAGAAATTATGTCTTTTCCCTAAATTCAGTTCTATCTCTGCTGTCAAGATCCGACCCCGAGTCAGTATAAAATCCACAAAAAATCGACACTTCCACCAAACCTTTCATAAAGTATATCCCCGTTTTCCTATCTTCAGCCTCTACAACTTTCATGAAGAGCTCATGTTCTGATTCGGAAGTCTTCATTGCGGTCAACGCCAACTCGCATGAAAACTTAGTTCTGTCCTGAGTTTTCAGGTCCTGTCAACCAGTAGATTGAATATTCGACAAAGGCCATCAAAGGAAAATTAAATTTTCTTTCTCTGGCCGTAGATCGAAGGATTTCGATCTAGCTTTCCAACGGTACTTCTTGTGCGTCGATCCAACGTCGGGAGTGACCACAGCAGTGGACTTTGTCGGGACGTGCAAGTCTGAAATAGCAGTTCAGATCCGTGGGCAGCAACTCCGACGAGTGAAGTTCGGAGCCGCCCGGCCTCCGACCGGCGAACTAGCATACCGCCGTCCCAGGGAGCGCCCCTCCAGGCGTCCCCACCATAGTGGTGCCACCCCGGTCCCACACGGCCCCTTGGACCAGCACGTGGGTCCCACGATCGTGAGTACGTGTGCCGCCGAAGCTCCACAAGAAGCTGCCCGTCAACCCGAACCCGCTACTCCCAGGTCCCATTATGTCACCCTTTACCTCCCTGCGTGGAGTGGGCATTCATATTCATTGCTGTAATATTTGTGTAATAATTGTTCCGGGAGTGTCAGTTCGGCCGGGGTCACCTTCCCCACGCCGAGAGCGTGGAGGTATCGTATTCGCTCACATCTCGGCATTTGCTTTATTTCGTATATATTTCTTTATGCTGCTGCTAGAGAGCATGCTAGGATCGTAGCTCGTTATACTTTTTATATCACTGCTACTGCGAGAGAGAGCGAGACCGTCCCGTGACCCGATCCGGGCACGAATTTGTGAGTTGACCACCCTAGCTCTTTGTCGGTTTCTCAACCGCGCACATCTGACGCTTCCCTCGTTAGGGACTATCACGAGCTTGCTTAGAGTCCGAGGATCGCATATCCATTTGGAGTCGAGTCGCGTGTCCGTCCCGCATCACAGACTGCTCATGTCTATGGATTCATAATTCTGAGAAGTGTCTTGAATGCTCATCGTTATTATTCTAACATCATCACTACTTGAATGCTCATTGATTCACGGTTTTGGCAGACTTCTGGAAGCCTTTTGTGCCCTCTTGGCAACCATTGATATCAATTGGTGTTGCTCATTCTGCTGTATGTATTGGCACAGTTTCTCCAAACTGTTTGCCTAGTGCTTTCTTTAAAATATCCATTTGCTGAGATCTTCAATTGGTCTAATTACTCATTGGTATCAATTCCTGTGATATGCATGCCCACTTCACTGGTTGAAATCTGCTACTCTTCTTCATGGTTCTGGCCCTTGCTTGCATTATATCAAACCCAAGTGTCTGAATGTGCTTTCAGCGTTGCTGGTTTTCAATGTTGCCAATTTCTTTCTACACAGGCTTTCTCTATGAATTTCACATTCTGCCTAAACTTGCACTGTTGCATCGGTTCCCCGCTCATTGGTCATCTCCAAGATTCTATTAATGGTGACAATCTGTACTTTCTTTTTGCTCTTGCTATTCTTTTCTCCTGCTCCAAGGGAGGGAGAATATGCTCCACTCTACTACTTTTTGCTGATGTCAAAGGGGGAGAGAGTTTGATGAGTCAAGAGTTTAATGAGCCATATTTCATATGTTAATGAGCCATATTTCATATGGGAGTTTGCGTTTGATATTTCAAAAAGGGGAGATGTCAAGTTTGTTGGTGAACGCTTGGTTGTTATCATGACTCATAGTAGCATAATGCCTATCCTCATGACTCATAGTTGTCATCATCAAAAAGGGGGAGAATGTTGTGTCCCTAGGTTTGATGGTTTTGATGATGACGAACTATGACTCACTGGTGAGTCTACATGATTATTGATGATGTCAACTAAACACCTTTGCAATGTGTGAAAAGCAAATGTTGTCTCAAGTGCAACCAACCAAGTCTTAACAGCTCAGCTATATCTCTACGTCTTAGTCATCAAAAGATCAACTGAGTCTGATGCAAATCCACAAGCTACTGGCATTTTGTCCAGCTTCTGGATTCAACCAAGTTAGAATTCCCTACAGAACTCATGTTGTCAGAGTTTCAGAGTTTAGCTTGATGCATGAAGAACAAGTTGCAATGCCTTCAGTTCAGCAGAATTGCAAAAGCCTAAGTTCAATCGAGAAGGTGATAAGTCTAGACCAGTTCAGCTGCAAACTAAACAATGTGCAAAGTATGAAAAAAATCAGTTGAAGCCTCTGCCAACAGAAGTGTCACACAAGTCCACAGACTTGTCTCTGTTGAAGCCTCTACATTTAATAAAGCCTTTGCATTCAAGAATTAGATATGAGGAAATCAGTTGAAGCCTCTGCATTCATGTAATAGAACCTCATTAGGCTTAAATCCATCATATCAAGGCTTATTGAAGTCAGTTAGGATCTTTGGTTATGCTGTGAAAAGGATGGGGTTAAATAGTGTAGATCACCAAGGTAGGTATGCTAAACAAACCATGAAGACAGTACACCAACTCAGTCGATTTCATTCAAGTGGGATTCTAAAGAGTATGCTTCAACTCTACATGCTTCAGTTGTTGTTCCCATAACCTCCAGCCATTGTGGGTGACAAACCACAAACAACCTCTACAAGAGGCCAAATGCGAGGTTCTTTAGTGTGGCTATGGTTTTCTGGGCTAACAAGTTGATTTTACAGAGTTTCCAGAGTTCGATCGACCTATGGGACCATTTCGGTCGACCTAATTTTCCAGCAACCAAGGGATTGAACTCTGACAGAGTTCGGTCGACCTAAATGGGCAGTTCGGTCAACCTAACTTTCCAGAACCGAAAACTCTTAAAATTTTCAGAGTGTGGTCAACCGACCAAAAATTTTAGTCGACCGAACCCTTCAAGGCAGCGATTGTTGACTTCTTTTCATGAACGTGTTCAAAGCCCCTATCTTCGACCTTTTGATCTTAAAGTCTCCCAACTTGCCTAAAATCATGGATCTGGTTCTTGGCTTGCCTCTTGACCATCCTAGGTCTTATAAAAATAACTCTTGGGCCAAGAAACCCAAATGGCTCAAAGGGATCAAAGGAAGGCTATCAAGGGATAAAGAGGGCTGTGGGAAGAACTCGGTGAACAGTGCTTCGTCCAAGCATTCTTCATCAAATCTCAAGCATTTGAAGATCATTTTGAAGCCAATCAAGTGGAAACCAAGTGGAGAAGAAACATCAGCCCAAGATCTGCATCATTTACTAAGGGGGAGCCTAGATCATAAGTTTTTATTTCTGTTTCCTCTTCTAAATTGCTTTAAGCTTCAAGTGTGTATTTCCTTCTAAATCTGTGAACATAAAGTGTGTGGTCGGATTGTGCGGTGTGCACATCCGAGTTGTATGTGGTCGGATTGTGTAGTGTGCACATCCAAGTGTGTTCAGTTTGCTGCAACTTGCAGCGTGTGCATTTGTGAGCTGCGTTCTGAGCAGCGCGCTCTGGGGTTCATCCCCGTGTTTATATTTGTTTGTAGATCTATTCGGATCCGTGTGTTTGTGTGTGGTTTCATTCAGATCTGTGTGTGTGCGTGGATCTCTTCAGATCTACGTGTGTGTGTGGATCTATCCAGATCCGGGTGTTCGTATGTGTAGAGTACTGCATCTGTTGCAGCGTGTGTGTGATCCGGTCGTTGGATCGTGTTGGAGACTCCATCTCCGTGTGTGTGTTGGGGCGTGTCCCCGTGTATGGGTGCAGGCATCATCCTCTGTGTGTGTGTTGGAGCTTGGCTTCGTGTGTGTGTGTGGATTTATCCCCATACTGGCTTACCAGTAGTGAAGCCTCATTCAGTTGAGTGAGGGGTGGACGTAGGGAGCCCGTCCTGGTCCCGAACCACCTTAAAAATCACTGTGTCCATATCTGAATGCCAGTGTGACTGTCCATTTCCTCTATCTCCATTCACAGGTTTAATTTGATACTACCACACACTTAATCCAATCAAATTGCTACACACACTTAATTTGTGCACACATAGAGCTAACTTAAGTTTGGTTCTACAAGTCATTTTTAATCCTTAATGTCCATCTATTTGCTGCTTTGTAAATGTACGTTTAGATGTTGTGTTAGTTTCTGCTGTGGGGTGTTTGTGTTTTAATTGAACAAATTTTTAATAGAAGGATCTATTCACCCCTCCTTTAGATCCGTCTTCCTGCACTACGGGACCCAACAACAAGAAACATGAAATTTGGTAAAACTGGGCTGGAACACGGTTGGCATACCCACCGCGATATGATAACGTGGTTTGGGGCATGGCCGCATGCAGAAATAGAGCCAAAAGGGTCTGTCGACATAGATGGTTAGTCTATCGATAGACTACACAAGTCTGTCGACATACTATGCCGGTCTGTTGACAAGCTACACAGGATGGCACTACCACGGTCGAGATGCCCTTCACGATCTTCATAGATGTGATCAGGTCCAGACCCACATTCAGAGGAGAGATCCTGGGTCTGTCGACAGTGACGAAAGTCTATCGACAGGGTCAAGAAATTAGTCGACAGAGGCACATTATCTGTTGTGTGCAATAGGTTATCAATCGACAGATGCAGGAAGGTAGGCTGGCCCAAGAGAAGTCGAACGCGGTCAGTAGGCCTGTCACAATATGGTCAAAATAGGTTGAACACTGTGCTTATAAGGGCCGCGTTCACGATAGGGTTGGTAGAACACGGTTACAACCTCGTACTGCCCACTCAAAAGCTGGTTGAACAACATCCTACCCAGTAGGATGTGGATTCCAGTGGTTTTCAGGGTTTTTAGGGTAGAACCTGCTCGGCGTCCTAGTGGGAATCCCAGACTCGCAGAGACTTACGGAGGTCTTGTGGTAGTGGTTCAAGTCTGACGGAAGGAATATCTGGCGGAGGGTTCCAACTACCCCAAGAATTAGGGTTTCAGTAACACAAAAAATAGTAGTGACGGTGAGTCGATACCACCGGAGTGGCATGACCCTCAACCAAACCTTTACAAAGCATCAATAGCATTAGGCTAGCAAGTCATGAAAGCACAAAAATTTTCTAATGTTTAACAGGTTAACAGCAAGTTACTCTACTCTTTTCATGAAGTAGCATGGAGATGAAGTAAGCTTCAAGGAACAAAAGAGCATGTATCTTATTCAAGATTTAAGCCATCTTTCATGAAATCCTAGTCATTTAGTGTGTTCTGTATTATTTTCTACCTTAGAACATGCTATCTATCCAATGCTTTCAGATATCAGATCATGAGCAAAGGCTAGGGTTTGTTGGAAACTCGAGCATGGAATGTGGTCTTAGGCAGGGTCGCGACCAGATAGACGTGATCTATCGTGGTGCCACGTTCATAGCAGCTTTTAACATTTTTCAAAATTTTAAAAAAAATAAAGAACGCTATAGTCGCGGTTGATCGGGGTGTCACGTTCAGATTCATGCTTACTAGGAGTACCGCGATCTAAAATAGGGCCTCGCCTTCCGGCGGACTCCGACACAACTTGATTCAAAACACGATTTCGATCGGTGCACTTAATAAAAATCAGGCAAAATGATCCCAAATAAAAGAACACTTAAAGGCGCACACAATGATGTATAATATTGAGGATTTGGCCTGAGAGAAACCTACCTTAGATGTTCTAAGAAGAGGACGATGAAGGACGCCAGAACCCTAGATGACCTCGCCTAACTCGCCGAATCCTCCCTCGATCTAGCATGCCGTCGGCCTCCAGAGCAAAATAGGGCTTGCCGGGGGCGTGGCCTTCAATTTATAGAGCTAAGAGACCCCCAAGAGTCCCGATTCGATCTTGGTAATTCGTGGATCATAATCCATGAGAAATTCATGGTTTACCTTATCTAACACCGCCATCCGAAATTAGGGATTCTAGGGTTAGGGTTTTCGAGTGCAATTGACCCCCATAGATGGGCTAAGGGTTTAGGCTTCGATTTGAGCCCATTAGGTCAAGAATTGGGGTCCAATTAAGCTGGTTATGGGTTGGTTCTTCCAAACTCCGATTTAACCCAATAAGCTATAATTTAGGCCAATAAACCTATTTCAAATTTTCTTTTGGGGTTTTCCCTTTCAACAATGTTTTATTAGAAATTGCTTTTTCTACAGGGTTACATATTTTTCATATTTTTATCTTTTTTTTGAAAATTTTGAATTGAGAAAGCAAATTAAATAATCTTATTCTATTAATCATTTTAAATTCGGGTTGCTACACCCTCCCCCACTTTAAGGAATTTGATCCTCCAAATTCACCTAAGTTATTGGAACAAAGGACAATTACAGTCACTAACCTAAAAAAAATTCAAGGTACTTCTTTTTGATAGCCTCTTCTAATGCTCATGTGGCTTCCTAAACTCCACGTCTACTCCATTGGACCTTAACTATCAGTATGGACCGATTTCTGAGTTGCTGCTGCTTCCGATCTAGAATCTTGACAAACTTCTCTTCATAGGATAGGTCCTCTTGAAGTTTCAAATCCACATACTGGATTACGTACGAGGGGTCATACACATACTTTCTCAACATCGACACATGGAAGATGTTATGAATGCCAGACAATTGAGGTGGTAAAGCCAGCCTGTAAGCAACATCTCCAACTCTTTATAAGATCTCAAAAGGGCCAATAAATCTTGTACTTAATTTACCCATGATCCCAAATCTTCAGACTCCTCTCGTAGGCAAAACATTTAGGAACACATGCTCACCGACTTGAAACTCCAAGTCTCTTCTTCTATTATCAGCGTAACTCTTCTATCTGGACTGTGCTACCTACAGACGGTCTCTGATGATCTGAATATTCTTGGACGTCTCGGAGATGAGATCTGGTCCAAACCATTGCTTCTCACCTACTTCCTCCCAACACAAAGGTGATCTGCAACTCCTACCATACAATGTCTCGAAAGGTGCCATCTGAATACTTGACTGGTAACTATTATTGTAAGTAAACTCAATTAGAGGCAAATGCTCATGCCAACTACCTCCGAAGTCAAACATACAGGCTCTCAACATGTCTTCAATGATCTAATTGGTCCTCTCGGTCTGCCCATTCGTTTGAGGATGAAAGCATGTACTGGAATTCAAACGGGTTCTCAAAGATCCCTGTAATCCTTTCCAAAAATGAGAAGTAAATCTTGGGTATATGTCAGATACAATTGATGTAGGAATACCGTGCAACCTCACAACTTCTTTCATATATAGAGCAACTAGTACATCCACAGTCCACTTTGACTTAATGGGTAAGAAGTGCGCGGACTTAGTCAGCCTATCTACAATTACTCAAATAGCATCAAAGTCGCCACGAGTCCTTGGTAAGCCCATGATGAAATCCATGCCAATGCTCTCCCACTTCTATTGCAGTATTTCGTGGGGCTTCAATTTCCAAGTAGGCCTAAAATGCTTGGCCTTGACTTGTTGACATACTAGGCATCTGCTTACAAACTTGGCCACTTCTCTCTTCATATTTGGCCAACAAAAGGTCCTCTTAAGATCTCTGTACATCTTTGTAGCTCCAGGGTGAATGGTGTACTTGGATCAATGGGCTTCTTCCAGAATCTTGTTCTTTACCTCGACAGAATCGGGAATACAAGTTCTCCCACGAAATAGCAATCTACCATCTTCAGCTAGCAAGAAATCCAGTCAACTATCCAAGCTCTCCTTAATCTCTACAAGCAAAGGATCATTACATTGAAGCTCCTTGATTTTAGAAAGCAAATCCGAGCGAAGTTTAACATGGGCAATCATAACTTGATCTCCCTTCTCCTCGATATTAAGATCCAAACTTGCTAGTTGCTCCAACATCCGCCATTCTTGGAGCATTAGACTTGACAACCTGGCCATCGGCATCCGACTTAAAGCATCAACCACAACATTTCCCTTCCCTGGATGGTACTCGATGGAAAAATGAAAGACTTTCAAGTATTCGAGCCACCTTCTCTGTCTCATATTGAGCTCCTTTTGAGAAAATAAATACTTCAGACTCTTGTGATCAGAATACACGACAAAAGATTCTCCATACAGATAATGCCTCCAAATTTTCAGGGAAAAAATAACTGTCGCAAGTTCCAAGTCATGGACAAGATAATTCTCTTCATGCTTCCATAACTATCTTGAGGAATAAGCAGTCACTTTACCTTGCTGCATCAGCACACAACCCAAACCAATCCCAGAGGCATCCATATAAACCACAAATCCTCCTCCTCTCGAGGGTAAGGCAAGCACAGGGGCAGTGGTCAGACAGTCCTTCAAGGTCTGAAAACTCTTCTCACATTCCTCCGTCCACTCATAACGATTCTCCTTCCGTGTCAATCTTGTCAAAGGTACCGCAATATTGGAAAAATCCTTGATAAACCTTCTATAATAACTAGCTAAGCCCAAGAAACTTCTGACCTCAGTCACATTTGCAGGCCTTTCCCAATTTCTCACCACCTCAACCTTGGAAGGAACACATCCACAAAATGTGTGTAGTAGAGATGAGGATGTTGAGATGGATGTGTGGCAAGACTAAGAAAGACAAGATTAGGAATGAGCGCATCCGTAAGGACTTAGGGATAGCTCCAATTGATAGAAAAATGAGAGAAAATAGACTCAGGTGGTTTGGACATGTGTTTCGTCGCCCTAACTCAGCGCCGGTTAAAAGATGTGACCAAATCTTAGTGGATGCTAGTAAAAGAGCTCGAGGAAGGCCTAAAATGAGATGGTGCGATGTTATTAGGAAGGACATTAGTTCTTGAGTTTAAATATGAATATTGCACTTGATAGAAATCTTTGGCGGAACAGGATTCATGTAGCCAACCCCAATTAATTGGGATAAGGCTCTGATGATGATGATGATGATGATATGACCCAAGAAGGAGACTTCTTACAGCTAGAATTCACACTTGCTAAACTTGGCGTACAGTTTGTGATATTTCAATATTTGGAAGGCCTTCTTCAGATGCTCCCATGCTCCTCCTTGCTTTTGGAGTATATTAGAATATCATCAATAAAAATCATGACCCACTGATCTAGGCAGGGTCGGAACACACTGTTCATAAACTGCATGAAAGCTGCAGGAGCATTCATTAGTGCAAAAGGCATCACAACAAACTCAAAATGCCCATACCTGCTCTTAAATGTCATCTTGAAGATATCCTCATCCTTGATCCTCAATTGATGATACCCCGATTTGAGATCAATCTTCAAGAAATACTGAGCTCCAGATATTTGATCGAACAACTCATCGATCCTTCTTAACGGGTACTTGTTCTTAATAGTGAGTTGGTTCAATTGGCGATAATCTATGCATAGCCTCAATGATCCATCCTTCTTCCTAACAAAAAGAACATGTGCACCCCATGGAGACGTACACGAAAGAATGAAGCTTTGTGGATGCACTTTTTTGGTTCCTTCGTTTTATTTATCTGTTTATTTTGATTTGATTTATTTGATTGATTTAGTGCGTGGGCGTGCCAGTCACAAAGTGACGGTTTATTCGGGCTCCAAATTGGGACGGTCCGGAGCCACTGGTGTGCGCCGTCTGACTTGTCAAATGATAGTGGATTTCGTGTCGGGACCAAAACCTGCCGTGCCATAAAGGTCACGACATTAATTACATCTCCCCGGAGGGGAGAAAACCCTTGATTAATCGCCAGGAAGAGGGGTCATATGGCCTAAAATTAGTATTAGTGAAAGAGATAAAGGATATCTTGCATTGCATTGTAAGGCCCCATATCAGGGCGTAAACATTCAAATCGTGTCGGCCATTCATTGACCATTTCATGTCCGGACGGAAGTCTGTTTTGGAAGCATGACAAAGATGGAGATAAAACTCGGGTAAATGTCTGCCGAGTGCACGACATGCTTGATATTGGGGATTAAAGGCATGGTATTAGCTTAGTGGGCAATTGGCCCAAGGCAAGGTCAGGCCGTGGCCATGATGGGGATGGTCCCTAAGGTCCAGGCCTGGCTTGCTGGGGCGTCATTGAAATTCTCTTGTCCAGGGTCTAGAGGAGGTGAGGTCTCCGGAATGAGAACCATTTTCTGCTCTTTGAAAGTTATTACCCTTTTGTTATTGTTGTTTATTATTTTGTTATTATTATTTTTCATCATTTTATTATTATTATTATTATTATCTTTTTTGTGCATAAGGCCCGAGGGGCAAAACGGACCGTTCAGGCCAAAATCAGTCGACCTGAGCAAGATGGGTCGACTCAGGCTAAGGCTGGGTCGACTCATCCTAAGGCTTAGTCGGCCTGGAAAAGGGGCTGCGTTGACCTAAGCCCTGCTGTGCGTCGACCCAGTGCGCTGGGTGCGTCGACCCAGGGCACAGGCTGCGTCGACCTATCATGGGTAGGCCGCCTGAATTTTGCATTTTTTTCATTTGTTTTCCTTTTATCTTTTGCATTTAAGTTATGGCTTAGCATAGTAGATTAGGGGCTACTAGCATTGGCTTTCTTCTTTCATCTCAGGTTCCCTTTTGTTTCTTTTTTTTGTTTTGAATTCGTGCATTGTTCGTTTGTGAAGGAAAGCATGCAACCTTAGAAAATGTAGGAAATGACTTTGCAAGCTATTTGCACATGGTATGCCAGGGCTTAATTACATGTTCATGATGGGTGATTCCCGACACACGGCGGAGTATTCACTCACGCATAATGATGGCTTCTAGCTGGGCATAATCCGGCTGTCCACGAGTCACCAATTTATATACCATGGAATCATGGCAAGCAAGCACTCATGAAATGGTATATGCATGAGATTTTTGTTTATATTCAAAATGGATGTGAGACCCAATGCACATGCAAAGGATATGCTTGGTATGCTTAGAGTTGCAATGAGTGCAGGGACTTTTGTTCTTGTTCATGAGAAATCGACAAAGAATTTTTTTTACAGTTTTTAGTGCATGTATGATGTTTTGACTTTTATTCACAAGGTATGTGCAGTTCTGGACAGCAAGCTGGGCCAGCAAGAGTCGACTCCTGGGGTCGACCCCTGTGCATCTCTATGCACATAGTGCTCCAATTTTTGTTTCTTGTTTGTTTTCTTTTGCTTTGTTCTTTTTATGTCCATTATTGCATTCCATAGTCCTCGGCATGGCTCACCGCTGCAATCTTTGTTGGTTCATTCATTGCTAACATTTTTTGTTCTCTTTGTTGTAGCCATTCATTACTATTGCTTTTGTCATTTCTTCTTTGATTGGTCCATCATTCATTCATTTGTTGGCCATACCTCTGGCTAGATTTCGGCAGCATCTCCCCTAGCCCCGAGGCGTTTGGGGAGGTGAAGCGGGTGTTCATCCATGAGAACCCGAGGCGACCACTTAATTTCAGGATGTGCACGGAAGCAACAACATCCACAATCACGGGACTAATGTGCGGCACGTGCCGAGGCTACCGGACCGGCTACATGGAAGTCGCCGGATCAGCCGTATGAAGGCTGCCGGATCAGCCCTGCAAGGGCTACCGGATCATCCCACAAGGGGCTGCCGGATCAACCCATTTGGAGCTGTCGGATCAACTGTATGAAGGCAGCCGGATCATCCCATGGGAACGGAAAAATGCTGGCAGACTAGTAAGACACTTCAAAGAAACTTGGGAAAGATGAATCTCGAGAGTGTGGGCTTGGTGTCGTACCCATGGCTTGGGTAAACTCCAAACCCCTTGAGAAACCTATCTTACTCCCTGCCGGATCAACCCCACTGGGGCTACCGGGTCACCCTGGGAAGGGAAAGAGACTGCGTGACCGAGAACTCTGAGGAAAGACCCAACGAGAGGTGGCAGTCAACCTAGAATAGGGCACCATAGGATCTCGTACTGCACTCGTGTGAGGAGGGGAATGAGAAGAACATGGTATAGCCCGAATGAAGACTTAGACGGCACAATCCCTGGGGGTTGGGACTCGGGATCCTACCCACAGTGTAGGATAAACCCCGATCCCAACCCACTGTCAGAGGGGCCACGATTCCATTCTCATGCGGTGATAGTCACGGTAAGAAAAAGGGGGAACAGAACTACATGCACAATTTTCAGAAGTGAAGTAGTAGAGACAGATAGCATATAGAATCATTCAGGGAGTAGCAGAGACAGACAGTATATGTAGAATCATTCAGGAAGTTCATTGATTTCATTCATTAATTTACAGCGAGGAGCCAAAAGAAAGAAAAGATTATATGAAGAGACATGGAAGTAGAACAGCTACAAAGAGGTGGAGGGAGAGGGCGGAGCATTGGCTCCTCTCCCCTTTCTCTCCAAACCTCACTGCTTCTCTCTTTTCCCTTATCTCTCACTCTCCCTCCCTCTTCATCTTTACCTCACAGATGTAGGAATCGGACTCCGGAAAGTTTTTTTTCTTGCTTCTTCCTCTTTCTTGTCTTCCTTCTCTGCAGTCTCTCTTAGAACCCTCTGCTTCTCCCTCTCCTTTTCATTCGAACGCTCTCTCCTTTTTATAGTTGGAGCAGTTGCACGCTCGTTGGCGTGTCTTTCTTCTTTCTGCCGCATCGACACAGACACCTGACATGTCCTCTTCCTTTGCGCTGCATGGGCGTGGACACGTGGCGCATCGTCCTCCTTTTCTCCGCACTAGCAGCATGTTGCATGTCATGCTCACTTCGTTCATTCTGCAGGCCCATTAATGGAAGAGCAGAGGCTCGGAGAGGGCCACCTACTATGCCGCGGCACTGTCGGATGGGAGGCCAGCTCCCGGTTTAGCCCTCGTGTTGCTGGTTGCAAGGAGTAGCTACCAGATGGGGACGCTATTGTCGGTTCGGCAGGCCTGCCGGACGGGCAGACGGTGCTACCGGTTGAGGGGCTTGGTGCGCCTTGCCGGATGAGTGCCCACAGTGGGCTACCGGATGGAAGGGCTTGGAGGCTCTGCTGGTTCAGCGGCGTTGCCGGATGGGGGTGCTAGAGCCCTGCTGGATCAGGCTTGAAAAAGCCCTATCGGAGGGAGAGGATGTTGTCACTTGAGGGAGGTTGCTGCTGGTTTGATGTTCACACCGGATGGAGCCTAGAGGATGGGAGCTGCCAGATGGCCTTTCGGGCTGTCGGATGGTCTCCTTGGGGAGGCTGTCGAATGGCCTTTGGTGCTACCGATTGGGCATGGGGCAGCCGGTTCAAGGGGTCTACCGAACGGGCAGACACCCTGTTGGCTCCCATTCCCTTTCTTCTCTTTTCATTCTTCTCTTCTTCTTCTTCTTTCATTCTTCTTTCATTATTTTTATTCTTTTCTTTTGATCTTCCATTAATATTCGGGCTTCTGCAACCCGGTCCGTGGCTGTACATCTTCAGAAGTATTTCAGACTCCTTTGACTTCGAGTTTAATTCATCCCTTTGGGACGCGAATTCGTGGTGGTGCAACACCACCAATAATCGATTTCTTCGGGCGTTTCGAGCCTGCCGTTTGTATTGTTCGCTGCTGAGCCTTCAAAGCTGAGTCTTCAACAATGCATTCATTAAGGAAAGCCTCAGCTTCGTGTAACTTTTAATTCGTCCATCCGGACACAGGGTGATGCTGCTAGGTCGGTTGGGTTGACCTTATGGCAGTGCATCTTCGGGATGCTTTGTTTTCCCACGCTCGTGGTATATTTTAGATGTCAAATTTTGCATGTCCATAAATGCCCCCCACCCACGGGTGGCGCGGGCAAGGACCGAGCCAAGCGGGACACGTGGGTGCATACTGTTGGCTAGGAGGTTTGCAAGATTTACTGGATGAGAACCGTGAGGGGCCTGCCGGATGACCGCAACAAAGGCTGTCGGATGGGAGCCTGCTGATGACCTGTCGGTTCAATGAGGTATAGCCCCTGCCGGATCGATGGGCAAGCGGCTCTGTCGGTTCAAAATCCTAGAGGCCCCACCGGTTCAGCGGCATTCCAGATGGACCCATGTAGGCCCCTGCCGATTTAAGAGGCTGAAGCCCTACCGGATGGGTGTTTTGGAGGCCTGCTGGTTCGTGCGCTTATGTGCCCTGCCGTGTTATGTCCCCTAGTTTTGATGGTAACAAACCACAGTTCATTGTTGAATTCATGTGGTATGATTAATGATTTTGTTTAAGTTGTATTTGGACAAGCTCAGGTGAAGGACACTTAAGGGTCGACATGTCATCTGGACGTGTCGACACTTCATGAAGAAACCATCCTTGAACCGTTTCAGTTTGAGCTCTGGCATGAGCAAAGTGTCGACACCCCCTACAACATGTCGACACATGTAGAAGAAATTGTGATTGAACCGTTTTTGGCTGGCTTCTGGTTGGCACCATGTGTCGACACCCTGTGGAAAAAGTGTCGACACCTTGGGTTCAACGCAATGGGCTTCATCTCTGTTTGACGCACATGTCCCGACACCTCCTATTGAAGTCTCGGCACGGTGGCACGATCCGCAAGCAAGTATGGCGCCCGTGTCGACACTTGTCCATCGAAGTGTCAACCTGTTCTGCGTGGAAGCCATGGTTCTCAAAGATATTAATGAGATGTGTCGACACCTTGTCTAAAAGTGTCGACACGTTCATGATCGCCCAGAACGGATCTGAAATTGGAAGTGTCCGCTTTTCAAGATTTGGAACTTGTCTTGGAGGATCCATTCGCTCCGGAAAAGCCGTCAGGAAGCTCACCTTGTCAAAAGATTTTATTGACTGGCAGAGACATCCTCCGTGTTGTGCCCCGGACTATTTTGACGGAGATCATGTATGAAATGTCATGACTTCTCATTGTGGTTGATTCACATTGAAATACATATTTGATGAATGATGAGGTTGTTGAATTTCAGAATTGAATGATTGATTTGTCTATACCAACCAAAATGCTCAAATTTGATAAAAGTTGATCATATTGAATGTTGAGTGAGCTACTGTTGATTGAACTTAAATGCTGGACATAAGTCAATTGATCTTTTCAGAAATCAACTGAATACTTTGAATGTGGAATTCAGTATGTGGTAAATGTGGAAGAATCTCATTTATTAAACTGAGTTGTTGAGTTGAATGCAAAATTGAATGCGGGTTACTTGTGGAATTTTTCACTCAATCTCTCAAGGCCAAGGTATGAATACTTGACTATTTGGATCTTGTGTGAATGGACTGATCCGGGTAAAATTCATGCTTATTCATGTAAATCTATGTTGTATGAACTCCTTTGATCAATTGTGATACATGTCTATGATTCATGAAGGTTTCAATTCCATTTACTGAAGTTTTGCTGCTGTCAGTAAAAGTGTCGACCTCAGGGGTCGACACTTATTTGTGGAGTCTCTATCTTGCGTTGAAATATAGGACGCTGGCAGAAAGTGTCGACCTACGGGGTCGACACTTTCACCAGGAGTCTGTTGTTTTGCTAAGGCAGAACTCTCGTGAAAAAGTGTCGACCCTGAAGGTCGACACTTTCAGGTAAGTATGTTCAATTCTGTGAAAATAGAATGTTCGTGAAAAAGTGTCGACCTCGTGAGTCGACACTTTTCATCAGGAATGTTTTGTTCTTTTCATAGGCCAAAACACTTCGTAAGAAGTGTCGACCCCATGGGTCGACACTCGTGTCGCAGTTTTGCTTTTATATATGTTCTGACAGAACCTTCAGGAAAAAGAGTCGACCCCATGGGTCGACACTTTTTCTGAACGTTCTTACGGGTTTTTCGGATCTGTTTCGAACCCTTTAATGGAGGATCCATTTGGCATGGTTACTTACCCTAATAGCCTTAGGGCATCCATTACACTTTGTATGTGTTATGAAGGGGTTTGGGAAGGGCTTTTAAGTCCCTTGGGGCTTCAATCCCCTTGGTTTATATAGCCGCCCCTTCTTCCGATCGAACCAACCCTTGAGCTTTAACGTGTTCATCTTGTTTTTGCAGGAGAAGAAAGGTGTGTGCTCTGCTGGAGGAGAAGGGAAGGAGCGCCAGAGACGTCCCCTCACGAGCCTGAGCTGAGAGATCGAGAGGCAGCGGCTGCGTCCTCTTCATCCTTGTTTCGGGTGCCTGAAGCTTCAAATATCAGCTCCTTCTTCTCTCAGTTTCATCATTCTAAGCCACACTTCATATATCTCCAATTTTGGTTGAAGGATATAGGGGAAGATTCATATTATTTCATAATCTTCTTAGTCATCTTGTGCTTAGAACGTTCATCTCATATTTGGGCTTGTATTTCCTTTCATACTATTTCTCTATCTAGACATTTTCGGAGCTTGCTCCGAGTGTGTGTGGGTTGTCTCGTCGTCGTGCGAGAACTCACGTGTGTGGGCCGTCGAGCCCGTGTGTGTGTGGTTGCTGCCATCGAGCAGCATTTATAGTGAAATCCTCTCGAGGTGAGAGGGGTGGACGTAGGACGGCACTCGATGCGTCCGAACCACCTAAAAATACTGTGCCGTGGTTTGCTTATATGGTGGTTATTGATATCTATGTTTCCGTTCGCTATACGAGTGTTAGACAGTGAGACGGTGAGACGTGAGTGTACTCAACTGTCCGTCCATATACAGTTGTCCGAGTGAGTATATCTTTGCGCTGGGGAGTTGTGAGAGCTTGCTTGATTTAATTTCATTCGTTTTTATCAAGCCTCTATCCTAGATTTATTCTACATATCTGTGGTCTATTTGGGTTGTGTTTATATTTGCAGAGAAGGGTGGGCAATCAATTCACCCCCCTCTCAATTTCCTCCTAACCGGGCCAACAATTGGTATCAGAGCCTCGGCTCTGCTTTTTAGAAAACCTAGCGGTTTTAGAGTGATCTATTAGGAATGGCCAACAACCTCAACAAGGGGATGATGCCCGAAGGGCATTCTATTCAACGGCCACCCTTCTTCGATGGGAGTAATTACCCATACTGGAAGAATATGATGACCGTATTTCTTAGCGCTCAAAGTCATGAAATATGGACTATTATAAGGAATGGTTCGTATGCTGTGCACCCCGATGAGGATATGTGGGATGATTATGCTATAAAGAAAGCCACTGTAAATTTTAATGCCTTGAATATAATTCAGTGTGCTATTCACCCTAATGAGTATGCTCGTGTCTCCATGTGCAGTAGCGCCAAGGAAATGTGGGATAAGCTCAAGCTCATCTATGAACGTACCACAGAAGTCAAGGAGACAAAGGCGAATATGCTGACCCGTGACTACGAGCTATTTAGAATCAAAGATGAAGAAGATATCTCCCAGATGTTCGCGCGACTCATGGAGATCACCAACGGACTAAAGTCACTCGGAAGAGAGTTCACCAACAAGGAGTTGGTACGGAAGGTGTTGAGGTCACTGTCGCCAAGCTGGGACACCAAGGTGACCGTGATAGAAGACTCCAAGGATTTGACAACGCTCACCGTGGATGCACTCATAGGGTCATTAATGACCTATGAGATCAATGTGATCAAAAGGACGAAAGAGGATCTGAAGAAGAAAAGGCAAATCGCCTTGAAAGCACTCCCGGAGAGTGTCTCGAGCCAAGAGGAATCGTTGGGAACCACCGACGATGAAGAAGTTGCTATGCTGACAAGGAAGGTGAGACAATTCCTGCGCCAAAGAAGAAGGTTTGGCGGGAAGTTCAGGAAAGGGAAGAGGCAGCCAAGATAAAGAAATGAACCATCTAAGGCCGCCGAAATCATTTGTTATGAATGCAAGAAAGTGGGGCACATGCGAGGAGAATGTCCCGAGCTCCAAAAGAAGAAAGGAAAGGTCGTCAAGGGCAAGAAGCCAAAAGCCATGAAGGCAACATGGAGCGATGAAGATGAAGATGAACCCACGATCGATGATGAGGAGCAGGACATTGAAGAACTCGTGAAGACGATGTGTCTGATGGCCAATAGCGACAGTGAACAGGTAACTTCTGACACTGAGGCCATTTCAAATGAATAGTGGGAACTTGCTTATGAAGAGTTAGATGAGAAATATAGAAGAATGAAAAATGAAAATAGGACTTTAAAGAAAAAGATCCATGAAATTGTTCACTCATCTAATTCTTGTGGAAAGTGCAATTTGCTTGAAATGCAAATTAAAAATCTGAAAAATGTTAATGATGCTTTGGAAACCAAGTTGTATTTGTTTGAAGAGGAGATAGCATGCTTTGATATAGAGAAGAAAAATGCATTTAAGCTGAAAGATGAAATCCAAGAAAAGCATGACCTCTTGAACAAAGAGTTTGAGAAATTGCATGTTCAACTGAGTGAATGTGAAAAAGAGAAGAAAACTTGAAAGAGAAGAATGAGAATTTTGTCATTGAAATTGAAAAATTGAAAAATGGGAATGGAAAGGTAGTGAGAGAGAAAGGAAAACAAGTTGAAAAGAATCAAAGTGTAATGCATAGCAACAAAAATCATGCTCACTATACTGTGAAGAATTCATTTTATCAAGGAGAATGTTCACACACACACTTTGAAAACAAACTGTTAATTCCAAATTCCCCTCAACCTTTAGAAATGTAAATAAAAGGAAAGATTTTGGTAGGAGAAGACCCACGTGTTTTTATTGTGGAAAAATAGGGCATGACATGTATATATGCCAACTCATGCAATATGATGATGAATTGTTTTTTAGTAGATACTATGAGTCACTTGGGAACGCTAACGTGAAGGGACCCAAGCTTGCTTGGGTACCCAAATCAAAATGAGCATGGTTGGTAATTGGTGCACGTCTGCATGAAGGCGGGAGAAAATAAATGGTATCTGGACAGTGGATGCTCCAGACATATGACTGAAAATAAACACCTCTTTGCAGACCTCGCTGAGAAGAATGGCAGAACGGTAATTTTCGGAGGACAGGACAAGGGTAAGATCATAGGAATTGTGAGAATTGGTAAGGACCCTAACCATTGCATTGAAGATGTTTCACTAGTTAGAGGTCTTCATCATAATTTGCTCAGTGTAAGTCAACTCTGTGACAAGGGTCACAAAGTGATTTTTGAATCTTCACACTGCACAATCATTGATGCTAACACACAGAAAATTAAGTTCATAGGTGTAAGATGTAACAACACCTATCAAGTCGATTTTGATGAGCTTGCACCTAAGAAACTGTGTTTAGTTGCTAATAGAAGTGAAGATGTTTGGTTGTGGCATCGCCGTCTTGGGCATGCCAGCTTTAATGTAATTAGGAAGTTGAACCGTCATGATTTAGCTAGAGGACTTCCTAAATTGAACTTTGAAACTTCAAAGATTTGTGAAGCATGTAATAAAGGAAAACAAACTGCCACATCCTTTAAATGCAAAAACATTGTGTCTACAGAAAAACCCCTTCAACTGTTGCATTTGGATCTATTTGGTCCCACCAGAACTCGCAGTCTTGGCGAGAAGCTTTATGGCTTTGTGATTGTCGATGATTTCTCGCTATATGCATGGGTTTTATATCTTGCTAACAAAAGTGATGCTTGCAATGAATTTATTGATTTTTACATAAAAGTTCAGAATGAAAAAGGATATACAATTCAGAATATTCAAAGTGACCACGGAAAGGAATTTGAAAATCATGAGTTTGATGCTTTTTACAGGAAGCAGGGGTACGAGCATCAGTTCTCTTCACCAAGAACCCCTCAACAAAAGGGAGTGGTCGAAAGGAAAAATAGGACGCTCGTGGAGATGGCACGTACCATGCTTGCCGAGAATGGTCTTCCACGGTACTTATGGGCAGAGGCGGTGAACACCGCTTGCTACATCACAAATAGAGCAATGGTAAGACCAATCCTTAATAAAACTCCATACAAGCTTTACAAAGGTAAGAAACCCAACATATCTCATTTCAAGCCATTTGGTTCAATTTGTTATATCTTGAACAATGGAAAAGACAATCTAGAGAAATTCGAAGTAAAAAGTGATAAAGGGATCTTCCTCGGGTATGCTCTAACATCTAGAGCTTACTGTGTGTATAACACTAGAACACTTGTTGTCGAGGAAAGTCCACATGTAGTAGTTGATGAATTCATAATGAGAAAATCGAGTGATGATCATTTTCTTATTACAGGTGAGGGCGAAATTGAAAAGGGAGAGTCAAGCAAACAAGGTGAGGCAGCAAATCAAGAAGAAGAAAAAGAACAACAACAAGAAGAAGCGGATCAAGAACAACATCCGAACCTTCCACACCAATAGACCACGCACATGGACCATCCATTGGAGAACGTGATCGGTGGTGAGGATGAAGGAATTCGAACTCGGGCTTCAATGAGGGAAGTAGAGATTCACGATAATCTAGCCTTACTTTCTAGCATTGAGCCTAAATCGTTAGATGATGCTTTAAATGATAATTCTTGGGTTCTCGCCATGCAAGAAGAGCTACACCAATTCCAAAGGAATAGGGTGTGGTTCCTCGTGCCCCGGCCTGATGACCATCCTATCATTGGAACTAAGTGGGTTTTCCGAAACAAACTTAGTGAAGATGGGGTCGTTGTGAGGAATAAGGCAAGATTAGTAGCCAAGGGCTACTCTCAAGAATTTGGCATTGATTTTGATGAATCATTTGCACCTGTGGCTAGATTGGAAGCAGTTAGAATTTTACTTGCTTATGCTTGTCATGGGAACATGAAACTGTTTCAAATGGACGTGAAGAGTGCCTTCCTCAATGGAGTGATCAAGGAAGAAGTGTACGTGGAGCAACCACCGGGCTTTGAAGATGAAAGGTTTCCCGACCACGTATTCAAATTGGACAAGGCACTATACGGTTTGAAACAGGCTCCCCGGGCATGGTATGATAGATTAAGTTCATTTCTTATTGAAAACGGCTTCAAACGAGGTAACATAGACCAAACTTTGTTTACAAAAACTTGTGATGATCATTCATTAATTGTTCAAGTTTATGTAGACGATATTATTTTTGGAGCCTCCAACACAAAAATGAATGATGAATTTGCCCAACTTATGTAGGGGGAGTTCGAGATGAGCTTGATGGGAGAGCTCAACTTTTTCTTGGGATTACAGATAAAGCAAATGGATGATGTCATTTTCATCAACCAGAAGAAGTACACACAAGAAATTGTGAAGAAATTTCAACTTGAGACTGCCAAGCCCTTTGCAACACCAATGTCCACCTCACAGAAAATGGAGGAAGAAAAAGGTAACAAAATTGATCAAAAACTTTTTAGGGGTATGATAAGATCCTTGCTTTATTTGACTGCTAGTAGGCCTGATATACACTTTAGTGTTTGTCTCTATGCAAGATACCAATCTTGTCATAGGGACTCTCATTTAGCGGCCGTGAAAAGGATCTTCAGGTATTTGAATGGAACCCTTGACCTTGGTTTGTGGTATCCAAGGAATAATTCATTTGATTTACATGCTTTCACTGACTCTGATTATGCTGGTTGTAAAATGGATCGAAAAAGCACAAGCGGTCACTATCAGTTTCTTGGGGGCTGCATGGTTTCATGGGCCTCAAAGAAACAACATTGTGTGGCTTTATCAACTGCCGAAGCCGAGTACGTGGCTGTCGGTAGTTGTGTGGCTCAAGTGCTTTGGATCCAACATCAGTTGCTGGATTTTGATTTTTCTTTAAAGAAATCTCACATAATGTGTGATAACACTTCTGCAATAAACTTGTCCAAGAATCCTGTCCAACATTCCCGCACTAAACACATAGAAATTAGACATCACTTTATAAGAGATCATATCAATAAAGGTGATTTTGAACTTATTTTTGTTGATACAAAACACCAACTTGCTGATATATTTACAAAACCTTTGAATTCTGAACAATTTTGCTTTCTGAGAAGAGAATTAGGAGTGTGAAGATTAGACACTTAGATATTTTGAGCTGAATTGTACATACACTCTTTTAATCTTTTTCATAAAGAAACTGTTCATATTACCTTTTGATTTGCACATAAAAGTTTTCATTATCTTTACTCTTCAAACTTTGTCTTTTGTCCATATCACAGTGAATAACAACTTTGGTTATTATACATGCTTTCATCCTTTTGCATCCGCATGTACATAACTGCATATACTTCATCAATGTGTGCATGAATGTCATGATTTACCGGTATATCAAATAGTTTTAGTGGAAAGGTGGATCAAATCCACCTGGAAGCTTTCATCATGTGTGAGTGTGGTCTTCGGACCTAAGTATTCCGCCACGTACCGGTAATCAAATTGCTTGAAAACATCATTTTGAAATGCTTGAGTGTATATAATTGACACACCTTTCAGTTGAAATCTTCTAAGACCTTACGCCCTTGCTAAATAAAATGCTTTGACTAGGACATGTTTTAACATGGCACATATTAAGGGGGAGATTTTTGCTATAACGGTGCATACACTTAGGGGGAGACATCACCATGTATAGGCTAATTCATCTCTTACATTCTACGCAATCTCTCACACAATTTGCACATGTGAGTTAATGAATCTAACTAATAAGGATTTCACTTATTCCACTTAACACATTTTAGGACTCTGGAACCCCTACATGGAAATCACGTGACTTGTGAGGAAAAAGCTGTCAGCCCCGTCAAAAATAGTCAATAAGTGTGATTTGACATGAAGTAAACCGGGAATCCCCCCTGAGATAAAGGAGGAAACTCGCATTGAAAAGTGTCATATCCGCATTATCATAAGTGACGATGCCAAGTAACCGGAAAGTGCCCCTGAAACAAAGGGCATGACTCGTGTCAAAAGGTTAGTCATCTTGTCTTTCAAAAAATAAAATAATCTTGGGGTTGTGCGAAGCTACCAAAAGTCGAGCACGTTGTATGAAAGTGTAGGGAAGAAAAGTTCCTATTTGTGTTCTTTAGAAAATATGAAAATCCATGCTATCTAGATTTCATTGCTCATATTTCACATATTCATCTAGGGAGTGATTGTATGGATGTACACCTTGAATCAGCTATATTTCATGAGTCTTGCAGTACCACTTCTTGTAAGCACTACCCTTTTACTATTGCACATGAAATTCATGTTCTTGGTCTATAGCATATTTCCTAACCCGTTCTTAAAGAACATGTTTGCCATTTTATGGTATGATGAGTGCATATGTGCTTGACTGGTCATTACTTGCGTTTCATATGCATCTCATTGAGTTAATTGTGCATATTGAGGCATAACTTTCATCCTTTACCATTTTAATAATCCCCTATTTGACTCTGACAAAAAGGGGGAGAAATAACTTTGCATTGCTTGAATGAAGATTCACGACTTGCTTAGTTTTTGATTGATTATGTTTTTGGCAAAAAGGGTGAGTTGATCTCTACATGTTGATTCAACAAGTTATGAATTCTTGACTGAAAGTCATGCATCTGGCGTGCATGAGAAAATGGTTGTTTTGGTTCAAAAATTGTCATCCTTCATGCAAATATTATAGTTCTATCAACAGTTTTATCTTCGTCAAAAAGGGGGAGATTGTTGTGCCCCGGACTGTTTTGACGGAGATCATGTATGAAATGTCATGACTTCTCATTGTGGTTGATTCACATTGAAATACATATTTGATGAATGATGAGGTTGTTGAATTTCAGAATTGAATGATTGATTTGTCTATACCAACCAAAATGCTCAAATTTGATAAAAGTTGATCATATTGAATGTTGAGTGAGCTACTGTTGATTGAACTTAAATGCTGGACATAAGTCAATTGATCTTTTCAGAAATCAACTGAATACTTTGAATGTGGAATTCAGTATGTGATAAATGTGGAAGAATCTCATTTGTTAAACTGAGTTGTTGAGTTGAATGCCAAATTGAATGCGGGTTACTTGTGGAACTTTTCACTCAATCTCTCAAGGCCAAGGTATGAATACTTGACTATTTGGATCTTGTGTGAATGGACTGATCCGGGTAAAATTCATGCTTATTCATGTAAATCTGTGTTGTATGAACTCCTTTGATCAATTGTGATACATGTCTATGATTCATGAAAGTTTCAATTCCATTTACTGAAGTTTTGCTGCTGTCAGTAAAAGTGTCGACCTCAGGGGTCGACACTTATTTGTGGAGTCTCTGCCTTGCGTTGAAATATAGGACGCTGGCAGAAAGTGTCAACCTACGGGGTTGACACTTTCATTAGGAGTCTGCTGTTTTGCTAAGGCAGAACTCTCGTGAAAAAGTGTCGACCCTGAAGGTCGACACTTTCAGGTAAGTATGTTCAATTATGTGAAAACAGAATGTTCGTGAAAAAATGTCGACCTCGTGAGTTGACACTTTTCATCAAGAATGTTTTGTTCTTTTCACAGGCCAGAACACTTCGTAAGAAGTGTCGACCCCATAGGTCGACACTCGTGTCGTGGTTTTGCTTTTATATATGTTCTGGCAGAACCTTCAGGAAAAAGAGTCGACCCCATGGGCCGACACTTTTTCTGAACGTTCTTACGGGTTTTTCGGATCTGTTTCGAACCCTTTAATGGAGGATCCATTTGGCATGGTTACTTACCCTAATAGCCTTAGGGCGTCCATTACACTTTGTATGTGTTATGAAGGGGGTTTGGGAAGGGCTTTTAAGTCCCTTGGGGATTCAATCCCCTTGGTTTATATAGCCGCCCCTTCTTCCGATCGAACCAACCCTTGAGCTTTAACATGTGCATCTTGTTCTTGCAGGAGAAGAAAGGTGTGTGCTCTGCTGGAGGAGAAGGGAAGGAACGCCAGAGACATCCCCTCACGAGCCCGAGCTGAGAGATCGAGAGGCAGTGGCTGCGTCCTCTTCATCGTTGTTTCGGGCACCTGAAGCTTCAAATATCGGCTCCTTCTTCTCTCAGTTTCATCATTTTAAACCACACTTCATATATCTCCGATTTTGGTTGAAGGATATAGGGGAAGATTCATATTGTTTCATAATCTTCTTAGTCATCTTGTGCTTAGAACGTTCATCTCATATTTGGGCTTGTATTTCCTTTCATACTATTTCTCTATCTAGACATTTTCGGAGCTTGCTCCGAGTGTGTGTGGGTTGTCTCGTCGTCGTGCGAGAACCCGCGTGTGTGAGCCGTCGAGCCCGTGTGTGTGTGGTTGCTGCCGTCGAGCAGCGTTTATAGTGAAATGCTCTCGAGGTGAGAGGGGTGGACGTAGGACGGCACTCGGTGCGTCCGAACCACCTAAAAATACTGTGCCATGGTTTGCTTGTATGGTGGTTGTTGATATCTATTTTTCTGTTCGCTATACGAGTGTGAGACGGTGAGATGGTGAGACGTGAGTGTACTCAACTGTCCGTCCATGTACAGTTGTTCGAGTGAGTATATCTTTGCGCTGGGGAGTTGTGAGAGCTTGCTTGATTTAATTTCATTCGTTTCTATCAAGCCTCTGTCCTAGATTTATTCTACATATCTGTGGTCTGTTTGGGTTGTGTTTATATTTGCAGAGAAAGGTGGGCAATCAATTCACCCCCCTCTCAATTGCCTCCTAACCGGGCCAACACTCCGAGATGTTGGTACCGTTGCAGACTTGGTTCCCTACCTACCCACGTACTAGCTAGCCGGTAGAAAAAGGTCAACGGAGCTGAGGAAGCAAATCAAATAATGGGGATGCGATGTCCTGGGTATAAAGTATGTAGGAGACATGGTAAGAGATGTCGTGAGCCACCGATAGAAAAGTGAGAAGAAGCTCCAGTTCATAGTGGAGAGCTACACATAGAGAGAAGAAGGAGAGAAGAGCAATGAAGAAGCTTGCTCTGGAAGATATCTCCTTCCTTGTGCTGCTAGCATGATCGCAACGCAGCAGACTGTCTTCTTCATCTCAGGAGGTCTCACAACAAGGAAGATAGCATCTGCTAAAGCTTCATGAGGTGCCCTTGAAAGCTGAAAGGAAGATCACCGTTTCCTCTTGAGGTCGTGGTAAAGAACCAGGAAGAAGAAGAAGAGGAGAACCGAGGATCCATCCAGTTCTCTCCTAGACAAGAGTCTTCTCTCCCATAGAACTTCATAGCCATACTCTATCTGGTTGTTCCTTTTACAGTTTTTTTTCTCAAAAACACATACTCTCATTATTGCTCCCTACTTGCGAGTAGGAAGACAGACGGTGCGTTCACCGGTCTGTGGATTTTGGGTTGTGTACCCTCAAGCTGTTTGCAGCGTAGTTGAGAGAGTTTGTGTCTCTGTTAGAAGTTGTCAATCAGTGGTAGTGCTTTTGTACCAGTGAAGCCTCACTTGGTTGAAGTGAGGGGTGGACGTAGGTCTCTGGATAGAGACCGAACCACCTTAAAAATCATGTGTTCTTGTGGTTTGCCTTCTATCGTATCCTGTAGCTAGATGCTTGCTTAGGAATGTCTTGATCATTTTCCTTGCACCTAGCTCGCTAGCTGGTGTGTGTTCCTGCTTTACTAGTATAAGTTTTTATCTAGTTGTTATTTCCGCAAAGAAGGGGCTGATCTATTCACCCCTCCCCTCTAGATCTGCCTATCACTACTCAACACGTGGTATCAGAGCTAGTCTCTCTGTATGTGGTCTAACGACCTTGAAAGAACTGGTGATATGGCGACTAAGAGTCCTATGGCCGAAGGGCATTCCATAAATGGCAGCCAAACTAGGTCCATCAGGACCAAACGAGGCCTAGCTCATACAAGTGACAGTCCCGCAGGGCCGACTTAGGCTAAAAAGCCCAATAAGATCATTCGGGATCACAACCTTCCTCGGCGGCCCTTAGGCTCGGAAGGCCCAAACATCGGTTAGGTCAGAGAAAGACCCACGCCCGATCTATCCCCTCGCCGGGATAAAGGCAGGCGCACAATGCCCACTCCGATGTATCTTCACCCGAGCTATGCCTATAACCCGGACAGGGTTGGCACCCCTCATGCTCAAGTCGACTGACGAACGCTTATCCATACTGCCGTTGAGAACCCTTTATAAGCAGAAGTTTATGAGGATAAGGGACCCATGATCTCTCAAGGCTATAAAGATCCCACGATGAGGATGTAAAGAGTCCACGTTGAGGACGTAACTCCCGTCTGAAACCCCTCAGCTTACGGGACTCATGAGGCCAGTGCACTATTTAAACTTGTGACTCCCTCCAGTGAAAGGTAAGGGAAAACATACGCCTAAACTCCCCGAGTAGGAACCACTTCACCACCTTGGTGAAGAGGGATCTCGTACATCTCCTTCCTCCTCCCAACATAGCTTCCACCATTGCTCTACTGACTTAAGCATCGGAGGGTTTGCCCCAGGGAACCATCCCTAGGCCCCCTGATCCGTTTCCCTTCCTTGCAGTTCACTATCCGGTGATAATCTCCTCAGCTCAGGACCAGCATGAGATCACGCCTCTTCATCTGGCGCCGTATGTGGGAAACGACCAAAGAGCCAGCATGGTGCGAAGAAGTTCAGTGAGGAGGTCCGCTGGATACAGGGGAAAGGTCATGGTGGCGGCAGGAGAAGGCCCCTCTCAAGCCTCACAAAATCCCCCCTCCAATGCCAGCACCCCCATCGACGGACCGCCCCCTCCCCCTGCGGCGGTAGGGCTCCCGCCCCCTCCCCCCTCGGTGGTAGGGCTACCGCTCAACGGCAGCGCTGACGCCTTGCAAGCCCTCAACGCAAAACTGGATGTCCTCGTGGAACTCATGAGGACCCAGGCGGCCAAGGATGGAAGGTCATGCGCCCCTCCGGAGAGCCCTCCCCGCAAGAACGTGTCCCAGCACACCGCCGGAGGCCGCTTCACCCTCCGAGGCCGGCAGATCATCCGTAACAGGTCAGGAGGACCTTCACAAGCCCCCCCTCCGGAACAAGAAGCCTCAACCACGCCGAAGATAGGAAAACCTGGGGCACGCCGTCTGAACCCAAAGACCGAAGTCCCTGGGGAACGCAAAGACAGCCCCCCCAGCCCGACGGCGCAGCGACAGCTGGAGCTATCCCTCTGACTGCGAGAATTCGAGAGGCGTTTCGCAGAATAGGAGCGCGCCCTACGCGCCCTGCAGAAAGTCTCTTCCACGGAGGACGAGGAGAAATCCCCATTCTCTGACTATATCTTGAAGGCATAGGTATCTCCTAGAACCTCCATCCCGACCTTCAAGCTTAATGACGGGCAGGGTGACCCGGCTGATCACTTCGACAACTTCGACGCCCTGATGACCCTTCATGGAGCGTCCGACGCCATCAAATGCTGAGCCTTTGTGGCCACCCTGGTCCAAGGTGCCCAAGCATAGTTCCGGGCCCTCGCCCCCAGATCCATCCGGGACTTTAAGCAATTTGGGCGAGTATTCAAGAAGAGTTTCACCGGCAGCGGTCCCCCAAGGTCGGTAGCGGGGCTTTTGGCCCTCAAACAGCCGCAAGGGGAGAAACTTTGGGCTTACATTACCCGATTTAAATCAGAAGCCCTGAGGATCCCCCGTTTGGACGTCGCCTCGGCCATAACCACGTTGACCGGGGGCACCCGCGATGAGAACCTCCGCCGCGAACTTGTCCTCCACCCTCCCTCGAACCTTTCCGAGCTAGTGACTCTGGCTTTGCGCCATGTCGAGTGCGAAGAAGTGCTCAGCGCATGTCGAGATGCAACCGGCTCGGGTCAGGAGGGGGACAAGAAGCGGGCACCCAAGCCAAGTTCGGGTCCAGGAAAAAGGAGGAACCGAGATGGGGAACACAAGGAATCGTCACGAAAGTACGAGCGGTACACTCCTTTAACCACTCCGATTTATGAAATTTACGAGGACGTCAAAGGCTCGGGCCTCCTCCGCCAACCCGATCCAATGAGGTTGAAGAACCGTAATCGCAGCAGGCATTGCCTGTTCCACAACGATCATGGGCACCACACCGGCGACTGCCACTAGCTCCAGGATGAGATCGAGCGCCTCGTCTATCAAGGACACCTATCCCGGTTCGTGGCTGGGCACAAGGAAGAACGAGGCGCCCTAGAGGAAATCGACAACGCCCCCTGAGGGGTCCACATCAATGTCATCACTGGAGGAGCTGCATCAAGAGGAGACAGTGGCCGAGGAAGGAAGCGTCATGCTGAGCGGGCGAGCCGAGCCATCGAGACTCCCAGGGCCCCGCCAAGTGAGCCCCAAGTCATAGTCTTCTCCGACCAAGACCTGGAAGGGCTAAACACCCCGCATGACGATGCCCTAGTCATATCGGCCACGATAAATCATTGTAACGTAGACAGGATTCTAGTTGACAATGGAAGTGCCCCTGATGTATTATCCTATGCATGTTTCCTTAAGATGGGGGAGGATCCGTCTAAACTCCGCCCGATCCGAACCCCCCTTTGCGGGTTCAATGGCCAGGCCACATATCCCGAGGAAGCCCTAAGCCTGCCGGTTACTCTCGGCACCCCACCCAAAACCGTTACGGTCATGGTGGACTTCATAGTGATCAAAGGTATGATAGCATACAACGTAATCTTAGGCCGAGGAATCCTATGCCGAACGAAAGCGATGCCTTCTACCTATCACCAAAAGATGAAGTTCCCCACCAAAAATGGGTTGGGGGAAGTCCGAGGTAACCAGGCCACGGCCATAAGGTGCTATAATATCTCGGTTGAAGCCACAAGGCCGGACGGGAAGAACAAGGGCCCCCGGGAAGTCGAGGAAAAATCCGCAACCGCCGAGCCTGGAGGCAAATTGCTAGTGGTTTTCCTAAACGACGACCCGACCCTAGGAGTAAAGATTAGAGCCGACCTACCGTCTGAGGTCCAACAGCAATACAAAGAGTTTCTTTCCGCGTACATCCGAGTCTTTGCGTGGTCTGATGATCAGCTCCCCGGTATACCAGAGGAGACGGCGATGCATAAGCTCAACCTCGACCCGACCATCAAACCCGTACAACAACGGAGAAGGAAGCACGCGCCAGAGAAGCAAGCGATCATCAAGGAGCAAGTCACCATGGGGCAAAAGATTGGTCTTTTAAACTGGTCCTGTACCCGACGTGGCTGGCCAACGTCGTCCTGGTGCCGAAAGCTTCAGGAAAGTGGCGGATGTGCATGGACTTCACCGACTTGAATAAGGCCACCCCTAAAGACTGCTATCCGTTGCCGAGCATCGACCAACTGGTTGACTCAACCTCGGGCAACGAGATACTCAATTTTCTGGACGCCTATTCAGGTTACCATCAGATCAGAATGAATCCAGAAGACATCGAGAAGACTGCCTTTATCACCGACTTCGGCGTATACTGCTACACCCGGATGCCTTTGAGGTTGAAAAATGCTGGAGCCACGTACCAGAGGTTGGTCAACCATATGTTCGAGGGACAGCTCGGCCGAAACGTCGAGGCCTATATTGACAACATGCTCGTCAAGACCCCCAAGGCCGAGGACCACTTCGCCGACCTAGCTGAGACCTTCGACACCCTCCTGAGGTACAATATGAAGCTCAATCCTACCAAGTGTGCCTTCGGAGTAAGATCCGGGAAATTCCTGGGTTTCATAGTCACCCAGCGTGGGATCGAGGCCAACCCCGACAAGGTCCAGGCCATCCTGGACATGCGCCCACCCACCTGTATCAAAGACGTTCAACGCCTTACTGGACGCATTGCCGCACTCAGCAGATTCCTGTCCCGTGCGGCCGAACGATGCCTACCCTTCTTCAAGCTATTGAGGAGGCCCAAATTGGCATCTGCTATGTTCATATGGGACGAGGAATGCCAAAGAGCGTTCGCCGAGCTTAAAGAGTTCCTGGCTTCGCCTCCGGTGCTGTCCAAGCCTGTCCCAGGCGAAGCCCTGCATCTCTATCTCTCGGAAACCCCATCGACAGTTAGCCCGGTCCTAGTCAGAAATGACTCGAGAGTCGAGAGACCGGTCTACTACACCAGCAAGGTGCTCAACGAGGCTGAAAGGAGGTACCCCGCAACCGAGAGACTCGTGCTAGCGTTGGTTACCTTGGCCAAGCACCTCCGACCCTATTTCCAAGGGCACTCCATCACCGTGCTAATCGGTGAACCATTGAAGAGGGTCCTCGCTCACCTGAAGCCTCGGGACACCTCGTCAAGTGGGCCATTATGCTTGGGGCCTATGATATATCATACCAGCCTCGCTCGGCTATCAAAGGCCAAGCACTCGCTGACTTCATCGGCGAGAGCACCAGCCCGACTGAAGAAAGATCTCCGTCCGCGCCCGGGCCAACATGTGAACTGTTCGTCGACGGATCCTCCAACTCAGCCGGAAGCGGCGCTGGAATCCTCCTGAAGTCCCCCGAAGGAGCAGAGCTACAATACGCCTTGAAGTTCAACTTCCAGGGATCCAACAATGCTTCTGAGTATGAGGCTCTCATCTCGGGAGCCCGTATGGCCCGGCGGCTGGGGGCTGAGCGAGTCAAAATTCACACTGACTCCTGATGCGGGACGGACACGTAACTCGACTCTAAATGGATATGCAATCCTCGGACTCTAAGCAAGCTCGTGATTGTCCCTAACGAGGGAAGCATCGGACGTGCGCGGTTGAGAAACCGGCAAAGAGCTAGGGTGGTCACCTCACAAATTCGTGCCCGGATCGGGTCACGGGACGGTCTCGCTCTCTCTCGCAGCAGCGGTGATATAAAAAGTATAGCGAGCTACGATCCTAGCATGCTCTCTAGCAGCGGCATAAAGAAATATATATGAAATAAAGCAAATGCCGGGTAAAGGAGCGACTACGATACCTCCACGCTACCGGGCGTGGGGAAGACTTCCCGGCCGATCTCGTACTCCCGGAACAGTAAATACACAAATATTACAGCAATGAATATGAATGCCCACTCCACACAGGGAGGTAAAGGGTGACACAATGGGACCCGGGAGTAGCGGTTTCGGGTTGACGGGCCGCTTCTTGTGTTGCTTCGGCGGCACACGTACTCACGACCGTGGGACCCATGTGCTGGTCCGAGGGGCCGTGTGGGACCGGGGTGGCACCACTGCGGTGGGACGCCTGGAAGGGCGCTCCCTGGGATGACGGTGTGCTGGTTCGCCGGTCGGAGGCCAGGCGACTCGGATCTTCACTCGCCGGAGTTGCTGACCACAGATTTGCAGTTCTGTTTTACAGCGCGCGACCCGTCAAGATCTGCTGCTGCGGTCACTCCCGATATCGGATCGACGCACAAGAGGTACCGATGGAAAGCTGACTTGAAATCCTTAGATCTATGGCTGGAGAAAGAAATTTAAATTTCCCGTTGATGGCCTTTATCGAATTTTTAAGTTGCTGACTCACAGGATCTGAAAACTCAGGGTAGAACCAAGTTTTCCTGAGAGTTGGCGTTGACCGCAATGTATAACTTCAATTCAGCCTTTGGGCCCTTCATAAAAGTTATAGAGACCGAAGAGAGGAAAACGGGGATATATCCTATGCAAGATTTGGTGGAAGTTTCGATTTTGTGGGAATTTTATACTGACTCGGGGTCGGATCTGGACAATAGAAATAGATCTGAATTTGGGGATAAAACACAATTTCTAAAAATAGGTAGAGGGCTTTAGAAATTTGAAGAAAATTTGTGGAGGGTGGGGATGGTGGATAGAACCTCCAATAAATTTGGGGGTTCCAAAAAAATCAAAAAGGAGGTCGAAAGGTGGAAGAACTGAGCTTCTACTACACAGATCTGAAAAGGGACAGATCAGGAAGACAGAAAGACACGAAAATAGAAAAATATAAAAAAATGTGAAATGATGGGATAATTTTACTGGAGGTTGGGGATCAAGTGAGGAACCAACTCTGAAAATATCAACTCTAGATGATGTCGGAGTTGGGAGTTAAAAATCCCAGAGTGGGACTCTGTCCAGCCAAACAGAACCTTGGACAGAACTTTGGAGGCGGCTTCGCGGCGGCTCGATGGCGGCACGAACGGCGGCGGTGGCACCAGGGATGAAATCAGAGATAGAGGGGCTCAGGTAGAAGGGGTTCTCAACCCTGAAATGTAGAGGGAAGAAGAGGAACCAGGAGGAGAGAGATAGGGGCGCACCAAGCTCCAATGCTCATTTAATATTTTTCTTCTCATTAATTCATGAAAAATGGAAATACATACCTTATATAATAAATGGAAAATGACCACTAATGCCCTCAGATCTAGGGTTGGGAGGGATATACAAGGTATAGAACTAATTAGTTCTAATAGGCTAATTTTTCAAAAATTAAAATGGACAAAAAGGGGGGGGGGCGCCCCCTTGACCAAGGGTTAAGGGTAGGTGGCCTACCATTGACAATTTAACCCATTTGTCCCCCCATGTGTCTAATTGACTAGTCCAACCTTCTAGATGCCACCTTGGCCTTTAACCAGCCTCACATGGATGAGGTGGACCAATGGGGAAGGAGTGGGGGCCCCCTTGTAGGTCCTACTGGTATTTTACAAATAAACCCACACAATCCTAAGGAAGAACAAATAGGCTCATGAAGCCTTACATTTGTGAATCTACTTCCCCCAGGATATAAAAATAAATAAAAGGACACAAATATAAAAATAAAATGTACATGCTCGGAGTTGATTCCTATCAACTCCCAGCTGGTCACTAGCCAGGTCAACGGCGATTACCAAGCTCGAGAAGCACCGATGGTCAAATATCTCCAGCTGGTCAGAGCCGTGGCACAACAATTTGAGAGTTTTGAGGTAGTCCGAATAGCTCAGGAGGAAAACTCCCGAGCGGACGCCCTCTCTCGGCTGGCCTCCTCTCTTGACCCCGAGGGTACTCGATCGGTCCTCCTCGAAGAGCTAGAGCGACCGAGCATTGACTCGGAGCTCCTGGCTGTTGACTTGGCCTCCCCAAGCGACTGGCGTACCCCGTACCTGTCGTGGCTCCAAGATTCTCACTCCCGACCCTCGGGAAGCCCAAAGATTGAAGTACCAAGCTCGGTGATTCGTCACTCTGGACAACACTCTCTACCGGAGATCCTTCTCCGGTCCCCTCCTGAAGTGCCTCAGCATTGATGAAGCCAACCGAGCGATTCAAGAAGTTCACGAAGGTCTATGCGGAGCGCATTTATGAGGAAGGTCGCTCGCTAGGATCTTGCTACGGTAAGGTTACTGGTGGCCCACTTTGCAGCGCTACTGCTCAACTTACACACAACACTGTGACCGATGCCAGCGATTTGACCACTGGGTCCATCAGCCAGCAACGGAGCTCATCACCTTAGCCGAGCCATATCCTTTCGCTCGCTGAGGAATCGACATCCTCCAGCCATTCCCTACGGCCCAGGCCCAGAAGAAGTTCATCATCGTCACCATCGACTACTTCACCAAATGGATCGAGGCCGAAGCCACAACAAGGATCACCGAGACAGTCATCTGGAATTTCATCTGGAAGTCGATCATATGTCGTTACGGCATTCCCCAGGTGATAGTAAGTGATAATGGTCAGCAATTTGATTCTCATTATTTCTGAGACAGATGCGCTGACTTGGGCATTCACAATCACTTCACCTCGGTCGCCTACCCTCAAGCTAACGGGCTGGTCGAAAATGCCAATAAGACTATCTTAAGAGGCATCAAGACCAAGCTCAGCAAAGCCAAGGGCAGCTGGCTTGAGGAATTACCTAACGTACTTTGGTCACACAGAACGACTCCTAGAACGGCAACCGGTGAAAGTCCTTTTCAGTTGGTGTACGGCTCAGAGGCCATCATCCCGTTGGAGATTGCCAATCCCTCCCTCCGAGTCATCTGTTTCTCTCCCGAGGCAAACGATCAGAAACTGCTCGAAAATCTCGACCTAACAGATGAACTTCGAGAGATTGTCGGCATCCGAGCAACGGAATACCAGCGCCACCTCACTCGATACTACAACGCCAAAGTCTGAGATAGACACTTTCAACCGGGAGATTTCGTTCTCAGGAAATCCGAAGAGTCTCGACCACTTGAGGTGGCGGGCAAGCTATCCCCTAATTGGGAAGGCCCCTACCGAGTGATCGAGACGCTCGGGAAAGGAGCATACCGGTTATCTACGATGGAAGTAGAGCCCATCCCTCGGACCTAGAACGTGACTACACTACGCAAGTTCTACTTCTGAATACCGAACATTATGTAAGCAACATGGAATAAAACAAAAGGTTTTCCCTTTCCTTTATTCAAACAACTCGCTTGTACATCAGAAAGGCCGAAGCCAAGAAAATACATGTCAAAAAAGCAAAAAATCCATCTGGTGCTGCCGTACGAGCCCATCGCTCGGCTAACTCGGTTGACCTTCCTGCGTCCAGCCACTGACTCTGTCTTGTGCAGAAACTGGCTCGGATAAAGGGTAATCGACCCCGTTGGCTCGGGTAGCTCAGAACAAAGGTGACAGAGGGATTAGGAAGAAGAAGGCTACCTTCCAAGTTGAACTTGGAAGAGGAAGGGGAGAGGGAATGCATATGAAGACATCTTCTCCACCAATCTGCCAACTCTTTGGAAGGAAGGAAGCTCAGGCATCCTCCGAAGAGGGAAAAAGAGGCTGCGAGAGGGAAAAAGAAACCATCAGAGCTGGATGAGGAGGCAGGGGAAAGCCCGAAAAGGAGGGAGCTTAATTGGCTTCCTCCCCCTCTCCATGGAACGAGCAGGAAGGGACTAGCGGCAGGATGCCTGATGCCCCCATCCGTCCGCCATCTCGCCCCCTCGCAAGCGCCGCCGAAACTAATAAAAAGAAGACGACGTGCCTCCGCACGTTGAACCTTCTTCAAACCTATCCGCCAGCCATTGAACTTCCTTCAAACCCGAAGCAGCAAGGACTCTCTGCCCTCCATCATTGGCAGCCTCATCTTCAAGAGTATCTTCCATGTTTCGAATATATTGGCACATCGCTACGTGAAGAAGGAATGAGAAAAGACTGTTGAGGAAAACCCTAAGCCGTGGAGAGGAAGGGACGCCCTTCAGACCTTTTATAGGCGAAGGGAGGCTATTTGCCTTAAATGATTCTCTCCTCAAAAACACGCCAAAGGGACCTCTTCCTACGAACGGTCACCTCAAAACTCCTCGTTTCCGCCCCAGCGGGACATACGAAGCGGCCAAACATTCAAAGCATGAGAAAACGGAAAGACACCCTGTCAGAGGCTCGCCCAACCATCGCGCGAAAACCACGCAGAAAGTATCGGCACTTTCCAACTACTGCGGATACGCTGAACAAAATACGGCAATGTCGATACGGAACAGTTAAGTCTTCGTCATAATGCTATTGCCTTATCTATTTTCCTACACAACAGAGAAAGTTTTTATCTTCAAAAGGAAAAAGACATACAAAAAGAGGAAGCAAAGCAGATACATTAGGCCTCTGACCCACCTTGAAACTCAGAAGTCGAAGGCTCAGGCGGTTTGCCCCCGGCACCCTCGGCGACGGCCGACCCTAGCACTGACCCCACCGACGTGGGAACTGTCTCGGTTGCGTGCCCTCCTGAGACATCCGGAGCTGGCAACCCCTCGGGCGAAGAGCCCTCCTGATCTTCTTCCTCCGACGCCAAAGCAGAGGAGCCGGAGGATGATAGATCTGAGTCGTAGCATTGTCCGGACAGGAATTAAATTCTCACGGACACCTGCTCCTCGGCATAAGATACGGCCCAGTTGTAGCCCTTCTTGAACCCCTTGTGGATGCCTCGGCGAAGCGCTGACTCGTAGTAGGGGAGGGCAGCCTCCTTAAGGTCGACCCGGTAGGCCTCTGAGCATTTGTACTGCTCAAGCGCCTCCGCTCCGGTCAATCCCACCCTACCAACGAGCTCGGCCTTCTCCCACTCAGCCTCGGCTATTTTCCGCTCGGCCTCAACCGTCTGCTCCTCGACCTCTGTCGCCCGCTTCTCCTCCTCGGCTCGATCGGCCTCAGCCTCCCCCCGAAGGCGCTCAGCTTCCTCTGCCCGGTCCACCAGCTCGGAGCGCTCGGCCTCCCACCGGCCATCCAGCTCGACGCGAACAAGGTGCTCCTCTTCAAGAAGCCTGCTCTTCCTCTCGAGCGATTCGCGGGCCTTAGCTAGCTGCTCGGTTAGCGCCCGGGCCTCCACCTAGCTCGACCGTACCAGTTCCCTAACTAGGGAAAGCTCCCGCCGAAGCCCATCACGCTCCTCGGCAAGCCGAGCCAACTTCCTGTCAGACCCATCAAGGGTCCAGGCCAGGGTCGCCCGCTCTGACTCCAACCGAGCGTATGCTTCCGTCAGAGTGGCCCCCATCTGGGCCAGGACCAAGCCGCCGGATTGCCTCTACGGTTATCTCCGCCAACTCTGTGAACGCCGCTGCAAGCCTCTGCTCTTCCATCGTGTCCTCACGACGCATCAAAGAGCCTAAAGCAAGCACGAAGGTGAGCCAAACCCTAAAGACAGAGGGAGTCTGGAATGACAACAAGCGCCCAACGCCTTTATCCCCACGCGGGAGGCAGCGCGTCGTTCCGACCTCCGAGAAAAAGGGGGCCCCTTCATTTCAAATCCGTCAGGATTATCATTATTATGGGCCCAGGTGACCACGACACGTGGCATCTTAACACCGCCAAATATCCACCCACCCGAGCCACGCTGGTCCAAAACCCTAACAGCTACTCTTTCGAGCCTACCAAGACTCGGTAGTAGGAGGGGGACAAGTGGAGAGGGGGATTTCTGTAGCCCATCTAAAGAGCAGCCAAACTAGGTCCATCAGGACCAAACGAGGCCCAACTCATCCAAGTGACAGCCCCATAGGGCCCACTTAGGCTAAAAAGCCCAATAAGATCATTCGGGATCACAACCTTCCTCGGCGGCCCTTAGGCTCGGAAAGCCCAAACATCGGTCAGGTCAGAGAAAGACCCACGCCCGATCTATCCCCTCATCGGGATAAAGGTAGGCGCACAATGCCCACTCCGACCTATCTTCACCCAAGCTATGCCTATAACCCGGACAGGGTTGGCACCCCTCATGCTCAAGTCAACCGACGAACGCTTATCCATACTGCCGTTGAGAACCCTTTATAAGCAGGAGTTTATGAGGATAAGGGACCCATGATCCCTCAGGGCTATAAAGATCCCACGATGAGGACGTAAAGAGCCCACGTTGAGGACGTAACTCCCGTCTGAAACCCCTCAGCTTATGGGACTCATGAGGCCAGTGTACTATTTAAACCTGGGACTCCCTCCAGTGAAAGTTAAGGGCAAACATATGCCTAAACTCCCTGAGCAGGAACCACTTCACCACCTTGGTGAAGAGGGATCTTGTGCATCTTCTTCCTCCTCCCTACATAGCTTCCACCATTGCTCTACTGACTTAAGCATCGGAGGGTTTACCCCAGGGAACCATCCCTTGGCTCCCTGATCCATTTCCCTTCCTTGCAGTTCACTATCCGGTGATCATCTCCCCAGCTCAGGACCAGCACGAGAAGAAACAGGCCATGGTGTGTACATGGAGTGATGAAGAAGAGGAAGAAAATGAAGATAGCTCCTCTAAAGAGGAGAAATATGATCTTTGCTTGATGGCCAATGGAGAAAAGAATAGTGAGGTAAGCTCTCCTTTTGAACATTTCTCTACTGATGATTGGGAAGAGGCTTACTTTGAATTAATAGATAAGTATGAATTGTATAGAAAAGAAAACAAAACCCTAAAGAAGAAAATTGACTCCATTGTGCATGATCAAACCCCTAATGAAAAAATTACTTCCCTAGAAACTGAAATTGAGGATCTAAGAAAATTGAATGAAAACCTAGAAGAGGGAAGGAAAGAAATGAGGGATTTAGAAGATGAAAATGAAAGCTTAAGAGATGAAATTGATGAGTTGAAGCTAAAGATGCAGAGCTATGTAAAAGACAACAACCTATGCAATGAAAAGGTTGATGCTGTCAATCAAGTAAACTCTCAACTTCTGAAAGAAAATGAAAAGCTTCTAAAAGACTTAACTGACAAACAGAATTCCTTAGAGAAATTTGTTGATGGGAGTGAAAACTTGAATGCTTTTCTTGGGACTAAAATGAACTTCAACAAGGAAGGGCTAGGATATGAGCCAACTAAGAAAAATGCTTTTGGATTAAAAACTACAACCTTTGTCTCATCATCTGAAGCATCAACCTCTAAAACAACTCCAAGCCCAAACCAAGAAAAAGCTAGAAACAAAGGAAAAGAGAAAATGGGAGAGCCTATAAAGAATAACCTTGAAAAACACAAAAATTCTCACCAACAACACCAAGCAGGCCGACACCAACCCAAGTCCAGGTCTGCACATCCTAAGGGTAGGAAGTATTCCAACAATGGGACAGGTCGGCACTACCCTCAGGACAGCTCGACACCCTCATGGTCAAACACCCGTCAGCACCCTAAGTATGCTCCGACAGGTCGACACTCAAGTTACAGGGACCCGACACGTCTCTCAAACAGAGATCGTTATAAATGGGTTGAACACGAGATAGGTCGTCACTCTCACGACAGGAGGTCGACGCATCCCTCATCCAGAGACTGTTATAGATGGTCAGAATAGGGGACATGTCGACACTTCACCTCCTACAGGTCGACACCTTCATGGGTCTGGGGTAGTTATGCACCCTATGGTCATAGGTTCACCCAACCTCAACAGCCGAGGTACTATGACACCTCCTACCCCTCTAGACCAACCAACTGGAATAAATGGTCCAAAAAACAATCCTTTTCCAACATTCCGAAAACCCACAAAGCCCAAGAGACTAAAAGAGAGAAAAGGAATGTTAATGAAGAAAAGAAGAACCAGAGCTTCCAACCAAGCAAAAAAAACAAGAATGTTAAGAAAGTTTAGATTTCAAAACCTATGTTATCTTGTTTTGCTGAGATGAGAAGATCATTGGGACCCAATTGTCCTTGGGTTCCAAACATTGTTACTTAATTCCTTGTGCAGGAGTGTCTTGCAGTTGTGCACAATCGTTGGTACCTTGATAGTGGCTGCTCAAGACACATGACTGGAGACAGAACCAAATTCTGTCTCTTGGTAGAAAAGGAAGCTGGACATGTAACGTTTAGAGGGAACAACAAGGGAAAGATCATTGGTACATGTAAAGCTGGTAAGAACTGTAGACGCCTAATTTTGGACATCCCGCGGATCCCCAATGGACCTTCGTGTGAATGACACTTAATTGTTGTACTCATTTTACCGGTGTTTGAGTTTTTAAGCCTAGCCCCTGGCCTTTTTACTATTGGGCCTCGCCCACTTAGGGGCCCAAGGAGCATGGTCTGGGCAGCCAAAGGCCTGGCCGCCCCCAGTCCTGGGCGACCAGTGTGATGGCCGCCCTCTCCAGGTGGGTGGCCAGCCTCCTGGCCGCCCTCCTCCTCAAGGTGGCCAAAATTTTGGCCGCCTTCCTCTGTTTACCCAGTCAGAGAACGTGGCCCGGCTCATGGGCACGTCCGTTCCCTCGTTCTGCACAATCTTCCCCATGATTTGAAACTCGGTGTTGGATACACAAAACCGTCACTCTCCAGTGTGAGAGAAGGGGGGATGGAGGCCATTTTCGGAGGGAGGATCGAGGTAGAATCCAGGGAGGAAACCCGGAGGAATTGGGCATCGGAGTAGAGCCGCGCCGGTCATCTTCCTCCTACTTACTTTGCTTCGGTTTGAACCCCATAGCTCCTACTCCCTACTTGCATCATGGCTTTCAGGTAAGTACGTAACATTGCATGTAGTGTCCCTTAGCCCCTAAACTTAAGAGGTTTCTTCCCAAAAAAATAAAGGGAAGGTGGGTGGTCGAAAGTCTCGGCCATCCCTCCTTCCCACCACCCCGAGGTAAAATTGCCACCATCATTCCTGTTTTCATTCATTCCATTAGAGTAGATATTACACTCATTTCTTTACTCATGGCTTGTTAGTTTCTTTTCTTTTGAGCTACGTTGCAGGACTTTAGCACAAGGGGCAAACATGGCTCCTTGCTCTTGGCCGGCCGAGGACGAGGAAGAGGAAACCCATCATCTCCCCATCTAGAATCATCTCCCCGCGATCATCACCCCTGTGAGGTTCAGGTAAACACCTCTGGCGATCACGTTCTAACGTTCTCTTCTTGTTACTCTATAGGTACTCAAGATACGTCCATCCGTACGTTCCAACCAACACAACACCCCCCCTAAAATAACGCCGATCCCGGGCACCTACAAGCGAAGTGGCGATCACGGTGGGACCCTCTACTGCCTACTGTAAGTCCCTAATGCTTGAAGTCAAGGATTAATGAAACCATGCCTTTACATTAGTTCAATTTCCATAGCTCTATTTTTCATTTTCTGAAAGTTGGACAGAAGGAGGCCAGACTCTTGGCCGCCTAGGCCCCTGGGCGACCAACCTAGTGGCCGCCTAGGCCATCTCCTGGGCGACCAGTACCCTAGCCGCCCTGGGCCCCAGGCGACCAGTACCCTGGCTGCCCTCTCCCCTTGTTAGAAGGCCACTACTCTGGCCGCCTTCCCTTCTGAGCGACCTTCGACGCCCAGGTTTGTGGATGACCAACACCTTGGCCGCCCTCTGTCTTGTTCCTGTATTCTCCCGTAACAGTGTTCTGTCTTGGTTAAACATTGTTCCTCTCCGTTAGTTTGTGTGCTTGTGTATTGTGTGGCTAATTTCTACAGGTTAAAGCTACGTGGTTGGGTTTAGGAAGAGCCAACATCACCCTTATAGGAAACCCTCCCGTTGGAATTGGACCCTTCACCTGAGGATTCCCACTCGGGTGCAATTGGTCCAGTCCATTCAGGAACCTCCATGAGTCCTCGCGAACCGTGGATTCCCACACTGTCGCCAGGCAGGTTGTACCATCGGAAGTCCCATTAGATCACCCTGGGTTTTTTGAGTAAGGTTTCTGCTATGCTCCCGGAGTTCATCCCACGCCTTTAGTTACCTTCTCTCCTCCGAGTGAACAAAGAAAAGCAAAAAAAAAGTGGAAAAATAAAAATAAAAAAGAAGTGGGACGTTACTTGTGCTTACACTTGGCTGTGTTTGGAAACATTCCCCCCTACACCTTTTATTTTCTATATTCTAAACCAATTGATAATTGGTTTAGGATGGAGAAAGTTTATTCAAATACGGGTTATGAGGAGGAATTTCCTCCCCAATTTGACTCCAGTATTAGGGGCAATCCTCTATTTCAAATAGAGGATAATGGTTTGGATGCCTTCATAGGCATTTTTTCAGCCACACCAAATGAGGCCATCCACGCCGATTCGGCTTCTTCTTCCCCGAGCGACCATGGTCATGGTAGCTCGTGGGCTCCAACATTCTCTCCGCACGAAGATCAGGAAATAATTAGTGTGCTATCATGTTATTCTGCCGCGGACTTAGCCACGATGGCTTCCCTTGGGAAAGCTCCGGCCATCCCACACATGTCTTCACATGTCACACCTTCCCGTACTCAAATTCCCTTCCAAGGGTCCACCAGCCGACCCATTCCCGAAAGCCCAATCCAATTCATCTATCCAGCACCTACACAAAGGGTTCCTTCACCCCCAACTCCACCAACCATGGGTGCCCCTTTGAAAGGGATGGATCGATCACTCCGACATGAGATTCAAAGCTACATTCGGCAGGCGGTGGCAGAGAGTATGCCAAATTCACGTCCCCACTTGCTAGCCCAGTATTGTAAGCTCCATAATGCTTATTTCCCACCCGGATTTAAGGCTCCAAAGTATAGAAGGTATGATGGCACCACTGACCCTCACCATCACCTTTCAGGTTTTCTTATGGATTCTTATCAATGGCTCCACGATAGGGTTTTATTGGTCCATCTATTTCAAAAATCCCTTGAGGGCGAGGCCCTATGTTGGTTTGCATCCTTGCCAGCTATCGATCTCGTTAACTTTGATATAGTCTCCGAGCGGTTCCTCGCTCACTTTGGTCACATGTCATCCATTTCCCCCACATTGTTTGACCTAGTCACGGAGAAAATGAAGCCTGATGAGGACTTAATTAGCTTTGCAAATCGATGGAGGATCATGGCTGCTAGGATGGAGGTTCCTATTCCCGAATCCCAGGCTGTCACCATGCAAGTGAACAACGCCACCCCACAGCTTAGGGCCATCATAATGCTTAGTTAACTCCACACCTTTCACCAACTCTACAATCGAGCTCGGATAGGTCAAGCCCAAGTAAGGGACTCTACCTTGCCTCCTTTCTTCGAGCTTCGCACCAAGGGTAGAAAGACCTCGGTTGTCCCCACCACCGAGGGTGTCACAGTAAATGAGTAGGTCAATGCAGTTGGCCAGTCCTTCAAGACCAACAATCACCAGGCCTCCCATCCCACTCAGGCTACCGCTAGCCAGGGGTAAGGTAATTCCAAGCCTTATTCTAACGTCCCTCCACCTTAAAGCTACGGCCCCCCTAGACCAAAAAGGGCTACTTATCCTCCGTTGCCTGAAACTTTAGGTGACATCTTCTTTGCCCTTATGTCCTCATATTCTATTCAGCTTCCCCCTCAGCGAGATCGGGTCTATCCTAATGCCGACACCTCCAAGTATTGCCCATATCACCAAATTCTCGGCCATGATATATTCAACTGCTTCCAATTCCGGGATTGGGTATATGACATGAATGATGAGGGGAGAATCAATTGGGCAGATGTGAAGCTAGCTATTGCCAACCTCAAGAAGACTAACAGGGACCTCGGCATTGTACATAACCCATTGCCAACTCATCAACCAACTAAAGATCCATCCACCTCAAGGCAGCATGAGCAGGTGAACACTGTGATTGGAATGGAACCACAAGTTCTTAGAAGGACTCAGATGTGGGGCGTAGAAGGATTCCCGGGTTGGTACGGGAAAATAGAAGTAGAAGCTCATGAACCCTGGGCAGACATCAACATGTTCACTCAATCCCGAAACCTGATCTCGCCACCCAGTCAGTCTCCGAGTGTTACCCAAAACCCACTCACCCTAATCAACCCTCCTCAAATGCCACGTCAAGAGCCCTATGTCTTTCCAAAAGCTCAGCCGGTGCAGGAGCGCCCCTTGGTCCTCCTAAAGCCACCTCAACCAAAATTAGTCCCTCCTCCTTCTCCTGTCGAATCTAGAGACGATTCAGCCTCTCCCTCATGCATATTTGGATCTCCAGCTCCCTTACAGCTCATTCGCCCAAAACCTTTGGAATAGAATGACCCGAAGGAAGCTTCGGTCAATGTCACTCTCTGGAATCGCATCATTCCCCCATCCCAAAGGCAGTCTCAGCCGGAGGAAGGGGTTAATTCTCAAAGCCTTCCCGTGGAGTATGACATTCTCTAGCATCTGGACAGGACCCCTGCTAAGGTTTCTATCTTAGAGCTCCTTAGGAAATCCCCGTCACACCAAGCCACTTTACTTCAATTCCTCCAGAAAATCATGGTCAATGAAGACCTCCCAGCAAGTGGGGTGACCGAGGCTATCATGGCCCTTACATGCGGACCATCCATCTCATTCTCTGATAAAGACCTTGCTTTTCCAGAAAGCAGGTCACTCCCGTTATGCCTCACCATCTCTCTCAACAGAGTCAAGGTTGACTCCGCCCTCATTGACATGGGAGCTTCGATTAACGTGTGTCCCATGAAGACCATCAAGAAGATTGGCCTCCAGGAAGAAAATCTAGAAGAGGTATGTACCACCATCTCAGCTTATGATAATTCAAAAAGGTGCGCAAAAGGGAAGGTGACCCTACAACTTGGTTTAGGACCAATGGTTATGACATCAGACTTCTTTGTCCTGGATGTCGACCCTGCATATAAGGCCATCTTAGGACGTCCTTGAATTAAGCAAACCCTTGGCATTCCATCAACAGCCCACCAGTGCTTTAAATTTCCTTACAATGGTAGGGCAATCAAGATCAAGAGTATCCCGCTAGTGAAAACTCTCAATGCCATCACTTCCGAACATATCTCCTTCATGACCATTCCAGATAAGGGCAAGAAGCCCGTCCTCTCCATAGAGGGCGCGGTGGGACCTTCCGCTTTAGGTCGACCCGATTCCCCTTTCCTTCCTCGGCCAATCACACATTCCAACAACCCTCCTGGAAAAGGATGGGAGATCATGCAAGGATGGGCTTCACCATGGGTAAAGGTCTAGGTCAGCTTGAACAAGGGCCCACGCATAGAAGAAAACTCCGGGTTGCTAAAGGTCGCGCAGGTTTGGGTTACTCTCCAGAAGAGCCATCTAAGGCCACTCAGGGTAGAGATTTGGTGTATGGTCGCTTTGTCATAGGACCAATTCAGCCAGGAACTCGGCAGGAGCCGAGTGAAAAATTTGAAGTTGTCCAAAGAAAAGAAATCCCACCCGGCTCACCACTCGAGGAAGACTTCGGTCTCCTCTCCCTCTTCCATCTGGACAAACCCCCCGACAAGGTTTCCTCCTCAGGTATCTTCCTCGCTTCGAACAGGCCCGCGCCTGTTCTCTTTATCCCCTTCCTATTCCATTCACCATTTCCTCCGCTCCTCACTTATCCGGTCGTAGAGCAACCCACCCATCGGGTGTGTACCTTCACTCATGACCACCAAAAAAAATGCCAATCCTCAAATGTGGGCCTGCGAGCTCACTATTGAGGAAACGGCCTCCTTGGAAAATGGTTCCCTCAGCCAAGGGCCGACTCTTTCCACCTTGAACTCCCTTCCACGAGCTTCTCTTGTACATAGTCGGGTAGAGTCTAGGTTAAGTCTAGGTTTGTACATAGCATCTTTCCCTTCCAAAAAGTCTAGTGTCCGTCAGGTTCCCACATGTTATATCGGCCAGCTGGTCGATAAATGTGCGTAGCTTTGTCAGGTCTCTGAATTCACTTCCACTCCCATTTCCCTAGGGGCAGTCGAACTAGACGGATCTCCAGCAGATGACGGTCTAGGGGTGTACGTTTTGGAAGAAGAGGATGACACAGAAGAAGAATAAGAGCCATTAGAAGATGGTAGTGATCCAATAGCTTCCTTCGTCGACGGAACCAAGAGATTTGATGAGCCTAATGTTTCCATTGACGAATCCACCAAGGAAATCAATCTCGGCACCAAGGATGATCCAAAGATTATATTGATAAGTGCCAATTTGACTGATGAGGATGAAGCTATTCTTGTGACGGTTCTAAAGAATTTCCCGATGCTTTCGCTTGGTCCTACGAGGACATGCCGGGTCTGGACCCGTCCTTAGTTGAACACCGTCTGGTCCTGAAGCCCGACGCTCGAGCTGTCAAACAGAAGTTAAGGCGACTTCACCCGAAGCTCGCACTCAAAGTCAAAGAAGAAGTGGACAAGCTCCATAAGGCCAAGTTCATTAGGGTAGTTTTGTATCCGCAATGGGTAGCTAACATCGTCCCTGTTATGAAGAAGGATGGTAGGGTCCGCATTTGCATAGATTTCCATGACCTTAATCGTGCTTGTCCAAAGGATGATTTTCCTCTTCCACACATAGATGTCCTGATGGACAACACCGCCGGCTATGAGATGCTCTCCTTCATGGATGGCTTCTCGAGGTATAACCAAATCCGCTTAGCGGAAGAAGACCAGGAGAAAACATCTTTCACCACTTAGTGGGGGACATACTGCTATGCCGTCATGCCCTCCGGTCTTAAGAACGCAGGGGCAACCTATCAAAGGGTGATGATGGCTATCTTCCATGACATGATGCATATTTATATGGAAGTTTATGTGGACGACATTCTAGTTAAATCCAGAACCAGGAGTGGCCATGCAGAAGTCCTCTGTGCAGTTCTCCAACGGTCGTGGGAGCACTAACTTAAAATGAACCCCAAGAAATGTGTTTTCGGGGTCTCTTCAGGCAAGCTTTTAGGGTTCATTGTCAGCAAGAGAGGAATTGAGATCGGCACTAACAAAGCTAAGGCCATTGTCGAGATGCCTCCTCCCAAGAACATCAAAGAGGTCCGTGGTTTGATCGGGCGTTTGCAATTCATTAGGAGATTTATATCTCACCATTCTCAGCGATGCAAGCCCTTCTATGACATGTTAAAAGGAGAGGCTAAATTTGATTAGAATGACAAATGTCAAAAGGCCTTTGATGACCTGAAGAGCTATCTTTTAAATCTTTCTGTTCTGGCACCCCTGGTCCCGGGTCAGCCTTTATTGCTCTATGTTTCTACCACTAATGAATCTGTTGGAGCAGTATTGGCCCAATATGACGATGCCAAAAGAGAGCGCGCAATCTACTATTTGTCCAAACTGTTCAATGAAGCCGAGCAGGGGTACACTCTTATGGAGAGGACTTGCGCGGCCGTCGTCTGGGTCGCCCAAAAGCTAAAACCTTATTTTCTTGCACATGAAGTTAAGCTCTTGACGCGAATGGTCCCTATAAAGTACTTGCTGGAAAAGCCTGCCCTAACTGATCGTTTGGTAAGATGGCAGAGTTTTCTCAATCAATTCGATATCACCTACGTCAATCAGAAGGCGGTCAAGGGGCACGCCATCGCCGAGCACCTTGCCCATCATCCACTCCCTACATTGTCCCCTGTCGAAGAGTTAGGAGCCATTATAGATGGTGAACCTTCATGGATTCTCTACTTCGATGGTGCATTCAATTCCAAGGGATGTGGAGTCGAAGCCGTTCTCCAGTCCCCGGAAGGTGTCATTATTCCCCGTGCTTGTCAGCTAACCTTCCCTACTACAAACGATGTGGCTGAATATGAGGCACTCCTCATGGGCTTAAAAGTGGCACTGACACTCGGAGTTAAAGAGCTCTGGATCATCGGGGATTCTCAGCTCATACTCCGGCAATCCCTCAGCAAGTACCAAACCCGAGACCTGAAATTGAAACCCTACCAAGACCTGGTTGGCAGGTTAGTCCGGCGGTTCAGGAAGCTCACCCTGGTGCACACCCCTAGGGCTCAAAACATTCTATCCAATGCCCTAGCATCTTCTCTTCAAATCCCCGGTGAAAAGTCATCATCCACTGTCATCATGCAAAGAATGCACACCCCTTCACATTCTGATCCCTGGTTCCAGCAATTCTCTGAGCCCTCTTCTTAAGTCCACGTCATCTCCCATGAGCCTGAGATCGACCTTGAAGACGGCAACCCCTGGTTCTTCAACATCGAGAACTATCTCAGGGATCGCTCCTTCCCCGATTATGCTACCACTCCCGATCGGCGTGCCATTCGTCAAGCCACATAGCATTTTGCCATTATAGGTGGTCTCTTGTATCGTAAATCTCTTAGTGGTGTTTACCTCCGCTGCCTCGATGAGACCGAGTCTCGAGCTGTTGTCGAAGCTGCACATTCCAGCGAATGCGATGGCCATGTAGATGGTCGCATGCTTGCTCTGAAACTCCTTCGTCAATACTATTGTCCTACCATGAACGAGGATTATGCCCGGTTTATCTAACATTGCGCTAAATGTCAACTCCATGCGGACAAGGTCCACACTCCTTCGTCCTCACTTCATCCTCTTATAGCTCCTTGGCCTTTCGCCATGTGGGCGTTTGACGTAGTTGGTCCCCTGGAGGATAGAACCGGAGAAATCCGAAGAAAATCCTTCATCCTCACCGCTACGGAATACTTCACGAAATGGGCAGAAGCTGAGGCATTCACAGAAGTCAAAGCATCAACGGTGGTGAAGTTTATCAAGTGCAACATCCTTGCAAGGTTCGGCGTTCCCCGTGACATCGTCACCGACAACGGACCGCAATTCACATCCCAGGAACTCCGCGATATGTGTGGTAAATATGGCATCAATTTGCATCATTCATCTCCATACTACCCACAAGGAAAGAGACAAGCTGAAGCTACAAATAAAACTCTCATTAGAATCATCAAGAAAACTTGCAAATCTCACCATTATTCAGACTGGCCAGATCACCTCGTTGAGGCCTTCTGGGCTTACCGCACTTCCGTTCGTACTCCCATGGGTCAAACCCAGTATGCACTTACTTTTGGGACAGATGTAGTACTCCCATATGAAATATTCATTCCCTCACTAAGAGTGCAGCTGGATCCTGAGCTCGATCCCGAGCAACGTCGAGAAAACCTATTGGCCCAGCTGGAACTATTAGATGAGAAACAAATGATCGCGGCCGATCATGCTCAAGTATATCGCAAGAGAATTGCACGTTATTATGCTAAGAATGTTCTGGAGAGAAAAATTAGGGTAGGTGAACTGGTTTTAAAAAGGAAAATCACTAAAACCACCGGTTTAAAAGCAAAATTTCAAGAAAATTGGGAAGACCCTTTTGTTATCAAAGAAGTCTACTCAGGTAATGCTTACAAATTGGTAGACTCTAAAGGAGTAGAGCTCACATATCCATGGAATGAGGTGTATCTCAAGATATTCTATTCATGAGACCTTGTACATAACTATTCAAAAATAAACAAAAAAATTGAAAAATTTTAAAATAAACAAAAAAAAAATAAAAAAATCAACCCCTGGTGATCGCCACGCAGTCCAAACTCATTGCATCAACCCTTCATGCTAGATAGGGACCATCAAGATGTGGTAAGTATCGGGTCTTGGTCTGCCAGAACCGTGGAGATCCCTGTCCGGCCACGTCGGCCAATGTTTATAAGAAGGAAAAACAACTTGCACACACTCACGTGTTTTATCCAAAATGGGTATCACCACCTATGATGAGGCCTCACCCGAAGGTCTCTAGATAAGCATCACTCTTTTGTTCTTCTTCTCTTCGACCAAATGAGACAGTCGGCGCCTTTAAAACGCTGAGCGTTAGAGGACCAAAGCACAAGATCCTTAAGGCGAGAGTAGGATTCACCCCCTCGAGCCCGGGTCAGAGCACGAGAAGAGGGCAGTGTCCCCGCAGGCATGAAAAGGGGAATTCCAAAATAAAATGACAATATTCTTCTCCCCGATAAAAAAAGAAAAAAAATTATGATATGTGACAAAGTCACATGAAAAGGCCTGGTCGTGACCGTGCCTGACCTTAGCGGATGAAACCCCTCCTATTCAAAAAAATCAAATCAAAGTTTTCCACAGCAGGGGCATTTAACGTCATAATGCTCGGGGTATGGTCCAAAATTGTCCGAAAGGAGAAAGTCGAGTAGGCCTTTAACTAGCTCGCCGAGTTAACGGCTTTGCCAGGTCCTCTCAAGAGGTTTACCCCCTACAATCTTCCTTCTCCCCTTAAAATATGTAAAGCTTGATGGAGGTCTTAAAGGATGAACCCTGTCTAAGTTGCAACCTTATTTAACAAAATACATTTATGGTTGTCTACTTCGAAATAACATAAGCCATTGCTGCAAAGGGGTCTCTGTGTTTCTGACTGGTCAAGACCTCTATTTACCACCCTTAACACTTTCTCATGTTACCTCGGGCTTAGGCAATGCAAGCATGTCACCTATGGGTGCGACGGCGTCTGATTCCGGGTCAGCGTCACGCGGTTGACCGTTAGGGTTCCAAGGTGTTCCATCATATACCATCTAGAGTTGTGAGGAAATAGACCTGGGTCGGGTAAATCATTTACCTCGAACGCTTTTTGGGTGTATCCCTGTGGTCGGAGGCAACTGGGAGCCTAAGCTTGGCATGGCGACATTGTCATCAGTATAAGACTTAATCGGCGGGACCATCATTTGAGGAGTCTAGAGTTTCAAATCAACCTATATGTGCACTCAGGATACCTGGGAGGTAATTTAGAAAACCCCTATCTTCATATAGGTCAGGTGCCATATGGGTGGTCACCTGGCGTTCCAAAAAAAAAATCAAAAATCCAAAAATATGTTTAAAATATTCAAATCCCAAAAAAAATTGAAAATTCATAACTCCAAAAATATATATATAAGCACAAAACACTAAAAAAAATGTAAAAAAACCAAAATCCAAAAATATGTTTTGCATCCGCATGAGCATTACATGATCATGTTTCCCTTTCTGCTTACATTTTCATTTGCTTGCATGCGCATATCACGTTTCCTTTTTTCTAAATCTTGTTAATAAGATTTAGCTCTCTGACCCTGCATTAAGAAAGGTACTATCTACTTTTGACATGGGGCTAAAAACATACTACACTAACCTTTTCCCTTTAGTGTGGTTGAAACATGTAAAAAGGGAAGACGATGTCAAGCCAAATCGAGACAAGTACACTGAAGAAAGCTCATTTCATTGCCAAATATGTCCATCACATTCTAGCGATACAACATCCTAGGGGCATACCCCCAGTGTACAAAAGGGGCAGCTGCTACCCAGCTGCGTATCTCTCACTCTATCTCCTCCTAATCTGCACCAATGCGAGGTCGACTCCACCAGCTATCAGCCTCGTCCCCATCTCCGCCTCCCATGTTTCACAGCCGTGATGGCCGCGAAGCTCTCATACCTGACGCGGATGGCTGAACCGCTCCCCGCTCCATAGGAGATGGCACCATGCCCATAAGCTCCTCTATAGTGAAATGAACATCTCCTAGGGGCCGGAGTGACTCAGAAGGAGTCGCAGGCCTAGCTCCCTCTCCTGGGGCACCTCTACCCTGGTACCTCCGCAGCACCCGTCGTTGCAAGGCCTCTAGCTGATCGAGACCCTACTGCTCCTGAACCGCCATCGCCATCTCTCGAGCACGCGTCTCAGCTTCTCTTTCCTTCACCTCGGCAAGGCGACCCTCGATCCTCTCAATGGAGCTCAGCTCTTCAAGACAGTGTGTCAACTCCTTTATCCACGCATCCTGCTCTCACCGGACGGCCAGGCTGGCCGCCAACTCCTTCCTCTGCAGAAAATGAACAGTCATGTAAAATAGGCAAAGATGACAAAGAAGAGAACTGATTTCAACTTGAGTGCTAGGTTCTTACCGCCTCGGCTAGCTCGGCCTCTCGCTCCTCGGCTCGCTCGATAGCCCTGGCTAGGCGATCCTCCAGCTCCTCTAGGGCGTCGACTCGGGACGAAGGGCCAGCCTCTCCACCTGCCCTTACCCGCACGTAGGCCAATTCCCCTCGCTGGTAAGGCAAGGGGCAAGCAGTTAGTCAAACTCAATCAATTCCAAATTCCAAATCAATCAATTTATTTTGACTTACCATCTCTCGAATCTCGTGTCACAAGTTCACGATCGTCTGGTTAAGGACACCTATCCGATCCTTGAGTATTTTCACAGCCTCAGTCTCTGACATCTGCACACCATATCCTCAAGCTCACTTAGCTCATTGCTTAAACAAGAACATCACAATTGAGAGCTAAAAGAGCTACTCACCTCTCCGGTGTCGAGACAAAGCCATCTAGCATACCGGTCCTGATAATCCGCCAGGTAAATCTCGCTACTCCTTACGGTCCGATCATGCTCTAGTGAGGGGCCTTCCTGCAGTGCCTCTACCTCTCTGTGGTAGCGGGAGGCCCAGTCCTGATCGCTCGCTGAAGTCCATTGACGTCCCCGGTCCGGCTCATGCTCGGCTGGAATCGCCACCGGCGGATAATCCCACCCCAGCGTCCTCTGCACTAGGCGAAGGAAGAGCGGCTCCCTCAGGTTCACGCAGAACAACACGGTATCTCTGTGGAACCAAGCTCACCCCTCCCTCACCCAAGGCTGAGTGGTGGTATCCTCCGTCGCATAAGGAAATCACCTGCCACACATCGAAGGAAAAGATGAATGTTTTTGCTAACTGAGTACATAACAAATGCTGCAACATTTCACAACTCTTTTAACCAAAACACTCACCTGGTAGGGAGGGTACTCATCTAAAGCTATCCTAAGATCAGTGAGTCTAGTGGCCACCAGACGCCGGTCCCGGACTATTTCCCATCTAGCCATTAGAGGGACCATCTGCATTAGGGCTCGTGGGATCTTGCTGCGACCTAGTGGGAACCGAGTGTACCCCCAAATCTGAAAACACATGAAAACAAATAATTAATCAATCAATCAATTTAGAATCAACATGCCTAAAAGGGGTAGACTTGTACCTGTAAGAAGGGCGTGAAGCCACCCAGGTTCACTGAACCTAGGCGCACTGGATCCAAGTGGGAGAAGAGGTGCGCTAGCATCGCTCTCCCCCACGCAAGCTGGGGTCCCTGCTCTAGATCCCACACCAGCGAGAGATACTTCAGATTCACCTTGTTTGAGGTAGTAGCAAACAGCAGCCTCCCAAAGAAGTACAGGAAGAAAAGCCGCAACTCCTGCTGCTCGCTCCTCCCTTGAGATCTGAGTCTTTGTCTCACTCGCCCCGAGTACGCATCCCTGTCCTCTAGCGGCGTACGTGTCACACTCGCGAGCCCCATCGCAGCACTGATCTTCCCGGGCGGAAGACTGGTCACTGGTCTCCTAGATCGAACCAGCTGAGGCCCGAGCAAGTCCTCTACCTCCTCACGATAATCTTTCAGCTGTCGGCCAAGCACCGGGACCCCTGCCACTGGCAATCCCATCAAGAAGGCCACATCCTTAAGGGTGGGGATCATATGCCCCCACGGCATCACAAATGCTCTACAGCTATCCACCCATCTCTCCCGCACCGCCGTCAGGAAGGTGGCGTCCACCTGGAAGGGTCAGATCCTGAAGAACGGGCCGAATCCCATTCTATCCACCCTCTCCCGTTACCCAGAAGGTAGGGCATGATACCAAGTCCCATGTGACTCGGGCTCTTATCCTTTGAGGACCCTGCACACATTAGAAAGAAAACACAAAGAATTCATTAGATCTTCCAATCCACTCCACATTTTTCCCATTTTCAAGACTTCACGAGCCCTGGGAGTAGCAGGCCTGGTCGCCCACCTCCCTGAGCGGCCAAAGGCCTGGCCGCCCAAGCCCACCTGAGGGCGACCAGTGACCTGGCCGCCCAGATCAGTGGGCGACCACCACCCTGGCCGCCCACAGGTTCATCCCTCTCAATCCACAAACCGACCTTCATCTCTTCATTAAACACACATTCACATACTGATCTAATGAATGAAAAGCAAGGCAGGGGCATGAAGCTTACCTTCCCGAGCTACCCTCCCTTTCCTTGGTCGGGCTCACCACCATCCAAACTCTCACTATCTTCACCTTCATCTCCATCATCACCTTCGGTCGGCCCCTCGTCGGGGATAGCCTCTCCTCCATCACTTCCATCATCTCTACTCTCCTCCAAGTTTGCAGAAACTGTGGCCGAAGAAGACGAGCTCACCGTAGCTTCTACCTCCTCTTGCTCTTCACTCAAGGAAGAGGGATCAGGCGTAATGTCAAGGCAAGCCCTCCTTCTCCTTATCGCACAATCTAGAAGATTCAAGTGGCTAGAACCTCACTCAAGCAAGAACAACACTCTCTCAAGCTCTCAAGGCGTCCACAACAAGGGCCGCCCAAATGGGGAGGGCGGCCACCCTTTTAACTAACCCTCAAAGCAGAAGGCGGCCAGGACCCTGGCCGCCCTCCTCCTTGTTCAGTGAAAAAATATACAAAAATGGAACATCAACAAAAAATGATGCAAGTCCAGTCGTCTAAATGTGTTCACATAATTTCATTCACATCTACTAAGTTTCACAACCATCAATCACTCATTATCCAAACCAAAAGAAGAACACAAATATATATATATATAGTCCATCTATCTTAACATAACTATATAGAAAAAATGCTGAACAAACTCCAATCAGGTACGCCTCCTCATGAAAAATTCATTCACGGCCAGCGTGAAGCTTTGTAGGTAACCCACATAGCGTCTCAATTCATCTTTGTCCTCCTCTATGTCCACTTTGGCCTTCACCGTGGCGGCATGGCGTCTCCACGCCTTCCCGATCCTGTCTAGTCACCGTCGATCTGCGTCGGTCCCCAGAAGGTGCTTTGCAATCAATCCTCCCTTTGAAGCTACCCATGGGATCCGTCTGGGTAATCCCACCTGGCGATGGCAGCGGTGTCCCTGGTACAACACCAAGTCCTCGGCCCCCATAAGCCATAATTCCTGCTCTGACGATCCACGCACTTTAAATTCCTCATGTCGATACATCATCGGCATGAACATGAAATCATCCTCAGATAGGAAATTCAGGTAGTCATGCCAGTCATCCCTGGTCTTCAGTAATGCCATCTTGCATATCACCTGATCCTCAGGACCAAAGATAGCCCTCGCGGGGTAGATGGCGCTCTTCTCAAAGATCCTGGAAGTAGTGGTAGCCTCGCTGTCAAAATCAAAACTCAAGTGGACTTCCTTTCACAGCTGTAGAAAGTATAGACTCCCCATGGCACTGCCACCTAGACACATCTGAGTGAGCCCGCGGTACATGTAAGCCAGCACGGCCTGAGAAAGTGAACGTCCTATCCACAGGAGAGTCAGGGGCCCCACATACTCTCGCCTCAGCATGTCGCCTGACGTAGGAAAGAGTAACGCCCCACCTAGGCACAATGTCACGCCGCGCATCAATCGATCTGCTTCCACTGACTTATCCTTCACATGGCCCACAAGCCATCCTGCTAGGCAGTCGACTAGGATCCCTCGCTGGTCCGTCATCCGGCGAACCTCGCGCTTGTCTCACACAATTTCTGCTAGGATCTCATCCCAGGGAGGAAGGTCGATCAGCTCGCCCACCCCCAAGTCACCCCACTGGAAGATGAAATCCAGTTCTTCCACCAGTATTGAGGCCTCGAACTCAGGGAAGATGAAGGTGTGCGTATTTGGATGCCACAGCTTGATCAATGCTGCTAATGATTCCCAATTCCACCGCATGCTGTTGAAGCACTTCGCCATGATGACCAGCCAGATCAGGTGCCACTGGTGCATGAATACCCTCATGGCGGGAGTAATTACATCCATCAAATCATGAAGCCATCCGTAGCGACGGGCATGTCTTGCCACAGGAAAAGTAGGCACAAGCTGCATCATTTAGAAGGAAGAAGAAAGAAGAGAAAATCAACCACTAAACATGCCAGATCCTATCAAGAAAAACCCAAAAGAACCAAAAAAGAAGAAAATAAAAACAACAAAATAGTTTACACACAAGACATACCTTGCCCTGCTTCACAAGATTGCTTAAGTGACCGGGCACGTGAGAGAACACCAAGCTCGTGCCCTCCTGATGGGGTAGAAGAAGACGCCATTGCCTATTCCCTCTTTAGAAGTACTCCCTTTGGTTCAATTCTTTGATCAACCACGGAGTAGAACCCTGCCCCATAGTCCTTATAGGTTGAGAGTCCCACCTGGCTCGAACTCCAACGGTTTGGGATAAGAGCAGGAGGGTGGCCAAAGCGATGGCCGTCCACCCGTAGCCTGGGCGACCACAGGTCTGGCCGCCCAGACCTTGGGGTAGCCAGCTACCTGGCCGCCCTCGTCCCCTTCCTTATGAAGCTATGCTTAACTGATAATATATGGTTTGCCATGATAGTTTAACGGTTTATTAAATGAAATGTGTTTATTGTTCTATTCCTATTATCATTGATGAATGTTGTGCCCCTGTGATTTTGATGATAGAAAACACTATGAGTCACCATATGTTTGTGTTTGCATGAATGATTGAATGATTGCATGCTCAGTCATTTTTCTAGCATGTTTCAAGCTCTACCACACACATCAGGTCCGAGCATATAGAGTGCGTCGGTGCATTGACCAATTCGTGCATATTTCTGATCAACGCCTGTTTGCATATATTAGCCATAGTTAGTGCACTCGTCTGTCTCATGCGTACACTAAGTCTATACATCAATTAGCTGATAACTGAGCAAGTCTATACATCCGTTAGCTCAGCTCGTGACTTAGTCAGTGCAATCCATGTTCATTATGCATACAACATCAGTGCAGGGTTAACAGTCTGGGCCTGTGCATTTCATAACTATGTTTCATGTGGCCATAAGTTAGTACATGCCAGTTCAAGGGTTAAAGTCTGTACAGAGTTTTGCCTAGAGTACATCAACTCAAGTCTGTACATTACTTGGTGGCTAGTCTGTACAACCTCTGGTGTCTCACTCTACTAGTCAGTACAGCCAGTGGTCTTCATGCATATACATAGTCTATGCATTGATTTGTCTCGCACATACACTAAGTCTGCACATGGTGACTTAGCGAGTCTATACATTTGTGAACATAGTCAGTGCATCCTTTTGCATCGTTGTCCTTTACATTTATACATTCGGTGCATTTACTTGTTTTAAAACATGAAGGAAGTATGTGGTAATAGCTTTAAGGTCTGTGCATAACATGTCTTTGCATCTCACCTCTCGAGGACGGTGCAAGCTCTAGTCGGTGCAATCGTCGTCTTGTATGGACCGTTAGATCTTGTCTCTTCATCTCAGTGCAAATACGTCTTGGTGCAAGCGGTGTCTTGTACTTCTCTTTATCAATTCAGTGCAAGTCTCTGTCTCACTCACAAACACTGTAGCTCCGTTTCCATCTCGGTGCATTACGTGTCTAGACATAAATTGGCTCAGTGCATTTCATTGTATTTCATTGCAGCATACACTTTTAGGTTCGTGCATATCTTGTTTGTGCATCTTTGTACGTCTCGCCTTTCAAACTCGGTGCAAGGTCTGTCTTGCATCCGTTTTTTGTTCGTATGATTCTTCTCTTTCATCTCGGTGCAATTCTCGCAAATCTAACTTGGTGCATCAACTATGTTACACAGTTGTTTTATGAGTCCGTGCATATCTTTAATCCTTTCTTTTGACTCGGTACAAAGTCTTCTTCTTGTGCCTCTTGGACCCATGTCTGTGCATATGGTGTCAAGCTGTTGTGTAGGTCAATACAATGGTTGACTTGAATATCTCTACTCAGTGCATTCTATGTTTGAACATAACGGTGCAAACTATGCTAAGCGTTTGATTAAAGGCCTTGTGTTTTTCTGACAGAGCTTCTTTTCGAGGAGGGGCACGTGATCCAAGGCAGATCGACCTCCTAATGAGTGCCACGTGGAAGGCTACAACGCTTAGATCGCGACATGTGGCTGAGAGCCTTCTGAAAGCTAATGGGCGGGAGTTCTTCATCCACACGCCCAGTGAGAGTATATAAGAAGACAGTGATCGATGCAGAACACAAGGGAGAAGAAGAATGATGAGCAAGCCTAATTAAAAAAAGGAGAGCCTGCACGATCCAGTGAGAAAAAGAAGAAAAGAGAGCAGCAGAGAAGAAAAGAGAAGTTGCAGAAGAAAAGGAGAGAGAGAGAGAGAGAGAGTTCGTGAAGAAGAAGAAGAGAAGCTCCATCAGAAGATCTGTCTTCACTGGAATCTGGATCAAATCCAATCCAGTCATCTCCATGGGAGCCACATTTGCATTTCATTGATTACAGCTTTCAGTCGCTGTTATTTCTTATTTCCTGCTTTCATTTTTAACCTTTCTTCAAGCTGTTTGTCAGCGGGCGAGGTGGATACCTCGGACAGCAAGCTGTGAAGCTCAGCGGTTTGCAGAGAGGATTCCTCTGGATGGGTTAAGCTGTAATCCCCAGCGGTTGCAGAGGTGTGGTATCCTCTGGTCGGCGAAGCTGTAATGCCCAGCTGTTCAAGCTGTTTGTCAGCGGTTGTAAGCAAGCTGTGAAGCTCAGCGGTTTAAGCTGTGTATCAGCGGAATCCACACTCTAGTTTGAGTGTGGGGTGGACGTAGGTCTGGAGGACCGAACCACCTTAAAAATCTTCTGTGGAGTGGTTTGATTGTCTATTGTGTTTCGCTAGATGCATGCTTATGTTCGATGTGTTCTCTCATCTAGTGAGTGGTTTATTCGCACACCACATATTTGATTGGAATTGGGTTTGCACACTAGCGCATATAGAGTAGATCAAGTGTTAAGTCTATCTGATCTTTCCATTTCGTTCGAAAAGAGCACCTGTGTCATACAAGGCACTTATTTGTGTTAATTCCGTATCTCTGATTGTTATAGTTTTTAATTGGGAGTATTTTTTAAGAGGAGATTCATTCACCCCCCTCTGAATCCATCGCACCGATCCCAACAATGAACTTTACTGACGTGTGCTAATGCAGCTGCAGGTCTCCACATCTATAGGACTAAAAGGCGATAAGGCCCTGTTACCTTGCATCATAGGTAGAATGCTAGAGGTTAATAGCTTCAGGCGTATAAACTCCGAGTTCCTCTCTAAAAAAAAACCATGAAGAGTTTATACTCCTTAAGCTAATCGATGGCCGCCTGCTGCCTAACACGGGGTGACGGACTTCCCGAATTCTCGACTATGCTTAAGTACAATGTGGGGCGATGGACCCCCATCAAGATTCGGACCACGTCTGTCGCCAAGCATGGGATGACAGACTTCTCGAACTCTTGACCGATTAGTTCGGAGGTAGGCAAATAAATTCTCCAACTTTGCATTAGATAGGTTTTTCATTTAAACCCAGCATGCATCATATATGTCTTTTTTAGCCCCGTTTGAAAGAATATATAAAAAAAGATATATGCAAAAAAAAAGCAAAAAAAAATGCATACATCTCATCTAGAAGCCGTGACATAAAGAAGGGAGGCCACGATGATCAGACCAACCCATGGTCCTATGGTCCCCGCATCTGGTTTTTCGAGTCCCTCGATTTTTGCCAAATTTGCACGAATAAGTCTATGTGATTCCACTCCGATTTGACCGGCAAAAAATATATTTTATGCAAGGCCGTTTTGAGTATCTCGCGATTCAACGAGTCATTGTATTCCCATATCCTGATCTTTTTACTTGACTTTGTTTAGGTCGTGTATCTCCTTGAGCATCGGATGCGATTGTTCCCTCAAGTCCCGCATAGCGCCATGCTAGGGGGCCCCACGTGGCCGCAGATACAAGCCTCTTAGATTAATTGTCCTTCCTTACCTTTGCCAATGACTTACTTGATTACTTGATGCTCATGCGACCCTGTGTGAAGCTTATTTTCCGCTCAAGAATCTCCTTGAGTGAGTTGCCCTCATTATGTTTGTTTCTTTACCGAAACACCCATTTATTAGTCCGCCGGGCTCCCTTGCAAAATGGGCGTTCTGGAGGGGCATTTGTAGATCTCTAATTTCGGACATCTCGCGGATCCCCAGTGGACCTTCGTGTGAATGACGCTTAATTGTTGTACTCATTTTACCGGTGTTTGAGTTTTTAAGCCCAGCCCCTAGCCTTTTAGCTATTGGGCCTCGCCCACTTAGGGGCCCAAGGAGCATGGTCTGGGCGGCCAAAGGCCTGGCCGCCCCCAGTCTTGGGCGACCAAGGCGATGGCCGCCCTCCCCAGGTGGGTGGCCAGCCTCCTGGCCGCCCTCCTCCTCAAGGTGGCCAAAAGTTTGGCCGCCTTCCTCTGTTTACCCAGTCAAAGAACGTGGCCCGGCTCATGGGCACGTCTGTTCCCTCGTTCTGAACGATCTTCCCCATGATTTAAAACTCGATGTTGGATACATAAAACCGTCACTCTCCAGTGCGAGAGAAGGGGGGACGGAGGCCATTTTCAGAGGGAGGATCGAGGTAGAATCCATGGAGGAAACCCGGAGGAATTGGGCATCAGAGAAGAGACACGCCGGTCATCTTCCTCCTACTTCCTTTGCTTCGATTTGAACCCCATAGCTCCTACCCCCTACTTGCATCACGGCTTCCAGGTAAGTACGTAACATAGCATGTAGTGTCCCTTAGCCCCTAAACTTAAGAGGTTTCTTCCCAAAAAAATAAAGGGAAGGTGGGTGGTCGAAAGTCTCGGCCATCCCTCCTTCCCACCACCCCCAGGTAAAATTGCCACCATCATTCCCATTTTCATTCATTCCATTAGAGTAGATATTACACTCATTTCTTTACTCATGGCTTGTTATTTCTTTTCTTTTGAGCTACGTTGTAGGACTTCAGCACAAGGGACAAGCAGGGCTCCTTGCCCTTGGCCGGTCGAGGGACGAGGAAGAGGGAACCCATCATCTCCCCATCTGGAATCATCTCCCTGTGATCATCACCCCTGTGAGGTTCAGGTAAACACCTCTGGTGATCACATTCTAACGTTCTCTTCTTGTTCCTCTGTAGGTACTCAGGATACGTCCATCCGTACGTTCCAACCAACACAACACCCCCCCTAAAACAATGCCGATCCCGGGTGCCTACAAGAACCCCTCCAACTCCATTGATAATGTATTGCTTGTTGATGGTCTGGAATATAATTTGCTGAGCATAAGTCAGCTTTGTGATAAAGGTTATACTGTAGTCTTTGACTCTAATGAATGTAGGATCTTGCACCCTCATTCAAAAGAAACCAAGTTTTCTCGTAAAAGAGTCAACAATGTGTATATGATTGACTTAGATGACCCTGCTCACATAAATCTTTATCTTGCTGCACCTAAATTTGAATTCACATGCTTGTGGCATCGTAGACTAGGTCATGCTAGCTACAATACCCTTCATAAATTGGTGAAGCATTCTATTGTTAAAGGATTGCCCAAAATTAAATTCAAACTGAACTCTAAAATTTGTGATGCATGTGCTCAAGGAAAACAAACTAGAAAGTCATTTAAAAGCAGAACTGAAAGCCTATCATCCAAACCACTTGAACTAATTCACATGGAGTTGTTTGGTCCAACCAAAATATCTAGCTTAAGTGGTAAAAGATATGGCTATGTTTTAGTAGATGACTTTACTTGATTCACTTGGGTGTTTTATCTTGCACATAAAAATGACGCATTTGATGAGTTTCAGGCACTCTTCATGCAAGTAAAGCAAGACGGTAAGTTCAAAATTTTCAACATACTTTCAGACCATGGTGGTGAATTCAAAAATGCTGATTTTGATAATCTTTGCTGGACTGAAAGAATAAATCATAGGTTTTCATCACCAAGAACCCCTGAACAAAATGGGGTGGTCGAGAGAAAGAACAGAACTCTCATAGAGATGGCACGCACAATGCTTGTTGAAAAGCAACTACCAAGGAGATTTTGGGCAGAAGCGGTAAACACGGCATGCTATATCATCAACCGCTCAATGGTAAGGCCATTCACTAAAATGACTCCTTATGAGTTGATCAAAGGTAAAAAGCCATCTCTTTCTCACTTGAGAGTATTTGGTTCAAAGTGTTTTGTTCAAATAGTGATAAAAGAGTTTTGGACAAATTTGAGCCAAAGAGTGAAGAAAGTATTTTTCTTGGATACTCAGATAGGTCTAGAGTTTATAGAGTATATAATCTTAAGACCCTATGTGTGGAAGAGTCACCTCACATCACTTTTGATGAGACTAATCATGACAATACTTGTAGGGAAGATGATGATGGGGAATTTCTGAACATAAAGAGAAAAGAAGAACTTCCACATGAGGAGACACAAGGAAATGAAAACTAAGGAGAATCAAGCAATGCCCCGGTCACTGATGTAGATAGAGGTAACACTCAAACTAACTTAAGAGTGTTAAAAGACCATCCTCTAGAAAGCATCTTAGGTAATCTGCGTGACCCAACTAAAACTAGGTCTCATTTTAGAATTATGGATGAAATCGAACAACTTGCTCTTGTGTCTCAAACTGAACCTAAAAATATTGTAAAGGCCTTAAAAGATGACAACTGGATAAATTCCATGCATGATGAATTAAACTAGTTTGAAAGAAACAATGTGTGGCATCTTGTTCCTAGGCCCCAAGAAAAATCTGTCATAGGTACTAAATGGGTCTTTAGGAACAAACTAAGTGAGGATGGTAAGATAATTAGAAGTAAAGCCAGATTGGTGGCTCAGGGGTATAATCAAGAGTTTGGCATAGACTTCGAAGAGTCTTTTGCCCCTATAGCCAGAATGGAGGCCATTAGAATTTTGCTTACATTTGCATGTTCTCATAAAATCAAACTATAGCAAATGGATGTTAAGAGTGCCTTTCTAAATGGTTTAATAAAAGAAGAGCTATATGTAGAGCAACCCCCTGGTTTTGAATGTTCACATTTCAAAGATCATGTTTATAAGTTGGACATGGTTCTATATGGCTTGAAGCAGGCACCCAGAGCTTGGTATGATAGACTAAGCTCATTTCTCACCGAACAAGGGTATGCAAGAGGTAATGTAGACCAGACATTATTTCACCAAGAGACAAGGTAAGGACATCTTGTTAGTTCAGATTTATGTGGATGACATAGTGTTTAGGTCCACAAAACCTCAAATGTGTGAGGAGTTTGCTAAACTCATGACCAATGAATTTGAAATGAGTCTAATGGGTGAGCTTCAATTCTTTCTTGGCTTGCAGATAAGTCAAAGCAATGAAGGATGTTTCATTAATCAAGTCAAATATGTGAAAGAGTTGCTGAAAAGATTTGACCTGATCAATTGTAAACCATTAGGAACTCCAATGGGGACTGCCACTTCACTAGATGCAGATGAACAAGGTACACTTGTGGATGCAAAGAAGTATAGAGGTATGATCGGTTCATTACTCTATTTAACTGCATCTAGACCAGGCATTCAGTTTAGTGTTTACCTTTGTGCTAGATTTCAGTCTAGTCCTAGAGAGTCCCAGTTGACTGCTGTCAAGCATATCTTTAGATACCTTGCTGGCACTCAAGATTTGGGATTATGGTATCCTGCATCCTGTGAGCTTTCACTCATTTCCTATTCAGATGCAGACTATGCAGGCTACAAACTGGATCGCAAGAGCACTAGTGGCAATTGCCAATTTCTTAGTGGGTATTTGGTTTCTTGGGCCTCCAAGAAATAGCATTCGGTTGCCCTCTCAACTGTAGAGGCAGAATATGTTGCTGCAAGGAGTTGTGGCACCCAAGTGCTGTGGATCAAACACCAACTCCAAGACTATCTAATAGATCTTGGATGTGTTCCCATCTTGTGTGATAACACAAGTGTTATAAACCTTGCAAAAAATCCAGTCATGCACTCTAGGACTAAGCATATAGAAATTAGGCATCATTTTATTAGGGATGAAGTCCTTAAAAATTATTTTGAGCTCCATTTTGTTGACTCAGAAAATCAGATTGTAGATATCTTTACAAAAACTTTAAGCAATGACAGGTTCTCTACCTTAAAGAGAGAGCTAGGTCTATGCAGACCTCAATCAACTCAGGTTTGAGCAGTTTACTCCTTTTTGATGCTCAAGATACTTGTCCTTGCTATGATGGTTGCTAGTTATCTGATTTGTCTTGAAATGGCCTATTGTTTGAATGAATTGTTTCATGAATGATGGCCACATTCATGGGGAGCTTGTGTGCATTTTGATTGCCTTAAATTGCATATCATATTTTGACTACATGGTATCTCAAATGCTGAGTTGTGGAAAGTCAGGCTACGCCTATCAGGAAACTCTCACCATGCGTGAGGGCTGACCTTCGCCCAGTACCATGAGTCAGAATTGCATATCAAGAACTGCATAGTTTATCTTTAGTGCATGAGCATGTTTAAAACTTTAGCATCAATAAAGTACTTCTCATTGGCAACAAAGAGGTAAAATCATTTTTGAATGACTGGCTGAAATCAGAAAGTCAGAGGCACTGGTCTTAGAAATTGACAGAAGTGTTTCAGAAATGAAGCAATCATAGAAAGATAAGAATCAAAGTCATAGACTTCTGTTTGGTGTTGAACAGGTCGACACACTCTGGTAATGTGCCGACACATGCAGGCCGATACCTTAATAAAGGTCGATGGACATCCAGATGAAGGTCGATGCACATGGTGCTGGAATGAACATAAGGTCGACGCTACTTCAGCTAGCACGCAACTAAGGGGGATGCACCTTACTGAATTCGAAATGAAGGTCGATGCTCTTTTTGGCTAGCAAGCAGACAAGGTCTGTGCAAAGTCTGGACCCAACCTTACAAGGTCTGAGCTCACTCTAGACAGGTCAACACCCTCACAGGAAATGTCGACACTGTCACTCAGTCACTCATGTGTATGTGATCAAATGGAGAGGCATTCTGTCTATTCACCCTACTTTATCATTGCCTTCTTCATTTCCTCACCACATCTTTTGCCTCTGAACCTTTGCTTAGTCACCGGTCATGAATTTAGGGGGAGTTGAGAATGTTTTAATTCTTCATACAACCTTGGATAAGTTAATCTGGTCTACCTCTGTTAAGGAAATGGTTTAATGTTTATAACCCCTAATTTGACTGATAATTGTGTTAAGTAGCACCAACCTTGCACTCATAATAAGATTAAAACATTCATCAAGTTGTTGTACCTAACCATGCCCTATCTTTCTTAAAGTTAATAGTAAAAAGGCTTCTTTGGTCAAAGAATCATTAGCTTGTATTGTCTTTAAACATTTCACCTAAACTTGAAGTCATCTAGAGAATACGCCTCCTAAAACTACGTTGCAATAATTTCAGAGCAATGGCACTATCTTCAAGGAAACTAGATCATGCATCAATGAAATGCAGATAAATCTAGTCATGATGAAGACTACTAACTCTGATCAAAAGAGAACAGGAAGATACGCTACACTAAGTAACTAGGGACTCTGGCGTCTGAACAACGTGTTTCCTTGTGTCAAAAAGTGAATGCTATATCAGACTATTTAATTAAAAAAATGGTTTGGGGCTGACTCTGGGCTTTACTTCAAAAATAAAGGGTTTTCGTTTATCTTCAATACTTGATTAATTTCTTCCCAAATCCTACCTAATGAACTTAATGTGTAAGATTGATCAGTTTGGTTAAAACCTTTGACTCTCTTTAAATGTTTTAAATCTTATTATTTTCTACAAAAATGGTTTTCTTAAACCTTTATTCTTCTAAATTGAGCTTATAAGCCCTAGACCGTTGAAAAATAAGAATAGGGGTATTTCAACAATTCCTTATCTAAAGGGTGTTCTTTTAAAAGGAAAATTCTCACCTTTACCTTTTTAACTCGATGGTGAACATCTCATTTTCACTTCACCATTTCTAACACTTTCTCTCACAAACCCCTTCTCCGACGCGTCTGCACGTCTCTTCGCGGAGGTCGACACCTTCCTCCGTCTCCCTCCGTAGTGTATCCTAGCACTCCAGCTAGCTCCATTCCTCTGCTGTGACGTTGCAGCCATAGTTTAAAAGGTCTTGAGGCGGTTATGAGGCGCTTTCTGTAAGCCTCATCAAGCGTAAGCCTTAATGCACAATGAGGCGTAAGCCTTAATATACTAAGAAAATAATCTTAAAACCATCAAAAAAACTAAAAATAATATTGATTTTCATGTGTTAATGTTATATCAACTCAAAGATAGATTCTTGTTATTTCAAAAATACTAAATTATGAACTAGCTACCTAGCACAGTTGGTTCGTCACCCTTCCCCATATGAGGGAGGGCTCGAGTTCGAACTCAATTATCCCCTCCCCGTTAAAAAGAAAGTACCTACCAAGAAAAAAGTGATGAATTATGTTTTAAGGACAACAAAAAAAAACATAAAACTTACGTCTATCCTACAACACCTCATTACACCACTTTCTCAGGTGATTTACAAGTCTTAAGTAAATGCCTTGAGGCGATGAAGGCAGTGAGGCATACCATCTCAAGCAAAAAAAAGGTGTAAGCCTCAAGTAAAAGGCATGAGGCACATGCCTCAAGGCGTTTTCCTAGTGTCTCACCTTGAGGCTTAAGCCTTAGTGCCTCGAGGTATCGCCTTTTTAAATAGTGGCTGCAGCAACCCAAGCTACCCTCTCCTCCTTCTTTCCACCCTCACCATGACTCCTCCGGTCACCCATGGCAAGAAGAAGGATGTCGCAACATCACAGAAGGGTGCTGCTCAAGCTCCTGCAGCAAAGAAAACACACAAGGAAGGGCGCTCAAAGAGCTTTGCGGATAGACCAGCTGCAGAACCAGCAAAAAGGAGAGCAGCAGAAGCCCATGGTTCAAACAGCGACAATGTCACGCCGCAAGAACCTCCGGCCAAGAGGAAACGCCCGTCAACAACAGAAAAAGGAAAGGAAAAGCAAAAGCCAGCTCCTCCACAACCCAGCTCTGTCAGGGAAGCAGAGGGTGACCCTACCAAGATACTATTTCCTCGGTATGTGGATTTCAGTGATCACCAGATGCTTGACAATTTTCCTGAACTACTTCCCCTCATTGACTTCTAAGGATGGAAGAGATTTTTGTCTACACAAAGGGTGTACTATCCCTTCGTGGTCTAACAGTTCTATAAGAACTTAGTGTATGACCAGAATCAGAAAGCCCTTAGGACTGAAGTTAAGGGCGTACAGATAAAATTGTCTACCAAGCTTCTTCATAAAGCTTTGCGTATACCCCGTGATGGGTTACTTGAATCTGAATTTGAGATTGATTTGCTTGAGGCATACACCATACTGACTGGAAAGCCCAGCAACCCTCAGGATGAGACTCAACTGCTTGTGAAGCACTTTGACACAAACAGGTTTCCCCCCTTGCAGCGTCTACTGCACCATATGTGCACTACAATGATTACCCCACAAGGGGGTGGCAGGAGTAGACTTACAGAAACACATAGATTTATCTTCTTTTGCATGTTCAAAAATTTACAGATCTGTCTTCCAGAGATTATTCTGCAAATTATGGGAAGCTGCATTAGGCACAAAAGAAGCCTACCATATGCTACACACATAACAACAATATTTCAGAGAGTTGGCATTTCTCTGGAAAATGAAAAGACGAAAGAAATCCCACGAAGTAATGTTTACTGCATGAGGTTTATTGAGAACTACATGCACTTTAAGAAAGAAGGTGACAAAATTATCAGAAATCTACCCGGACATTTACCTGAACCACCAGCACAGCCAGCTCAATAGGAACAGCCAGTACAAGAAGAACCGTCACTTTAGCAGGAACAGCCAGCTCTAGATGAGCATCTATAATAGTATGAAGAACAGTTTCATATGGATACACACTTTGAACAATAGCAGTAGCAGCAGGATGTACTAGAGGACACATATTTTGGTCCCATCATACCATTTGGGACTCTTCCCCCTCGGACTCCTCCATCTACCCCTACAGTTCATATTGAAGAAGAGGCTCCTCCTCAATTCCACACTGAAACCTCATCATCAAGAGGGCCTCAATCTGCTGCCACAGAAGGTCCAATGGGCATTCACCCAACATTAATCATATTCTTGACAGCATAATTTACGAATGTCAACTCCTCCATCATGCAACTTGACATGAAAGTTGACAGATTAGATGCTCAGTTTGTTCATGGTTAACAAGTTCAGAACAGCCGATGGGAGAAATTTATCACAGACAAACACAAGTCTGATGGCAAACTATCTGCATTTATGAACTCCCTGATAAATGTGTGTGAAAGAGCAGGGAGAGTCATGAAAAGACTACGAGAAATTCATACTGAAACCCAAGAAAAAACAAGTGAAATGGTCATGCATGCTTATGACATCCGTAAAGATCAAAGCAATCTAAACATTTAGTATGCAAGGCTGATGGACACCTCAACTCACATTGCAGAACAAGTGGCTGCAGGGATATTGTCAATCCGAGAACAAGTGGCCGCTGAGACCACTAGAATTATCAATGCCACAACTAATCTGGAAGGAATAGTTAATGCCAATGCTGTACGGCTACTTGATGCCTCCAACAAGATGAAAGGAAAGCTTTATTCTGACTCTAATAAGCTCCTTGATGCCTCCTTAAAGCTTGCAGAGCAAGTCCACACTGACACAGCAATTATGGTGAACAGCTCCACTAAAGCTGAAGCAAAAATGAATGTTGTTTACAAAAAACTTGATATGTTTGGAACTGAGATTCTGGAATTGATTCGTTTACATAAAGCGCAACTCCAACCAGCTTTGGAAGACACAAGTGATGCATGGTGTCCTCCTCCCACTGAAGCTACCTCCTCTTATGTATCACCAAAAGGGACTCAACAGAAGCACAGACAGAGTATATATGTGACATGCTACACAACTGGCTGGATGCCATCAATGACAATATCAAGTCACTTCACAAGTTTGTGAAACAAAGGGATGAGCAACTAACTTAGAAGGTTGACTCTCTAGCTGTAACTGTCCTACAACTTCAACAACAATTCCACGAGGCCCAGAAACTCCAATTTCCAGCAAGCACCAGCTCCATCACATTGCCTCCAACACAGCAACCACCTCCTTCACCCCCTTCTTGCTGATGCCAAAGGGGGGAGACAAATCCATGTCTACTACAAGCTTGGACTTTCACATATCATTAGGCATATAGATTTAGGCATCTAGTTTTCCTATGCATAGCTCTTTGATGAATGTATATGAAACTTTTGTTTGAAAAATCTCTGTGGTTTATCAATGGAAAACTTTTTGGTATATCCATGAACGTGTATGAAACTTTGCTCTTGTGAATGACAAGTTTGTTTTGGAAATGCCTTAAATGCCTATGAATGCTTGTAAATAATGAACTATGATTGTCATCATCAAAAAGCGGGAGAATGTTATGTCCCCTAGTTTTGATGGTAACAAACCACAGTTCATTATTGAATTCATGTGGTGTGATTAATGATTTTGTTTAAGTTGTATTTGGACAAGCTCAGGTGAAGGACACTCAAGTGTCGACCTGTTATCTGGACGTGTCGACACTTCATGAAGAAACCATCCTTGAACCGTTTCAGTTTGAGCTCTGGCGTGAGCAAAGTGTCGACACCCCCTACAACGTGTCGACACATGTGTAGACACGCCAAAATTGACGTTACTATGAGTACATCTCATATTGCCTTGTAATGCCCCAATTTGACCCTCAAATTAGTTCTATTTGAGTGGTTTTTCTCACTTTTCTTGGGTTTCTTCCTTTTTTCCCCCTTTCCTTATTTGTTTCTATTTTCTCCTATTTTTCTGGATTTTTATAGATTTTTTCTGGATTTTTCTGGATTTTCTGGGCATTTTTCCCTATTTTTCTGAATTAACGACTTGGCTTGGGGCGTCTTTTAAATAACGACTTGACATGGGGCGTTTCTAAAAAAATTAACGACATATTTTAAGGGCGTCATTTCTATAAAATTCCTATTTTTCTGGATTTTTCTGAGAATTTTTCGGAATTTTTCGGGAATTAACGACTTAGCATAAGGCGTTATTTTGAATAAAAAAATTAAAAAAATGAATTCACGCCTCAAGTGAGGGCGTGTCTTTCAAATGGAATATTTTATTATTATTTTTATAACCCCTTCCAGAGGTGATTTGGTGGCCTTCCAGGTGTCAGAAAAATTCGCAAAAATAGTCGTTGGAATCAGGGCGACGAGATGCACCTCCACCTAAAAAATGAGAAAATAATATTGAGAAATGAAAAATGGCCCTATTTTGAATATTTTGAATTAACGTCCTTTGCTAAGGCGTGTTTTAATTAACGCCTTTGAATCAGACGTGTTTCACAATTTTCCAAATAAATTCTAAAATTTGATTTTTGAATTAACGCCCTTATATAAGGCGTGTTTTTAAAAGACGCCCTTTGGTAGGTCGTCAATTATTCAATTGACGCCCTGGTCCAAGTCGTGTTTCAGTTTTGTGTTCCGAACGGATGCAGCCTTTCCCCATAGAGTCACTGCTTCTTTTGGGCTCTTGCCCAGTCTAATCCTCCCCTATTTGGGCTCTTACCCGTTCTTATCTCTTCCCCCTTTGGGCTCTTGCCCCTTCTTATCTATTCCTTTTTTTGATTCCACACTCACGAATTCCCTTCTTCGGCTTCTTCTTCTTTCTTACGTTTTCTTTCTTCTGCCGTCTTCTTCCTCCTTTTTTTCTTCTTGGATCTTCTTCTTCTCCTCTGATTCTCCTTCTTCTGTCATTTTTTTTTTCCTTCTTCTTTCTTAGTCTTCTTTCTTAATCTTCTTTTTTATTCTCCTTCTTCGTCTTTTTTTCTCCTGTGTGTTCTTCTTTTTTTCTTTTGTTTTGTTTTCCTTTTACAGGGAACCGAAGGTGCTCGGCTGAAGAAAGGGACTTCTTCACATCAACTTCAAGTCTTCGTCCTTTGAAGCTTCTCCCCACCGAAGATTAAAGCCAAAAGAGCAACCAATCAAACAGATTTTTTTTTTTATCTCATCTCCTCCCCTTTCATTTTAATTCATAATTCATATGCATGCATCATGTTATTATATCGATTTTTTTCTTTTATCTTAATCATATTGAGATCTCCCCTTAGTGCACTCTTGCACTCTTTCCCCATTATATTTTGCATGCATTCATATCTCCACACCCTCATTGCATAGGGGTTTAAGGGCAATCCCCTTAAGGTGTGTATTGTTCATATTTTTCATGCTCACCTATATTTTTATTGAATTTGATGCTACACACCATATTCTAATCCATATTTTTTTTTATTGGTGTTTGTCTTTTTTGCAAGGGTAATAAAAGCAAGAACTCTCTTCATCGGCCGGCCGATTTGAAGAGAAAGGAAGCACTCACATCCCCGCATCTTTTGAGGTACTTTTCGCGATCATTCCTCCCATGTTCTTATTGATTATATTTTTGAGACCTAGCGTCTCTGGCGATCACACACTCCCCTTGTGCACCTCGTGCATATATTTTCCTCCATATTGATGCTTATTGCATTGCTTTTCTTTGATATTTTTCTTAAGTGGATTATTCTAAATTAGAGATCTACAAATTGGCGATCACGGTGGGACCCTTTGTGTTCTTCTTTCATTACCCTTTCCCCTTAGGCACCCGCGCGTGCCGTCTCCCCTATTGCACCCTCGGTGCGTCTCCTTTTGTGCCCCTCGGGCACCCTCCACTTGCATTGTACTCTCCCACTTGTGATTTGTTAGTTTGATATGTTTTTGTTTAGAAAGTCCTTTTTTTTAAATAAAATTGATGAGCATGCTTATTCTATTGATTGCCATGATTGTGTGATTGGGTGTTGATACTGCCGGCCGCGAAGTTTTTCTGGGGAAAGTGAATTCACGCCTCTGGAAGAGGCGTTTTTCTTGATTTAACGCCCTAAGCAAGGGCGTCTGCTTCCTATTTCACGCCCTCTGATAGGGTGTTTTCCAGCACATTTCTGGGTGTTCTTGCTTTATATTGATGCATGTGAATTCACGCCCTGCTACAGGGCGTCTTTTACTTTATTAGCGCCCCACATTAGGGCGTGTCTTTTGATTTGACGCCCGTTGAATAGGGCGTCCTTTTATTGGTAGCGCCTCACCATAAGGCGTGTTTTACTCTGCCCCGGGCCCCCACGTTGATTCACGACAGTCACACCGTCGTGTCCTTGTTTAGTAGCGTCCCCTTCCAGGGCGTGTTTTTACTGTGGGTTTCCAGAACCCCCCGGCTGTGGTTTTTCATGATATTTCATGCTTATCTTTGTTGATTGATTATATTATTGTGGTTGGCCTGTTTCCCCTGCTGCATTCATATTTGCATTTTGGTTTGGGAGCCCCCCTCCTCTTCATTAGGATCCACACACCCTCTTGGAATCGGGACGACCCTCCATTGAGCATTCCGTCTCTTTGGACCGGAGATCCCTTTTCCAAGCCTCCGTAAGTCCCCGCACCCGTGGATTCCCTCACGGACGCCGGGCAGGTTGTACCCTTTTGAAGTCCCGAGTTAGTGGCCTATACGGTGAGAAAGTGTTCCTAGTTGGCATTGAAGTTCAAATCATATTGAAACTAGGTTCCCCCCTTGTGCGAATCATTCCAAACTTTGCTAAAATCTTTAATTCACCAAGGTTCAAACAAATAAAAATCAAGGTAACCATTCCAACTTGTGTGTTTCTTTGCAAATTGTTTGCACATTATTTGGATTGCGTAATGCCTTATTTTGATAAACAAAACAACATGTTCAATTCAATTCATGAGGATATACAACCTAGCACATCTTATAATCCTCACCTTCAACATGTTCAACATAATTCTCGCCATCTCTCCAAGGGACCACATTCTCACTATTATGGTCATGCCCGACCCATGGGCAATGTCCATTCTCATGGTCCCCCTCCTCAATTGCGAGCCCCTATTCCCTCGGGATCGTCTCCTCCCAATGACGAGAAGGTCTCCCGAATCATCCATGCATTGGATCATCTCACCCCTCAACAGATCCAAGCCCTTAAGGCGGCCGTTGAGGGTGCATCTCATTCACCTCCATCTTCTAATCCTATTCGGGTGGCCCATCACCCACTTCCCTCTTCTATTCACACTCGGGTGGCCCATCACCCACTTCCTTCTTCCACTCATATTTCTAATCGGGTAGCCCATTACCCATCTCCTTCTATTCATGCTTCCTCTCGGGTGACCCATCACCCGCCTCCTTCTATTCCTCCTCCACCGCGGCCCCGAGGCCCATTTATTCCTTGCAATCCGGCCCATCCGGATTCTTCCATGGGCCGGCCCATTAATTCCCCTCCACGGCCTTTTTATGCGTCCCTTCCTCCTTCAAGGCCCTGCCAGCCCTCGGTTGTTCAAGTCACACCCCTCCAACAATCTCTGCTTGATAAGATTACTTTGATGGAGGAACAAATAAAGAGGGTCACGGCTCCTCCTACTCCAGTCAATCCTCTCCATGCCGCTTTGGACGAGATTACAAAGATGGAGAGAGAATGGAAAGACAGGAGGGATGATTACGGCGTCGGCGGTTCAAGTGAGCAAGAGCCGACACTCGAAGTATCCGAGGCAGTATACGATGATGATGAAGCTCCGCAGGCACCCCTTCCGAGTTTCCTTAACTTTCCGCTTTCCCCATTTTCATTCGATGAACCCCCTGCTCAGGAGGAAACCACTCCTAATTCAACCCCTGTTTATGAGACCAGTTGGTGTTACGACGATGGGTCGATATTCCAATCGCCCACACCGGCACATTGTGAGTCTCCTCCTATCCCTGACGCTGCTTACATTACACCTCCACCAGTTATACCATCAAACTTCACACCATCAACCTCCCCTGAGTCTTCCATCAAACCTCCGCCCATTAAACCCTTAACCTCCATACCATCGGCCTCCATTGAGCCCACCGTTGAACCTTCCCCAATTAACCTCCCATTACCACCACCTCGGCCTTCCATTATCCCTTTAAAACCCACTTTGCATATTCCACCATTCAACCCTTTACCCTTACCCATGGCTAATCCTGAGCAGGATCCACCCCTTTTTGCACCCGAGCCCATCCCGACTGCTTCCGAGCAAGGGGAGAAGCTCGACGTGTTTGAACCTCCGCCCCCATTCACCCATTTGCCAACACTTTCCATTATAACTCCACCATCCACGGAGCCTTCCGCCTCCGCCTCACCTCCCTTTGTTACTCGGAAGGGGCGTGCTTCTGCAGCTACTTGCGCCAAGGATAAGCAAGAGCCGGGCAAGAAAACTTTGGCCACGGCCGTGCCATTCGAGATGCAAGAATTCATTTGCCAGATGCCAATCCGGGTTATTGTGCCAATCACGGCCGAAGAAGTCAAGTCGCCGCCATGCCGGGCATTGATGCCGTTTAAGGGTCGGGCAGGGCACCCCTTGTTCCAATTTCCGAATTCCGAATTCATTACTCCTTACAAGGGGCGAGTACCCATTTTGCTCAACTTTCCATATATACCACATTCAATGGGCAACACGACGCTCCCCGTTCCAACTCTCCAACTCCCTCACATTGTTGATCTTTGCCTTCAAAGGGGGTTGCCACTTATTGAAGCTTCTTTTATTGAGCCAATTGGCTGTATTCTTTCACTGCCGTGGAGGGGCAGTTATCTTAATGCTAAGGAGCCATCCCTTATTTGTTCCACTTTCTATTCATCCATGTCTATCACTTTTCCTTCATGGGCCATTCCCAGGGTTAGGAGGAGGATCTCATCCTCTCACCCTTCACATCATTCATCTTCTTTGCATCTCCTTGCATTCACGCATTCATTGCATTCATCACATCCATCATTTTGCAGGCATTTGCACCTCCTAATCCCCGGGTTTCCAAACCCGTATCTCCCCCGTCTTCCGGCACCGCCGGACATTCCGCAATTCTCATCTTGTTCATCTTCATCCGCTTTAATCGGGCATGACGCCCTTTTCCATCTCATTCCTCCGGAACCTCCGGATTCTCCACTTAATTTTCTCCACTTTTTCCCGGGGCACAACGCCCCTTTCCACTTTATTCTTTCTATTCCTCCGGACCTTTTCCTCGGGCACGACGCCCCTTTACATTCTCTTATTCCTCCGGAACCTCCGGATTCTCATGCCTTTTCTGATTCTATTCCTCCGGAACCTCCGGACTTTCCCCTCGGGCATCGCGCCCCTTTCTATATTCTCCCTCCGGAACCTCCGGATTCTCCACCTAATTGTCTCCGTCTTTTCCTAGGGCATGACGCCCCTTTCCATCTCATTCCTCCGGAGCCTCCGGATTCTTCCCTTGTCCTTTCAGGGCATCGCGCCCCTTTCCCGGTTATTCCTCCGGAACCTCCGGACATTCCCCTCGGGCATCGCGCCCCTTTCTATATTCTTCCTCCGGAACCTCCGGACTTTCCCCTCGGGCATCGCGCCCCTTTCTATATTCTTCCTCCGGAACCTCCGGACTCTCCTCTCGGGCATCACGCCCCTTTCCATCTCATTCCTCCAGAACCTCCGGACCATCCATCTTTCTTCCGATTCATCTTTCTGCTCCTCCGGGATATCGTCTCCTTCATTTTCTTCTTCCTTTTTCATCATCTTTTTCCATATTTCTTCCGAGGGCATCGCGTCCCTTCTTTCGTTATCTCTCCGGAGCCTCCGGATGATTTCTCCTCTCACGATCCTCCTCTGCCTCCGGACCCTCCGGATCCGCCTCTTTCCATCTATCAATTTCTTCATCTGATTCCTCCTAATCATGGGTCCGACCCAACTTCTTCCACATCCACTGCCTTGGGCATCTGCCCTTTCTCCCACTGCTTTCGAGGCTTTAGTCCTCACTCCACCTTCTAATTCTCCGCTTCTTCTGTAGACTGTTCCATGTGATCAGGGTCTCCGCACCTTAGTGAGGGAGTTCTAGCCCTCGCCTCTTTTCCTTTTTTCCTTATTCGTCTGAGTCTGGTTTGAGTACCACTCATTCTTGTTAAGCCACTCCCAAAATCCTTTGCTTCCAATCCTTTTGACTGCCAAAGAGGACAAATCCCATGATGATCAACCTCTCGCAGCAGCTGCTTCTACAAAGGTTGCAAGGTAACATATTGGCGTAAGTAAGCATTTTTATGATATCATTTCCTCATTACTTCACGCATGATATTCAAAATGAAGTGCTTCTTAACAAGATTCAAAAGTGGTGTTTTAAACCTTTATCTTAAACTTTTGAATTCTCATTAAAAAAAAAAGAGAAAAAAGAAAGAGTCTTTAGACTTTCTTTCGCAGCACCTTTGGTTAATAAGAACCCGCGCTGGGAATTCTACATTCTCTCCCCGCTTGTTAAGAGTACCCCTTAGCTGGGCATTCCACACACTTCACGGCGTCCTTAGTCGGCTCCTTTGGTTAAAACACCGTTGCTACTTTGGCCATGCCATGAGTATATCTGAAAGTCTTTTTCTCTTCTTTACTCGGCCGAATGCAGGTGCAAGAGGTTGACGGATGAGATGACCAACCTTGGTAATCCCCAATACGAGAGGAGTCTCAAATAGGGGCAGTCTTGACCCAAAATCAACATCAATATGAGTTTTATATGAGCTTCATTATACATCTAGCCAAAAGGGCTATTATGAAAATCAAATCAACATTTTGATACAAAAGTATGAATTATGGCATGTCAAGAGGGCAAAGTCCCCGCAGGGAAAACCCTGGTCGTATGCATGTCAAGGGTCTGAAAAGCAAAGGCACAAAGCCCCGGCACAACAGACTACCTCTTTGAAGGGAACACCTTGGAAGGAATTCAAGTCCCGATATCTCCCATCCTGCACAAAGTTTATCCCCAATTATTCTTCTCTTCTCCCTCCAAGACCGAATGTTTCTCGGGTATGGCCTTGGTAGGGGCACCGTTAATCAAAGACGGTCGGTTATAGGATGCCGCTTTCAATGCACGTCCAGCTCTGGGCAGTTTTTAGCGAAAAGGGAAGGAACAAGGACCCCTAGCCAGTGGTTCAGAACACCCTTTGATGCTGCATTAACAATATTTCCAAAATTCCACAAAAATTTGAATATTTCCAAAATCTCCACAAAAATTTGAATATTTCCAAAATCTCCACAAAAATTTGAATATTTTCAAAATCTCCACAAAAATTTGAATATTTCCAAAATTCCACAAAAATTTGAATATTTCCAAAATCTCATAAAAAATTTACATATTTCCAAAATCCAAAAATTTTGCATTGTATTTTCTGATGGTGTTTTGCAGGAACAACTTTCCAAGGACCGAGAGCCCGGGATGAGTCCTCCCTCCACTCATTGTTATCAATCCATTGATTCTTCCCGACATTTTTCATGACTTGCCGCTGGGCATTTGATTATCAATTCCTCATATCTCCCTGGGCATTTTGATTGTTACATCTCCCGGTTATCATCTTGATTATTCATCTCATTATCATTCAATCAACTCCTGCTAATTTTCCTGATCATTTGCCACTAGGCATTTTCTTGATTTTCAATCATTCAGCTCCAATTTTGATTCGCCAGATTGTCTCCTCATGACAACATAACAAATAATGATGCTTTGCAATGCCTTGCTATTCATGTTATCCATGCTTTGCCCTACTATGTGTTATTCATGGCTATTGATGCTTTGCTTTGATGTTATGCTTGCTATGCTTTAAAGGTCTTATTCATTGCTTATTATGTTTTATATCTTGGCTGATGAATTTTTGAGCGCAGGATAAGAAGCTGTTGGTCCCACCGACTGGGCATCATCATCCCAAGCCCCACGGTGCTGACACCTCATTTCTCAGTTCCCCTATGCTCATTGCTATCACCATCCCCCTGTATGCATTCTACTATATGTTATTACGCTATTATATTATATCAAGGACCTTGTGGCTTTGGTAAATCTGGGATTGGAGTTCCCCTTCATCAAAAATAATGATGATTCCAGAGGAGTCTTAGTCATACGGATAGGCCGTTGAGCCGTCCAAGGCTGGGGACGATGGTTCCCTTTTACGAGTTGGTGCGCGGATAAACATGCTTCGGCTTAGTATCAGCTCGCAGAATCGGTTTCTTGACCCAGTCTTGGCAGTTTAACAATATTATCCTTGATTATTCTATATTTTTATTTGATTTATTTTTCCATTTAAACCCAGCATGCATTCATGTAGGAATTTGAAACAATTGTTGAAAAATCATTCTGATAAGCTGGTGCTGAGAGTTGAATTGATCTAAATTTTTCCCGATATGAGATATTCATTGCTGAATTGTGTCTTTAGTTCGTTTTGTCGCCGTTTTGGGTCATTTTCTCGAAAGCTCCTTGTTTGGATTTCTATCATCTTATTTTTATCTCCTTTCCTTTGATCCACCTTGGCTGCAGCACGTCCACTGGCTGGTAACCGCTCCCCAATGGTGAAACTTACAGGTTTGTGACCTGAGGTACTTCCACCGCGTTGGAAGTTGATCATTTTTATCTCCTTCGTGCACCGCGTGCACACCTCCCCCTTTATCCAAACATTGTTGATTTCGTTGGATTTCCCGAGATTGCTTCATCTCGAGCTTTTGATTTCATTCTCATCAAGTGATGTCGATTGCGTGTCTCATCACACCTTGGCATCTACTTTTCAGTTTGCTCTGCTCCCTTGCAAAGCAGACGCCAAGGCGGGGCAGCTGTAGACACGCCAAAATTGACGTTACTATGAGTACATCTCATATTGCCTTGTAATGCCCCAATTTGACCCTCAAATTAGTTCTATTTGAGTGGTTTTTCTCACTTTTCTTGGGTTTCTTCCTTTTTTCCCCCTTTCCTTATTTTTTTCTATTTTCTCCTATTTTTCTGGATTTTTCTAGATTTTTTCTGGATTTTTCTGGATTTTCTGGGCATTTTTCCCTATTTTTCTGAATTAACGACTTGGCTTGGGGCGTCTTTTAAATAACGACTTGACATGGGGCGTTTCTAAAAAAATTAACGACATATTTTCAGGGCGTCATTTCTATCAAATTCCTATTTTTCTGGATTTTTCTGAGAATTTTTCGGAATTTTTCGGGAATTAACGACTTAGCATAAGGCGTTATTTTGAATAAAAAAATTAAAAAAATGAATTCACGCCTCAAGTGAGGGCGTGTCTTTCAAATGGAATATTTTATTATTATTTTTATAACCCCTTCCAGAGGTGATTTGGTGGCCTTCCAGGTGTCAGAAAAATTCGCAAAAATAGTCGTTGGAATCAGGGCGACGAGATGCACCTCCACCTAAAAAATGAGAAAATAATATTGAGAAATGAAAAATGGCCCTATTTTGAATATTTTGAATTAACGTCCTTTGCTAAGGCGTGTTTTAATTAACGCCTTTGAATCAGACGTGTTTCACAATTTTCCAAATAAATTCTAAAATTTGATTTTTGAATTAACGCCCTTATATAAGGCGTGTTTTTAAAAGACGCCCTTTGTTAGGTCGTCAATTCTTCAATTGACGCCCTGGTCCAAGTCGTGTTTCAGTTTTGTGTTCCGAACGGATGCAGCCTTTCCCCATAGAGTCACTGCTTCTTTTGGGCTCTTGCCCAGTCTAATCCTCCCCTATTTGGGCTCTTGCCCTTTCTTATCTCTTCCCCCTTTGGGCTCTTGCCCCTTCTTATCTATTCCTTTTTTTTGATTCCACACTCACGAATTCCCTTCTTCGGCTTCTTCTTCTTTCTTACGTTTTCTTTCTTCTGCCGTCTTCTTCCTCCTTTTTTTCTTCTTGGATCTTCTTCTTCTCCTCTGATTCTCCTTCTTCTGTCTTTTTTTATTTTCCTTCTTCTTTCTTAGTCTTCTTTCTTAATCTTCTTTTTTATTCTCCTTCTTCGTCTTTTTTTCTCCTGTGTGTTCTTCTTTTTTTCTTTTGTTTTGTTTTCCTTTTACAGGGAACCGAAGGTGCTCGGCTGAAGAAAGGGACTTCTTCACATCAACTTCAAGTCTTCGTCCTTTGAAGCTTCTCCCCACCGAAGATTAAAGCCAAAAGAGCAACCAATCAAACAGATTTTTTTTTTATCTCATCTCCTCCCCTTTCATTTTAATTCATAATTCATATGCATGCATCATGTTATTATATCGATTTTTTTTCTTTTATCTTAATCATATTGAGATCTCCCCTTAGTGCACTCTTGCACTCTTTCCCCATTATATTTTACATGCATTCATATCTCCCACACCCTCATTGCATAGGGGTTTAAGGGCAATCCCCTTAAGGTGTGTATTGTTCATATTTTTCATGCTCACCTATATTTTTATTGAATTTGATGCTACACACCATATTCTAATCCATATTTTTTTTTATTGGTGTTTGTCTTTTTTGCAAGGGTAATAAAAGCAAGAACTCTCTTCATCGGCCGGCCGATTTGAAGAGAAAGGAAGCACTCACATCCCCGCATCTTTTGAGGTACTTTTCGCGATCATTCCTCCCATGTTCTTATTGATTATATTTTTGAGACCTAGCGTCTCTGGCGATCACACACATCCCCTTGTGCACCTCGTGCATATATTTTCCTCCATATTGATGCTTATTGCATTGCTTTTCTTTGATATTTTTCTTAAGTGGATTATTCTAAATTAGAGATCTACAACATGTAGAAGAAATTGTGATTGAACCATTTCAATCAATAAAATAAGGGCCACAGGATCAATCTGGGGGAGCGAGAACACTCTTCCCTTCTGGGGACGGGTGCGCTCGACCAGACTGTGATTCTGTTGGTTGGTCTTTTGGTGAAAAAAAAATAAAAAAATAATAAAAGAAGAAAAAAAAGAAAAAAAAATAGTTTTTGGCTGGCTTCTGGCTGGCACCATGTGTCGACACCCTATGGAAAAAGTGTCGACACCTTGGGTTCAGCACAACGGGCTTCATCTCTGTTTGACGCACATGTCCCGACACCTCCTATTGAAGTCTCGGCACGGCGGCACGATCCGCACACGAGTATGGCGCCCGTGTCGACACTTGTCCATCAAAGTGTCGACCTATTCTACGTGGAAGCCATGGTTCTTCAAGATATTAATGAGATGTGTCGACACCTTGTCTGAAAGTGTTGACACGTTCATGATCGCCCAGAACGGATCTGAAACAGGAAGCGTCCGCTTTTCAAGTTCCAGAACTTGTCTTGGAGGATCCGTTCGCTCCTGAAAAGCCGTCAGGAAGCTCACATTGTCAAAATATTTTATTGACTGGCAGAGACATCCTCCGAGATGCTGGTACCGTTGCAGACTTGGTTCCCTACCTACCGATGTACTAGTGAGCCGGCAGAAAAAGGCCAACGGAGCTGAGGAAGTAAATCAAATAATGGGGATGCGACGTCCTGGGTATGAAGTCTGCAGGGGACATGGAAGGAGATGTCGTGAGCCACCGATAGAAAAGCGAGAAGAAGCTCCAATTCACAGTGGAGAGCTACACACAGAGAAAAGAAGGAGAGAAGAGCAATGAAGAAGCTTGCTCTGGAAGATATTTCCTTCCTTGTGCTGCTGGCGTGACCGCAACGCAGCAGACTGTCTTCTTCACCTCAGGAGGTCTCACAACAAGGAAGATAGCATCTGCTGAAGCTTCATGAGGAGCCCTTGAAAGCTGGAAGGAAGATCACCGTTTCCTCTTGAGGTCGTGGTAAAGAACCAGGAAGAAGAAGAAAACCCAGGATCCATCCAGTTCTCTCCCAGACAGGAGTCTTCTCTCCCATAGAACTTCATAGCCATACTCTGTCTGGTTGTTCCTTTTATAGTTTTATTTTTCTCAAAAACACATACTCTCATTATTGCTCCCTACCTGCGAGTAGGAAGACAGACGGTGCATTCACCGGTCTGTGGATTTTGGGTTGTGTACCCTCAAGCTGTTTGGCAGCGGAGTTGAGAGAGTTTGTCTCTCTGTTAGAAGCTGCGAATCAGCGGTAGTGCCTTTGCACCAGTGAAACCTCACTTGGTTGAAGTGAGGGGTGGACGTAGGTCTCTAGATAGAGACCGACCCACCTTAAAAATCTTGTGTTCTTGTGATTTTCCTTCTATCGTATCCTGTAGCTAGATGCTTGCTTAGGAACATCTTGATCATTTTCCTTGCATCTAGCCCGCTAGCTTGTGTGTGTTCCTTCTTTACTGGTATAAGTTTTTATCTAGTTGTTATTTCCACAAAGAAGGGGCTGATCTATTCACCCCTCCCCTCTAGATCTGCCTATCACTACTCAACACGCCGGATCGAGGGAGGCGTGGCTTATAAAAGGGGTAAGGGGTCCCCTAAAACCCTTCCCCCCGCTTTTCATCTTCCCTCTTCGCACGTAGCAGGGCCCTTCTTTCTTCTTCGCGATCGGCGCCGTCAACAAGCTCCCTTCCTGAGCTCCGGGCACCGCAACTAGGGGTTGGATGCCCTCCCTCTTTCTTCTTCTTCTCAAGCAAGGGGCGTCGCCCTCTTTCTCCCCTTCCCCCGTCTCTTTTGTGAGGGTTTCACGGTGGAGATAAAGCCCCGGGCCGTGGGGGGCTTGGCTGGATCGAAGGAGATTCCCCCCTTCACCTCCATATCCGTCCTTCTCCTTCTTGTTTTCCATTTTCTTTCCTTCCTCTTCTTCGCCGTTGGCGCCGGTTCGGATGGCTTCCCCTTCCTGTTTTTTTTCTTCTTCCCTTCCTTTTTCTATGCTCGCCACCGGAGCCGTCGTATCGCCTACCCTGTTGGATCGAGCGGGGGCTATCGGTCTTGCTGGTTCGCAGGGGTTGTTGGATGAGCAGCCCCTTCCTCTTCTTCTATTCTTCTTCTTCCTCCTTCTGCCGATGAGGGCTGCCCGATCGGCAGGCCGGGGCTGTCGGATCGCCAAGGCTGCCGGTTCAGCCAGTCTGCTGGTTCAACCCTAAGGTTGTTGGATGGAGCAGCCAGCACTACCGGATCAGCCCGTAGGGAGCTTCTAGTTCGCTGAGTTGCCATGTCTTTTGAGTGGTGTTGCCACTTTTGTGCGCACCGTTAAAATTTTGAGGCCGTCTTGCCTTGGGCATGGACATGTGCTCATTTTCCTTTCCTTGTGTATCCGGTGCAGGGGAGACTCTGCCGAAATTTCGCCAGAGATGACATTAATGCCATTTACTATGTTGTTGCTTTTCTTCTTTTCCTGTGTTGATAAATATATACTAATCAACGTGCATATTGATCATTTCTGCAGACAAATGGCTTCTCCTAGCGCTTCTTCTTCCCAGGCTCTTGGTGCTCAGGAAACTGTAACCGCGGCTGGCCCTCCGGCAGTGACATGGACCAACTTCACTGAATTGACATGGAGCATGCTGAGATAGCCATTTTGGTGGAGTCTTCAGAATTTGATAGTGACACCATGGATTTCGATCGATTGTCTTTAACTGACAAGGACTATCATTTTGATCGGGACAGGAATTACCGTGGTGACCACCCGAAGGACAAACACCTGATGTATTTCCTGAAACATTTTAGCACTCGCGGGAAGCATGGCCACATGGTTGTTCGTGCAGTTGAACGTGCCATTCTGAAGTCCAGGGATAGCCTGACCGGCAGTAGGCCACGCAGCGAGCCCATATACCTTCTTGGGGAGCCCTGCAAGTGGGAACCCATACTGGGGCTAGAGGAGCTGACCGTGTCCGAGGGGGAGCCGATGAGAGCTCCAGAATTCACACCAGCTCGCTGGGACAATGCAGCATGCCGAGTACACAAGGAGCGGCCCGGCTTTGGCCTATTCTTGACCCCGTTGAAGTGGGGCCTTTTCTCCTTGATTATTTAGCTGTCTGATTCAAGCATGAGCTCGCAGTAGGGTGGTTTGCGGACTTCAGGGCCTCGGACGCCCATTCATTTCGTGAAGCCAGAGTCGAGCTCACAGATTATGTTCTACACAACTATGCCCCAATTCTTACTGCTGCCGGCGTATACCATAGTGTATATGCCTCATGTTTTAGATACCCCTTCTCAAAGGGGCTATGATGCGGGATGATGGAGGTCTTTAACTCCCAATTTAACACTTTTTACACTGCCGAGGGTGAGACTTCCCTGGATTTATGGAGCTTGCATCAACTATCGGGTTTGCCCATAGACGGGGAACCCTATGAAGAGATATGCCTCCCCGACCTCATCAAGGATTTAACAGACGGGGAGGGTAACTCTAACTTGGGCTTCTCGTATCTCTACCAGATGAAAGCATACAAGAGTATCTTCTTATCATGTCACGATGATGGCGAGCAGCAAGCCCAAAGAGGGGAGCAGAAGCGGGTCTGCATGGGTATGTGGTTGCGGTACTTCTTCTGGGGTGAGAAGAATCATGATGACTTTCCTTCGGTAGGCACTATTGCCGCACACAAGAAGTAGGGGAGACGAAAGGTAGCTCTTCTGGGCTCTAGTGCCAAAGGGCATAAAGAAGGTCCGAACCCAGTTGGCCTTGATCCCATGACGCACTGTGCCACCTATTTGGCATATTGGCTGTGCGCCTTTGCTCTCCCTCATGTGGATGAAAGTGTAATTCGGCTAGAGGCCATCTATCCAGCATGCCAGATGGCATGGGACATCAAGCTGTCATCTGCCCCGCCACATTGTGTTTGATTTACCGGACCCTAGGGGATATTAGCAGGAGTCGGATTTCGAGAAGCCTGCGCACGATTGGGCCACTCCATTTCTTCAACGCTTGGGTCTGTAGCTGTTTCCGGATTCTGCTCCCCGTACCATTCAGGAACCCACTTTATGTCACAGGATGATAGAGTTCACCGGTGCTGAGCCCGGCCCAACTTCAGCACAGCTATATTCTATCAGGGGCCGACTCATATCTATCCCCTTGGAGTCTCCAGGGAGCATTTATTTTTGGAGCTTGGCTGCGCACTCGAGTCCCCTGGTAAACAAAATGAGGGAGTGCCGTGACGACTTGGTGGAGAGCTACATTCACCCAATAAGCCATAAGACCGTTACTTGGCTGATGTTGGAGCCAGAGTTGAGGGATTGGGCGTTGTCGATTCACCCAAGCGTGCTAATCTTCAGGAAGGGGGACACTATGTTCCTAGAACCTTATAACCCCTTCCGCTTTGGCCGCAACTTCGGGTATGACCAGCATATACTAACTCATGTTGCCCAGTTTTATCTGCCAGTCTGGATGCTTCAGGGAGGGCTTATAGTAGAGCACGCTGGCACTTGGTGGGACTTCTTTCACCGACGGGATGTTTCGACCTTTAGGGTACCGACTCCCGGGCGCTTCCCCCCCCCCCCCCCCCCGTGACTCCCGAGTACATCAAATGGTGGAACGCCCGCACCAGGTTTTATCGGGTGAGCAAATCAGAATGTTGGGATGTAGCCGAGCGTAAATTTCTGAACAAGCAGAAATTAACTGTTTTCGATATAGATGCGGACCACCTTCTTCGCTTGAAGTCCAACAGAAGCAAGGACGTTGAGGAATATATCTTGGCCCGAAAATTGGCGAAGAAACTCAGGCAGAAGCTGAGCCTTGAACTGTCAGAGATTTATGTTAATGATTTTATGCAGTCTCTTAAAGGACTTGAGCCGGGTGGGGGAAACTCGGCTAGAGTCGATGAATTTCCCCTTTCCTATCAAAGAGAGCATATGTTCTTCACGCGCTTGGCGCCCTGAGGTGGATACTTACCCATTCCGCACATTAACAAGGAATGAGGATGGAGTGCCCGGATATTACCAACACACCACCTGGCTATTTGTTCTCCTCCAAGTCCATGGACTTACAATCGAGGAGCCGGTCGAGGCTATACTGTACCGAAACCTCAACTTATCATTCCACTATGCGGATGGGTGGGGAATGGACCTCCTTGGCTTGTATCACTGCTTCGCCTCCCGAAACCACCTTGATCTGGCCAAGCTTGCTGATCGGTGCATCAAGATCAGGGACATTTGCTGGCTGATTAGAGAGGTAGCTTCCATGGACTAGGAGGCGTCCCTGACTTATTGGCCTCTCTCCCGTCTCTACAATAGTCCGGCAGGTATAGTGCTCTTTTGTTTTTGTTTTTATTCATATGTATATTCGGTTCATTGTCTGCGAGTGATGAGGCTTCAACACTCACCTTTCATTACATTCATCTTCACGCAGATAAACCCTCTGGCTATAAGTTGAATAGCTATCGGCGGCCCATTTAAATAGCGAGAAAGCCGGCGAAAGCTCCGACGACCACTCCGCTACTGTCCGGTAGTAAGCGTGCAAGGGCACGATCGTCGGTAAAAGAGGCGATTTCTCAGGCGAAGGTAGGCTTGAAAAGGAGGGCCAAGAAAAGGCGAACTAGAGTAGAGGATCCATCCGCGGCTACTTCTTGCACTCCCACCGTTCCTTCATTTGAGGAATTTGTCACGTCCTGACCCGTACCAAGTTCTCCTGCGGGTGAGGCTTTGGGTTCTCGCAGTTTCATTGCGTAGAAGGAGTGTTGCCTTCTGACTCTATCATCATTCTTTGTTCTATTTTTTTGGAAATTTCAGGCGGTGCTTCGAAACCTCCTCTGGCTACTATCCCTCAAGCAGAGACTGTTGGGACCTCCGCAACAGAGCCAGGCCAAGAGAGCATCATATTGCCCGCTCTTGTAAGCGGCGGCGAGAGAGGTATCCCCCATGACTGGTGAACGCCCCTTTTACTTTTAGCATTTTTTTTTGCATGCACAGGCTTGCTCACTTGAACTGGTTTATATTTAATAGGGGATGCAGCAGCAGTGCCAAAGCCTAAGGTCATCCCAGCAGCCCCTCCTGCGTCGCTTGTGATTCCACGCATAGCACTGAGATATGCGAGATCCACGGGTGCTCGCCGAGTGGAGAGCCAAATGGCGACGGTGCCCGAGCCAAAATTTCTCGAGGAGACTGCAAAAGTGCCGACCCCAGAAGGATCATCGTCCAGTGAGAGAGTTGACTATGATTATTCCTCAGACGATGAGCGAACGGTGGCCATCCCGATCGATGATCAGCGGAGCCTCGGGACCATTGAGGTATCTCCCAGCTCGCCAGACTTTGAGGGTGCCCTTCGCGACGCCAGGCTTTTTAACGAAGACATTCCCCCATGGGTGTCGTCTCCCCTCGTTTCTTCTATCACCCAGTACATGGCCATGCTCAAGCTAGATGTAAGTATCGATCTGTGTGTTATTTGTTCGATCGTTGCTAGCCTAGTATTGACTGTTGAAATTGCATGACAGATGTCTGCCACCTCAGGGGAAATTGCTGCCCTCCCATCTTCGACATTAGTTGCCGAGGCTCCTGCTTTCGTGGGCCCGATGCCAGAGTCCAGCCTGGCACCGGCTATGATGATGCCGATAGGGGCCCCGATGCTAATCCTAGGGTCTGTAGTGTTTGGACTCCCCTCAGTGTTGCATCCTCTGTCGTGACGCTTGGAAACGCCGTTGGATGCCCTAATATTCAGGGACATTTTGGAGCAAGTTCCGCCACCCTCGATAGCACGTGAGGCACCCCGAGGAACGAGCCAACCAGGGGAAGCTTCTACTTTAGTGTTCATGGCTGCTCCTTCCCACCTTGAACTCTCTGTGCCGGCCCCGACAGAACATGAGATGGCCCCGGGCTCGAGCTCAATGGCCATGGTCGTGTGGGACCTCTCTCTCGAAGCTGAGGTGCCGAGCAGCTCTGCTTTAACTTTTTCGTCTCCTTCAGCCACAGGAAATGCTGATATTTGGGTAGCAGTGGACAGCAGCGTCAAATTTTCCTTCCCCTCAGCACCCTCAGTTGGTCTTAGTACTTCAGATTTTCCGGTGAGGCAGAATCTGGCCGTGATATAGTCGATGGTGTCCACCGACCCATGGCTCACATATGAAAGTCTAAAGATAGTGATAGGGAAGATGACGGAGCTCCTGCAGACACTGGGTTACCCCTTGGGAGATTGGTCACGGCATGTAACATTACTTTTGAAATATGTAAACCGCCATTAGTTCCTCGGGACTCCGCTTCCCAGTCATTTTGCCACCATCCGCCTATAGATGAACGAATATCAGCAAGCCTTGAGACCCCGAGAAGAAGTGGTGGGGCAGCACCAGAAGGTCATGGAGGAGCGCCGCAGTCACGCCACTCCTTTGGTGGAAAAAATAGCACGACTTGAGGCCGAGCTTGCCTCAGCCAGAGCTGAGCTCAAGAATATTGAGGTGGCCCAAACCGAGGATGTCGGGCGGATCTCCGTGGCCGAAGGGGAGATAGCGTTTTTGAGGTTAGAGCTAGATAGCCTTCAAGAGCAAGAGGTTCAATTGAATGAAATTGCCTCTTGAGGAGATCTTTCGAGGGTTGAGCTGAGCGCCCGACCTATCTCATGTACCCCTTTTTTTGCTTTCTTATTACTCGTCTTCTTTCCTTCCTTTTTTGTTGTATGGCAGTAGGGCTGTCAATGGGCCGGGCCCGACTTATCAAGCCCGGGCCTGACTTATCAAGAGTAAGGCCCGAGCTCGGCCCGGGCCCGACCTATGTCGGGCCGGGCCGGGTCGGGCCCGACATTATGTAAAAAATTCAAAGCCCGACTAAGGCCCGGCCTGGCCCGACTACTTAAATAAAATAATAAAAATAATAAAAAATAATAGATTTAATACTATAAAATTTATAATCTCACTAAATAAATTAAAATTTTGATATTAATTACAAAATTTGTGTGAAAAGAGAATTTTAAAATTTCTAATTAAGTAAAATAACATAAGTTTGATTAAATAGTTTTTAAAATTTGAAGTGAGAATAAAAAAGGGATCGGGCCGGGCCGGCCCGCGGGCCGAACTCAAAGCCCGAGTCCGGCCCGCGAGTCTAGTCGGGCCGGGTTTTTAGGCCCGACTAAAAACCCGCGGGCCGAAAAAGACCTTGCGGCCCGGCCCGAAATCGGGCCAAGCCCGCGGGCCTGTCGGGCCGGCTAGGCCCATTGACAGCCCTATATGGCAGGGGTATGCCCTATAGCACATGTACCCTGAATTATGCAAGGAATAGAACACCTCCTTCTTTTTTATATATGCTCCCTGTGTGCATTTGTTCACAAAATCTCTTTTTTTTCTTTTTCTTTTTTTCTCTTATTCACAGCCCTTGGAACGTGATAGTAGGGAACGGGCTCCGCTAGGCGGCTTATTGGGAGGAATTTATTTCTTGAAGGCAGAGAGAGAGAGAGCCGCGTGAATATACAAGAGAGCGCTTGCCCCTTCAAGGAAGGGATGAGGGGATCGCTCCACCATACGAAGCACGCAAGTCATCGGGGAGTGTTGATCAGTCCAGATGAAAGGATCCGACACTGGAGGGGTTTAATCATCGGCATGGGTCAAATGCCGAAGTAAGGGGGGTAGGGTTTTATGCGTTGGCCTAGACGGAGGGTCTAGGCCAATAGAGGTAGGGTAGGTCTCATTGGGCCTGGTGGCTAGTGTTGGGACGAAGAGGATTGTTTGTTCATTGACTCGGACGCAAGGTCTAGGTCAAAGGTTTTGTGATGACCCTGGCGGGACAAGGGAAAGGTTGCGTATTCATTGGCTTAGACAGAGGGTCTAAACCAAAGGTTCTGTAGGAATCCCAGTGGGACAGAGAGAAGAGTTATTTGTTTGCTGGCTTAGACGGAAGGTCTAAACCAAAAGCTTCATAGCAGTCCTGGTAGGACTGGAAAGGGAGGTTGTTATTTGGGCCCAGGCGAGGGGTCTAGACCAAAGTTTTATAGCGGCCCAGTGGGAAAAGTATATGGTAGTTTGTTCATTCATTTTGTTTGAATGCTTTCGGGAATTATAGATACCGTCAAATAATGATGACTCTTTTGTTTTCATATCATTATTGACCCAAGTACCCTTTCGAGTTTTCACCAGATTCAGTCCCTTCTTGCTTTAGTCCACGTGCCCTTACAGGGTTTTCATATGACAGGGTACCAAATTTTGCTCGTAGCGCCCTTCCGGGTTTTCATTACAACCGGGTTCTAAGCCCTTTTTACCCTCACTCACTTGGGTGTGTGAACAAGTCTGGCATGGCACCTCGATTTGAAACCCCTCTTTTTTTATTATTTTTATTTTTTTTGAACATATGTATATTTCCTTGATGGCCTAACGGAGGGTCTAGGCCGAGTGTAGAGCACTTTCGTCAGTCCTTAACAAGGTGTCTGACGCTAATTTAGTTTAATCATCGACACGGGGTAGTGTCAAAGCAAAGAGTCTTTTGTTCGTAGGCCTAGACGGAAGGTCTAGGTCAAGGGTGCATTCGTCAATTCCGACGAGGTGTCGAATAGTGACGTGCTTTGTTCATTGACACGGGGTTGGTGTCAAAGCAAACGGGTCGTTTTGTTCATGGCTTCAGACGGAAGGTCCGAGCCAAGGATGTATTCACCCGTACCGATAGGATGCTGGCAATTGACGTGTTTAATTCATTGACACAGGGTTAGTGTCAAAGTAAAGGGGTCTTTTCATTCATTGACTCCAAACAGACGGTACAGGTCAAAGGTTTGTTCGTCAACGCCGATAGGGTGTCGGAGGCTGACGTGGTTAATTCGTTGACTGGGGGTAAGTGTCAAAGCAAGGGGTCTTTTCATTCATTGACTCCAAACGGAAGGTTTGGGCCAAAGGTTTGTTCGTCAGTGCCGATAGGGTGATGGGGGCTGACGTGGTTAATTCATTGACACGGGGTTAGTGTCAAAGCAAAGGGTCTTTTCATTCATTGACTCATGACGGAATGTCTGGGCCAAAAGTTTGCTCGTCAGTGCTGATAGGGCGTCGGGGGCTAACATGGTTAATTCGTTGACACGAGGTTAGTGTCAAAGTAAAGGGTCTTTTCATTCATTGACTCTAGACGGAAGGTCTGGGCCAAAGGTTTGTTCGTCAGTGTCGACAGGGTGTCGGGGACTGACGTGTTTAATTCATTAATGCGGGTAGTGTCAAAGCAAAGGGACTTTTTATTCTTGGCTTCAGACGGGAGATCTGGGCCAAAGGTTTGTTCGTCAGTGCCGATAGGGCGTCGGAGGCTAACGTGTTTAATTCATTGACATGGGGTTAGTGTCAAAGCAATGGGTTTTTTTGTTCATTGACTCCAGATGGAAGGTCTGAGCCAAAGGTTCGTTTGTCAGTGTCGACAGGGTGTCAGAGGCTGACGTGTTTAATTCATTGACACGGGGTTAGTGTCAATGCAAGGGGTCTTTTCATTCATTGACTCCAGATGGAAGGTCTGAGCCAAAGGTTTGTTCGTCAGTGCTGACAGGGCGTCGGAGGCCGACTTGTTTAATTCATGGACATGGGGTTATTGTCAAAGCAAGGGGTCTTTTCATTCATTGACTCCAGATGGAAGGTCTAAGCCAAAGGTTTGTTCGTCAGTGCTGACAGGGCATCGGAGGTTGATGTGTTTAATTCATTGACACAAGGTTAGTGTCAAAGCAAGGGGTCTTTTCATTCATTGACTCCAGATGGAAGGTCTGAGCCAAAGGTTTGTTCGTCAGTGGGGCAAAGTGTTACAACGTCAAGCTATATTTGTGATTTTTTTTGGTCACTGCAAAGAGTGCAGTTGTTTGATCATTCGGCCAAGATGAATAGTCTGGGCTGGAGGAGAGATTTTTTTGAATTCTAGGGGGAGTTGAAGGGGTTGATATCCCCCAGTGACTTTGATGATTTTTTTTTCTATTCTCTCTCTCTCTCTTTTTGTTTCTTCTTCTTTTTTTTATTTGAATGGATATTGTATAGTCTCATGCGAGATCTAAGAAACATGCTTGCTCAATGTGAGATGTGGGGTTTAATTGCTCATTGAACTGGGGAAGTGTTGCATAATATAGTTTCAAATGCTTTCCATTAAGGGGTGAGAATTGAGTTTCCCCCCTATGGTTGACAACAACGCACGCACCTCCTTCGTAAACCTTTTGGACGACATAAGGCCCGAGCTAATTTTCATTTAATTTGCCTTTAGGATTTGGCAGCCATGACTTCTTTTCTTTTAACCATAACGAGGTCACCTTTCTTGAATTCACGCCCTCTGACGAGCTTGTCGAAGGCGCATGATATGCGGGCTTGATAGACCTATATGTTTTGCTGAGCCTGGAGTCACTTCCCTTCTAGGTCGGAGTGCTCTTCCAATCTTCGCTCTGTGTTTGTTCGACTATCTTAAACCAATTCATGCTGGATTGCAACCCGTAGTGAGGGTACCTCCAGCTCTATAAGGATGACTGCCTCCAAGATGTATACCCAAGAGAAGGGTGAACAGCCCGTCGGAGTCTTGTAGACGGTGCAGAACGCCCACAACGTCTCATACATCTTATCCTCTCAATCTTTCTTGCTAGAACTGACTGTCTTAGCCAGGAGGGTGGGAGCAGAGGGTTTTATTGAAGGCTTCAGCCAACCCATTTGCTTGCGGGTTGTATGGAGTAGATGTTCTCCAGTCAATCTTGTATTTTTTGGATAGCCTGTAGACCTTTTGATTCTGGAAGTGGCTTCCATTGTCTGACATGATTTGGTTGGGGATGCCGAATCAGAATATTACGTTTCATCGGACAAATCGGGCCATGATTTCCCTTGTTACTTCTTTCAGAGCTACAGTTGCTGGCCAGCGGGAGAAATAATCTATCGCTGCCAGGATATATTTGCATCCCGAAGAGGATGGGGGCAGTGGACCGACGACATCCATTCCCCATTGGGCAAATGGCCAGCTTGGCGATGTCGGATGTAGCTGTGTTGGGGGCTTCCTGGGGACCGTTGCATGCTCTTAGCACTTTTGACATGACTTAGCATATTTACAGTAGTCATCAAACATTGTCGACCAATAATTGGCCTGCTTTTTAATCTCGATCTTCATCTTCGGCCCAACCTGGTGTGCTCCGGCTGACCCAGCATGAACTTCTTTCATAACCTTCCAAGCCTCCTCCACAGACAGGCATCGGAGCAGTACTTTCTTCTCGGCATCTACCGCGATTCAGAATAGAATTCCGCTCCTGACTTCATAAGAATCTTTCGTTCTGGTCAGTTTGATCTTTTCTTCTCTTCACCTGGGCAGCTGCTGGTGTTTAAACCATTGCATGAGGGGCTCTTGCCAGTCGGGTGAGCTGGTCACTTCTGCGATTACTATTTCAGGTTCTTCTTCACCTGGATCTTCTCTTATCATGTCGGGGACCTGCCATCAGTTTATCACCCGTATGTTGAGTGATTCATCCAGTAGGATTGCCAGTGAACTTGCCAGCTTTGCTAATACATCGGCCTATGTATTTTGACCTCGGCCGACATGGTTTATTTCAATAAAGTAAAACTGCCCCATGAGTTACTTCGCCTCAGCATGGTAGAGGAGTAATTCGGGTTTTCAAACGTCAAACTCTCCCTAGATCTGTTTGACAACTAACATTGTGATGCGAGATGACTACGGGACTCGACTCGGACTAGTTGCGACCTTGGACTCTATAGAACGACACAACTAATAAGACGACGCGACCAGCAACAATACTACAACGCGCCACCGAACTAGCTCCAGAAGATGCAATCATGCCCCAAACAAGAAGTGCTAAACCCACGGTCATCCCCGGCGAGGGAAACGTGACGATCTGCACGATTGGGAAACTGGCTTTGAGTCTCGGGTGGTCAACTTACTCTCGTGCTCGGAACGAGTCACGGGACGGGTCTCGCACTCACAACTCTCAGTGGTGCCTAATTTAGCTAGCTAGAAATAGACTAACGCACATGCAGCGGCATTCTAAAATGGATACTAGCTAAGCAAGTATGACAAAAAGGGGGAGGCGAGTGTACCTCCACGTTCGGGGCGTGGGGAAGACGTCTTGGTCGAGATCCGAAACTCCCGGTACAGAAATGATTATTAATTACAAAATTGATTCTACAGCCCACTCCACGTAGGGAGGTAATAGGCGACAGGTGGGGTCCGGGAGCACCAATGCCGGGTTGACGGGCAGCAGTCGGTGGCGCTCGGGCGGACGCGGTCGGCCGGTTCAGCTCGATTCACTCAGGCCCGCAGGACAGCACGTGGGACCGTCTGCTTGTACGGGGACGTCCGGGGGGGCTCCTGGCTGCAGCGACCGGCGGGGGCATCTCTGGAGTGTCCCGGGTTGATCCTCGGGAGCGGCGGTCACTGGAGTGGAGTCGGGTGACTTCTTGGGATTTATTTCTCAAGGCTGTCCCGCAGCTCTGCTTCAGGCAAGATCTGCGCACTCTAACGAGAATGGCTGGTACGCCTAGCTCCGACGTCGGATTGAGACGCAATGGATACCGTTGGAAAGAGGACTCAAAATCCTACGACATATTGGAAGGCCAGATCCATCCAACGGCTGGATTGGAAATACAAATGACTACAAACTGACCGAGCACTCTGTCCCGAAACACAGAATAGGCAGGGCAGAACATGAACTACCTGTTCAAGGGGCTTGACCGAAGATCAAATGAAAGATTTAGGTCATGGGAATTTTATGGTGGAAAGAGGGGAGGGTGATGGTGATGCACATAATTTTTTTGTAATTTTTTGACAATGTTTGAGGGGTGAGAAAATTTGGCTACCAGGATCTATCTCGCAGATTTGCACACAGGCAGACTTTGAGGGGGGAAAAAAAGAGGCTGGGAAAGGGGGCAAACGGGCTTAGATCGGCATGAAAATTAAACTAGGATTGACTAACAAATGGGGAACCTACCCTCAAAATTTCATCACGATCCAACGATTGGATATCCCGTACCAGCCCTTTCATCGAGCTGCTGTCCTGCAACTCGGAATTTCGGGGCAGCAGATGGTAGCCGACTTGTGGTGGCTCGACGGCGGCACGAACGGTGGTGGCGGCGGGGGTGATTGATCACAGCAAGTAGAGGAAGAGGGGAAGAGGAAGAAATTTGAGAGAGATGGAGGATTTGGATCTAGATCTGAAGAAGATTGGAGGAAGAAGAAGAACACCAAGAACAAGGGAGAGAGAGGGGGGTGCGCCCAATGCACTTCTTCAAATTAATTCTTCATTAATTTCATCCAAATACAACAAGAGACATTATATATTCAAACCCTAGACCTAACCAAAAGACCTAGAATACCCTTGGTCAAGGGGGTATAATGGGGAAATGGGATAAAGAAGGATTAAACAAATCCCCCATGTTGAGACAAAAGAGGGGGCGCCCCTCTCTCCAAGTCAACATAAGGGGCTTGTTTAATTTAATCCCTTTAGACCATATTAATCCCCCCTTGGACCAAATTAAATCAAAAATACAAACACATGGTCAAGTATTCTGCCATTGACCCAATATAAAAACCCAAGATAATACAAGCCAAATACAACCCAAATACATGCTAAATACACACCAAATACGACCAAATACATATACCGTACAAATACATATAAAAATACATACTGAAATATCAAGGCTCCGGTGGCGATTCCAGACTGTCCCCCAGCCACAAAGAGGTCGGTGTCGACCGAGTCAGGCTGCGGGTCCGATACCGGCGGCTCGCTGAGTTGAGCCGTACTCGTGCTCTGGTGTCCTCACCAATTCTCCCCAGGTGGGAGAAGCTCGACCCAGTTGAGTAAGGGTCTGGGTCGCTCTGGTATCGATCCAGCAGATCTGGATCTATCCTGTAGCTCGTCCCGGGTGATCCAAGTGTCCTCAGACGTGGGCCATCCCCTCCAACGCACCAAATAGCGCTGGTACACTCCGTCTCGAGTAGTCGTCACCTGCTCGTCCAGTATACATTCTATCTGCTATCGCTGCTGAGGTAACAAGGCTGGAGGTGGGTGTTGCATCCCTACGGTTTTGGATGATGTCTCACACTATAAATCAATTTGCTTTATCGCTGTCTTGCAATAAAGGTCTGTGCATTTTCCTGTTCATATGGATTCAATAGATCAATGCATGCTTTACTCTAGACGTGGTAAGTCCTTGCCATGGTGCAAGTTTCTTTTAATAAGCTCAACACTTGTGCTCCTCTCAGAAGAGCTCGGTGCATCTCGCATAAAGTTTGTGCATATTTTACAGCGGTGCATTCTTTGTTTCTAAGCATGAAGGAGGTCTGTGCTTGTTGCATGATTTAGGTCCGTGCATTATTTGTCATTCATATTTTTGCTTAATGCATATTAAGTCAGTGGATGCATTGTCTCGTTCATAAGCTTGCTCGGTGCAAGTCCTTGTTCATGCACATGTTCTATCATTCATATTCTGTCTCAGTGCATTTTACTAGGTCGTGTGCACCAAGGTCCGTGCATATTATGTCTCTGCATCTCACCTCTCAAGGTCGGTGCAATATCTGAGTCAGTGCAATTCTTGACTAGAATGCATTGTTTACTCTGCTCATTTCTTTTATCTCAGTGCAAATCCAACTCGGTGCAAGTTTGTCTTGCATCTCTCTTTGTTCTGCGCTTTTCGCTCTGCCATCTCGGTGCATACTTTGCTTAGATAAAAACATGATCAGTGCATAGCTAAGCCTATACAACTTACTGTAGCTGTCTGTGCACGTTTTGCTCCATGCACACAAATCCCTACAGCAACGAGGTCAGTGCAATTCTTGTTTCAGGTCTATTAGACTCGGTGCAAATCTTGTAGGTAGCTAAAGTATGTTGGTGCATCTTCTGCTTCATTCCGCATCGGTGCTTTTTCCTGCCAGTCTTAGTCGGTGCTTGTTTCCGACTCGGTGCAAGCTTTCCTTTCTGGCAAAAAATAAAGTCAGTGCATCTTTGTGCTTTATGGATTCTTGTCGGTTCATATCTATTGCACGATTGGACTCTATGGACCGTGCTTATGACGTCATGCGTTTTCGTAAGTCAGTGCATCTCACGTTTTTTGTTCACTTCAACTCGGTGCAACCTCTTGTTCACCTTGTAGTAAGTAAGTGCATTGGTTGACTTGGAAATTCCTACTCAGTGCAGTTTATGCTTACTTACTCGCTACGTCGGTACGACTTGTGCTAAGTGTGTGACAAAATGTTTATTCCTTTTCTGACAGTCTGTCTGTGCATTCACCAGGTGGATGGCACGTGATCCAAGGAAGATAGAGGTCCAGAACATTCTGACACGTGCCCCAATCTTTCAGGCGGGATACGTGGTATCGACACGCTTAAGTTTCTGGAACAGATATATATATACTGAGGAAAAGGGTTCGAAAAGAAAGTGATGGAATAGTGAAAAAGGAGAGAAGAGTGAGAGCAGTGCTGGGGATCAAGAGAGAAATCTAGAGACAAACCACTCCATCAAGAGCAGAGAGAAGATTCTGAGAGAGAGAGCTGTCTGTGAATCTGAAGATCTGCTTCTACGGAAGCTACATTGTTTTGTCTTAGAGATAATTGTTTTCCATTGATCTTTTATTTTCAAGTTTCCTTCATTTTCCATTCCATTCTGTCACCCTCCAAGCTTGCTCGGAGGAAGGGAGAAGTTCTCCGGTTTCCCTCCATTGTTCTTAGAGGAAGAGAGGTTTGATCCTCTAGTTTTGTGAGCAGCTTGGGAGCAATTTTATAGGGTTCCCTTTGCTGCGTGCAAGGGAAGGGAGATTTGTTCTCCAATGCTTCTTCTGGTTGATCAGAAGGCTGAGGAGGGTGTTCCTCAGGGCAAGCTATTTGGCAGTAGTTGTCGCAGAGTGAGTCTACTGTGTGCGATTGTACATTGCCATGAAACCTTACTCTTTTGAGTGAGGGGTGGAGGTAGATTGCGGGTAGCAATCGAACCACCTAAAATTCTATCTCTCTTGTGGGTTTGCCTGTCTACTTTGTGCTTGCTCTCCATCTACTTGATATATTGCTTCATCACGAATTTCTTTCTCGATCTCAATCCATAATCTTGGTTTCTCTATTACCTATCTCCGAAGTTTTTCTTCACTGCGTTTTGAAGGGTTGAGTAATTGTTTTTTGAGTTTATCAAATTTGGGAGTGATCTATTCATCCCCCCTTCTATCTCACTTTCCGCTGTGCGTATCAATTGGTATCAGAGCGGGTTTTCACAATGTGGTCAAATGGCCAGGGTAACTCCGGATCTAATGCTCCTCGAAGCTTCATGGCTGAGAGACAATCTATCAGCCGCCCTCCGTTCTTCGATGGTAACAATTACGTTTTCTGGAAAAATAGGATGGAGGTATTCATAAGGGCACAGAGCCACAAACTTTGGCGGGTGATCACCATAGGGCAATATGATCTACCACCGAATGAAGATGCGTGGACAGATGATCAAGTCAAGCTTTCGTCACTCAACTAGACGGCCCTGAACATCATCCAATGCGCAGTTCATCCAGATGAATACACCCGCATCTCAACATGCAAAATGGCCAAGAAAATGTGGGATGAGTTGGAGTTAATCAACGAAGGTACATCTCAAGTGAAAGCGACGAAGGTAAATCTCCTCACCTCTGAATATGAGCTGTTTAAGATGAAATCAGAGGAGACCATAACTGAGATGTATGCCAGACTGTCATTGATTATGAACAGTCTTAAGGGGTTTGGGAAAGTGATATCTGAGGGAGATATAGTCAGGAAGATACTTAGATCTCTAACCCCTACATGGCATACTAAGGCCATTGTGATAGAGGAGTCTAGGGATCTGTCGAGAATGACAATCACCGAACTTATAGGATCCCTAATGACGTATGAGATGAATTTCAAGAGGAATGGTGAAGGAAGCGATAAGAAGGGCAAGAATATTACCCTCAAGGTGTCCCGCAGCAAAGGCAGTAGCAGCAGCGGGAGTAGCAATTGCGAGTCTGACGGGCTGTCAGACCTCGACCAGGAGGAGCAAGCAATGCTCACTCGTCAATTTAGGAAATTCTTGCGGACTAAGGGAAAGACCTTTAGAAGAAAGAGGTCATATCCCTCTGGTAAGAACTTTGATTCCAACAATGATAAGAATAGGAATGCCAAGAAAATCACATGTTTTCATTGCAGGAAACCTGGACACATGAAAGGGGATTGTCCTGATCTTCAAAAGAAGGGTCCCGACTTTCAAAAGAAGAGCTCCAAGATGCAGAAGAAGAAACCACAGGCAATGGTCTGCACATGGAGCGATGAGGAAGAAGATCCAGAAGTCAACTCCTCAGAGGAGGACGAAGAAGGAATTTGCCTGATGGCAAATAGCGATGAGGAGGTAACCAACATTTTCGAGAATTTTTCTATTGATGATTGGGAAGACGCCTATGCTGAACTGTTAGATAAGTTTAATTCACTAAGTAAAGAGCATTGGGTTCTGAAAAGAAAATTCAATGCTAATATTAAAGAACAAACTCAAATCAGTAAGGAAAATCAAAAATTAAAGGAACAATTAGAAGAAATGACTTCTCTGAAGAAGGAAAATGAAAAGCACAAATCAGAGAACCAGGAAGTTCACACACAGCTCAACGAACTCAAGATAAAACTTGAAGAAAGTCTGAATGGAAACAGCGTGATCACTGAGAAGTATGAAGCTGTTAAGAAAGAGAACACTGAGCTTTTAAAAAATTGTGAGTCTATGCTAAGAGAGCTGGAAGACAAACAAAAAATCTTAGAAAAATTTGTTCAAGGGAAAACAAATCTGGACTATATCCTAGGAACAAGGGTAAATTTCAACAAAGAGGGTTTAGGCTACAACCTGACAAATAAGAGATCCTTTGAGTTCAAGACCACTACCTTCTGCCCAGAGAAGGGAAAAGAAAAGCCGGACACACCATCCAGCTCCAACAGTAATCAAAATATTCAGCATCCAATGGAGAAAGCAGTAAACCATGTAGAACAACATCTTAAAACAGGGAAGAACTTCACTAAGCCCATTCACCAGAACAGAAATGGTAGCTGGACCAGGAAAATGTATCAGAATAAAAGCTGGAATTACTATAAAAGAATGGGCCCGAACAGAAGTTACTGGGGAAATAACATACATCCTCAAAAATTCGGTAATCAACATGCATACAGAAGATACCCCAGGGATGAAAGGTCTAATAACTGGAATAGATTTCATTTCTCTAGACCAGTTGGACATAATTCTGGTGACAATTTCAATAGACCTGAAAATAAGATGCAAGAGAAAAACGAGCTGAAACAATTTTGGATTCCCAAACACCTGCTTAAAGATTTAAATGATGTCATTGGACCCAACTTATCCTGGGTTCCAAACCACCTTGCTTGATTTCTTTTGTGTAGGTTTTCCTGGTAGCTGAGAACAACAAATGATACCTTGACAGTGGCTGCTCCAGGCACATGACGGGAGACCGATCCAAGTTCAGCAAGCTAGAAATGAAGGTAGGGGGTCTGGTCAAATTCGGAGGAAACAACATAGGTAAGATTATTGGGGTTGGCACAGTCGGTAAGTCCTCCACTAACTCAATTGAGAAATTTTTAAAAGGTCTTCAACACAATCTGATTAGCATCAGTCAATTATGCGACAAGGGTCACAGGGTTGTGTTTGATAATAACTCATGCAAAATCTTCGAAATAAATTCTGATCTTGTTAAATTTGTAGCCAACAAGACCAATAATGTCTACATGGTAGACTTAGATCTTGAGTCTGAATCTAATCTTTGCTTATCTTCTAATTCTGAAAATAATACTTTTGATTGGCATAGACGTTTAGGCCATGCTAGTTTTTCTACTTTGAATAAATTGATCAAGCATGATTTAGTTAGAGGCATGCCTAAAATCAAGTTTAATTCAATCTCAAAAATCTGTGATGCCTGTGCACTAGGCAAGCAAACTCGCAAGTCATTTAAGCTCAGATCTGAGCCTTTATCAACCAAACCAATGGAACTCTTGCATATGGACCTTTTTGGTCCAACCAGAACTTTGAGCTTGAATGGGAAAAGGTTTGGGTTCGTCATTGTAGATGATTACACTAGGTTTTCATGGTTATTTTTCTTGGCAAATAAAAATGATGCATTTCAGAAGTTTGAACATTTCTTCAATAAAATTAAACAAGGAGGTTCTCACTGTATTTCAATAATTCAAACTGACCATGAAGGTGAGTTTGAGAATTCTTTATTTTCTGACTTCTGCAATAAAGAGGGACTGACTCACAAATTCTCTTCTCCCAGGACTCTAGAGCAGAACGGAATTGTTGATAGAAGAAATCGGACAATCATCGAAATGGCAAGAACTATGCTGGTCGAAAGTCAGCTTCCCAGGAGATTTTCGGCAGAGGCAGCCAACACAGCCTGCTACACAATTAGCCGAGCAATGGTAAGACCTGTCCATAATAAAACTCCCTATGAACTCCTTAAAGGTAAAAGGCCAAATGTCTCATATTTCAGAATTTTTGGTTCAAAATGTTTCATCCATAACAATAACAAAAGGGACCTAGATAAATTTGATGCGAGAAGTACTCCACGAATCTTTCTGGGATACTCTGAAACAACTAGGGCCTATATGGTTTTCAATGTAACAGACCAAACTGTAGAGGAAACTCCTCATGTGATAATTGGTGAATCAACAGATGCTGGAGAGGGGAATTTCCGCAGCCCACCACAAAGGCAGCCCAACAAGACCCACAAGGTCCAACCAGGCGAGCCCGCCCGAGTGATAGCCCACAGGGCCCACTTAGGGAAGAAAACCCAATAAATAAGACTCGAGGAACTAACTCTCCCCGGCGGCCTTCTAGGCTCGGAGGGCCCGAGACAACGGTCAGGTCCCAAGGAAGGTCCGGCCTAAAGCCCTCTCCCCGTCCGAGAGAGATAGGCTCTAGCCGACCTATCCGACCCCACCTTCGCCGGGCCATGCCTATCGCTCGGACAAGAGCTAGCATCCCCGAGGCTCGGTAAGGCCGGTTGATTATCCGCATGTGCAGCCGTTCAGAGTCCCCCGCCAGCGTGAGAGTCAGGGGAGCCGCCGGACTCCGAGGGGATAACGTTCCCACGATCAGGCCATGAAAGCCCCCGTTAAAGACGTAACTCCCGCCGGGAACCCCTCAGCTTGCAGGACTCCTGAAGGCGGCGCACTATTTAAGCAAGGGATACCCTCCGGAAGAAGGTAAGAGAAACAAGGCTTTCACACACCCTAAGCTCCTGAGCACGATTCGCTTCACCCTCTGGTGGAGAGGAGTCTCGCGCATCAGCTCTCTCCTCCCCCCATTATCGCTTTCACCATAGCTCTACTGACTTAGCCATCGGAGGGTTTTCCCCTAGGGAGATCCCCTGAGCCCTCTGATACGTTTCCCTCTCTTACAGATTCATCTTCTGGTGATCCATAGCCCACTCAGGACTCAGTGCGAGATCTCGCCTCTTTAGATGCTAACAACCTTGATGATGCTGACAGGTCTTCAAAGCATGATGGAGAATTTCTTGAGGAGAAATTGAAGGATGAAAATGAGCAACCCGAAGGACAAACCGATCAGAACCAAGTAAGCTCAACTGAACCAGGTGAGTCCTCAACCAATGTTAGATTCTTGAAAGACCACCCTGAGAATAATATGATAGGAGATTTAAGGGATCCTCCTAGGACCAGGTCTCATTTCAAAAGTGTTCAAAATTAAGATTTAATTGCTTTAGTTTCTCAAATTGAACCAAAATCAGTAGATGAAGCCTTAAACGATGCATCTTAGGTCAATGCCATGTCTGAAGAGTTAGGTCAATTTGATAGAAACAATGTCTGGGAACTCGTTCCAAGACTTGAGAACACTAATGTGATAGGAACCAAATGGGTATTCAAGAATAAAATGAATGAAGATGAAATTATTTCTAGAAATAAAGCCCGACTAGTAGCCAAGGGCTACTGTCAGGAATTTAGAGTTGACTTCGATGAGTCCTACGCACCTGTTGCTAGGATGGAAGCTATAAGAATATTGTTAGCATTTGCATGCTCCAAAAATATAAAACTCCAACAAATGGATGTGAAGAGTGTGTTCTTAAATGGAATTATCAAGGAAGAAGTTTTTATTGAACAACCCCCCGGTTTTATATTCTCCACTAAACCTGACCATGTTTTTAGATTGAATAAAGCCATGTACAGTTTAAAGTAGGCCCCTCGAGCCTGGTATGAGAGATTAACGGAATTTCTAATCAGCAAGGGCTACCAAAGAGGTAAGGTAGATAAAACTCTTTTTACAAAAGGCTTTAATCAAGATCTCATCATAGTCCAGGTATACGTAGATGACATTGTCTTCGACTCAACAAGTACTGATCTATGTAATGAATTTTCAAAATTGATGTCAGCAAAATTTGAAATGAGTTTGGTAGGCGAATTGAAGTACTTTCTTGGCCTGCAGGTACAACAGTTGGAGGAAGGATGCTTCATCAACCAGACCAAGTATACATTGGACATTCTCAAGAGGTTTGGCATGAGCAACTTGAAGCACATTACAACACCAATGGGTACCAATACCTCATTGGATGCAGATGAGACAGGTAAAGAAGTATATGCCAAGCTCTACCGAGGTATGATTGGATCTCTACTCTATTTGACAGCTTCAAGACCTGATATACAGTTCCGTGTAAAAATGTGTGCAAGGTATCAATCTAGATCCACTGAATTGAATCTAGCGGTAGTAAAAAGAATTTTCAGATATCTGTCTACTACACACACCCTTGGTTTATGGTTTCCTGCATCACACACTCTTGAATTAATTGCATATACAGATGCAGACTATGCCGAATGTAAACTAGATAGAAAAAGCACTAGTGGTCATTGTGAATTTCTAGGTGGGTGTTTAGTATCTTGGGGTTCCAAGAAACAACATTCTGTGACCCTCTCCACTGTAGAGGCTGAGTACGTGACAACATGGAGTTATGGTACACAAGTTATTTGGATTAAACACCAACTTCAAGACTATCAAGTAGACCTGGGGTGCACACCCATTTTCTGTGATAATGCTGGTGCCATCAATTTAGCCAAGAATTCTGTCTTGCATTCCCGCACCAAACATATAGAAATAAGGCATCATTTCATAAGAGATGAGGTTTCTAAGAACACCTTTGAACTGGTTCATGTAGGCACTGCTAATCAAATTGTTGATATCTTCACCAAGCCTCTAGACAATGACAAATTCACCACATTAAGGTGAGAATTAGACTTAGTTAAATTATCTTAATTTCTAATCTCCTGATATTGCAATTTTTTTTATCTTGGCAAGAGGTTGTGTGAGTAGCCTGTCCTAACCGTGAGGGGGAGTTCTGAGTGTGTGCTGATTAGTTTCCTACTGTGCATCGATTGAGGGGGAGCTAGGCAGTTAGTGAAGTTTGACTGATTCAAAAGTTTGACCAGATGTGTGTTATTGCTGGTTCTCATGATTGAATGAGTGCGGTTCTCTCTCAGTCAGTAGAATCTCATTCATCTCTTAAGTCTATAAGTTTGTGTAACTAAAGTCCAGCTAGAATCTTTTCTCTAGTAGACTATCAGAGACTTGGATTAAGTGTCCGAAGTATATCTTTCTACATTGTTCATGATTCTGTTTCAGGCTAAAACTTGTATGTCTTGATATCTGTCCAGAACAACTTGAAATCTAGACTTCAAGACTCATGTCAAAGAAACAGTTCTTCTGGTATTGTCTTCAAACACTTCATCTCAACAATATAAGGGATCAACCAAATGAACAAAGGTCTATGGTTTGATCACTGAGAAACTGGGAGCTTCATCAATGAAATGAAGTCTTTCCTATGTCACGAGGTGTCAAATTCAAATTTTTTTTTTCAAAATAAACTTAATGTTTCTGACCATCACAGAGCAATGGTGACAAGGTGGTGAGTAACTGGGGACTCTGGCCTCTGATCAAGGTGTTTTCTCACGTAAAAAGTCATAGTTACTAACTCTGTTCTCTAAAAAGGTGAGGTAATGAGGTTCTCACATTGAGTAACTGGGGATTCCGACCTTTGTTCAAGGTGTCTCCCTAATGTCAAAGATGTGATTTACCAACTTACTTACTGGTCTTCTTGAAAATCTCTATAATATCCTTTATATTTGTGCAAATTACTGGAATGCTTGTCCTCAATACCTTGAGCACACCTTCTCTACTTTTGTCTCTTGTCGTCTACTTAGTAGAGTTGTTTGATCAGCTATGTCTTGTCATACTTGTTCATCCCTGCTCTACAACATATACCCTATATGTGGATAAACTTCCCTCTCACTCTAATTCACTACTGCTTACCAGAGTTAAAGAATCTTCTCTAGAGTTTAGCGCCTCACTTATTCTCTGAAGATATGCTCATGAGTCTTTCTACACTAAGAAGCCACTGTACTTCTTCCTCATGTCTCCAGTAACTGCATATGTCTTTCATTTCCTTTCGATGATGTCAATGGGGGAGAGAGGTCATCTGAGAGGTTCAGGGCATCTGAGGCATCTGAGAGTGAGTTGTAGGGGAGTTGGAGAGAGAAGAGGTTCAGAAGATGGTGTCTCTGGGAGAGGCTTTCTGTTTTGTCAATATGCACATTTTGGTTTGCTCTTGATTGTATTTGATATTGTTTTTGATCTCCTTTTAATGCCCTGACATTGCTTGATTCATAATGTTGCCATCATCAAAAAGGGGGAGATTGTTACATCCCTACGACTTTTGATGATGTCTCACACTATATGTAATGCCCCGGATTTTTCGGATATTTTTCGGATCATTTTAGTGGGTCTCGGAGTGTATTTTGTGCTTTACACGTGTTTTTCTCTGATGTGCCTTCGGAACTCTGTGCAGGGCGAACCGTAGCGTTCTCCGACTCCGGGATGTTACCACTGCGTTGTGCTCCTCCCGAGGATCGCGGAGGTAATTTTTCATAATTTTCTGAATTTTTGGTATTTTGGGATTTTTCTATATATATTAACCCTTTCTCTCTCTCCCCTCTCATTCTCTCTTTCTCATTCTCTCTCATCTCTTTCTCTCCCCCTCTCCCTGGACGGCCAACGGTAGAGGAGGAGGGTGAGGCGGCGATGGCGGGAGGCGAGGAACGAGGAACGGGTCGAGGATCGAGGGCCGGTGGCGCGTGGAAGCTCGGCCGAGGGTTCGTGGAGTGGTGAGGGTTTCGAGGCATTTTCTTCGTGGATCGGCCTCCACGGCACGTCGTTTCTTTGGTGGAGGTATGGTGACGGAACACTACTACGTCCTACTCATTTTCCCTGCCATTGTACGTCGTTCGGTGTAGAAACGGGTACGTTTAGAGTCATTTAGGCTAAATGGTAGTTTTCGTGGAGTTCGTAGGGTCCGTCGGAAAATGGCAACGGTTTCCAGATCGGTTACTGTCAATGGATTCCTTAGGGCGAGAGCATTCTTCCCCCCTGATTTCATCTCGATTGGTGGTCTCGTTGGACTGGTAGGGCTCCGGGAAGCTCGGAAACGCCTTTTTGGGCAACCGTGGTAGGATCGTCTGTTTCTCGCGATTCGTGCGCCGTTTTGACTCCGGTCGGAGTCCATGCGATTTCCAGGGTGGTTGTGGTTGTATCCCCTTCGTTTCGGCACGAACGGGGCGTGGAAAGGCCGCCATCGGGTGACCCCCTTGGTTTGCTCACCGTGATGGTTGGACGGTCGAACCAGGGCCCGCCCATCGTATGGGCGACTGGTTCTGGACCGCATGTCCCGTCTGGTTTTTGGGGTTGTGCAGTCGAACGATAGACCGCACATGTGATGTGTGGTCAGGTGAGGTCCGCATGTCCCCTCTTTGGCGGCTGGTCCCCAGCCGCATGTTTTTCCATGGGCTTGTGCGGCCAGGCGCTGACCGCATGTCCTCGTTGACCTTTGGTCAACAGTTGGGTGTCGGTAAGTGGTGCGGCTCGGTCAAAACCATTTTTGACCGACACTAAAGTAGGTCGGTTGGGTTTTGCGGGTGACCCTTAGCCGCACATCCCTTTGGGCGGCTCAGCCCTAACTGCCTAGCCTCTCTTTGGGGTTAGTCCGATTAGTGCACTTGTGCGGCTCCTTCCTGGCCACATATCTCTCGAGCCGCTCGTCCCTAGCCGTACTTCCCTTGAGCGGCCCAGAATGAACCGCCCATGTGCCCGTCTAACCCGATGTTTCTGTTTTGACCAATTCGAGTCCCGGGTGTGTAGTTCTCGATCCACATGCCGACCCGTGGCCTGACGGATGCTGTGCACTTCGTCGAGGCCAGGTGTCGTGGTACGATGTGGTCCCGGGGTGTAGCGTTCTCGACTCATGTCACCGTGCGTCGGTGTGCATGCGGTGAGAGTTCTCCATGCGTCGTCGGTTTCTTCGGAAAGCGATTTCTGAGTGGGTCTTGTGTGAGGCCTTGGGCTGCGAGCCCAGTTGTCCAGTCTGGGGCTGGAGGTTTCTCGCTTCTCCCTGAGTTGGGATGCAGCTTGGCGGTGTGTAAGCTACCTGGGGAACCGTACTTTTGCATTTCTCTATGGACTGTGAGTCCCATTTCTAGTCCGACTGTGGTCACCATCCGACGGTGCTGGTTCGTGGGATGGTCCCCGTACTTCATCGGGTTCGGACGTTGTTTTCCGTTGACTTGAGAGTCTACTCCGTCAGTGGCCCTCCACTAGTCGTAGCCTACCAGTACGCATGTCCTGGTCTCACCTGGAAGTAGGTGTACGGGCTTACCCTGAGGATGGTTTTTAGACTGGTTTCCATCAGGCCCCACGTCTTGCAGCCAGAGTCCGGCTGAGGGGAAAACCAGTCAGAGGCCAGACATAGGACGCATGGTCTGTGTGTGGACACATGGTTGGGAGCAGTTGGACCCACGCTGGCGAGCGTGACCCCAGCTAGTCACATACTTTGTGGTTACTTGTACGGTGTCCGTGCCTCTGGTAGGCGTTACCACATCAGGCAGTTCACCTGCAGTGCGGTGTAAGACATCAGGGGACGCTACCGACTGTGCTTCAAGTGGGAGGTACTCCCGTCGAGTCGGGAGTGACAGACTGTCAGTCACTATGACTTCGACCTTCGGGTTTTCGATCGTGTTGACCGTTGAGTTCCAGTTGTTTCGCCGTGGCACGTGTATCGGTTTTCGTGCGGTGAGACTAGTGCTAGTGACTTTACCGAGGTTGCGTCTTGTTCTGCGATACCCGCGATCGGATGGTCGGGGTTACACCTTGGATAGTGTGTCTAGATTGGCCGTGTCCTGGGAGATAGGCCTCTACGGCGGGGTTGCCGCAGGTTTTACTTCGGTAAGTGGTACTAGTGTAGTTCGGTAGCCCCCGACCGTGAGATCGGGGTGTGTTTCTGGTACAGTAGGAGTAGCTATAGTGCTGAGTTTTGACCGGCCACCTGTTCGCTGTTCATGTTGTCGTTGTAGCTTTCCTTTCCGCTACTGCCGTTGTTTCCGGTTGGGGTTCTGCGGGATCCTTGCTGAGTCTCTATTTTGGAGACTCATTCCCTGCTTTTCAGAAGTGACGGTTCTTCCTCGAGGTTCGAGAGTGCGGTACGGAGGTTCTCAGTTGCTAGCTCATCGGGCCGAGTGTTCACTCGGCATATGGTACGCTTTACTGCTTTAGACTGTACTTTCTGTTGGACTGGACTCTGTTGTAGCAATAGTTGTTTATTTATTTCTGTTAATTGTTGAATTGTCCTACTTTATTTCCTATTTCTTTGTGCCTCCACGCTCCTTTTAGCCCTTCCGAGCCCTCCCGGCTCGTGGGCGGCAGTTCGAGTCTCGGGTTATCGGGTCTCTCCCGGTAATCGGGGTGTGTGGTTCTCGATCCACGTGCCGACCCGTGGCCTGACAGTTGCTGTGCACTTCATCGAGGCCAGGTGTCGTGGAACGGTGTGGTCCCGGGGTGTAGCGTTCTCGACTCGTGTCACCGTGCGTCGGTGTGCGTGCGGTGAGAGTTCCCCGTGTGTCATCAGTTTCTCCGGAAAGTTATTTCTGAGTGGGTCTTGTGTGAGGCCTTGGGCTGTGAGCCCAGTTGTCTAGTCTGGGGCTGGAGGTTTCCCGCTTCTCCCTGAGTTGGGATGCAGCTTGGCGGTGTGTGAGCTGCCTTGGGTAACGTACTTCTGTGTTTCTTTATGGACTGTAAGTCCCGTTTCTTCTCCGAGTGTGGTCACCGTGCGACGGTGTTGGTACGTGGGACGGTCCCCGTACTTCGTCGGGTTCGGACGTTGTTTTCCGTTGACTTTAGAGTCTACTCCTTCAGTGACCCTCCACTAGTCGTAGCCTACCAGTACGCGTGTGCTGGTCTCACCTGGGAGTAGGTGTACGGGCTTACCCTGAGGATGGTTTTTAGACTGGTTTCTGTCGGGCCCCACGTCTTGCAGCCAGAGTCCGACTGAGGGGAAAACCAGTCAGAGGCCAGACCTAGGACGCATGGTCTGTGTGTGCACACGTCATTGGGGGCGGTTGGACCCACGCTGACGAGTGTGACCCCAGCTAGTCACTTGCTTTGTGGTTACTTGTACGATGTCCGTGGCTCTGGTAGGCGCTACCATGTTAGGCAGTTCACCTGCGGTGCGGTGTAAGACGTCAGGGGACGCTACCGACTGTTCTTCTAGTGGGAGGTACTCCTGTCGAGTCGGGAGTGACAGACTGTCAATCGCTGTGACTTCGACCTTCAGGTTTTCGATCGTGTTGACCGTTGAGTTTCAGTTGTATCGCCGTGGCACATGTGTCGATTTTCGTGCCGTGAGACTAGTGCTAGTGGCTTTACCGAGGTTGCATCTTGTTGTGTGATACCCGCGACCAGATGGTCAGGGTTGCTCCTTGGATAGCGTGTCCATGTTGGCGTGTCCTGGGAGACAGGCCTCTACGGTGGGGTTGCCGTAGGTTTTACTTTGGTAAGTGGTACTAGTGTAGTTCGGTAGCCCCCGACCGTGAGATTGAGGTGTGTTTCTGGTACAGTAGGAGTAGCTGTTGTGCCGAGTTTTGACCGGCCACCGGTTCGCTGTTCCTGCTGTCGTTGTAGCTTTCCTTTCCGCTACCGCTGTTGTATCCGGTTGGGGTTCTGCGGGATCCCTGCTGAGTCTCTATTTTGGAGACTCATTCCCTACTTTTCAGGTGTGGCGGTTCTTCCTCGAGGTTCGAGGGTGCGGTACGGAGGTTCTCAGTTGCCAGCTCGTCGGGTTGAGTGTTCACTCGGCATGTGGTACGCTTTACTACTTTAGACTATACTTTCTGTTGGACTGGACTCTGTTGTAGCAGTAGTTGTTTATTTATTTCTATTAATTGTTGAATTATCCTACTTTATTTCCTATTTCTTTGTGCCATCACACTCTTTTTAGCCCTTCTGAGCCCTCTCGGCTCGTGGGCGGCGGTTCGAGTCTCGGCTTATCGGGTCTCTCCCGGTAATCAGATTCTCGGGTAGTTACAGCTGGTATCAGAGCAGTGGTTGTGGAGGTACATAGGAATTCAAAATATTACAGCGATCAGAGTTCATAAGGTCCAGTACAGTCGGTAGCTGGCTTAGGATTTCGTGCATGTTTCCCGCTTTATTTCTCGCTTGAGAGCTTGGGTGCGCCGCATGGTGCTGTGAACGTGGTTGCTATCCGCGGCTTTCGTGCCAGCGTGGGGTCTGTGGATCGAGGTTGAGAGCTTTCTCCCTCATCGGTTGTGGCCCCGGTTGTGCTATGTTGAGCAGAGGTTGCTGGCAGGCGTGAGGTCGCGGTGCTGCGTTCGAGGTGCCTGCAGCGAGGTCAGGTGGCTGGCGAGGATTGTTGTGGTTAAGTGGCCGTGAGCATGCTCTGAGGGAGCTGTTGTTGAGTCTGGTCACTCCAGCTTGAGGTTTGTCCAGCCCCTGAGGTGTTAAGGTCGTGGTTTGAGGTGGCAGAGCGGGTGTTCTGATCGAGAAGTGTGCTTAGGTGAGCGGAGGATCTTCTCGGTGAGCTGCTGTTTCGTCGAGCCTGATGTTCTTGTCGTGCTCTGTGGTGTCAGAAATGACATGTCGATCTCGATTATTTTATGGATTTCGAGGTAGGAATGGGCTGAGGTGTCCCAGTAAGTTTTACTCCTGCTCTCTTGTTTGCGAATGGGTTGTATTCTCCTGGAGTTGGTTTGAGATATGAAGGTTCCGTGGTGAGTTTCGGGACTCGAGGATGAGCGTTGGTGGTTGTCGATTATGGCTCGTGTTGCGGCTCTTGGAGTGGCGCGTTGCAGTTTGAGGAATTGCAGCGGTCGTGCATCGAGAGATGCTGTGGTTGTGGTCCGACATGACACTCGTCGAGTGTGTCAGAGACGCTGACCTGATGGAAGCGATGGTTTTCCTTGGTGCTGGATGGTGCTGTTTCCAGCGTGCGCGAGATTCGAGATCAGGTCGGGCGTGGAGTTCTTCCGTTGGTCGGAGGTGCGATTGGTTTCTCCTTTGGTTGGAGAGATTGCATTTGGCCAAGGTTCGTCATCTTGCATTGTGTGTTCGGATTGGTTGGCCTTCGTGTGCCATGAAGTCCGTGCGAGACGTGATCCGTGTTTTGGCAAGGCGGTTGCCAGCGAGGGTTGTGCCAGTTTCCCTTGTCGTGTGAGGCTGTGTTGGCGCTTTTCCGAAAGGACGAGTGCCGGTTGGGAGGTGTTTCTGAGAATTTACAGCTGTGCGCGTGGATCAGAGTGCGCAGTGGAAGTGGGCTTGTAACCCACTGGTTCAGGATCGTAGCGTCGGTTGCTACAGGCGGATTCCTGAGTTGCGTTGAGCATTGGAGGATTGGTCCCTCTGTGTGAGACGTGTTGTTGCCGTGCCGTTGCTTGAGATATCATGGCTCTTGGCACTGGCAGGATGGAGTGTTGGGGAATGTGCTGGGTAGTGCGCCGCATGAGTACCCTGTTCATGTGATGGAAGCCATGTCAGGAGTCGGTGTTAGACTCGGATAGGGTTGTTGAGGATGTCGTCTGACGGAGGTCGAGGGATGTGATGAGACCAGACGGAAGAGTGACGCTTGTGCGTGGAGGTCCATGATGGGACGATGGTGTCACAATGGTTATCCCTGGTTTGGTGACCAGCATGGGATGGTTCCCTTGTAAGTCTGAGTCAAGTGAGGTGATGACCGAGGACGCCAGGATCTTGTCATTTGGTTCCATCGTGCTCCCCCTGTAAGGGTAGTGTTGGCGTAATGATAGGTCTGGTTGTGGCGTTGGTCTGTACGTGAGTCAACGGATGGCTTGCCGAGGTTTGGAATGTTCCCTTCGGATCTGGTGGAGGACCAGGAAAGAAGGAAGAACCTGAGTAAGCGGAGGTTTCCCTTTGACGTGTATCTGGCGACCAGTGGATGGTCTTTTCACAGATAGAAGATGCTGGTTGTTGGGGCTCGAGCGTGGCGAGAGCCGTGTGCCAGCGAGGCCTTGGGTGGCTGATTTTGAGGTGTGCCTTTCTGGACGGGATCTGGGCTTTGTCAAAGTTTGTCTTCTGACAGAGTTGGCACAGTGATATGTCTGGCTTTCAACTTGCCATGTGTGAGGTGATTCTTGGTGCTGAGCCGATGTTCTGGTTACGGTTTGTTGAGATGGCTGTGTGAGCTAGTGGAGGCTCTGTTTTGGTTGTTCCCTTGAGAAGGGTGTGCGACCGGTCAGATGGCCATGAAGTTGATGTGTGATTTGTCCGCTGACCATTGGATGGATCGGTAGCTGTTTCTCGTGCGAGGGCTGTGTCTCCTCGGTGAGCGAGATGGTGGCAACGGTGCCATGATTGGTTTTCACGGTGTCTGAGGTGATGCCGGACTGTGTCCTTCGGTATATGCATGCTTTGATGGCCGGTGTGCACGGCATGCGGAGCGGGGTGTCGTTCGTGATTGTAGTCTGGCTGTGTCCCTCAGGATCGGTGTTTTCATGAGAATCGAGGTTTTCTGTGTTGGGGCCCTGACAGCGTTGTTAGTTGGCTGAGGCGTTCTTCCCCTGTGACTTGGTGCAAGTCCTGAATTTCGAGGATGAAATTCCTTTAAGGGGGGAGGGCTGTAATGTCCCGGATTTTTCAGATATTTTTTAGATCATTTTAGTGGGTCTCGGAGTGTATTTTGTGTTTTACACGTGTTTTTCCCTGATGTGCCTTCGAAAATCTGTGCAGGGCGAACCGTGACGTTCTCCGACTCCGGGATGTTACCACTGCGTTGTGCTCCTTTTGAGGATCGCGGAGGTAATTTTTCGTAATTTTCTAAATTTTTGGTATTTTTGGGTTTTTCTATATATATTAACCCTTTCTCTCTCTCTCCCCTCTCATTCTCTCATTCTCACTCTCTCTCATCTCTTTCTCTCCCCCTCTCCCCGGACGGCCGACGGTGGAGGAGGAGGGCAAGGCGGCGTTGGCGGGAGGCGAGGAACGGGGAACGGGTCGAGGATCGAGAGCCGGTGGCGCGTGGAAGCTCGACCGCGGGTTCGTGCAGCGGCGAGGGTTTTGGGGCATTTTCTTCGTGGATCGGCATCCACGGCGCGTCATTTCTTCGGTGGAGGCAGGGTGACGGAACACTACTGCGTCCTACTTGTTTTCCCTGCCATTGCATGTCGTTCGGTGTAGAAACAGGTGCGTTTAGAGTCGTTTAGGCTAAATGGTAGTTTTCATGGAGTTCGTAGGGTCCGTCGGAAAATGGCGACAGTTTCCAGATCGGTTACTGTCAACGGATTCCTTGGGGCGAGAGTGTTCTTCCCCCCTGATTTCATCTCGATTGGGGGTCCCGTTGGACCGGTAGGGCTCCAGGAAGCTCGGAAACCCCTTTTTGAGTGACCGTGGTAGGATCGTCCGTTTCTCGCTATTCGTGTGCATTTTGACTCCGGTCGGAGTCCATGTGATTGCCAGGGTGGTTGTGGTTGTATCCCCTTTGTTTCGACACGAACGGGGCGTGGAAAGGTCACGATCGGGCGACCCCCTAGGTTTGCTCGCCGTGACTGTTGGACGGTCGAACCAGGGCCCGCCCATCGTATGGGCGGCTGGTTCTGGACCGCATGTCCTGTCTAGTTTTGGGGGTTGTGCAGTCGAACGATAGATCGCACATGTGATGTGCGGCCAGGTGAGGTCTGCATGCCCACTCTTGGGCGGCTGGTCCCCAGCCGCATGTTTTTCCGTGGGCTTGTGCGGCCAGGCGCTGACCGCATGTCCCCGTTGACCTTTGGTCAATAGTTGGGTGTCGGTAAGTGGTGCGGCTCGGTCAAAAATATTTTTGACCAACACTGAAGTAGGTCGGTTGGGTTGTGCGGGTGACCCTTAGCCGCACATCCCTTCGGGCGGCTCAGCCCTAACCGCCTAGCCTCTCTTTTGGGTTAGTCCGATTAGTGCACTTGTGCGGCTCCTTCCTGGCCGCATATCTCTCGAGCGGCTCGTCCCCAGCCGCACTTCCCTTGAGCGGCCTAGGATGAACCGCCCATGTGCCAGTCTAACATGATGTTTCCATTTTGACCAATTTGAGTCCCGGGTGTGTGGTTCTCGATCCACGTGCTGACTCGTGGCCTGACGGATGCTGTGCACTTCGTCGAGGCCAGGTGTCGTGGTATGGTGTGGTCCCGGGGTGTAGCGTTCTCGACTCGTGTCACCGTGCGTTGGTGTGGGTGCGGTCAGAGTTCCCCGTGCGTCGTCGGTTTCTCCGGAAAGTGATTTCTGAGTGGGTCTTGTGTGTGGCCTTGGGCTGCGAGCCCAGTTGTCCAGTCAGGGGCTGGAGGTTTCCCGCTTCTCCTTGAGTTGGGATGCAGCTTGGTGGTGTGTGAGCTACCTTGGGAACCGTACTTCTACGTTTCTTTGTGGACTGTGAGTCCCGTTTCTTCTCCGACTGTGGTCACCGTGCGACGGTGCTGGTACGTGGGACGGTCCCCGTACTTCGTCGGGTTCGGACGTTGTTTTCCGTTGACTTGAGAGTCTACTCCTTCAGTGACCCTCCAGTAGTCGTAGCCTACCAGTACGCATGTGCTGGTCTCACCTGGGAGTAGGTGTACGTGCTTACCCTGAGGATGGTTTTTAGACTGGTTTCTGTCGGGCCCCACGTCTTTCAGCCAGAGTCCGGGTGAGGGGAAAATCAGTCAGTGGCCAGACCTAGGACGCTTGGTCTGTGTATGCACATGTCGTTGGGGGGGGGGGGGTTGGACCCACGCTGACGAGCGTGACCCCAGCTAGTCACTTGCTTTATGGTTACTTATACGGTGTCCGTGCCTCTGGTAGGTGCTACCACGTCAGGCAGTTCACCTGCGGTGCGGTGTAAGATGTCAGGGGACGCTACCGACTGTGCTTCTAGTGGGAGGTACTCCTGTCGAGTCGGGAGTGACAGACTGTCAGTCGCTGTGACTTCGACCTTCGGGTTTTTGGTCGTGTTGACCGTTGAGTTCCGGTTGTTTAGCCGTGGCACGTGTGTCGATTTTCGTGCCGTGAGACTAGTGCTAGTGGCTTTACCGAGGTTGCATCTTGTTGTATGTTACCCGCTACTGGATGGTCGGGGTTGCACCTTGGACAGCGTGTCCAGGTTAGCCGTGTCCTGGGAGACAGGCCTCTACGGCGGGGTTGCCGTAGGTTTTACTTCGGTAAGTGGTACTAGTGTAGTTCGGTAGCCCTCAACCGTGAGATCGGGGTGTGTTTCTGGTACAGTCGGAGTAGCTATAGTGTAGAGTTTTGACCAGCCACCGGTTCGTTGTTCCTGCTGTCGTTGTAGCTTTCCTTTCTGTTATCGCCGTTGTTTCCGGTTGGGGTTCTGCGGGATCCCTACTGAGTCTCTATTTTGGAGACTCATTCCCTGCTTTTCAGGTGTGGCGGTTCTTCCTCGAGGTTCGAGGGTGCGGTACGGAGGTTCTCAGTTGCCAGCTCATCGGGCCGAGTGTTCACTTGGCATGTGGTATGCTTTACTACTTTAGACTGTACTTTCTGTTGGACTAGACTCTGTTGTAGCAGTAGTTGTTTATTTATTTCTGTTAATTGTTGAATTGTCCTGCTTTATTTCCTATTTCTTTGTGCCTCCATGCTCCTTTTAGCCCTTCCGAGTCCTCCCGGCTCGTGGGCGGTAGTTCGAGTCTCGGGTTATCGGGTCACTCCCGGTAATCAGATTCTCGGGTCGTTACACTATAAATCAATTTGCTTTATCGTAGTCTTGTAATAAAGGTCTGTGCATTTTCCTGCTCATATGGATTCAATAGATCAGTGCATGCTTTACTCTAGACGTGGTAAGTCCTTGCTCGGTGCAAGTTTCTTTTAACAAGCTCAACACTTGTGCTCGTCTCAGAAGAGCTCGGTGCATCTCGCATAAAGTCCGTGCATATTTTGCAGCGGTGCATTCTTTGTTTCTAAGCATGAAGGAGGTCTATGCTTGTTGCATGATTTAGGTCCGTGCATTATTTGTCATTCGTCTTTTTGCTTAATGCATATTAAGTCAGTGGATGCATTGTCTCGTTCATAAGCTTGCTCGGTGCAAGTCCTTGTTCATGCACAGGTTCCGTCGTTCATATTCTGTCTCAGTGCATTTTACTAGGTCGTGTGCACCAAGGTCCGTGCATATTATGTCTCTGCATCTCACCTCTCGAGGTCGGTGCAATATCTGAGTTGGTGCAATTCTTGACTAGAATGCATTGTTTAGTCTGCTCATTTCTTTTATCTCAGTGCAAATCCAACTCGGTGCAAGTTTGTCTTGCATCTCTCTTTGTTCTGCGCTTTTCGCTCTGCCATCTCGGTGCATACTTTGCTTAGATAAAAATATGATCGGCGCATAGCCAAGCCTATACAACTGGCTGTAGCTATCTGTGCATGTTTTGCTCCATGCACTCCAAGTCTATACAAATCCCTACAGCAACGAGGTCGGTGCAATTCTTGTTTCATTCCGCATCGGTGCTTGTTTCCGACTCTGTGCAAACTTTCCTTTCTGGCAAAAAATAAAGTCAGTGCATCTTTGTGCTTTATGGATTCTTGTCGGTTCATATCTGTTGCACGATTGGACTCTATGGACCGTGCATATGACGTCATGCGTTTTCGCAAGTCAGTGCATTTCACATTTTTTGTTTACTTCAACTCGGTGCAACCTCTTGTTCACCTTGTAGTAAGTAAGTGCATTGGTTGGCTTGGAAATTCCTACTTAGTGCAGTTTTTGCTTACTTACTCGCTACGTCGGTACGACTTGTGCTAAGTGTGTGACAAAATGTTTATTCCTTTTCTGACAGTCTGTCTGTGTATTCACCAGGTGGATGGCACGCGATCTGAGGAAGATAGAGGTCCAGAACATTCTGACACGTGCCCCAATCTTTCAGGCGGGAAACGTGGTATCGACACACTTAAGTTTCTGGAACAGATATATATATACTGAGGAAAAGGGTTCGAAAAGAAAGTGATGGAATAGTGAAAAAGGAGAGAAGAGTGAGAGCAGTGCTGGGGATCAAGAGAGAAAACTAGAGACAAACCACTCCATCAAGAGCATAGAGAAGATTCTGAGAGAGAGAGAGAGCTGTCTGTGAATTTGAAGATCTGCTTCTACGGAAGCTACATTATTTTGTCTTAGAGATAATTATTTTCCATTGATCTTTTATTTTCGAGTTTCCTTCATTTTCCATTCCATTCTATCGCCCTCCAAGCTTGCTCGGAGGAAGGGAGAAGTTCTCCGGTTTCCCTCTATTGTTCTTGGAGGAAGAGAGGTTTGATCCTCTAGTTTTGTGAGTAGCTTGGGAGCAATTTCACAGGGTTCCCTTTGCTGTGTGCAAGGGAAGGGATATTTTTTCTCCAATGCTTCTTCTGGTTGATCAGAAGGCTAAGGAGGGTGTTCCTCAGGGCAAGCTGTTTGGCAACGGTTGTCGCAGACTGAGTCTGCTGTGTGCGATTGTTCATTGGAAGGAAACCTTACTCTTCTGAGTGAGGGGTGGATGTATATTACGGGTAGGAATCGAACCACCTAAAAATTCTGTCTTTCTTGTGGGTTTGCCTGTCTACTTTGTGCTTGCTCTCCATCTACTTGATATATTACGTCATCGCGAATTTCTTTCTCGATCTCAATCCATAGTCTAGGTATCTCTATTACCTATCTCTGAGGTTTTTCTTCACTACGTTTTGAAGGGTTGAGTAATTATTTTTTGGCTTTATCAAATTTGGGAGTGATCTATTCATCCCCCCTTCTATCTCACTTTCCGCTGTGCGTATCAATGGGCGCTCTGGGGTGGCGTCACTTACAATGGGTGGGGATGGCTCAATGGGCTCACTGGGTATCACCGCTGGGTCCCTATAAGCGATGAGATCTGAGACGTTGAAAGTGGAGCTGATCCCGTAATCCTCTGGCAAGTCCACAACATATGCGTTTGATCTGACTCGCCTCACTACCCGAAAGGGACCGACACCGCGAGCATGCAACTTCTTCACGGCTCCTGAGGGAAACCATTCAGGTCTGACCCTGATCATGACATAATCGCCCTCCTGAAACTCATGGTGGTGCCTATGGGCGTCAGCCAATTCTTTGTATCGTGTGTTGCTGGACTCAATGTGACGACGGATATGCTCATGCAACTGTCTAATATGATCAGCAAAAGACTCGACTGACTCGGACACACGGGACTGGATGGGAGATGGGACTAGGTCTATAGGCTTCCTAGGTCTATGGCCAGTGACAATCTCGAAGGGGCTCATACCTGTAGACCTATTGACTGAATCATTATAGGCAAACTCTGCTAAGGGTAAGACCAAATCCCAATCCCTGACTCGATCTCAGACCAAACACCTAAGAAGATCCCCCAAACTCCTATTGACAACCTCAGTCTGACCATCGGTCTGGGGGTGATAAGCAGTGGAGAATTTCAATTGGGTGCCCATCATGTGCCATAGGGTCTTCCAAAAGTAACTAGTGAAGCGCACATCCCTATGAGACACTATAGTGCGTGGGAGTCCGAACTTGGAGACACAATGTGAAAATAATAGACCGACAACTCTAGAGGCATCCGATGTTTTGGAGCATGGAATGAATAATGCCATCTTTGAAAATCTGTCTACAACCACAAAGATAGAGTCATGCCGTCGGAGTCCATGCTAATGTCCTGCCATGGACTATCCGGGACGGGGAGGGGAGTATAGAGGCCGGTATTCTGCTTCCTTTGCTTGGTCATAGCGCAAGTGTGACACTGGGCCACGCTGCGAGTGACATCCCTCTTCAAGCTAGGCCAATAGAATCTATGCTCAACCGACTCTATAGTCTTGTTCCGGCCGAAGTGGCTAACAAGACCTCCCGCGCGCATCTCCCATGTAAGAAAGTCACGAACAGAAGTCCATGGCATGCACAACTTGTCACTTCGGAATAGGTGACCCTCCTGTAGCACAAACTCGCTGTAGTCATGCGAGGGACCGGCCTGAAGGGCTGCATAGATCTGACCGAAATCTGGACAATCAACATAAGCATCTTTCAGCCTCTCTAACCCTACCACCTCAACACTCATGGTGGTCAACATCATCATCCGTCGACTTAGCGCATCAGCGACCTTGTTGTCCGCCCCTGCCTTATGCTTGAGCACAAAGGTGTACTCCTAGAGATACTCCACCCAACGACTGTGACGAGCGTTCAGCTCTTCTGGGTATGGAGGAATCGTAAGGCCTCATGATCAGAAAAGAGGACGAACTCCTGGTGCAATAGATAGTGCCTTCAATACCTCAATACATGGACAACTGCGTAAAATTCTTTGTCATATGTGGAATATTGCCGTTTGGCATCATTAAGCTTCTCGCTAAAGAATGCAATGGTCTGGGACTCTTGGCTCAACATGCCACCAATACCCACGCCAGAAGCGTCATATGTGACCTCAAACACCTTAGAAAAATCTAGTAATGCAAGGACAGGTGCCTGGGTCATACGCTCCTTGATGTCCTGAAAGGCTATGGCTGCGGCCTTAGACCATACGAATGCCCCCTTCTTTATGCAATCATTGATCGGGGCGGTGGTGGAACTGAAGCCACGAATGAAGCGGCGATAGAACGTCGCTAAGCCATGGAAGCTCCGGACATCGTGGAGGGTGCGGGGCTTGGGCCACTCCCTGATGGCCCGAATCTTCTCCGGATCAGCGGAGACTCCATCCCTAGATACAATGAACCCGAGGAAGGTGATCTGATCAGTCATGAAGGCACACTTCTTCGGGTTGGTGAATAAGCTCTCTCGCCTCAAAATGACACAGACCTACCTAAGGTGGTCTAAGTGGTCCTCCCTAGTGCGACTGTAGATAAGAATGTCATCAAAGTAGACGACCAAGAAGACCCCTATCATAGGGTGTAAAACTTGGGTCATCAACCGTATGAAGGTACTAGGGGTGTTGGACCGCCTGAAGGGCATAACCAACCACTCATAAAGACCATTCTTGGTCTTGAATGCCATCTTCCATTCATCACCAGGCCTGATCCATACCTGGTTATAGACACTACGAAGATCTATCTTTGAAAAGATAGTGGCTCCCGACATCATGTCTAACAAGTTATCCAATCGGGGAATGGGAAAGCGATACTTCACCATGATCTTGTTGATCGCACGGCTATCAACGCACATCCTCCATGTGCCATCCTTCTTCGGGGCCAATAATGTGGGAACAACACAAGGGCTCTTGCTGTCCTTAAGAGATCCCCGACTCATCAACTCCTTGACCTGCCTTTGAAGTTCGGCATGGTCCGTGGGACTCATCCTGTAGTCGGGAAGGTTGCGCAAGGATGAGCCCGGGACAAGGTCGATCTCGTGCTGGATATCCCTCATAGGAGGAAGGCCTTCAGGGATGTCTTCCGAGAAGACATCGGAGAAATCCCGTAGGATCACGGCTACCTCTGGGGGGTGCTCATCATCAGACCCAGCAGCGACATCCTCCACTCCTCGGACAACAATGGCAAGGATAGGGCTACCCCCGGTCACCTCTTGCTCCATCTCTCGTGGGCTAATCATCATTAACTTCCGGGGTGGGAGGCCTCCTGTGCCAGGAACAGTCGAAGTGGTTGTAGCCCGCGCCAAGGATAAGGTGGAAGGACCGACAGTCCCCTGACTAGGAGGAGTCGAAGTGCTGGGGCTAGCTGGCCCTCGGACAGAAGGTTCCTTCAGCTGAGTGGGGTGGAGGGTGATCCTATGACCCCCGTGGTCGAATGTGCATGTGTTCGACCGACCTTGAAGGGTGGCATCCTGATCGAAAAGCCAAGGCCTACCTAGGATAATGCTACCCACCTCCATAGGCAACACATCACACCAGATCTTGTCATTGTAAGCCTCGAACTATAGTGGCACCAGACATCGCAGTCTGACCAGGATGGAAGTGGAATCCACCCAAGATACCCTGTAAGGGGCGGGGTGATCCACGGGCGTCAAACCCAGACGCCTAACAGTGCCCGTAGAGATAGCATTAATGCAACTCCCGCTATCTATGATCACCTTGCAGACCTTTCCTCCCAGCCTACAAAATGTATAGAAGATGGTGGTACGACGCCAGTCGTCACTCACCTGAGGCTGGGTAAGGACGCACCTGACTACACCCAGCTGTACATCACCCTGATGCTGGATACTTGGGACATCAACTGGCTCTCCCTCCATTAGTTCATCAAAAAACTCCTCCGCTAAGTCCTGATCAGCTTCGTAACTGAGCGGCACTAGCTCAGGTGTGGGGTCGCTGGCAGAGGAATCAGAGATGACAAGCGACTCCCGAGTGGGACACTTGGCCGAATAGTGGCCAACCCCACCACACCTATAGCAAGTTCCATGTGTCCCGAAGCCCTGGGATATTCCACCAACCATCTGCCCCTTACCCTTGTCCACAGGGCGGACTGGGGGTGTAGGAAGTAGGGGTAGTTGAGTCGGCATGGCGGGTTGGGCAGGTCTAGGGGCAGGGACGGGTGCCTACTGGCGAAGGGGAGGATCCCTCGGAGGGGGGGGGGGGGCGCCTAGGAGATGCAAGGTCATGGCGAGGAGGTTCTTGGGGGTGGGTCACAGGCCACCGAGTGTAGGAACCAGGCGTGGTCCTAAGGTCAGACACACGTGGATATGGGACCCCCTGGCGCGGAGTAGGAGCAAACTCTGCCTCAAATTGCTCCACCTTGAGGGCAACCTGGTACGCCTCCTCCAATTTGTCCATCTTGCGGCGGAAAAGCTCATATTGTAGGTGTGGCCGCAGACCACGCCGAAAACGGGAAACAGTCAGAGAGCTCTCCTCCGTGGCGTCACATCGCAAAAAGTATTCATCGAATTCGGCGATGTAATCAGAGACGTACCGATCTCCTTGGGTGAGACTCTGCCACCTGTCTATGAGATGCTGGCGGTAGGAGGTAGGAAGGTACTTCTTCCTGAGTTTGGACCTCATCTCATCCCACGTCTCTTCCTGGGGTTCTTGACGGTGAAAAAATAGGTTCTCCATGTTCCTCCAATAAGTTTGTGCCTGCCCTAGCAGTTTCATTTTGGCAAACTTGACTTTTCGGTGGTCCGTCATCTCAAACCACTCGAAATACTGATCCATGGCGGCCTCCCAATCGAGATAGACTTTCGGGTCTAAGGACCCGTCGAAAGTGGGAGGGTCTGCTCGCACCGTCCTGAGGACCCGCTCGTCCTCATCATCCCTCTATGGTCGGTGACCACGACGGCGTCAGCCATTTCCCCCATAATCATTTTCAGACTCGTAGTCCTCAACATCGGGGGCACGTGGTTGTCGCTCCTCAGCCCTAAGTGGGGCGAGCTGGACACCTGGTGCCCGAGGGGACGCCTGAGGGGCGGGGACAGCTCCGGGGAGCTCTTGGCGGGGGACTCTCTCCACATTCTCCATCCTTCCAACCAGACCTTGGATAGATCGGTCGGAGACCTGAGCGCGGTCCTCCATGGCCTTGAAATGGCTCTCCATACGCTCGGTATGCTCCCTAAGAGTTTGGTCGGACCTGTCCATGTGCTCCATGAGTAGAGCCACCAAGTCATCCAGAGTTCGGCCTCCCGGGTTGGCACCTCGGGGTTCACCCATAGTGTCAGGGCGATGGTACTGGGCACCTCCACGGGTGGGCATGCAATGGGAGAGGACCTAGAGGGAACTAAGGGGTGAGTCACTACGACCTATATGGATGGACTAATGCAAAAGAGACGGACGACCTATACTCCAATATCCGGTATGAGGCGGAGGTTTGATCCAAAGATCGCGCTCACGCAAGTGTGCCCCTTTTCCAATAGGCGTAGCCTACCGTTCCAGGAACACCTTTCGATATACCAAATGAAATGGCGCACCTTGGACCGACTACCCTAGACTCAACCTGGCTCTGATACCAATTTGATGCGGGATGACTACGGGACTCGACTCGAACTGGTTGCGACCTTGGACTCTATAGGACGACACGACTAATAAGACGACGTGACCAGCAACAATACTACAACGCGGCACCGAACGAGCTCCAGAAGAGGCGATCATGCCCCAAACAAGAAGCGCTAAACCCGCGGTCGTCCCCGGCGAGGAAAACGTGATGATCTGCACGGTTGGGAAATCGGCTTTGAGTCTCGGGTGGTCAGCTTACTCTCGTGCTCGGAACGAGTCACGAGACAGGTCTCACATTCACATCTCTCAGCAGTGCCTAATTTAGCTAGCTGGGAAATAAACTAATGCACATGCAACGGCTTTCTAGAATGGATACTAGCTATGCAAGTATGACAAAAAGGGGGAGGCGAGTGTACCTCCACGCTCGGGGTGTGGGGAAGACGTCCCGGTCGAGATCCGAAACTCCCGGTACAGAAATGATTATTAATTACAGAATTGATTCTATAGCCCACTCCACTCAGGGAGATAATAGGTGACACGTGGGGTCCGGGAGCACCAAACTTGGGTTGACGGGCAGCAGTCGGTGGAGCTCGGGCGGACGCGATCGGCCGGTTCAGGTCGGTTCACTTGGGCCCGCAGGACAGCACGTGGGACTATCTACTAGTATGGCGACGTCCGGGGGTGCTCCTGGCTGCAGCGACCGGCAGGGGCATCTCTGGAGTGTCCCGGGTCGATCCCCGGGAGCGGCGTTCACCGGAGTGGAGTCGGGCGACTTCTTGAGATTTATTTCCCAAGGTTGTCCCGCAGCTCTGCTTCAGGCCAAATCTACGCACTCTGATGAGAATGGCTGGTACGCCCAGCTCCGATGTCGGATCGAGACGCAATGGGTAATGTTGGAAAGAGGACTCAAAATCCTACGACATATTAGAAGGTCAAATCCATCCAACGGCTGGATTGGAAATGAAAATGACTACAAACTGACTGAGCAGTCTGTCTCGAAGCACAGAACAGGCAGGGTAGAACATGAGCAGCCTGTTCAAGGGGTTTGATCAAAGATCAAATTAAAGATTTAGGACATGGGAATTTTATGCTAGAAAGAGGGGAGGGTGACAGTGACGCACATTATTTTTTTGTAATTTTATGACAATGTTTGAGAGGTGAGAAAATTCGGCTACCAGGATCTATCTCGCAGATTTGCACAGGGACAGACTTTGAGGGGGAAAAATAAGAGGTTGGGAAAGGGGACAAACGGGCTCAGATCGGCGTGAAATTGAACTGGGATTGACTGATGATGGGGGGAACCTACCCTCAAAATTTCATCAAGATCCAATGGTTGGATCTCCCGTACCAGCCCTTTAACCGAGCTGCTGTCCTATAACTCTGAATTTCGGGGTAGTAGATGGTGGCCGACTTGTGGTGGCTCGACGGCGGCACGAATGGCGGCGGCGCCGGCGGTGATTGATCACAGCAAGTAGAGGAAGAGGGGAAGAGGAAGAAATTTGAGAGAGATGGAGGATTTGGATCTAGATCTGAAGAAGATTGGAGGAAGAAGATGAAGAACACCAAGAACAAGAAAGAGAGAGGGGGGTGCGCCCAATGCACTTCTTCAAATTAATTCTTCATTAATTTCATCCAAATACAACAAGAGACATTATATATTCAAACCCTAGACCTAGTCAAATGACCTAGAATACCCTTGGTCAAGGGGGTATAATGGGGAAATGGGATAAAGAAGGATTAGACAAATCCCCCATGTGGAGACAAAAGAGGGGGCGCCCCTCTCTCCAAGTCAACATAAGGGGCTTGTTTAATTTAATCCCTTTAGACCATATTAATCCTCCCTTGGACCAAATTAAATTAAAAATACAAATACATGGTCAATTATTCTACCATTGACCCAATATAAAAACCCAAGATAATACAAGTCAAATACCACCCAAATACATGTTAAATACACACCAAATACGACCAAATACATATACCGTAAAAATACGTATAAAAATACATACTGAAATATCAAGGCTCCGGTGGCGATTCCAAACTGTCCCCCAGCCACAAAGAGGTCGGTGACGACCGAGTCGTATTGCGGGTTCAGTACCGACGGCTCGCTGAGTCGAGCCGTACTCGTGCTCTGGTGTCCTCACCACATTGAATCCCCAAATGCTTGTAGCATTTGGATCCCCATGTGGAGAGCAACTGGGAGACCGATAATTAGAGCCTCATATGCTGCTTCATTGTTTGTGTAGGCTTTATTAATTGAGCAAGAGGTATGCAACACCTCTCCTTCAGGGGATTTGAGGATGATGCCTGCCCCAGCCCTTATTCTTGTCTGTCCTGAAGAGGATGTTTCTGTTCTCGAAGCCCCATCGAAGTATAGCTGCTAGGTGGCTTGTTGGACTTGGTTCACTTCTAGAGTCTCATATTCAGGAAGCTCCGTGATCAACGGAGAATCTTCAGACACCAGGTGCACTGCAAAGAACTCCGCAATTGCCTAACTTTTGATGGCCTTTTGTGGCACATAGGTAATGTCAGACTCCATAAGGATGATGGCCCATTTACCCAGTCGCCCTTTTAGGACTGGCTGGGAAAGTGTATGTTGTGCCCCTATGGTCATTTGAAACTCATGGTTTTGATAATGGCTAAACACTATAAGTCATTGTTGTTTTCCACTCCCATATGACTGACATACGTGATGCTTTGTTCATGACAGGTAAGCCAATGAATGGACAAGGAATGGAGTGAAGATGGCAACAGTAAAAGCCCAATGATCGTGCCCAAACAAGGATGCAAATTCCTTCTAAACGCAAGAGTCGACACTTCACATAGCCACGGTCGATGCACAATGAAGAATAGCCCACGTGGGGCCGTGCATACTTAGTTTCAACGTCCAAATGAAGAACACACTTGATTTCCATGTCCAAAGGTCACAGACTCAAGATTCTGCCAAGGTTGATGCCACAGACATGAACGGGCTGTTAAAGGAGTTAAAGGACTGAGCTAAAGGGGTTAAGGAACCAAACAGATGAAATCTGGAAACTGCCCAGATTTCGGTCGACCGCTGGCCCAGGGGCAGTCGACCGGAAATTCCAGGGACCAACTCTCAACTGGTTTCTCAGTGGCGGTCGACCGCCAGAAGGCTCCGGTCGACCGCCAGCCCCGAGCCAACAAATGTTGACTTTGGTTTTCTCTCCTAGTGAAGCCATTCTCCATGGATTTCTTTAATCCTAAAGTCACCCAATCACCCACAAGACGTGGATCTAGTCTAGAGGATGTCCAAGGACCATTCAAATGGTATAAAACAAACACATGAGGGGTTAGAAACCCTAATGCTTAAAGGGGAGCAAGGGGATACCAAGGGAGGCTAGAGGAGGAGATCCACGGGTACTGTAGCACCTCCGTGAACAGTGCTTCGGGCTGGAGTTCTTCATCCATCCAAGGTGCTTTCAAGCTGATTTCTGAAGCCATCAATCTCCAAGAAGGTGAAGAAGCAATCAAAGCTCTAGGCTGCCACCATTTTCTTCTTCATCAACTCAAAGGGATTCAAGGAAGGGGATTTATGGAAGGTCATTGTGCAAGGAAGAAGAGATCGTTGCTGTTGAACCAAGAGAAGACTTTGCAAGGAAGAAGAAGCTTCTACTGTCGATCTACATCGCTCTTCAGACAAGGATCATTCTGCTCTTAGCCTTGATCATTTCTTTATGTCTTGTCTGAGCATTTTCACATTTTTCCCTTCTCATTTTGTTCAATCTATTAAAACTAAGAATCGTATCTACCAAGGTTAGTCGGAAGGCAATTGGAGGGTGTTCCAATTTGTGGTGATATCGCCCCTACCGGTGGTTAGTAGGAAGGCAGTCGGTGGTTCTCCGATTTACAGTTTGGTGTGCTGCACTAGTGAAGCCTCACCGGGTTTGGTGAGGGGTGGACGTAGGACTGGAGATTCAGTCCGAACTACCTTAAAATCCATTGCGTTGTGGTTTGCTTGTGCGATTGCTTTATGCTAGATGCATGCTTAGGTTTAATCTTTATATTACTTATTCATCTTTCTAAGCAAATCATTGTGTGCTACGCTAAGCTAGTTATATTTCACTGTAATTTTTTTATCTAGCTTTAAAGATGGGTGTTCTACGAAAAGAGGGGAAGATCTATTCACCCCTCCCCTCTAGATCCGCCATCCACTACTCAACAAGTGGTATCAGAGACTAATCTCTCATTATGGGGTCCAACGACCTTGAGGGAAATGGTGGATTAACGTCCAAAGGTTTTTTACCTGAAGGAAATTATGTGAATATGCCTCCTTATTTCACTGGAACTAATTATCCTTATTGGAAACATCGCATGCAGGTGTTCATTCGCGCCCAAGACTATGAACTTTGGCGAGTGATCAGCAAAGGTCCGTATGAGCTTATAGATGATGAGGACTTGTGGACCAAAGAACAAATAAGAAAATCCACTATCAACTGGAGTGCTAAACACATCATGCAATGCTCACTTCATCCAATAGAATTTTCAAGAGTGGCTACCTGTGCAACTGTAAAACAAATGTGGGACAAGTTAGATGTAATTTACGAAGGAACCTTTCAGGTACGAGAAACAAAAGCCAACATTTTAGTTTCTGAATATGAAATGTTCAGGATGAGGCCTGATGAGTCAATTCAAGATATGTATGCTCGCTTAACTGTGCTTACTAATAGTCTAACTATTTTGAGAAAGAAATATTCAGAGCAAGAAATTGTAAAAAAAATTCTCAGATCATTGACTCCAGCATGACACACGAAGGCGACTGTGGTTGAAGAATCTAGAGATCTCGCAACTACTAAGGTAGATGAACTCATTGGGTCATTGATGGCCTATGAGATCAACCTTAAGAGCAAAGAGGCTGAGGTACCTAAGAAAAATCCCCTAGTTCTTAAAGCAGGACCCAACGGTCAAGGCACTTCTGATGAAGGTGAGGATTTTGCAAGTGAGCGAGATGAGGATGACGTAGGCATGCTCACACGTAAGTTCAGAAAATTTCTGAGAAAGGAAGGTAAGAGCTTCATGAGAGGAAGGTCAAAGGTAAGAAATGATTTCAAATCTAATTCTGAAAACTTTAAGAAATCTAACAAAATCATTTGTTATTCTTGTAACAAATCAGGGCATTTCAAGACTGATTGTCCTGACAGATTCAGAAAAACTGACAAATGGAAGGGCAAGAAGAAGAACAAGGCCATGGTGTCCACATGGAGCGACGAGGAGGAAAGTGATGACGGAATCAGCTCCTCGGACAAAGAGAAAGAAGACCTCTGCCTCATGGCCAAAGGTGACAAAGAAACTGAGGTAAATTCTCCATTTGAAAATTACTCAATTGATGATTGGGAGGAAGCATATATACAACTTATGGAGAAATATGAGATGTACGAAAAGGAGAATAAATTATTGAAAAAGAAAATAAACTCGTTTGTGCATGATCATGAAATGAATAATAAGAATGCTTCACTTGAAACTGAAATTGAAGATCTTAAGAAAATGATTGAGAACTTAGAGGAAGGAAGGAAAGAAATGGCTGACTTGGAAACTGAAAATGAGGACTTAAGGAATGAAATTGACAACATGAAACTCAAAATGCAAACCTATGAAAAGGATAGCAAATTGAGCAATGAGAAGTATGAAGCTGTCAAACATGTCAACACTCAACTCTTGCAAAATATTGAAAACCTACAAAAAGAGTTAAAGGATAAACAACAGTCATTGGAAAGGTTTGTAAATGGAAGAGAAAACCTAGATGCATTGCTAGGTACTAGAATGAACCACAACAAGGATGGGTTGGGTTTTGATCCAACAAACAAAAGGCCATTTGGGCTAAAAATTGTCACATTTGTTTCATCTTCCGAAGCTTCCACCTCAAACACAACTCCCACACAAAATCAGCAAAAATAAAAGGAGAAAGGGAAAGAAAAGATTGAAGAGACAGTCACTGAATTTCCCGAAAAGATTGTCCAAAAGCCTAAGAAAGGTCAACCTTCCTAGCAACATAGGTCAACACTTCATTGGCCATTACTTGCTCAACCTTCCAGATGTCACCATAACTGGATTACACATTCATATAGGCCAATACCACCCTACTTTTGGGGAAATTGTGATTCATGTGTTCACCAATCTTATAAGTTTCGATCTCCTAGGTGGCAAAACAATCACTTTCAACCCAAAACCAACCAACGGCCTCAATGGTTTAAGAAATAAACTTCCTCAAACTTTCACAAATTCCAACAAAGAGCCTCCAAACAGAAAATGAATGTCAAAGTTAAAAAGAACAACCAAATCCCTGCACTAAGCAAAGAAAACATGAATGCAAGGCAGGTTTGGATTCCAAAAGAAATGGTATCGTGTTTTGAAAATTTAAAGAAGTTGGTGGGACCCAAGTTTTGTTGGGTTCCAAATCCCATTGCTTAATTCCTTGTGCATGAGTGTCTTGAAGCCATGCATAACCGGTGGTACCTTGATAGTGGCTGTTCAAGACACATGACTGGAGACAAATCAAAATTTTATCTCTTGGAGGAGAAGGAAGGAGGACACGTCACATTTGGAGGGAACAACAAAGGAAAAATCATTGGAACAGGTAATGTAGGTAAGAACCTCTCCAACTCCATTGGAAATGTGTTGCTAGTTGATGGTTTGAAATATAATTTACTCAGCATTAGTCAATTGTGTGATAAAGGTTATAAAGTGTTGTTTGACTCTCATGAATGTAAAATTCTTGAACCAAAATTTGATAAGGTAAAATTTCTGGAAAAAGAGTCAACAATGTTTATATGATTGACTTAGATGATCCTGCTCACATAAATCTTTATCTTGCTGCACCAAAATATGAACTTGTATGGTTATGACATCGTAGACTAGGACATGCTAGCTATAATGTCTTACATAAATTGTTAAAGCATTCAATGGTGAAAGGGTTGCCTAAACTATCTTTTAAACAAGAAAACAAATTGTGTGATGTATGTGCCCTAGGTAAGCAAACAAGAAAATCCTTCAAGGCTAGATCTGCAAACATGTCATCTAAATCACTTGAGTTGATTCATATGGACTTGTTTGGTCCAACCAAAATTTCTAGTTTAAGTGGTAGAAAATATGGATATGTCTTGGTGGATGATTACTCTAGGTTCACATGGGTTTTCTTTCTCACACATAAAAATGATACTTTTGATGAGTTTCAGGCACTCTATATGAAGATAAAGCAAGACGGTGAGTTCAAAATCTCCAACATTCAATTTGATCATAGTGGTGAATTTGAAAATGCTGACTTCTATAATTTTTGCAGGGCTGAAGACATTTGACACCGGCTTTCTTCACCAAGAACACCAGAGCAAAATGGTGTAGTTGAAAGAAGGAACCGAACGCTCATAGAGATGGCAAGAACAATGCTTGCCGAACGGCAACTCCCAAGGAAGTTTTGGGCTGAAGCGGTAAACTCGACATGTTACATTATCAACCGCTCTATGGTAAGGCCACACACCAAAAAGACTCCTTATGAGTTACTGAAAGGTAAAAAACCCTCTCTCTCACATATGAAAGTGTTCGGGTCAAAATACTTTATCCACAATAATGACACAAGAGACTTAGACAAATTCGAGCCCAAGAGCGATGCAGGTATATTCCTTGGATATTCTGATAGATCTAGGGCTTATAGAATTTATAACATTAAGAGTCAAACTGTGGAAGAATCACCCCATATTTCTTTTGATGAATATCATGATGATTCTAACAATGATAACTCTTGCAGGAAAAATGATGAAGACGGGGAATTCCTAAGCATGAAGGAAAAGAGTGATTCTCCACAAGAAGAAATAAAAGAAGATGGTGACCTAGCTGAATCAAGTAATGTAAGGGATCAAGCTCCAGTAGAAGGTAATGATGCTACAGACATTAGAATTCTTAAGGATCATCTTTTAGAAAATGTCATTGGAAGCCTGAATGACCCACGTAAAACCAGGTCACACTTTAGAATTGTGGAAGAATTAGATCAACTTGCTCTTGTCTCCCAGATTGAACCCAAGAATGTTGATGAGGCATTAAAAGATGAAAACTGGATAAACTCAATGCAAGACAAAACCAGTTTGAAAGAAACAAAGTTTGGCATCTTGTTCCTAGACCATCATCACAATCTGTCATAGGCACTAAATGGGTATTTAGGAACAAACTCAGTGAGGATGGCAAGATAATAAGAAACAAAGCTAGATTGGTAGCTCAAGGGTACAATCAAGAGTTTGGGGTAGACTTTGAGGAATCCTTTACCCCGGTAGCTAGACTTGAAGCCATCAGAATTTTGCTTTCCTTCGCATGCTCCCATAAAATAAAGTTGTATCAAATGGATGTAAAAAGTGCCTTTTTAAATGGTTTGATCAAAGAAGAGGTTTATGTGGAGCAGCCCCCTGGCTTTGAGAACTCTAACCATGCAGATTTTATATACAAGCTAGACAGGGCACTTTATGGCTTGAAGCAAGCACCAAGAGCTTGGTATGAGAGACTGAGCTCGTTCCTTATTGAGAAAGGGTACACACGAGGTAAGGTAGATCAAACACTTTTCACCAAGAAGCAAGGTAAGAACATCTTGATTGTTCAAATTTATGTTGATGATATTATGTTTGGTTCTACTAAATCTAACATGTGTGATGAATTTGCTAACCTCATGACTAGCGAATTCGAGATGAGCCTAATGGGAGAACTCTAATTTTTTCTCAGTTTGCAGGTCAGCCAAGGAGAAGATGTGTGCTTCATAAGTCAAGCCAAATACATCAAGGAGCTGCTGAAATGATTCAACATGACAAGTTGCAAAATAATTGTAACTCCTATGAGCACCACAACATCACTGGATTCGGATGAAAATGGTAAATTAGTGGATGCAAAAATCTATAGAGGTATGATCGGCTCTTTACTTTATTTGACTGCATCCCGACCAGATATCCAGTTTAGTGTTTGCCTCTGTGCTAGATTTCAAGCTAGTCCTAGAGAATCTCACTTGACTGCCGTCAAACGTATCCTTAGATATCTTGCCGGCACTCAAGATTTGGGATTGTGGTATCCGTCATCATGTGATTTATCTCTTATATCTTATTCTGATGCGGACTACGCTAGATGCAAGCTGGATCGCAAAAGTACTAGTGGCTACTGCCAGTTTCTGGATGGGTGTTTAGTTTCTTGGGCCTCCAAGAAGCAACACTCGGTTGCTCTCTCAACCGCAGAGGCAGAATATGTTACTGCGGGGAGTTGTAGCACCCAAGTGTTGTGGATTAAACACCAACTCTAAGACTACTTAGTGGATCTTGGTTGTGTCCTGATTATGTGTGATAACACTAGTGCTATCAACCTTACAAAAAATCCAGTGCAGCACTCTAGGACCAAGCATATTGAGATTAGACATCACTTCATTAGAGATGAGATCTTTAAGAAGAACTTTGAACTGTATTTTGTTGATAAATTAAATCAGATTGCTGACATCTTCACCAAGCCCTTGTGTAATGACAGGTTTACTATACTCAGAAGGGAGCTTGGTCTTTGCAGACCTCAGGCCACTAAAAATTGAAATGATGATTATGCTCAATTTAGTGGTGTTTTTACAGATTGGTTTCCATGCATTGTTTATATGTAATTATGTCATTTTGCATATGGTGTAGCATTGCATGTAGTCTTGATGCATGATAAAGTTGAATTCATGTTCACGATGCCTTGCATGGTTTGTGTAGCATCATTCTTGCATGGCTATGGTATATTAAGTGTTGATGTATGGAAAGACAGGTTATGCTTGTCTAGAAGCACTCAATATGCGTGAGGTTTCACCTCCGCCAAGTACCATGCGTCATTGTCGCATATAGGCCATATAGTAAGGGGGAGATGTCTCTTTGAAGTATTCATGCATATGTGTTATCTTCATTCTGTTGCCACTAATAAGTGTACAACCATGTGTTGGGTCATGCATTTCATCTCTGCCAACTTCATGTTTGACCAGGTCAATCCCTGCATGGTACAAGTCAACCTCTCCTTGACAATTGTCATTGCACTTGATTGAAAAAACATAACTCCTTGAGTGCATCCATTGCATATCCTTAGGGGGAGTCTTGTTGCTTTTCTTAACCTTTTGCAATCTGAACTTCAATGGCCTCCAGTTTGAATAAGAGATCAGGAGACAGACGGAACAATGGCGTAAGAACTTTCTATTATATGAACTGATGATTGTGCATCAAATGAAAATGATTCAGATTTAATAATTTCCTTGAAGTTCTAATATATTTTTGAAATCATCTATGTTCCGTGGTGTTAATAGACTTTAACTAGAGATTGCATGTTGTACCTTGAATGACTATCCTGAAATCTGAAAACTCAAACGCCATTGCAACGTTGGTTGAAGTTGCTAAAGCTTAGTATTGTTGTTAAACACCTTGATGAGCTGGAATTCGTGAAAATCAATTTGACAGAGCAATGATATTGTTGCACGGAGAAATATGTCACGTCCTCAAAACAAATGATGAATGATATGTCATGATGTGCCCCTATTATCTCTGTCTTAATTAATTTGGACTCTAGGCAGAGTACTTGATGCGGGACGAGACCACGGACATGACAGGCTCGCGATTGTCCCTTAGCGAGGGAAGCGTCGGACGTGCACGGTCGAGAAACCGGTAATGAGCTAGGGTGGTCGGCTCTCTCTCGTGCCCGGATCGGGTCACGGGACGGTCACGCTCTCTCTCGCAGCAGCGGTGATATAAAAAATATAGCGAGCTAGATCCTAAAACATGCTCTCTAGCAGCGACATAAATAAATATATATGAAAATAAGCAAATGCCGAGTGTAGGGAGCGAGAACGAAACCTCCACGCGCTCAGCGTGGGGAAGACGGGCCCGGCTGAAACTCGTACTCCCGGAACAATAATACACAGTATTACAGCAATACAACTCGCTGCCCACTCCACGCAGGGAGGTAAAGGGCTACACAATGGGGCCCGGGAGGACCGAATTCGGGTTGACGGGCGGCTTCTCGCGTTGATTCGGCAGCACCCGAACATGTGACAGTGGGGCCCACGTGCTGTCCGGAGGGACTGTGCGGGACCCGGTGTCACCACTGTGGTGGGGACACCTGTGGAAGTGTTCCCTGGGCTGGCGGCATGCTGGTTCGTCGGCAGGACGCCAGGCGGCTCCGTTCGGCACCGACCGGAATGACCGGCCACGGATCTGCCGGTTCTATTTTCCGGCGCGCGCTCCGGCGAGAATGGACGCTGCGATCAGCCCCAACGTCGGAATGCGACGAAACTAGTGCCGTTGGAAAGATGCTTCGAAGGGCTTCAACTCTCTATGATTACAGAAAAATAACAAATCATGCACTTCCAATTGGAGAATTTTGAAAGTTGCTGTTGTACAGTGGCATAACTCTCAGATCTGCAGGGCTGTCCTCTGAGAACTGTCATTGACCGCAGGGTAGATGTCCGATTCAGCTCTTGAGGTCTTCATCAAAGGTGTAGGAAATTGAGCTAGGAAGACAAAAAAACTAGTTTGGACAAGTTTGGATGTGGCTACGAATTGATAATATTTTGTTACTAACAGTGGGTCTGATTTGGAATCTGACTAAAGGCACTGTAGCAGAGATAGAACATGAATTTTGAAAAAATAGATAGAGGGCAGATCAAAAATCAGGAACAATGGTGGATGTAGGGGATGATGGACAGAACTCCCAGTAAAATTGGGAGGGTTTGGAAAATTCAAAAAGGTTGTCCGAGATGGGAAACTCAGAGCTGTTGTCACTGTAGACAGAGACAAAACAGATCTGGGAATACAAAATGAACAAAAATCAAAAATTACTAAATGGAGAAGTTTGGATGTGAAAATTTAGGTGGAGGTGGGGATTCAACGTAAGAACACACCCTCAAAATTTTAAATCCATCTGAGCTCGTGGCTGGCAGCAAGAATTTGTGGAAGTCACATTTGTCCAGCAGGACAGAACCTTGACGATGGCTCCGTGGCAGCTCGTAGGCGGCACAAACGGCGGCGGCGGCGGCACAGATGATCACCGGAGATAGAGGGGAGGCGATAGGAGGTAGAAACCACTCTGGAACTGGAGGTTGGAGGAGAGGAACCAGAGAGGAGGAGCTGGGGGCGCAAGAAGCCTTTGGCCTTTCAACAAATTTTCTGAATTTTCATTGATTTCTAAATGAAAATACAAGGTTATATATGACTCCAATCAAATCAATTGTGCACCCTTGGATCTAGGGATGGGGATTGAAGGGTTGAGATGAAGTGTGAACAACACACTAAATATAAATTTTTTAATCTAACTTGACCATTTCTATTCAAACTTAGACTAATTCTATTCAAACTCTACCTAAATCACACCTACCAAGCCTAATAGGGCCAAAGAATGGGGCGCCCCCTTCATGGGCTTCTCTTGGGCCTAGGCTGGTCCAAGGCCAGCCAATCCAACCCACAATCCATGCTTGGTCCATGGATTCTCCCACCTAGATAGCCCATGAGAGGAAGTGGCCCAATTGGGCCTTAAATGGCTATTAAGGTCCATAAGGGTGGCATTAAGGTCTAATATGATAATAACTCCTAATGGACTCTACTAAAGGCAACCTAGTAATGGACACTTCCTAGAAATGTGGCCCAATGGCTTACTTAAAGCCTTACAAGGAGAGCCCAAATGAAAGAAATCAAAAATTACACACTTTCAAGCCAATACAACCCATAATACACACCTATACAAGCCAATACACACTAATACACACCCCATAAGCCCTTGATGTCCTCATCAATTCTCCCCGGGTGGGAGGAACTCGACCCCGTCGAGTAGGGATATGGATGCTCGAGTACTCCGGTGGATCCGTCACCGTGCCAAGTAACGCGGGTATGCTCCACTCCAAGTGACCGTCACCTGCTCATTCCCTATATACTCGATATGCACAAGCTGCTGTGGGCTAGAGATGGACACTCCGGGTGGGGCACTCTCAAAAGTGAAGGAAGCGGCTCGAAGACTCACTAGGAATCACCGCTGAATCCCTGTAGGTGACTGATCCGGGTATAGATGTAGAACCGATCCCATACTCATCGAGTGAGTCCAATCACCTCTTACTCATAAGAGAACGACAACGAGCTTACACAAGACACATGCAGACTCTCAAACTACACATAAACCATGCAAACAAACCACACAAGGAAAACACACGGACTCATCTATGACCCTAGACACACCTAATGTTAGTCCGACCCGTACATGGATGACGGCGGACTAGGACACCCGAACGTGTGCCATGCATGCATTTGACGTAACCGGAGGTTGACGTCATGGGGAACTCCTAGACACCCTACGATGCACCAATCATGGACATTAGGCTTGGATGTGGGAAGTTCGGTAGGTGCGAGTGGTTTGGATGGATCGGAGAAACCAAAGTTTTCATTACCCCCATATGAAAATTCGGATCTATGGCTATGTGGAGGTTGCTTGGCCCGAGTGGAAAAGGTGTGATAGTGAACTCCGCGGAGGAAGTGGAGTGAAGATGGGGGCTCGAGAGATTCACTAGTGAGGGGGTCAAAAGGGTTGAAGAAGGTATGACCCTGTGAGGTGGGTTCCAACATGACATGGTCCCAAGTTTGGAATTCATAATCACCGCCATACATTATGATCGGTGGGACGACAGACATGTGTAGAAAATAGGACTCCTCCCGTGGGCAAAAGGGAATGAAGTCGGACTCGGCCTGCATCGGGAGGAGTAGAAGAATCTCCGTGGTGACACACCCCACGGTGCACACGGAGGTAATGGACCCTAAGGCCGGATGGGTGAAGCTAAGACTAGCGGGTTGGTCAAAGCCTCAGGCCAAAAGATGCATCAACTTCCATTGAGAATCTAATCCCATGACAAGATCGTCTAACGTGTCAACATGGTGACTAGATCGAAATGTGGTATGGAAGGAGTTGACCGGCACTAAAGGTAGGGTGGGGTCCATGGATGGAAAGGGATGTGGGACCGAGCCTTCTTTGAGCCATCTAAGAAGTGGCTCGGCTATATAAAGAGTACCCGTTAGAAATACGGGTGGCTCGGGCTTTGGTAGTTCCAAATAAGATGGTTCCGAATCAAGTTCGGAAATAGAGAGTGATGACATTGGAGCTCTCATGGGTGAGAAAGGAATGTCCTTCTCGTGGTGAAGGGGTCCTTGGGGTGGCTCCGGGAACAACCAATCTACCCCGATAGACCGATCTAGACTAGTACTAAACCGATCTAGGCTTGTACTAAACCTTTGCACTTGTTCCATCATGGCTTGGAACATTGCGCCCACTTCATCGGGACTATAGGCTCGGGATGCGGCCATGGTTGTAAAGATGGGGTTGGGTCCCCTAGGAATGGAGATGCAAGACCTTTTTTTTAAAGTTTAAAAGTAAAATGTGATGCTAACTAATGCACCTAGACATAACCAAAACTCGGTACGCGGCGGAGATAACCGATCCGAAGACCACTCTCACAAGTGTGCGACCTTCCCGATAGGCGTAGCCTAACGTTCGAACAACACCTTTTGATATATCGGGTTATTGGGATGCAATGCAAAAGACACTTTTTTTGTTTGTTTTAAAACAATGATGACCCTAAACACGACTTAGACATAAATGACTAATGAATGACACTTTTTTTTTGACACCCTAGACTCAACCTCGCTCTGATACGAAATTGATGCGGGACGAGACCACGGACACGACAAGCTCGCGATTGTCCCTTAGCGAGGGAAGCGTCGGACGTGCACGGTTGAGAAACCGGCAATGAGCTAGGGTGGTCGGCTCTCTCTCGTGCCCGGATCGGGTCACGGGACGGTCACGCTCTCTCTTGCAGCAGCGGTGATATGAAAAATATAGCGAGCTAGATCCTAAAACATGCTCTCTAGCAGCGGTATAAACAAATATATATAAAATAAGCAAATGCCGAGTGTAGGGAGCGAGAACGAGACCTCCACGCGCTCGGCGTGGGGAAGACGGGCCCGGTTGAAACTCGTACTCCCGGAACAATAATACACAGTATTACAGCAATACAACTCGCTACCCACTCCACGCAGGGAGGTAAAGGGCTACACAATGGGGCCCGGGAGGACCGAATTCGGGTTGACGGGCGGCTTCTCGCGTTGATTCGACAGCACCCGAACACGTGACGGTGGGGCCCACGTGCTGTCCGGAGGGACCGTGCGGGACCCGGTGTCACCACTGTGGTGGGGACACTTGTGGAAGTGTTCCCTGGGCTGGCGGCATGCTGGTTCGCCTGCCGGAGGCCAGGCGGCTCTGTTCGGCACCGGTCGGAATGACTGGCCACGGATCTGCCGGTTCTGTTTTCCAGCGCGCGCTCCGGTGAGAACGGACGCTGCGATCAGCCCCGACGTCGGAATGCAACGAAACTGGCGCCATTGGAAAGATCCTTCGAAGGGCTTCAACTCTTTGTGATTACAGAAAAATAACAAATCCTACACTTTCAATTGGCGAATTTTGAAGGTTGCTATTGTACAGTGGCTTAACTCTCCGATCTGTAGGGCTGTCCTCTGAGAACTGTCATTGACCGCAGAGTAGATGTCCGATTCAGCTCTTGAGGTCTTCATCAAAGGTGTAGGACATTGAGCTAGGAAGACGGAAAAACTGGTTTGGACAAGTTTGAATGTGGCTACGAATTGAAAGGATTTTGTTACTAACAGTGGGTCTAATCTGGAATCTGACTAAAGGCACTGTAGCAGAGATAGAACACGAATTTTGAAAAAATGGATAAAGGGCAGATCAAAAATCAGGAAAAATGGTGGATGTAGGGGATGATAGATAGAACTCCCAGTAAAATTGGGAAGGTTTGGAAAATTCAAAAAGGTGGTCTGAGATGGGAAACGCAGAGCTGTTGTCACTGTAGATAGAGACAAAACAGATCTGGGAATGCAAAATTAACGAAAATAGAAAATTACTAAATGGAGGAGTTTGGACGTGAAAATTTAGGTGGAGGTGGGGATTCAAGGTAAGAACACACCCTCAAAGTTTCAAATCCATCTGAGCTCGTGGCTGGTAGCAAGATTTCGTGGAAGTCACCTTTGTCCAGCAGGATAGAACCTTGACGATGGCTCCGTGGCGGCTCGTAGGTGACACGAATGGCGGTGGCGGCGGCACAGATGATCACCGGAGATAGAGGGGAGGGGATAGGAGGTAGAAACCACTCTAGAACTGGAGGTTGGAGGAGAGGAACTAGAGAGGAGGAGCTGGGGGCGCAAGAAGTCTTTGGCCTTTCAAATTTTTTTTTGAATTTTCATTGATTTCTAAATGAAAATACAAGGTTATATATGACTCCAATCAAATCAATTGTGCACTCTTGGATCTAGGGATGGGGATTGAAGGGTTGAGATGAAGTGTGAACAACACACCAAATATAATTTTTCTAATCTAACTTGACCATTTCTATTCAAACTTAGACTAATTCTATTCAAACTCTACCTAAATCACACCTACCAAGCCTAATAAGGCCAAAGAATGGGGCGCCCCCTTCATGGGCTTCTCTTGGGCCTAGGCTGGTCCAAGGCCAGCCAATCCAACCCACAATCCATGCTTGGTCCATGGATTCTCCCACCTAGATAGCCCATGAGAGGAAGTGGCCCAATTGGGCCTTAAATGGCTATTAAGGTCCATAAGGGTGGCATTAAGGTCCAATATGATAATAACTCCTAATGGACTCTACTAAAGGCAACCTAGTAATGGACTCTTCCTAGAAATGTGGCCCAATGGCTTACTTAAAGCCCTACAAAGAGAGCCCAAATGAAAGAAATAAAAAATTACACACTTTCAAGCCAATACAACCCATAATACACACCTATACAAGCCAATACACACTAATACACACCCCATAAGCCCTTGATGTCCTCATCAGTACTTGCATAATTGCTGAGAAATATATCTTCTCATCAAAGAAATGAGATCGATATGTCATGACGTGACTTTACTATATCTGTTCATTCTGAAGCATAACAGTCAGTCTTACCAAATACCTAGGAATACTGGCGTCTAAACAACGTGTATTCTTACGTATAGGAGGCATGTACTAGACTCGATTGCTCATAAAATATGAGTCATGTGCATAAAACTGCAAAAGGTCATACAAAACAGTGCTGAAATCATAAAATTCAATGCTTTAGTCATGCTTGTTTAACCTCAATACTAGTTTGTGCTACTCCCAATGAAGTTATTGAATATGAATGGATAAGACAAAGGAAGGGTCACCCCTGCCATGATATGCACTTCTGGTTCATTTCTATTAAAACATGGTTGTAGCTGCTTTTCTAACTCTATTATTGATTTCAGAATTCATTAACTTTGAACCATGTATACTCATCACGCATGTTTTAGATTTGCATATAATGGTTTGCTCTTTATTCTAATTCTGCTCTACTTGCCTTATCCCACCTTTTTGTTGTTGTCAAAGGGGGAGAAGAACCTTTTGTGAACCTTTTGTGAGCCATTTATGAACGAGGGAGAACCTTAATGAGCCATCTTTGAAAACTTTGTGTTGTGAGCCATTGAGACATACCATTTGTGCTTGTGAGATTTGTTGTCAAAGGAGCGCATTGTCAACGGGGGTGCATAACATAACATACATTGTGAGATATGTGAGACAAGGAAATGAGAGATCATGCATATACATACGGGGAGAGCAACATTCGTTCACATGCCCATTCATAACTTGTTCATCATTCACATGAAACTGATTCATCCATGCATACATATTCGCATTCTGATCATCACTTTGTATCTTGAGCTGCATATGTTGTCAAATCATTACTATGTTTGCCTTCTTAAATATTACTGGCATATAATGACTCACAGTGTTGCCATCATCAAAAAGGAGGATAATGTTGTGCCCCTATGGTGATTTGAAACTCATGGTTTTGATAATGGCTAAACACTATAAGTCATTATTATTTTCCACTCCCATATGACTGACATACGTGATGCTTTGTTCATGACAGGTAAGCCAATGAATGGACAAGGAATGGAGTGAAGATGGCAACAGTAAAAGCCCAATGATCACGCCCAAACAAGGATGCAAATCCCTTCTAAACGCATGAGTCGACACTTCACATAGCCACGGTAGATGCACAATGAAGAATAACCAACGTGGGGCCGTGCATACTTAGTTTCAACGTCCAAATGAAGAACACACTTGATTTCCATGTCCAAAGGTCACAGACTCAAGATTCTGCCAAGGTTGATGCCACAGACATGAATGGGCTGTTAAAGGACTGAGCTAAAGGGGTTAAGGAACCAAACAGACGAAATTTGGAAACTGCCCATATTTCGGTCGACCGCTGGCCCAGGGGCAGTCGACCGAAAATTCCAGGTACCAACTCTCAACCGGTTTCTCAATGGCGGTCGACCGCCAGAAGGCTCCGGTCGATTGCCAGCCCCGAGCCAACAAATGTTGACTTTGGTTTTCTCTCCGAGTGAAGCCATTCTCCATGGATTTCTTTAATCCTAAAGTCACCCAATCACCCACAAAATGTTGATTTGGTCTGGATGATGTCCAATGACCATTCAAATGGTATAAAACAAACACATGAGGGATTAGAAACCCTAATGCTTAAAGGGGAACAAGGGGATACCAAAGAAGGCTAGAGGAGGAGATCCACGGGTATTGTAGCACCTCCGTGAACAGTACTTCGGGCTGGAGTTCTTCATCCATCCAAGGTGCTTTCAAGCTGATTTCTGAAGCCATCAATCTCCAAGAAGGTGAAGAAGCAATCAAAGCTCTAGGCTGCCACCATTTTCTTCTTCATCAACTCAAAGGGATTCAAGGAAGGGGATTCAAGGAAGGTCATTGTGCAAGGAAGAAGAGATCGTTGCTGTTGAACCAAGAGAAGACTTTGCAAGGAAGAAGAAGCTTCTGCTGCCGATCTACATCACTCTTCAGACAAGGATCATTCTGCTTTTAGCCTTGATCATTTCTTCATGTCTTGTCTGAGCATTTTCACATTTATTCCCTTCTTATTTTGTTCAAGCTATTTAAACTGAGAATCGTCCCTACCAAGGTTAGTAGGAAGGTAATTGGAGGGTGTTCCAATTTGCGGTGATATCGCCCCTACCGGTGGTTAGTAGGAAGGCAGTCGGTGGTTCTCCGATTTGCAGTTTGGTGTGCTGCACTAGTGAAGCCTCACCGGGTTTGGTGAGGGGTGGACGTAGGATTGGGGATTCAGTCCGAACCACCTTAAAATCCTTTGCGTTGTGGTTTGCTTGTGCGATTGCTTTATGCTAGATGCATGCTTAAATTTAATCTTTATATTACTTATTCATCTTGCTAAGCAAATCGTTGTGTGCTGCGCTAAGCTAGTTATATTCCGCTGCAATTCTTTTTATCTAGCTTTAAAGAGGGGTGTTCTACAAAAAGAGGGGCAGATCTATTCACCCCTCCCCTCTAGATCCGCCATCCACTACTCAACAGTATATATTTGACTAGGTCAGCCTGGGATATTAGTTGGACTTCATGCGATAGCATATAATGCCTCATCTTCTTGGCCGTGAAGACCAGCGTGAGGCAGACCTTTTCGATAGGCATGTATTTTTCTTCTCCCTGACCAATCTTCGGCTAAGGTAGTAAAGAGCTTGTTCTTTTCCTTCATCATTATTCTGGGCCAGCATTGCCCCCAGAGAGTATTCGATGGTAGTTATGTACAAAATCAGCGGCCGCCCTTTAACAGGTGCCCCCAGTACTGGCGGGGTCTTCAGGTATTCTTTCAGCCGGTCAAAAGCTTTTTGACATTCTTCACCCCAGCAAAACAGTGTATCCTTCATCATTAGATTATGGAACGACTGACACCGCCCGGACAGATTGGAGATGAATTTGCGGATATAGGCCAGCTGACCTTGTAATGACCGCAGTTCTGTCAGGTTTCTAGGAGGAGACAGCTCCTGAATATCTTTGATTTTGGTGGGGTCTTTTTCAATCCCCCTATATCTAATGACGAAGCCCCGGAACTTTCCACTGGAGACGCCAAACGTGCACTTCATCGGGTTCATCTTCAGCTCATATTGCCGCAACCTTTCCAATATAATTATGAGGTCAGCCAAGTGATCCTCCCTCTTCTTTGTCTTGATGACTAAGTCGTCAATATAGCATTCGACTTTGTCATAGAGCAACTCGTCGAATATTTTCGTCATCACCCTCTGATAAGTGGCGCCAGTGTTTTTGAGGCCGAAGGGCATTCTTTTATAATGGAATATCCCTTTAGGCGACCGGAAGGCTGTGTGAATTGTTTCATGCTTAGCTATCCAGATTTGATTGTAGCCAAATGATCCGTCCATAAATGACAAGGCCACATGGTCGGTAGTATCATCAATCATAACTTCGGTGATGGGCACCGAAAAATCATCCTTCGGACAAGATTTATTCAGATCCTGGAAATCCACACAAATCCTAATCTGGTCGTTCTTCTTCTTAACCGGCACAATATTGGCCAGCCAAGTAGTATACTGATTTTCTGCCACGAAGTTGACATGTATGAGCTTGTAGACCTCTTTGTAGATCTGGCTTATCAGTTTTGGCCTCATTCTTTGAGGTGACTGTTTCACTGGCTCGACTTTAGGGTCAATGGCTAGTATGTGTTGGGCAACTGTAGGGCTGAGGCCTGGCATTTCTTTATAATTCCAAGCAAAACAATCTCAGAATTCTTGTAGCAGCTTCATGTATTGCCCTCTCTCATGAGGCAGTAAGACAACACTAAGGAAAGTTGGCCTGGGATCCTCCTCTGTACCAAGGTTTACTTCGACCAACTCGTCAACAGTAGCTTGGCCGCCATCTTCTTTCTCCAGGGGAGCCAGCTGCAAATCAATGAAGTCTTCGTCATCCTCTTCAGCTTCGAAGACATCACATGCGTATTCTTGTCTCATTTCGCCTGGTGGCGAGACTTCGGCTCCAATTCCTTCTCGGCCAGTTGGTTGTTGACTGTGCTGGGGAAGCAGCCTTGGTACTGGCAGTGTAGATTCTGTGCAGCTTGGATGCGGACTTATGGGTAGAACGCCTTCGAGTGTGGGATGGCATTCTTCAACCTTTGGCTCTTGTGGGTCGTCATCGAAAATCGTGGTTGCTTCCACAAAGATGGTGTAATATCCCGGACCTTTTGGATCCTTCATCGTGGGTCTCGGATCTGGTTTCTCAGAGTGTCTGTCTCCGTTGTGTTCAAAATTCTGTTTCAGACATCTTTCGTGTTCGGATCGATGCGATCCGGAGTTGTTTCAGAGGCCCGGAAGCGTTCCGCGACTTTTCTGTGCGTGTTTTCCGATTACCGGTGTGTGTTTCGGTAATTCCTTCGGAACCTTGTTGTGGGTGAACCGGTTCGTTCACCTAGGCGAGAGTGGTACCGTTGCGATCGGTGCGTTCCGAGGATTGCGAAAATATAATTTTTGATTTTTTGGTATTTTCCAGAATTTCTAGATTTTCTATAAATACCCCCCCTTTTCTCTCTCTCCCCACCCTTCTTCTTCTTCCTCTTCTTCTTCCTCTTCTTCCGCCCCCCACTCCCTCTCTCTCTCCCATTTCGACGCGGCGGGCCTCTCTCCGGCTGGAGATGGCGGCGGGGTGACGGCGCGGCGACGTGGGCGGCGGCGAGGCGATCTCGTGGGCGTGTGGTGTTCGTGGGAAGTGTGAAGGAGCAGGGTTTCCAAAAGCGTTCTTCATGATTTGAGCTCGATTCGACGGAGCTTTTGCTCCATTGAGGTAGCGGGACGAATCCCTATGCTCATCCCATCATCCCCCACGTTTTGTAGGCCGAATGGGAGCCGAGAGAGGTGTCTTTGAGCGGGTTTGGGCAAAAGCATGATTTTGGGAGAGTTCGCCCGATCTATATTTTTAGGCCCCGATTTTGCGTTTCGATGACTTAGAAGCATGCTAGGGGTCCCGAGGGGTCTTCCCCTTTGATTTCCCCCTCTCCTATGGAGGCATGGGGGCGTGGTTGGAATTTTTGGGCATTTCACGCCGTTTCATCCTCGGACGGGTGTGACAATCCTTCCAGTGACTGTCACACCATGTGACGCGCCTGGATGGGTGCGTCATAGTCCTGTTTTTACCCAACTGGAGTCTGTGGGCTGTGAGGGTCCCATGATATACCGCCACAGGTGCTGTGACACACCTGGGTTGGACTGTCAAGGACGTTCGACCGTTGGCTTTTGACCGTTGGTTCTGACCGTTGGGGGTCAAGGCATGTGACGCACCAGGCTTGGCGCGTCATAGCCTTGTGACGTCCCTGTGTAGGTGCGTTAGAGCGGACACATTCCCACCCTATAACGCACCAGACTTGGTCTGTTATAGTCTGTGACGCACCGAGTGGCACGCGTCACAGTTTGTTCCTTCGTGCCTTGTGACGCACCAGGCTGGGTGCGTCAGGGTCTGTGACGCACTAGGGTAGGCGCGTCACAGTCCTTTCGCACCGAGGGTCTAATGCCCCTACGTTGGGCTGTCAGATGGCTGTAACGGTCCAGCCTTAGACTGTCAGAGCCTGTGAAGCGTCTAGGGTAGACCGTCAGGTTTAGGGTTGCCTCGGGTGGTTTGTAACCCCGTTTCTTTTCTGACCGTGGTTACCGTGCGACGGTGCTGGTACGTGGGACAGTCCCCGTACGTCATCGGATGCGGACGTTGTTTTCCATTGACTTGAGAGTCTATTCCGTAGTGACCCTTCACTAGTCGTAGCCTTCTTACACGCGTGTGGTCCCACCAGGGAGTGGTGGAGAGGCTACCCTTAGAGACGGTTTGTAGACCGGTTTTCGTCGGGCCCCACGTCTTGTAGCCAGAGTCCGACTGAGGGGAAAATCGGTCAGAGGGCCTGACCAGGGACGCGCGGTCTGTGTGTGCACACGTGGTTGGGGGTGGCTGGATCCACGCCGACGGGCGTGACCCCCAGCTAGTCGCTTATTTGTGGTTACTTGTTCGGTGTCCGTGCCTTTGGTAGGAGCTACCACGTTAGGCAGTTCACCTGCGGTGCGGTGTAAGACGTCAGGAGACGCTACCGACTATGCTTCTAGTGGGAGGTACTCCTGTCGAGTCGGGAGTGACAGACTGTCAGTCGTGCGACTTCGACCTTCAGGTTTTGTCGTGTTGACCGTGGTGTTCTGGTCGTTCCACCGTGGCACATGTGTCGGTTTTCGAGCCGTGAGATCAGTGTTTTGTAGACTGCAGGGCTTCCCTTTCCGAGATACTTGCTTACTACTAGCGTAGAGATTTCTCCGTTTGTGAGGTAGGGTTCGAGTGATCCCTACTGAGTCTTGTTCCAAGACTCATTCCCTGTGTGTTTTCACCGTGTTTCAGGTGAGTCGCGGCCTCAGGGGAGCGCGTCTGAGGCTCATCGTGGTTCAGGTGCCTAGCGTTAGTGCCAGAGGTCAGAGCCGGGGTATGCCCCATGTAGTTGTACTTTTCTTTCTTGTCTCTGTACTAGCTGTGGACTACTACTATTGTTATTTTATTATTATATTGTGGACCATGTATCATGTAAAATATTAATTTATTTCCTGCTTAATTATATAACTGTTTAATTTCTACAATTATTAGTGATACTTGTGTAGTCTCCACACTATCCTTTTAACCCTTCCGAGTCTTCGGACTCGTGGGTGGCGGTGCGAGTCTCGAGTTATCGGGCCTTCTCGGTAATCGAATTCTCGGGTCGTTATAGCTGGTATCAGAGCAGCGGTTGTGGGATTATACGAGAATCATAAGTAATTGCAGTGGTCCACTAGTCCACAACGGTGATGTATAGGTGACACTGGCATCGGGCATCGTGGGTTTTGCTTAACCTCGCTATTTCTGTGTTTCCTATCTTTTGCTTCAGGAGCGAGCATGGTGTCGAGGCGGGGCACTCGCTCTTGACAGGGACAGTCGGTTGGAGGTCAGGAGATCCAGCAGGAGGTTCAGCAGGAGCAGGAGGAGCATAGTAGAGCGCCACCTGTAGCCACCGAGGCAGCGGATGCTGCGAGGTTTCCGGGGGCCGAGGATTTCTTCCGTGGCATGTACCAGCTTATGTCGCAGCAGTTCGGTGGAGAGGCTGGTGAGGGCTCGTTGACCAGGGGTGGGCCAGGCCAGGCAGTGAGGGATTTCATGTAGTTCCATCCACCTTACTATGGCGGCCAGCCAGACCCTGATATGGCTCGGAGTTGGCTCGACGAGATGGAGCGGGTGTTCAGTTCCATGCGATGTACTGCGGAGGACAGAGTGATGTTGGCCTCCAACAAGTTGTAGGGTACGGCTCGGGAGTGGTGGTCTTCCGAGTGGAAGACGTCTTTCCAGCTTCATCCACTTGAGCAGATTGCGTGGAGCGACTTTGTCAGTGCTTTCGATCGTACCTACTGTCCAGAGTATATTGCTACGCAGCGGATGCGTGAGTTTCTGGAGCTGGTTCAGGGCGACATGTCCGTGTTGCAGTACAGGGCCCGATTTGTTGAGTTGGGTCGGTATGCACCTCATATCATGGAGCATGAGAAGGTGAAGACCGCACGGTTCATACAGGGGTTGATGCAGGAGTTGAGGCACCATTTGATCGCGAATGTGGCCATTGATCTAGAGACAATGTCTCGTGTTGCGGCTTCTTTGGAGAGGGATATGCAGAGGACTCGGGGACCGATTAGCCAGGGGCAGTCTTTATCGGGTCGCAGCCAGCAGTCGGATACCCAACAGTAGGGTTCCTTTCAGCATGCGTCGGGTGGTTCAGGAGCACCAGCACCGGCAGCATCGGCGACAAGATCTGTGTCTTTTGGCTCTAAGGTCAAGAAGTTTTTCAAGAAGGGGTTCGGTAAGAAGAAGTCCAAGAATCAGAGGCAGGCGTCATCGGGCAGTTTACAGCAGCTGATTCCTTTTTAGCGTCAGGGATCAGTGGGTGAATCGCGAGAACCGTGCCCACGGTGCAGCGAGTACCATCCAGGCAGGCAGTGCACAACACCGATAGTTTATTTTCGGTGTGACCAGCCAGGGCATATGGCGCGTGACCATCCTCAGAGGCAGCAGCAGTAGTAGTTTCCTCAGCAGCAGCAGGTTCCCCCGTAGTAGAGGTAGCAGCAGCAGCAGCAGGGACAGTATCCGTCGCTACCCAGGTCAGCTAGTGTGGGAGGCAGGCAGAGAGCTCGAGGCCAGATCACACACATTACCAGGGCAGAGGCAGTGGCGTCGCAGCTCATGAAAGGTACCGTTCAGATTTTGGGTTGTGCGGCTCGGGTTTTGTTCGATTCTGGCTCGTCTCATTCGTTTGTTTCGGAGGATTTCACGCTGAGTATTGAGGAGCCAGTGACCCAATTATCCTATGATTTGGCAATGGAGTTACCTTTGGGTGATTTTATGATCACTTCGTATTGCTTCGGTGAGGTTCCTGTGTGGGTGGAAGGGCGGAGTTTGCCGGCAAGGCTCTATGCGTTGCCGCTTCAGGATTTTGATGTGCTTTTGGGCATGGATTGGCTCGTGGCACATCATGCGTTGGTGGATTGTGGCTCGAAGAGGGTTTATTTCTGACGACTTCACGGGCCCACCTTCTATTTCCAAGGTATCAGGTCTCCCTCTTCCCGCTTCCTTATTTCTGCGATTCGAGCTCGTCGTTTGCTTGATGCGGGTTGTCAGGGTTTTCTCACCTCAGTGGTTGTGGCACACCGGATGGAGCCGGATGTCAAGGACATTCCGGTGGTGTATGAGTTCCCCGATATTTTTCCAAAGGACTTACCTGGATTGCCTCCCCAGCGGGAGATCAATTTTGTTATCGAGGTTGTGCCTGGTACAGGACCTTTGGCGAAGGCTCCCTACCGTATGGCCCCCGCTAAGTTGAGGGAGTTGAGGGCGCAGTTGCAAGAGCTGCTGGCCAAGGGGTATATTTGTCCTAGCTTTTTCCCTTGGCGTGCGCCCGTGTTGTTCGTGAAGAAGAAGGATGGTAGCTTGCGGTTGTGCATTGACTACCGGCAGCTGAATGAGGTGACCATTAAGAATAAGTATCCGTTGTCGCGGATTGATGATTTGTTCGACCAGCTTCAGTCTACCCGAGTGTTCTCGCAGATTGATTTACAGTCCGGTTACTATCAGCTGAGAATTCGCGAGTCCGAAGTGGAGAAGACTGCGTTCAGTATGAGGTACGGGCATTATGCGTTCTTGGTGATGCCGTTCGGGCTCACCAATGCCCCCACAGCCTTCATGGACTTGATGCAGAGGGTGTTTCATCCTTATCTGGACCAGTTCATGGTCATATTTGTGGATGACATCCTTGTTTATTCGCGGTCTGCTGAGGAGCACGTGTACCATTTGGGTGTGGTGCTGCAGACGTTGCGAGATCACCAATTGTATGCGGAGCTCAGTAAGTGCGAGTTCTGGCTTTGTAAGGTGCACATTTTGGAGCACATGATTTCTGGTGATGGTATTTTCATGGACCCCACCAAGGTCGAGGCAGTAATGCAGTGGCCAAGGCCTAGGTCTGTGATGGAGATCCGGAGTTTCTTGGGGCTTGCGGGCTATTATCGGCGGTTTATTCAGAATTTTTCTCGCATTGCGACCCCGATGACTAGACTTACGCGGAAGGATGTGCCTTTTATCTGATCTGAGGAGTGTGAGCAGAGTTTCAGGGAACTGAAGAGATTGCTCACCTCAGCTCCGGTGTTGGTTTTACCTTTTGTATCGGGAGTTGCCAGTCAAGACACGATTAACTATTGCGAAAATTCTTGTAAAATAATTTTAGATCAAATTTTTCACAGTCGGTGCTTAGCTAAAACACCAAGGAAATCACGGCTAGATAAGGTGGGACAGTGGGAGGTTCTCCTAGCATTTGCAAGGGCCTAATTAAATAACCACTTATCCACTTAAAGCGTTTGTCCATAGACCTTTTTCCTTAGACACTTGCCTTTCTTGGTAATCTTGCTAGCTAGACGACTTGTCAGAAACACGAAACACGTAAATCGAGCGAAAATCATTAGAGCCGTATTGGTGGTGACCTTAAGACATGATCTACAATTTCAATCATCGAATCGTCAATCATGACTTTAGAAACTAACCATGCATGCCATCTTGATAAAGGGCTTTGAAAATAAGCACATGCAGTTTAACATGTTAATATCTACTCCATTTAACATGCTTGAAAAGTTACCGTAATCATGGGGATCAAGGATGTCATGAACGTAACAAGAATTAGGAAAGGAATATAAGCTCATGGAATGGAATTATTTGTCTTCCATATACTTAACTTAATCATGTGTGGAGTTAAATGACATGCAACATAACATGATTTGGAACTCGAAATTAACAATTCTAACATGCTGAAAAATCTATTGGTTCAGCAGAACCTGAGGACAAAGGGGGTCGACATGAAGGTCACACATCCGGAACATGATCTAGAAGGACATCGTGATTCGAGGCGGAACTTCCAACGCTTAAGGATCTCAACTTAAAACCCATGTCCAATTGTCTGAACATCCTCATTGCCAGTGCCACTCATGAGGGCACCTAAAAATAGAATAATGATATTTCACTCTTTTTTTTTGAAATGGGCGAAGGGGGATGACTTGGCCTGAACACGGTTGTCCTGGACACTGCGTTCAGAACGTGGTCGCCAGGGTGATCGTGTTCAGAACGAGAACGTGGTCGTTAGACAGATCGCATTAATAATGTGGTCGTCAGGGTGACCACGTTCTGAACGAGAACGTGGTCATCAGGAAGACCGCATTCAGAACGTGGCCTTCAAGATGAAAGTTCAGAACGTGGTCATCAGGAAGACCGCATTCAGAACGTGGCCTTCAAGATGAAAGTGACCTTATGGCCGTTCAAAAAACTGAATTCTAGGGTCTTGTGTCATCACGATGTGTTAGAGAACCGCGATAATAACGTGGCCCCTGTGGTGACCGTGATTAAAACCTGAACTCGTTCCGACGAAAATGATGATACCTCTTCAATAAAACTCATCTAGCATGCTTATTACTCAATAAAAATTAGGAAAAACTGATATAAAATCAAACTGGACATGCATCTACACCTATTTCATTGATTGATTTGAGTTTCACCTGAGAGAATACCTATGTTAGATCGGATTATAGAGGAAGAAGAAAAATGGGACGAACGCCGAAGAACTCCCTTTCCTCCTCCAATCTCGCCCTCAATTCGCCACCCAATCCTTCCGTAGCGTGGTAAGGGCCTAGAGGAAGATGAAAGGGGCCTACTTATAAGAAAAATCCGGCCCAAAAGTCAAGATTCCTTTCCCTTAAAAATCATACTTCTCCACCTCCGAATTCAATGTTCATGGCCCTAATTGTCAAACTTTTCCACTAATCTTACTTTAATAGGGTTGGAAAACGTGGGAAAAATCCGAAATTCATGGTGGGCTATGATGTAGGGTTTGAAATTTGAGAGAATCTTCTAAAATTTGGATTAATTTAATCATAGAAAATTGATGTTTAAAATATGCTGAAGATGGGCGATCTCGCGCTACTCCTGAGCAGGGAATTGGATGACCACGTACGCTTGAGCTATGAACTGCAAGAGGGGAAACAAGTCAGAGGTGCCCAGGGATGGATCCCCAGGGAAGACCCTCCGATGCTTAAGTCAACAAATGCCATAGAGCACTGGTGCAAAAGGGAGGAGCTAGGAGGAAGATGGGAACGTGAGATCCCTCTCCACCAAAAGGTGAAGTGGTTCCTGCTCAGGGTTTTTGGCTTACCTTTTCACAATAGGGCTGTTCCAATTTAAATAGTGGCTCGTTGAGTGAATGATCCCTATAAACAGAGGAGGTTCGGGAGGGGGGGGTTACGTCCTCCTTGCGGTCTCTTTATAGCATGCAGACTCTTGGTCTCCCCTACCCCCTTGAGCTCCCAGCTTTTAAGGGACACGTAACGGCCGTATAGATAAGCTTCCATCAGTTGGCCCGATTGTGAGGCACTGGCCCATGAGATGCCTCCCGAGCGATGAGTGCGTTGTTTGGGCAGGGAATAAGGGGCTCCGAAGGAGCTTTCCCGGTCGACCTGATGCTCGGACTTCCCAACCCGAAGGCCGCCTTGAAAGTGCTTGATCCGAGTGAATTATTGGGCTTATATTGAGTGGGCCCGAGGGATACCACTTTAAGGAGCTGAGCCTCATTGGGTCAGGTTGGACATCGTTTGGCCTCTCCGTCCGGGCGGTTAGATTTCCCCTCTCCACTTGTCCCCCTCCTACTCCCGAGCCAAAATTAGGCTCGGACGAGTAGCATTTGGGCTGGACTTTTTGTGGCTCTAGTTGGGTAGAGATCACTCTCTGACAGGGGCCACGTGATGTAGCTTGTCCTAAAAACACGCCCGTCATGATGTTGACTCTGAAAAAATCTTTGCAAGAAGGCCCCTCTTCGGAAGATCGGGAGGCCGCGCCGCTTCCAGCTAGGGGTTATAAGCATTGGACGTTGTTTGCGTACCTTTATCTCCAGGGTTTAGGGTTTTGCCTTCTATTTGCATTCATATTTGAGGGGGGCTCATGCGCCGTGAGAGTAGTTCAGAGGAGCGGAGAATTACAGCGGCTTTCGCGGAGCTAGAAGAGATTACCGCGGCGACGATCTGTCAACTTCCTTCTCCTCCGGAGTCCTATGGTCCAGAGCTTTCCCCTTCTTCTTCCAGTTATTTCGTCTGTTCCATGGCCAGCCAAAATCCTGGGGTCGAGGGGCGAATAGAAGGACAGGCCCCAAGAGCTTTTTCGGTACCATTGGAGCCTCTCCGCAGTGAGGTGGGTGAGGCTGACATGAAGCGACTGGAGAATCAATATGGGCTGCCTTGGCGATTCCAGTTCCTCACGCCTAAACCTCATGAGTCTAGTCTGGCCACTCGTTCCGGCCTCTTCTACTCTTTTCCCTTGGCCTGGAAGTGCGGCTTCCGCCTGCCCCTCCATTCCTTTGTCGTCGATTTGCTTCGGTTCTACCGGCTGGCTCCTGTTCAGCTGGTCTCCAATTCTTATACCTTCATCTTCTCCTTCATTTTCCTCTATGGTCAGAGTGGGGTGAATACCTCATTGGATCTCTTCCAATTTTTTTTTGAGTTGAAGGAGAACCTTTATGCGGGGAAGGGCTTCTTCTTCATTCAGGTGAAGCGAAAAAGGAGTTGCGTGTCCCTTTCCATGAAGGACTCTTCTCACAAGGGGTGGAAGACCCAATATTTCTGGGTGGGTGAGTCTGCGGTCGGTGTGGTCTGGAATTTCCCGACAGTGCCCAACTTTCACCCGAACATCCCTCCGAAGGAAACAGAGGTCTCCCTGGAGGTGGAGAGGGATGCTGTTATCCTTCTGCAGAATCGCTGACTGACTCCTTAGTTGGTGACCCCATCCAACATCGAGGAGTATCTCTCTCAAGCACTGTTGCCGACAGGTAAGGGTTTCAGGGGCTTGTTCTCTTCTTGTCAGGTGAGTGCCTTCCTTCTCACAATTTGCTCTTCTTCGCTCAGACCTGAGGTGAGTGGCTGAGGAGGAGTCACCGCCAATCGGGCTGGAGATCGTCGATGTGGATGATATGCCGGCTCCGAGTGATCTGGAGGGTTCCTCCCGTGCCCGAGATAAGGGCAAGCGGGTCGTCCGGGATGATGCTTCTGAATGCCGGGGGTCAAGCGTAAGGATCCCATGGCAAAGTTGCTAGGGTCTTTGTTGCAGGCCCTGTTTGCTGAGAAGAAACGGGCAAGGAAGGTGGAGGTCGCCCGCCCGGCCGATGAGGCTCCTATGTTGCCTTCTCTCTCTCTGGAGCGAGAGGGAGCAAAAGACGAAGAGGCCATGGCCGATGTCGGGGTGCCGAGCGAAATAGAGGGGGCGCCAGACGGTGGAGTCCGGTTCGAACCGGTCGAGGCTGGAGGGTCACAGGATGAAGCGACTAAGTCGTAGCCGACCGAGGCCGGGGAGGTACGCGGCGAGGTAGCCCAACCCGAGCTAACTGGTGGGGCCCCTAAGACGGGGTCGCTCGGGGAAGGTGCCCCAATCCCGGTTGAGCCTGAGGGGGTCTCTCCTCCCTCAACCAGTACCTTTAGTGTCTGAGCCCCTCTGTACCGGAGGTGCCACTCCATAGCTTCGGGAGCCACGCGAGGGGAACTCAGGAATGGTCCCCCCTTCATGCTTTTCGAGCAGATTATGGAGGGTGGTCTAATCCTGGCCCAGCTGGGGGCCGAGGCGGTAGACGCATATGCTCGGGCGGAGTCGGAGTGGGAGACTCTTTCATGGGCCCGTGGTGTGCTTGATAGGAAGGTCGAGCGTTTGTCCCTCGAACTTGGGGATCTTCGTCGGGAGGTGGCCCCGCTCTGGGCACAGGTGCAGTCGAGCCAGGCGGAGGCTTGGTCGTTGGTTGAGCAGCTGGCCTAGGCCTATTGTATGGTCGATCTGAAGAATGACCTCCTGGAGGCAGAGTGCAGAGTTCAGGTCGAGCGTGATGAGCAATGGAGGGCCGAGCGGGAGAGGCTCGAGGACCGAGTCCGGGGGGCCGAGGATGCACGGACCGAGGCAGAGAGGGGGCTGTCCAAGTCAAAACAAAGGATAGCCGAGCTCGAGAGGAAGGCGGAGCTGGCTGGGGTGGAAGTGCTCGAGCAACATAAATGCTCAGAGGCTTACCACATGGCTCTTCAAAAGACTGCCTTCCCTTATTATGAGTCGGGCTACCATAGGGGCCTTCGGAAGGGCTTCAATCGGGCCATCATAGAGGCGGAGGCCCAAGCGCCTAGGCTCATTTTTCCTTCCGAGCAATGCTATGATTCAGACTGGGGTTCCACTGACTCTTCCCACTATACGTCGAGCGAAGAGGGGAGTTGGGGGGCCTCGGTCTCGTCCGAGCGATCGCCAACTCCAGTAGCCTTGGGAGGGCACGTGACCGAGACAGTTCCCACACAAGTGGGGTCAGTGCCTAGGTCGGCCGTCGCCGAGAGTACCGGGGGTAGATCATCTGGTGCTGAGGGGCCCTCGTCTACCGAGCTTCGAGATGGGCCCGAGGCCTGATGTACAAGCTCTTTCTTTCTTTTTCATTTCCCTTATGTAGCCGTGAGAAAACTTTTTTTTTGGAAAGTGGCAATATTAAGTGCTGAATTGATTGTTTCTTACCACCTTTGGCGTGATTTGACTACCGTATCCATAGTTGTTGGGGAAGGCACCAATTTTTTCTCCAGATATGGCGCGTGTCGATCTATCAGATAACTGACATGGCACTGGCACCTTTCCACTTTTCCATGTTGCCCTAAATGACGTGTCGCTTCGCGCATCCCGCTGGGGGGGATGTTGGGAAATGAGGTAACCGCCTTAGGGAATGCTTTTTTAGCGTGTTTATAAGGGGAGAGTCATTTAAGGCGATCAGCTCCCCCTTCGGCCTATAAAAGGTCCGAGGGGCGTCTCCCCTTTCTTCCATCACTTAAGGCCATCCCTGGCGATTTCTCCTTCTTCCCTGTCCACGAAGCGTTGTGCTGTCGATCTCGGCGGAGCATGGAAAGCGCTTCAGAAGACGATGATGCGGATAGTAGTAGGAGGGAAGCTCCTGCTACTCCTGTTTGGAAGAGGGTTCGACAGTTGGAGGTCGGTTTGGGAGAGGGTTCGACATGCTGGAGCATGTCGCCTTCCTGTCCCTTACCAGCCGACGCCATCCTGAGGGGAGGGGAAGCTCTTCAAGCTTCCTTCTTTCACTGTTCACCTAGCCCCTCCTTTCTATCCACCGTCGATCCCATTGCTTATAGGGGGAGCTCTTCAGGCTTCCTCTTCATTTGTCTTGGGTTGACTTCTTCCTTCTCTCTCTTTTTTTTGTTCTTCCAATCCCTCTGGCACCTTTCCTTCCGAGCTTCTCAAACCAACGGGGTCGGCTATCCTTTATCCGAGCCAGTTTTCGAACTAGACGTAGGAGTGCTTACCAAGTTGACCGAGCGCTCTACTCGTGCCATAGTACCAGTGGATGTAATTTTTTGTTTTCTGATATGTATATTGTACTAGCTACGGCCTACTTGATGTACACCAGAGTTTAATGAAAAGAGAGGAATGACGTTTATTCTAGTTTGCTTACATGTGCGTGTTTGCCAGATGATCAAAAGAAGAACTTGCGAAGTGTTGTTACGTTCCATGTCCGAGGGATGGGTTCTCCTTCCATGGTGGACAATCAATATGCCCCTTTCCCGAGCCTCTCGACCACTCAGTAGGGGCCTTCCCAGTTAAGGGCTAGCTTCCCCACCGCTTCCAGTGGTCAAGAGGCTTCGGCCTTTCTCAAGGTGAAGTCCCTTGGCTGGAAACGTCTGTCTTGGACTCTAGAGTTGTAGTATCGAGTGACGCGTCATTGGTATTCCATTGCTCAGATGTTTGCAATCTCTCGAATCTCATCCGCTAAGTCAAGGTTTTCCAGCAGTTTCTGCTCGTTCACCTCGGATTTTAAGTGGACGACTCGGAGAGAGGGATTGTCGACCTCCAATGGAATCACGGCTTCCGTGCCATACACTAGCTAGAAAGGTGTTTCACCGGTGGCCGTTCTTGGAGTAGTTCGGTGCGACCATAGTACGCTCGGTAATTCCTTGAGCCAGATTCCCTTGGCCTTGTCGAGCCTGGTTTTGATGCCTTTTAAGATAGTTTTGTTAGCATTCTCGACCAGTCCGTTGGCCTGAGGGTTGGCTACTAAAGTGAAGTGATTGTGAATGTTTAGGTCGGCACATCTGTCTCTGAAGTAATGAGAATAAAATTGCCGACCATTATCGCTCACGATCACTCGGGGGACACTGTAACGACAAATGATCGATTTCCAAAAGAAACTCCATACGATTGATTCGGTGATCCTGGTGGTGGCCTCGGCCTCGATCCATTTGGTGAAGTAGTCAATGGCGACGATGACGTGCTTCTTCTAAGCCTGAGCCGTGGGGAATGACCCCAAAATATCGATCCCCCACCGAGCGAAGGGGTATGGCTCGATAAGGGTGATGAGCTCCGCGGCGGGCTGGTGGATCAGATGGCCGAAGCGCTGACATCGGTCACACTTCTGTAGATAAGTCGTGCAATCGCGCTGGAGAGTGGGCCACCAGTAACCTTGCTGAAGCAAGATCCTAGCGAGCGATCTTCCTCCTTGGTGCACGCCGCAGATGCCTTCGTGTACTTCTTGAACCGCTCGGCTAGCTTTGTCGTTGCTGATGCACTTGAGGAGGGGACCGGAGAAAGATCTACGGTACAAGGCATCATCCAGCATGACGAAATGCTGAGCTTGGTACTTAAGTTTCCGAGCCTCTCGAGGGTCGGGGGGCTCTTGAGAATCCCAGAGCCAGGATATGTAGGGGGTCCGCCAGTCGCTCGGGGGTGCCGGGTCAACGGTCATATGCTCAGATTTGATGCTCGATCGCTCGAGCTCTTCGAGGAAGACCGATTGAGTACCTTTGGGGTCGAGGGAGGAGGACAGGCGAGAGAGGGTGTCCACTCGAGAGTTTTCCTCTCGGACTATCCAAACTACCTCAAAGCTCTCGAAGAGTCGGGCCATCCTCTTGACCACCTTTTTTTTATATAAATGAGACCAAGGACTACTATTATGGGATAGCACAGTGTGTGCTAAGCCCACCAATAGTATTCGGCCCAAATTTTATTGATGCTGGAGAAATCATTTACAAGTATTCCACGGGGCATACCCCTGAGTATAAAACAAAAGGAAGCAAAGAAAGAGAAGCATTCACAGTTCCTTATCTCCTCCAGCTAGGAAGACCGGCTACATCCACTGTGGCAAATCCACGAGCTCTGCTAGGGAGGTCTTTCCAGCACCTGAAGTCCTTATTAGCACGGGTGGTACAAGCTAAGGATGCTAAAACATCTGCGACTGAGTTCCCTTCCCTATAGATATGCTGAAGGTTCCAACAGTTCCTTGTGATAATGTCTTTGATTTCATGCCACCATTTACATATCCTCCATGGAGGATGGTTACTGGACTGGATCATGGTGATAAGTGCCTTGGAGTCAGAATATATAACAGCTACAGGGAGTCCACTCTTGGCCAGAATTCTCAGTCCATCTAATAAGGGTCTTGCCTCAGCCGCCATGTTAGTCCCCACACCATAATAGTAAGAGAAACCATAGATGAATTCTCCCCTACTGCCCCTGATGCATCCACCTCCGCCAGCATGCCCTGGGTTGCTTTTAGCTGCCCCATCAACATTTAAAGCATACCCTGTATTAGGGCAGGACCACTTGATGAGCTTTGGAGGTTTCTCAATAAAGTGGTAAGAAAAGTTGTATTGTTCCAATATAAGCTTTTCATTTGCTGAAGGAGCCCTGCTGAAGGTGACCTTTTGCATAGCGAACTCCACTTGCCTCATGATCTGTTGCTGCAAAATTCTGGTAGAAGTCCCCTTGTCTTCATATTTAAGTTTACACCGAGCCTTCCATATCTCCCATAATATGAGCAACATGGTGAGAATGGCTGCAAAGCCATATGGAGATTTGTTGTCAGCTATGCATAAAATATCCTAGCAATAGCCAGTAACAGAATTTGAGGCTCTACATCTACAGTCAAAAAGAAGCCTAAAGAATCTCCACAGGGGTTTAGCAAATTGACTATCCAGAAGAAGATGATTCAAGTTCTCTTCCTCTTGACGACCTGGAGGTACTTGCTCATTTGTCCTTCCCGAGCTTCATAATCACCGTTAACCTGGCTAGCAACCAAATGGGAGTTGGTGTGGATCCTGACTCACTCGGCCCCCAATCATCGAGCCATCCTAGTCCCTAAGATAAGGGCTTCGTATTCGGAGGTGTTGTTGGACGCCTGGAAGTTGAATTTCAAGGCATACCGCAGCTCCGCTCCTTCGGGGGACTTGAGAAGGATATCGGCACCGCTTCCTGCCGAGTTGGAGGACCCATTGACGAATAGGTCCCAAGTGGGCCCGGGCGTAGGTAGAAGAGGTTCTTCAACCGGGACTGTGCTTCCGGCACCGCTTTTTTTGGAGATTAAAGATAGCCCGATTAAATTTAAGTGGAGTTACTTTATCTACTTTTATACTTTTTTGCTTTGGCATGACACGGGATTAAATTATCCCACCTGTGGAGGTGGGATAGGTTAATCCGACTTAAGTCATGTTAAGTCACTTTTCAGTGGATTATGTAAATTTCCTCCCGCCAAATCAAAATGACTTAAGTTGGGGCTAAAATAAGGATAATCTTGGGATAAGTCCCAAACAAAGCGGAGCTCGGTGATGAAGTCCGCGAGGGCCTGTCCCTTGATGGCCGAGCGTGGGTGATACGAGATGTCGTAGGCCCCGAGCATGATGCCCACTTGACGAGGTGTCCCGAGGCTTCAGGGGGGAAGAGAATCTTCTTCAGGGGTTCACCGGTCAATACGACGATGGAGTGCCCTTGAAAGTAGGGTTGGAGGCGCTTGGCTGAGGTAACCAACACTAGCACGAGTTTCTCGGTTGTTGGGTACCTTCTTTCAGCCTCATTAAGCACCTAACTAGTATAGTAGACCGGTCTCTGGACCCCCACGTCGTTCCTGACTAGGACCAAGCTTAATGTGGAAGGGGTCGCCGAGAGGTAAAGGTGTAGAGCTTTGCCAGGGACTGGCATGGACAGTACCGGGGGTGAGGCCTAGAATTCTTTGAGTTTGGCGAATGCCTTCTGACATTCCTCGTCCCAGGAGAACATAGCAGATGCCATTTTGGGTCCCCTCAACAGTTTGAAGAAGGGTAGGCATCGTTCGACCGCCCCGGGACAGGAAGCGGTTGAGCGCAGCAATGCGCCCCATAAGGCGTTGAACGTCCTTGATGCAGGTGGGTGGCCGCATGTTCAGGATGGCCTGAACCTTGTCGGGGTTGGCCTTAATCCCACGCTGGGTTACCAGGAAGCCTAGGAACTTCCCGGATCTGACTCTGAAGGCACATTTAGCGGGGTTGAGCTTCATGTTGCACCTGAGGAGGGTGTCGAAGGTCTCAGCTAAGTCGGTAAGATGGTCTTTGGCCTTCGGTGTTTTGACAAGCATATCATCAATGTAGGCCTCAACGTTCTGACCGAGCTGTCTCTCGAAGATGTGGTTGATCAGTTTTTGATATGTTGCTCCAGTGTTCTATAACCCGAATGGCATTCGGGTGTAGCAGTGTACGCCGAAGTCGGTGATGAAGGCGGTCTTCACGATGTCCTCCGGATCCATCCTGATCTAATGGTAACCGGAGTAGGTGTCCAGGAAGCTGAGCAACTCATTGCTAGAGGTTGAGTCGACTAGTTTATCGATGCTCGGCAGCGGGTAGCAATCCTTCGAGGTAGCCTTGTTGAGATCGGTGAAGTCTACGCACATTCGCCATTTTCCCAAAGCCGTCGGTACCAAGACGACGTTGGTGAGCCACGTAGGGTACAGGACTGGACAAAAGAGGCCATTCTTTTGCCCCTTGATGACTTGCTCTATGATGACCGTTTGCTTCTCCGGGGCGTGCTTTCTCCTACGTTGCTCGACAAGCTTCACCGTTGGGTCGAGGTTGAGCTTGTGCATCACCACGTCTCCCGGGATCCCGGGGAGATGCTCGTCAGACGACGCAAAGACTTGGATTTACTGGGCAAGGAAATTCTTATATTTTTCTTGTTCCTCAAGTGGTAGATCGGCTCTGATCTTGACTCCTAGAGTCGGGTCACCATTGAGGAAGACCATTAGCAACTCACCTCCAGGCTCAGATGTTGCTGGTCCCTCCTCGGCTCCCTTTACTCCTTTGTTTTTCCCTTCCAGCCTTGTGGTTTCGACCGAGATTATATAGCACCATCTAGCCAATGCCTGGTTACCCCGGACCTCCCCCACGCCATACTTAGTAGGGAACTTCATTTTTTTTGGTGAAAGGTAGAGGGCACCGCTTTCATTCGGCTGAGGATACCTCGACCGAAGATGGCGTTATAGGCTGTCATTCCCTTAATCATGATGAAGTCCACCATAACCGTAACAGTTTTGGGTGGGGTGCTGATAGTAACTAGCAGGCTCAGGGCTCCCTCGGGATAAGTTGCCTGGCCGTTGAACCCACAGAGGGGGGTTCAGATCGAGCGTAGTTTAGATGGATTCTCTCCCATCTTAAGGAAACATTCGTAGGATAATACATCAGGGGCACTACCATTGTCAACTAAGATTCTATCTACGTTACAATGGTTTATTGTAGCCAATACAACGAGAGCGTTGTCATGCGGGGTGGTTAACCCTTCCAGGTCGTGGTCGGAGAATATCAAGGCCTGCGGTTCGCTCGCCTGTGGGGCCTTAGGGGGCTCGACAGAGGCTCGGCTCACCTACTCAGCGTGGCGCTTTCTTTCTCGGCTGCTATCTCCTCCTGATGCCGCACCGCCCGCGATGACGTTGATGCGGACTCCACGGGGGCATTGTTGATTTCTTCGGGGGCGCCTCGGTCTTCCTTCTGCCCCGACACGTATCGGAATAGGTGTCCCAGGCGGACGAGAAGCTCGATCTCATCTTGGAGTTGATGGCAATCGCTGGTGTGATGCCCGTGATCACCGTGGAACAGGCAATGCTTGCGGCAATTGCAGTGCTTAGCCTTCATATGCTCGGGCTGGTGAAGGAGACCCGAGCCTTTGATGTCTTCGTAGATTTCATAGACGGGGGCGATAAGGGGGGTATACCGCTCATATTTTCGGGATGGCTCCTTGTGGTCTCCGTCCTGGTTCCGCCTTTTTCCTTGTCCCGTCCCTTGCTCAGACGGTCGCTTCTTGTCCCCCTCACGACCCGAGCCTGTAGTGCCTCGGCAGGCGCTGAGGACTTCTTCACACTCTGCATGGCATAGGGCCAGGGTCACTAGCTCGGCGAGGGAGGTGGGAGGATGAAGCACTAGCTCGCGCCATAGATTCTCATCACGGGTACCCCCGGTCAGTGCGGTGATGGCCGAGGCAACATCCAGGCGGGGGATGCGCAGAGCTTCCAATTTGAATCGGTTGATATAAGCCCGCAGCTTCTCCCCCTGTTCCTACTTGAGGGCCAGTAATCCCGCCACTGACCGGGGTGGACCGCTGCCAGTGAAGCTTTCCTTAAACACTCGCCCGAACTGCTTGAAGTTGTGGATGCTGCCGGGGGCGAGGGCTCTGAACCATGCCTAAGCACCCTGAACCAGAGTGGTCACTAACGCTCGGCACTTGATTATGTCAGACACCCCACGCAAGCTCATCAAGGCGTCGAAGCTGTCGTAGTGATCGGCCGGGTCTCCCTGGCCATCATACGATTTGAAGGTTGGAAGGGAGATCCTGGGGGAAATCTCGGCCTTCAAGATATAATCGGAGAATGGGGATCGCTCCTCATCCTCTGTAGGAGAGGTCTTCTGCAAGGCACTGAGGGCACGCTCTTGCACTATGAAACGCCTCTCAAAGTCTCACAGCTGGAGAGACAGTTCTGGATGTCGCTGGCCTGAGGGGCTGGGGGGGGGGCGCACTTGCATGCTGTCCCGGTGCTCCTCGGGGGCCTCAGTTTCCAGGAACGGTCGACGTGCTCTGGACTTCTCCCTCCTCGGGGTGGAGGAGGCTTCCTGCTCCGGGGGAGGGGCTTGCGATGGTCCTCCTGACTGGTTGCGGATGAGCCGCCGCCCCCGGAGGGTAAAACGGCCTCCAACAGTTTGCTGGGAGGCATCTCCGCGAGGGGGGCTCTTCCGGGGGGATGTGACTTCTCCTCTCTAGCTGCCTGGGCCCTCATGAGATCCACGAGGATGTCCAGTTTTGTGTTGAGGGCTTAGAGGGCGTCGGTACTCCCATCGGGAAGCTGTTCCCCCGCCACCGATGGAGGTATTTCATTGGCGTGGTTGCCTGACGGGGAATTCTCCGTGGGGAGGGAAGGTGTGCCTTCTTTCGTTGCCAGGACCTTTCCCTTGTCGCCGACAGTTCTCCTACCAGAACACCTTCGCACCATGATGGCTCTTTGTACGTTTCCCACAGACGGCGCCAGATGAAGAGGGGCGATCTCGCGCTACTCTTGAGTGGGGAATTGGATGACCACATATGCTTGAGATATGAACTACAAGAGGGGAAATACGTCAGAGGTGCCCAGGGATGGATCCCCGGGGAAGACCCTCTGATGCTTAAGTCAGCAAATGCCGTAGAGCACCGGTGCAAAAGGGAGGAGCTAGGAGGAAGATGGGAACGCGAGATCCCTCTCCACCAGAAGGTGAAGTGGTTCCTGCTCAGGGTTTTTGGCTTACCTTTTCACAGTAGGGCTCTTCCAGTTTAAATAGTGGCTCGTTGAGTGAATGATCCCTGTAAGTTGAGGAGTTTCGGGGGGGGGGGGGGTTATGTACTCCTTGCAGGCTATTTATAGCATGCGAACTCTTGGTCTCCCCTACCCCCTTGAGCTCCCAACTTTTAAGGGACACGTAATGGCTGTACAGATAAGCTTCCATCAGTTGGCCCGATTGTGAGGCACAGGCCCAGGAGATGCCTCCCGAGCGATGAGTGCGTGGTTTGGGCAGGGAATAAGGGGCTCCGAAGGAGCTTTCCCGGTTGACCTAATGCTCGGACTTCCCAACCCGAAGGCCGCCTAGGAAGTCCTTGATTCGAGTGAATTATTGGGCTTATATTGAGTGGGCCCGGGGGCTACCACTTCAAGGAGCTGTGCCTCGTTGCGTCAGGTTGGACCTCGTTTGGCCTCTCCGTCCGGGCGGTTAGATTTCCCCTCTCCATATGCTATGAATTTCACCCTTATTTAGCCCATTAACTACAAATTCAGCCCATTAAGGGTTGTCCAATAGCATAATTGTTAATCATAATCAGTTCTAGGGATTTTAATTAGGTCCCCTATAATTTTTCTGAAATTTAAAATGTTTAATTTCAATTTATTCGAAGAGAATTCAATTATTAAATATATTTATGCTTGAAACAAAGTATAATTGCATCACTAATTCAAGAAATTCTCATTATTTAAAAACACCAATATTAAAGTAATTATCTCCTTTATTAAATCAAAATCTTTAGTTATTTGAAATATTAAAGAATTATTTAACATTAAGGAATTATCGCATTTACAATTACTTAATCTATTTTTGATCTTTAAAAACTCAACTTCATTTCTAAATCAGAAATTTCAATGCTTTTACCTACTTTATATAAACAAAAATTTTAATTATTTGACCTGATTATTAGAATTTAACTCACTTATCCAAATTAGAATTTGGGATTTTAGAGGTTTAAATTTTAAAGAGATTAATTCCTTCTGTTAACCCATCAAACTTTTAATTACTAGCCCATTTCATAATTAGAAATTTTATTTCACTAATTGAAATTACCCCTTATTTATTCATAAAATTATATTCATTAATTATATTTTTATTTTAACACGGGTTACTACAGATCAACTTCGTACTCCCCCATTTGCAGCTCCCCTTTCTTAATTAAAGATTCAAGAGTGTCATTAAAGACATAGCATTCCTCGATAGCGTGCCCGTGCATCTGATGATACTGGTAGAAACGAGGGTCATCCTTTCTTCTGAGGTCACTCGGCCTCTTCGGCTCTGGGAGAGTGATCTTATTGTATCTATTAGCCCATTCGAACAAGACTCAAGTCTTATCCCGAGGGAACGAATACAGCTTTTTCATTTTTCTCCCGCAGGGAAGGGCCTTCTCGCCGCTCGACGGGCTTGGCCGGGGGAGGCTCAACTACCCCTTTATCTTTTTCTTTATGCTGCTCGAAGGCCTTCAAGTCAACCGTGTGCACTTCCTTAGGCGCCAGTCGTTTGTCATCTGGCTTGGCCTTCTGGCCTGAGGTGGCAAGAGCAGAGGAATATTTTGAGAGAAAAGCCTCAATTTTTGCTACGACGTTGTTCAGTCGATCAAACGACTTGATTGCAGTGCCTATCATTCTTTCCAGCACTTCTTTTCTCAGATTCTGCTTGCATATTTGAACGACATCTTCCTGGTGCGAGGGACATCTGCACCTCATAATGAGGTTCCTCCATCTTTTGATGTATTCCAGGGTGGGCTCATCGTTCCTTTGCCTGGTCACATACAATTCGGCCACTGTCACCTCCCTCTCAATGATGTGAAACCTCTTTTTGAATTTCCTCTGCATATCGGGCCAATCAATAATAGACCCGGGCTACAAGCTTGAGTACCACCCGAAGGCAAGTCCTGTTAATGTGGACCCAGAGAACTTCAGTAGGTACGACTCATCAGTAGCCAAGTCGCCCATCACATTAGTCTAGTAGGTGATGTGCTCCCGCGGAGACCCTTGCCAATTAAACTTTTCAAACTTTGGAGGTTTATTAATGCCAGGGGGCAGCCTCTTGGCAGCATGATGAGGCAGGTATGGAACCCTGTATACATCGAGTGAGGCATAGTCGCCATCACCCCTTTCCACTAGCTTCATCTCTATCATTTGCTCAACCATCAACTTGCTCATCACCGCCGGATCAACCAGACTTGGGTAGAAATGAGCTTGCTGCATATGCGGCATTGTCAACACTGCCGCATGAGGCATAGTATGGGACCCCTGAAATTGGAAGACTGGGGGTTGTGGTGTAGTCGCATGTTGTTGTTGTGGAGGAGGGATGCCCCCAGTGTAGTTGGCGACTGGGAAGCGATTGCCTGTGGTGAGGCTTCAAACGCCTAGCTACTACCCCCTAACATCCCAGGTGGGATTTTGGCCTGCCCGGGTGTAGAGGTATAGGTGTCCATCTCGCCTAGCTGCTTCTTCAACATTTCAATTTCTAGCTGGTATTTCTGCAGCAACATCAGTAAGGTCGGGTCATTAATAGAGGGGCTGGAGATACTACCCCTATCCTCAGCTGCCATTTCTTCAGATGACGTGGACAACATCCCACTGTCATCTTCAGTTGTAATTACATTGGCAGTCAAAGCTGCCACAGCCTCCTCCGGCCTAGTGTCCTCCGCGAGGGTCTGTAACACCTCGCTTGCAGCTTTCCTTCTTCTGGTGAGAGGGCCCACCTCTCAGCGATTCTGATGACTTCTTCACGTTCGGTGGCTAGAGCCCCATAACGGCTGGACACGCCAGCCATATTGCAAGCATAAATAAACAATCCTTCACATTTTCTTAGTGTCTTCCTTGACGGCTTATGCGGAAAGGTCAGTTTTTCGAAGATAGAAACTCTAGTCTTCACCTCCTCTCGAGGCGGGGATTCATAGCAATTCTCTTGGTAATATCTCGACTCTGCGCTAGGTAAAGATTGGGACTCATGGTCCTCTCGGGCGACTGCCATGGCCCGTAGCAACCTTTTATGTCCCATAGGGGTACACCCTAGACCTCAGAGATAATTCTTCAAAGCTTCATTTACTTCCTCTCGCGTCTGCGAGGAGGAGAAAGCTGGTGACAAAGCCCTCTCTTGCACATGGGGCTTGTGCATCAAACACCCTGAGCGGGCGACTCTATTGTGGTGATGCTTGGAGCAGTGATAGATGTTCTCCGACTGGGCATGTACAACAACCGCCGGCGGAGGGTGAGTTAGGGCCACTGACTCAGCCCATTCCTGTTGTTTCGGCCTGTTCTGGTAAGCCTCTCTGGGCTTCACCTGGGCCGGTGGAGTAGCTCGGGTCCCTTTTGTTGACACCCATTTTTAGCCCGCAAGTTACGTTATTTCTCTTATTCGTCATTTTGATGTCCCAAGTTAACCATTTCTTTGGAGCTTTCCTTGGATGGATTTTTGAGCCCATTTTATTGTTCCATTCCCTTTGAGCCTTGGAAGTCATGATTCCATTGAGCCCTAGGGGTTGTTTCCTCAGTTTTCGACCTTTTCTAGCCTCCCAAGTCGACTTAGAACCCATTTTGGTCGACTTCCAACATCCCAAGTCGACTTAGATTCCATTTTGGTTGACTTCCAACACCCCAAGTCGACTTCAAGGCCCGTCCGAGTTGACTTCCATCAAGCATTTGGCCTTTCGCAGGTGAACTGCTACACATTCCTGAACGTGACCCTTTTTCATCCTCTTCTATTTTTCTATTCATTAGGTGCCTTTCACAAACGTTGTTCAATTTTTGAAGCCCTAGATTTTCTTCTTCTTTGCCATTGGCTAGTTCTCCACCGTTGTAAAGTTATTGGCATTTTTCTAGCGCATTGCGCTGTTTCCGCGTCCCAGCATTTTTCTCTGTTCTCCCCCTATTTTCTCCCTCTTCTGCTCATCTTCTCATCTTGATCTTTTTATAAAAGTTGTTCTTTTTTTCGTTATCTACAATTTCTTCTTCTTCACCTTTCACTAGTTCTGCACCGTTTTCGAGATATTCTCCACTTTCTAAAATCGATCGTTTCTTGGCTTAATTGGCTGAAGAGTCCCAAGTGTTCAGGACTCTGTTTTGTGCATCTGGGAGCCCCTTGTGAGGCCTCTATCTTCTAGAATTCTCCACCAAATCGAGTCCTATTTGTTTCTATCTCTTGTCCTTGCTATTATCTCAAATTTGACTCATATAACTCGAGTTTTGGTGGCCTATATCCTCTGGAAACATGGATGAAGCTTCTGGGTTTATGCAATTTCTATACAAGTCAAACTCTATCCGATCAAGCTCCGGGCTCTCCTGTCCACGCGAATATCTTCCAGATTCTTGCACAGAATTGAGTCTCGCTTGTTCCTATCTCTTGTCCTCACTATTATCTCGAGATTGACCCAAAGAAATCGAGTTTTGGTGAGCTATATCTCCTAAAATCGTGAGAGAAACTTCTGGATTTATGTAGTTTCTATATAAAGAACCCTGTGCGAACTGCGCGACGGGGGCGCGCTTCCTAGGCGACGGTGAAGCCATGCCGCATTGTCTTTATCCTTCTTTGACCCTAGCCTGAAGAGGGAAGTATTAGCTTTGCGTTGGTTCTATTTGGGCTTTATTTCATCATCGTTTACCCAATTTTCTTCGCCCCTACTTTTGACAAATCATCATAGATTTCTAGTTTTCCACTACAACTTCGCGACGGGGGCCTGTTCTTCAAGCCGGGGCAGAGTTATGCTGCATTCTCTTCGTCTTCCTTCAAGCCTATCTTGAAGAGGGGAATATTCGCTTCGTATTGATTATATTTGGGCATCCTTTTCTTCATTCTTTTCCCTATTCCCAAGCCCCAACTTTTAAGGTTTCACCATTCTATTCTGCCAATTTAAAACCCAGATTTCTTACAAAGGGGGCACGTTTGCGTCGCCGGGGCAAGGCCATGGTGTACCTCTGATCATTCTTTTCAACTCCAGGCTCTTAAGGGAAGTATACTCTTCATTTTCCCCCATTGTGGGCTCATTATCGCATCCTCTTCATCCTTATTTTTGTCCATCATTTTACACTTTCACACAGTTTTCATACTTAAAAGTCATTTTTCTGCCGTTGTCATGCCCTGAGCTTTTAATATAGTGTAAGGAATTTCGGGAACGTGAACAGCCGGCATGGTAAGCCTCTCGTAAGCAAGAAAATCAAAGTGCAAGACAACCACATAAAAGTAATTGCACAAGTAATTAATCCAAAAATCTACTTTATTCATAATAATGATCCAAATGTACATAAGATCATGACCTTTAACATCCTAACATCCTTTGACTCAATAAAATAGAAAATTACAATCTGACTCAACTAGACACTAGATAACTATGGCTCCTCTCGTTCAAATAGATCATCAAACGCTCTCGGACCCGCTACTAGCATAATCCGAATCCGATCCACTAGTATTTCCTGAAAAGATAAGAAAATAGGTATGAGCACACTTGCCCAGTAGGTATCTTCGTATCAACATGAAGGTAATATTTAAGTGATTAATATTTTAGCTCTAGAATTTGGATAAAAATGAGAATGCGGTAAATAAGCAATGTAATCCCAAAGTATAGAGTCAAGACATGATCGAGTACATGAACAAGTAAGATTCAACCATGTAGATGTAAGTTGGCCTTTCATGAACAAGAATGTACGAGCATGTAACTAGAAAGTCATTAACAAGCATGAAAAAGAGCCTCATGGATTTCACTCATTTATAAGAGAAAGTACTCCCAGCGCAATGCGATGCCGGTATCATCGTACCCCATGGTTTATAGCACGTTTCCGACCATCGGCCGTGGGGGCTAGCATGGAGCCCTTGGACACAATCCGTGCCCGGTCTTGCATCTTCAAGTTATAAATCCAGCTACTTCCCCGAGATATAACAATAAAGTACGACCAATAACGTAACAATTTCAATGATAGTTTCATGATACAATATCAAGGTAAGAATGCTTCTACTAAGAATATGGAAGTTCAAAGATTTGAGTTAGAACTAGGTTATGCTATGAAGAAGATCCGGCAACATAACGACATATTATTTTCTTTTCATAAATTATAAACATCCTAATTGACACGTGTTAAGTTCCATGCAATCATCAGGCCAGCTAGGAACTTGAAAAATCTAACCCAAAAGTCAAACCTCGGGTTAGACAGGATCAGGAATAAAGCGGTCGTTTACTGAACCGTTTCATAAAGAAGCGGTCAGAGTTTAGACCGTTTCATGAATAGAGTCGACACATGGAAAAGAAGTGTCGACGCAGTGAAACCTTCTGGAGAATAACGGTCGCGAGGGGGGTATTTTATGAACAAAACGGTCTGAGAAAGATCGCTAAGTAACAGAGATGATCTCCTATAGGCCGCAATTAACCAGAGTTCAGAAAATAAAACACCGATCATGTGAGTGCTTTCTAGATAATTTGGGTTTTAAGGGTACAACCAGCTCGGCATCCTAGTGGGAATCCCAGGCTCGCGGAGTCTTACGGAGGCCTTGAAACATAATCCCCTAGTCTGACAGAAGGAATATCTGGCGGAGAGGTTCATAAGTCCAAGAGAGTGTGCCTATAAGTGCAAAGTGTAACTTATGGTCACATACCGGAGTATATGCCATGTACTTATGAAAATGACTCAAGAGATGAGAGTGGATCGTGTGAAAACAGCGATCAAAACAACGTTCTAAATACCACCAAGAATCATGTTTCATAAACATAAGAGGAAATATTTAATTACAAAACTATAACATTTAGGCATGAAATTACATGATAACGAAAATAATGTTTAAAATCATGCACATGCTGAAACAAGGTATTTAACAGGAAAATAAGACATGATTTTTAATGATAAATAATAAAATTATGGAGTTACTAATATGTGATTTCAATTAGGATCAGACTGGTCCACAGAACCTGAAAACGGTCAGGGATTGGCCACCTATATGTGAAAAATGGTCTTGCGATAGGCCGCTTGTTGTACTAAGCGGTCACTTCATGGGCCGTTTCTGTCTGACGGATAGAAGTTGTAACATAGTGAAATATAACGCTAACCTAGGGCATGTCATGCCTGGAAACGATGTAAAACATGTAGTAAAGTATGCTAGAAGGTATTTAGGCCATGAACATGCATTGGTTGTGAAAAATAGACAAGAAATTTCTATTATTATTTCATTAGGGCTAGGTGCTTGTATGGAATATGAACTTACTAGGCAGTCTCAATGAAACATAAAATACTACACGTACAATGCATGAAATCGACTGGATATTGAGGACTTTTATTCCTAACATCATGTTTAAGCCGTTCATGAGATAACCTACCTCTGGACAGAGCTCTAAACGTCGAATTTAGGGCTAGAAGTTAACCCTAGTTTCTGCTCGTTCAGAGCCGAACCAGCAACTTCGTGGCCTTCTAACTTCCGATCCTCTTCACCTATGACCACGAAACTTTGAGGGTAAGACGAGGGTACTAAATGGAACAAATAGTTCTAAAGAACCCCTATCTAATTACCTCGTTTAGGGCTTCTATTTTACTGATGAATATGGCCCAGTTGCATAGTCTCCTGGGTTGCTTGTACCAAACCATCGACTTTGCAAGCTTCTATCTTCCTGATGGCTTGACCTCCTAAGATGAAATTTTGAGAGTAGTTAGTGCTTACTATTATGAACAAAATATTCTAAAGAACCTACCTTAAATTTGTCCTACTTACCTTAGTTCCACGCGAGCCAAAAGTAAGGGTCGCGCATGTGAAACCTTTGGTCTATTTATAGGGTTAGCTAGGGTTTTGAGGATTGGAATGAATCTAGAGTCCTATTTAGGGTTCTAATTTGATCCTCAAGCACTCTAGACTCTTATAATGAAGGGATGGCATCGATCCTAGGTGATTTGGATGTCAAAGTTCCCATCTTTTCATGCCTTCCTCTATTCACGGAATCTACAGAGAGTAGCGGTCCAGTTGGGACCGTTTCTTGCCTTAAGCGGTCGCCTGATAGACCGTTTATATCCTTTAGCGCAGAATTTCAAATTATTCAAACTCTTTGTTATATATATCCGTTGATTTATCTGATAATTGGTATACTTATCCTCTAAATTTCGTAAATAGCCTATTTTAGGGTTCTAGAATGTGGGCCAAACCTTGTGGGCTTGGTTTTGGGTCATTTGAGCTTATTTAAAAGGGCTTGATCAACCAATAAGTATTATGTCTTATTAGATTACTTTAATTTACTCAAATTCATTTAATAGTCTATTTATTTATAGAAAAATCTAAGAAAATAAAATAATATTCTAGAAAAATTCTAAAATACTATATATAAAATTTTGGGGCATTATACCCTCCCCCACTTAAGAGAATTTGGTCCTCAAATTCAATGTATGAATTTTATGGAGAGTGTACTTATAGTTGAATAAATCGGGAAATCTCCTGCGCATAACTTCTTCTGTCTCCCATGTTGCTTCATGTGGACATGATTTGGTCCACTGGACTTTAACCATGAGAATGGTTTAATTCCGAAGTTGACATACTTCTCATTCTACTATTCTGATTGGCTTTTGCTCATACGTCAAATCTTTTTGAATTTCTAGATTATCATAAGTGATAACGTGGAATGGATCATGAACATATTTCTTTAACATAGAGACATGGAATACATCATGAACTCCAACCAACTGTGGAGGCAATGCTAGGCGATATGCCACTTCTCCCACTCTTTCAAGAATTTCAAAGGGGCCAATGAATCTTGGTGTAAGCTTGCCTTTAATACCAAACCTGCGAATATCACGACCAAGGGAAATCTTGAGAAATACATGATCTCCCACTTGAAATTCCAAGTCTCGTCTTCGATTATCAGCATAGGACTTTTGTCTATCTTGGGCCATCTTGGGTCTTTCTCTTATCACTTTCACCCTGTCGGTTGTATCTCGAACAAGATCAGGGCCTAGAATTTGTCTTTCACCGACCTCGTCCTAGCATATTGGTGTTCGGCAACTTCTTCCATATAATTTCTCAAACGGTGCCAATTGAATGCTAGCTTGGTAGCTATTATTGTAGTCAAATTCCACAAGAGGTAAATGATCGTGCCAGCTTCCACCGAAATCTATGACACATGCCCTTAGCATATCTTCCACTACTTGATTGGTCCTTTCGATTTGTCCATCAGTTTATGGATGAAACGCGGTGCTAAAATTCAACTGGGTTCCCACAGAATATTATAGCCCCTTCCCGAATTGTGAAGTAAATCATGGGTCTCGATCAGAAATAATGGTGACAGGGACACCATGTAATCTAACAATCTCTTTTATGTATAAAGCGGCCAAGATATCCACATACCATCAGCTTTTAATTTGTAGAAAAAGAGCCGGTTTTTTTAAACGGTCTATGATCACCCATATTTCATCATGTCTACCTCTGGATTTAGGCAGTCCCATGATAAAATCCATTCCTATACTTTCCTATTTCCATTCTAAAATTTCCAGGGGATGTAATTTTCCAGCAGACTTTTGATGTTCTGCCTTAATTTTCTGACATGTAAGGCAACGTGACAAATAGTCTGCTATCTCTCTCTTCATATTGGGCCACCAATAATTCCTTTTAAGATCTTGATACATCTTGGTAGCACCAGGATGAACAGTATACTTAGATTTGTGAGCTTCTTTTAAGATCACCTTCTTAGTATCAGCATGATCCGAAATACAAATGCGACCTCTAAACAATAACCTCCCGTCATTTGTAATAGAGAAATCCGGTCGTTGTTCCATATCAGCCTTAATCTCCACTAGTACATGGTCATTATCTTGTAACTTCACTAGATCTTCAATCAATGTAGGTTGTGTCAGGATATTGGCTATAAAATAATCTTCTTTCTTCATATCAACGTCTACATTCAACTGAGAGAATTTAGAAATAAGATTTGTCATACCTTTCAAACTTGATAGCTTTCCCATCGGTTTTCTACTGAGCGCATCGGCAACAGCATTTGCCTTGCCAGGATGGTATTGAATAGCAAAATCAAAGTCCTTGAGATACTCCAGCCATCGCCATTGCCTCATATTCAACTCCTTTTGAGAAAAGAGGTATTTCAGGCTCTTATGATCTGAATATACAGTAAATTTCTCCCCATAAAGATAATGACGCCAAATTTTTAAGGCGAATATAACTGTAGCCAGCTCCAGATCATGAATAGGGTAATTCTCCTCATGTCGCTTTAATTGTCTTGAAGCGTAGTAAATTACATTGCCATTTTACATGAGTACGCACCCTAGGCCAATACCGGATGCATTTGTATAAATTTCAAATCCACCACCTTCAATAGGCAAAGTAAGTACAGGTGCCGTGGTGAGATGTTCCTTAAGGGCGAAGAATTTTTCTTCACATTCTTGTGTCCATTCGAAAGGATTTTCCTTTCTAGTGAGTCCTGTAAAAGGAGCGGCGATTTTGGAGAAATCTTTGATAAATCACCTATAGTAACCAGCCAACCTAATGAAACTCCGAACTTCAGATACGGTGTTCGGTCGGCTCCAGTTCTTAACCACTTCAACTTTAGAAGGGTATACTGTAATGCCTTCTTTAGAAATAATGTGGCCAATAAAAGAGACCTCCTTAAGCCAAAATTAACATTTGTTCAACTTAACATAGAGTTGGTGTTCTCGTAAGGTTCATAAAATAATCCTTAGATGTTCCTCGTGTTCCTCCTTTGTCTTAGAATAGATAAGGATATCATCAATAAACACAATCACGAATTGATCAAGATAAGGCTGGAACACATTGTTTATTAGTTGCATAAATGCTGCCGGGGCATTAGTTAACCCGAACGGTATTACCACAAATTCATAGTATCTGTATCTACTTCGGAAATCAGTCTTGTAAATGTCTTCCTTCTTGACCCTCAGTTGATGATAGCCCAATCTGAGGTCAATCTTGGAGAAATACTTCGCGCTACAAAGTTGATCAAATAGTTCATCAATACGCGACAGTGGGTATTTGTTCTTGATGGTGAGTTGATTCAGCTGCCGATAGTCGATGCATAACCTGAGGGAACCGTCCTTCTTCTTGACAAATAAGACTGGCGCACCCCAAGGGGATGTGCTAGGTCGAATGAAACCTTTTTCTAGCAACTCTTGAAGCTGCTTCTTTAATTCCTTCAACTCCGTGGGGGACATCCTGTAAGGAGCTATTGACACAGGTGCTGCTCCGGATACGAGTTCAATGGTGAAGTTAACCTCCCTTTCGGGCGGTAAACTAGGCAACTCGGAAGGAAAAACATCAAGAAATTCCTGCACTGTGGGGATTTCATCTATCTGAATTTCTTTAGACTCGGTAACTACTACGGAGGCAAGAAAAGCTTTACATCCTTGGGAAATGAGTTTGCAAGCGTGAAGGGATGAAATAATGGTAGGATGTTTCCGGTATTTGATACCAAGGAAGGAAAATCTTGGAAGACCTGATTTCCGGAAAGAGATTATCCTACTGCGGCAATTTATAAAGGCGTCATGATCTACAAGCCAATCTACACCTAGGATAGCATCATAGCCCTCCATATCAAGGCATACTAGGTTTGTCGGAAGATTATGACCTTCTACAATTACCTCACTATTGGGGAAATAAGTTGTAAGTTTAGTTCCAGGACCTAAGGTTGTGGTAATAGCTAGGTCTACTGGTAAAGGAATTGATGAAATTGGCAAAGTCTTTGCAAAAGCAGTTGATATAAAGGAATGAGAAGCACCATTATCAAATAACACGAATACAGGATGTGAATAAATTTGAATGGTACCTTCCATCAACCCATCATCCTTGGGTGCTTCATCATCGTCTAGAACAACGTTAAGACGAGCCTGCCGCTTACGTCCACTGCTAGAAGATTGATCCTTCATAAGGGGGCAATCCGGCATGCGGTGCTCCCGACTACGACATCTTAAGCAAGCGTCGAGACGCTTCCAGTATTCCTCGGCTGAATGGTCGAATTTTTCGCAGAAAGGGCAAGCAGTTGTGAGAACCTTTTCTTCTTCTTTAACCTTCTTGTTCTTGCCGTTGCCATGCCCGTTACTATTATGGGCTCTCTTCTTGTTATCCCAGGAGTGGTAGGTGATATTGAATTTTTCCTCTTTTCTTCCTCGATGATCAGACTTCCGGCTTGGCTCCTCCCCTTTACCTTTGAGTTTGTCAACCTTCTCCAAGGTTCGTTCACACAAGTGTGCCCGTTGGACCATTTCTACATAGGTCGGAATATTTTATGGGCCAAGTGGCCGAATAAAGATTGGTCGCAGCCCATCCATGAAGCGATTTGCTTTCAGAAGATCAGTGCTCACTAGATGTTGAGCATATGGTGCTAAACGAGAAAATTGTAGTTCAATTTCTGCTACCGTCATTGTGCCTTGACGTAGCGATGCAAATTCTGCCGCCTTTCTCTCCTTGACATGCTCGGAGAAGTATTTGGCTCGGAAGAGAGTGAGGAATCCGTCCCAAGTGTGTGGAGCATTCAGAGGTGGTGCCGGAATAGACTTCCACCAAGTACGGGCATCCTTGTTAACCTGGAATGTAGCAAGACGAACCCTTTCCTGACTGGTGCATTGCATAACGTCAAATATCCGGTTCATCTCATCGATCCAATTCTCTGCTTCATCTGGATTGGAAGAGCCGTTAAATCGTGGAGGATTTAAACTTCAAAAATTGCTGTGCAAGCTACCCGCGCCAGCCCTTGCACCAACTTGGGCCACGGTCTGCAGGGCTTGAGTAAGACCCGCAACAGTTTGCTGCATCTCGTCCCAGTTCATACAATGAGTCATTGAGAATTCAAGGTACCTGAAAAAGTGAACCTTTAGTTATTTTCATTAGAATCAGAAAGATTTACCCTAAGATAATTTCTATATAACTATCTCACCCCGGTTTCTACCCAATTCTCACATGGGTTCGGAATTCTTTCCTAGTTCATAGGTACGGGTCCTTAAACCTTGGACTTAGCCTATGACGTGTCATTTTCCAAGGACTTTCTTAGACTTATGCTCTGATACCACTTTAACTGTCATGCCCCGAGCTTTTAATACAGTGGAAGGAATTGCGGGAATGTGAACAGCCGGCATGGTAAGCCTCTCGCAAGCAAGAAAAATAGAGCGCAAGACAATAACATAAAAATAATTGCATAAGTAATTAATCCAAAAATCTGCTTTATTCATAATAATGATCCAAATGTACATAAGATCATGACCTTTAATATCCTTACATCCTTTGACTCAAGAAAATAGAAAATTACAATCTGACTCAACTAGACACTAGATAACTATGGCTCCTCTCGTTCAAATAGATCATCAATTACTCTCGGACCCGCTACTAGCATAATCCCAATCCGATCCACTAGTATTTCCTGAAAAGAAAAGAAAATAGGTAAGAACACACTTGCCCAGTAGGTATCTTCGTATCAACATGAAGGCAATATTTAAGTGATTAATATTTTAGCTCTAGAATTTGGGTAAAAATGAGAATGCGGTAAATAAGCAATGTAATCCCAAAGTATAGAGTCAAGACATGATCGAGTATATGAACAAGTAAGATTCAACCATGTAGATGTAAGTTGGCCTTTCATGAACAAGAATGTACGAACATGTAACTAGAAAGTCATTAAGAAGCATGTAAAAGTGCCTCGTGGATTTCACTCATTTATAAGAGAAAGTACTCCCAACGCAATGCAACGCCAGTATCATCGTACCCCATGGTTTATAGCACGTTTCTGACCATCGGCCGTGGGGGCTAGCATGGAGCCCTTGGACACAATCCGTGCCCGGTCTTGCATCTTCAAGTTATAAATCCAGCTACTTCCCCGAGATATAACAATAAAGTACGACCAATAACGTAACAATTTCAATGATAGTTTCATGATACAATATCAAGGTAAGAATGCTTCTACTAAGAATATGGAAGTTCAAAGATTTGAGTTAGAACTAGGTTATGCTATGAAGAAGATTCGGCAACATAACGACATATTATTTTCTTTTCATAAATTATAAACATCCTAATTGACACGTGTTAAGTTCCATGCAATCATCAGACCAGCTAGGAACTTGAAAAATCTAACCCAAAAGTCAAACCTCGGGTTAGACAGGATCAGGAATAAAGCGGTCGTTTATTGAACCGTTTCATAAAGAAGCGGTCAGAGTCTAGACCGTTTCATGAATAGAGTCGACACATGGAAAAGAAGTGTCGACGCAGTGAAACCTTCTGGAGAATAACGGTCGCGAGGGGGGTATTTTATGAACAAAACGGTCTGAGAAAGATCGCTAAGTAACAGAGATGATCTCCTATAGGCCGCAATTAACCAGAGTTCAGAAAATAAAACACCGATCATGTGAGTGCTTTCTAGATAATTTGGGTTTTAAGGGTACAACCAGCTCGGCATCCTAGTGGGAATCCCAGGCTCGAGGAGTCTTACAGAGGCCCTGAAACATAATCCCCTAGTCTGACAGAAGGAATATCTGGCGGAGAGGTTCATAAGTCCAAGAGAGTGTGCCTATAAGTGTAAAGTGTAACTAATCGTCACATATCGGAGTATATGTCATGTACTTATGAAAATGACTCAAGAGATGAGAGTGGATCGTGTGAAAACAGTGATCAAAACAACGTTCTAAATACCACCATGAATCATGTTTCATAAACATAAGATGAAATATTTAATTACAAAACTATAACATTTAGGCATGAAATTACATGATAACAAAAATAACGTGTCAAATCATGCACATGCTGAAACATGGTATTTAATAGGAAAATAAGACATGATTTTTGATGATAAATAATAAAATTATAAAGCTACTAATATGCGATTTCAATTAGACTCGGACTGGTCCACAGAACCTGAAAACGGACATGGACTGGCCGCCTATATGTGAAAAATGGTCTTGCGATAGGCCGCTTGTTGTACTAAGCGGTCACTTCATGGGCCGTTTCTATCTGACGGACATAAGATGTAACATAGTGAAATATATCCCTAACCTAGGACATGTCATGCCTGGAAACGATGTAAAACATATAGTAAAGTATGCTAGAAGGTATTTAGGCCATGAACATGCATTGGTTGTGAAAAATAGACAAGAAATTTCTATTATTATTTCATTAGGGCTAGGTGCATGTATGGAATATGAACTTACTGCACAGTCTCAATGAAACATAAAATACTGCACGTACAATGCATGAAATCGATTGGAAATTGAGGGCTTTTATTCCTAACATCATGTTTAAGCCGTTTATGAGATAACCTACCTCTAGACAGAGCTCTAAACGTCGTATTTAGGGCTGGAAGTTAACCATAGTTTCTACTCATTCAGAATCAAAGCAGCAACTTCGTGGCCTTATAACTTCTTATCCTCTTCACCCATGACCACGAAACTTTGAGGGTAAGAAGAGGGTACTAAATGGAATAAATAGTTTTAAAGAACCCTTATCTAATTACCTCATTTAGGGCTTCTATTTTGTTGATCAATCTGGCCTGGTCGCACAGTCTCCTAGGTTGCTTGTACTGAACCAGCGACTTTGCAAGCTTCTATCTTCCTGATGGCTTGACCTCCTAAGACAAAATTTTGAGAGTAGTTAATCCTTACTATTATGAACAAAATATTCAAAAGAACCTACCTCAAATTCGTCCTACTTACCTTAGTTACACGCGAGCCAAAAGTAAGGGTCATGCATGTGAAACCTTAGGTCTATTTATAGGGTTAGCTAGGGTTTTGAGGATTGGAATGAATCTAGAGTCCTATTTAGGGTTCTAATTCAATCCTCAAGCACTCTAGACTCTTCTAATGAAGGGATAGCATCGATCCTAGGTGATTTGGATGCCAAGGTTCCCATCTTTTCATGCCTTCCTCTATTCACGAAATCTACAGAGAGTAGCGGTCCAGTTGGGACCGTTTCTTGCCTTAAGCGGTCGCCCGATAGACCGTTTATATCCTTTATTGCAGAATTTCAAATTATTCAAACTCTTTGTTATATATATCCGTTGATTTATCTGATAATTGGTATACGTATCCTCTAAATTTTGTAAATAGCCTATTTTAGGCTTCTTGAATGTGGGTCAAACCTTGTGGGCTTGGTTTTGGGTCATTTGAGCTTATTTAAAAGAGCTTGATCAACCAATAAGTATTACGTCTTATTAGATTACTTTAATAAACCCAAATTCATTTAATAGTCTATTTATTTCTAAAAAAATATAATAAAATCAAATAATATTCTAGAAAAATTCTAAAATACTATATATAAAAATTTGGGGCATTACACATGTTCTGCACCCTTCGTTTTCTTATGTTTTCCACCCCATTTTTCACTGTTGTCTTCCCCGTTTTAAACCCTTCTTTTTACCCTAATTTCACCACAATATTCCCATCTTTCCATAGCATCTTTCCTTTCCCTTTTTGGCCTCTTATTCTACAAGTGATTCTTCATTCTTTGGGTCTGATTTGTACACTGTTCTACATTTTCTGCCCTGTCTGTATTTTTTGCCAAATCTCCGGTGCTGTAACTTTCTGTCCAGACCTCCTTTTGGTGTGATTCTTGTTCCCACTTGTTCACACCATTCAAGTCTTCTATCATCCGTATTTTCTCCCTGTTTGGACTTCGTTTGTCATATTGTTTTCATCATTCTTTCCACCCTATTTGCTCAGTTTGCACAGTTTTTCTCATGACCGCACTTTTGCACCTTGTTTATCTTTGTTAATTGTGGGATATTAAATCAATCTCTGCATGTTAGTCTCATCACAATATACACACCTATTGTTTGCACCCATTTACAGGGGTTACAAATCTTCTCCCAGTGAGTTTGCCCTCAATCTTTCATGCTACTTTATCCACTTGAGCTGATTTCTACACTTAGCATTTTCTAATGGGTTTTGCCTCTTGTTTTGTCTTTGTTTCGCAAGAAAGCATGGAAAGTGAGGCTCTTATCTTCTAGCCAACTGGAAGGCGAGGAGAGGTACCACATTGGTTCCCGCATCCTTTATATTGAGCGCGGTCTTCTTCTTTTTCCAAGGTACACAACGCGCACATAGTCTTCTTTCATATTCTTTGGCGTTGTCATTCCTTGGTGGTGATCACGGTATTCTTCTACATCTTTTATCGCCTTTGCGTTGCCGTATGATCATGCTACCATGTTTACATAGTCACATGTTCATGATGTTCAATTGATTGGCACATTATGTTATCACTTATACACATATGCTTGTTCATGTGACTTGTGACGCCACGTTCCACATTTCTACACCCATAGCTTTTTTTGGCAATCACGGTGGGACATCTAGTGCCCATCACTTTGTCCATACTATTCTGCGATTTTGGTGTGTATATCCATGTTTAGATAGCATTTCATAATCATATTGTTTATCTTGTTTGCATCCATCTTGTTATGTTAGCATATGTTCGTTATTACCTTGATTTGTTAGATTTAGGCTAGAATTTGCATGCAATCCGGTGTGCACAGGGCCATGCATTCTCATATTGTTGTTGCATTCATACCTTGGTAAGTGATCTTGTCGCCTCCATATTCCATGAAGTCCACTAGGTGATCTTATCCGGGACCTCTGTAAGTCCCCGTGAGCCTCGGATTCCCACACAGACGCCGGGCCGGTTGTACCTTTCCACCCCTTAGGCTTGCATTTTGCATCCGTGTGAGGGAGTTAACCTTAGTCAACCCAAAATTTAGACCTTATTTCCATAGGATTCCTATCTTGAGGGGATTATTTTTAATTCAAATCATTAAAAGGTCCATCAAAAATAATAAAAACTTTTGCATCATAATAACTTGGTTGAATTGGGTGAAATTTCTCACATTCATATTGTTTGTTGGGCTTGTCCAAGCCCATTTGTGGTGTTTTGTGCTGCATTCCCTCATCATCTACATTGGCCCATTTAGGTTAGCCCATTTTGTCTGTCCATTCTTGTAACGACTCGAGATCCGAGTACCGGAAAGGAATCGACGCGACTCGAACCTCAGCCCGTCACCCACGAGCCCGAAGACTCGGAAGGGTTAAAGGATGGTGTGAGGGTACAAGAGAATCTAAAATAACTACAGAGCTAGCATAATAATAAAAAAAATAAAGTAGGAATTAAGGTAAATAATCACTAAACGGCTACAAGGTCCAAAGTATCTCATGTCTAATATAAGTACAGTCAACAGAAAGAAAAGTACAAGTACACGGGGCATACCCAAGCTTTGGCAACTGGCGACTAACTCTGGCTACTGGAACCACGCTGAAACTCCGCCGTGCCTCTCGAAGACCCCGCCTCACCTGAAAACACAGGGGTGAGCCTCATTTCATAGGCTCAGTAGGGATCCCGCGGACCCCCACCTCGCACGAGAGAAACAAGACAGCAAAGCACGAAAGGTAACGCTATCTAACGGGAGTACGGTAGTAGCAACAAGCAATAATAAATAAATGAAAAAGCTCTCTACAACTAATCGTACCGAACAAACCGACCTTGAACCAACGGGAAAACAAGTCAGTACCTACCAGGAGAAAAGAGCACCACCCACTAGAAGCAAAGCCAGATGTGTCTCTTGACATCTTACATCGCACCTCCGTGTCTCTCTACGACGTCCCAGGCGGAGATTGAGACACATAACAAGTACCATGAACAAGGACTAGTTGGGGTCGCACTCGTCAGGGCGGGTCCGATGCCCCCAACCAAGTGTGCACACACAGACCATGCGCCCTAGGTCAGATCCTCTAGCTAGTTCTTCCCCAAAAGCCCAGACTCAGGCTGTTCAAAGGGGCCCTACGGTAACCAGCCTAACAACCGTTTCTCTCGGGTAAGTGGCTCCACCACTCCCGGGTGGGTCAGCGTACGCGTGCTGTAAGAAGGCTACGACTATTGGACGTGTCACTGGAGGTGAGACTCGACTCACGGAAACCTCCGATCGGAAGGAAACGGAGCGGCGGTCCACCCGGGATTGCCCTCAGCCTGGCGATCCTCCCTGGACCGCAAAATAGGCCCAGCGGTCTCCCTGTGACCGCCATGCTCAGCCAAGCGGCCAAGCCATGACCGCAAGGTGGCGAGCCATAGGGGGACAAGCAGTCTATCGCTAGGCTGCTAGCCCAACCAAACAGTCCTCATCGGACTGCAGAGCACAAAGAAACGGTCATGCCCAGACCGTAACCCTGCACGTGACTCCCAACGGTCAAAAAATGCACCCCAAGGGTGCTCTGACTAAACGAGGCAAATGGTCATGTGCTGGCCGCTACCCAATGGGTCACGGTTAGTCACGGGGTCGCTTACCAGACCTAGCGGACCCCCTGGGGCCGCTAAGCACAATCGACATAATAAAAACGCCTGGCGGTCCCCTGAGGGCCGCCAAAGGGGGCCTAACGGTCACTTGAAGGACCGCTACCCCAACCTGAGCATGGGAACGGGGGGAATGGCCCAAAAATCCATTCCACGCCCTGATCATCCCCCTATGAAGGGGGAACAAATGGGAATCCATCCTCAACCCTCCTAGCATGATTCTACACCCATAGATCGGTCAAAAACCTCCAAAAACCATGGATCCGACGCTCAACGTACCCCAAAACATGGATTTAACCCTCCCAGCATAAATCACACCCCTCTCCACCTCTCCTAGGCCTAAAAATCACGGGAAATGCAAGAAATAGGGCAAGGATCCGTCCCCTACCTCAAGGAAGCCCGAAATTCACCGGATCGCCACCGATCTCGAAATCACGTTCAAAACCCCGATCTCCACGCCCTCCCGCGAGAATAACACCGCCACGATCACCACGCCGCTGCCGTCATCACCGCGCCGCCACCTCAGCTCACCGTCCTCAACTGGAGAAGAAATGGGATGCCTCGGGCCGCGCACGGGAAGTGGGGGCAACGGTGGGCCGCTCACTGGAGGAAAGAAAGGAAGAAGAAGAAAGAAGAAGGGAAAAAGAAAAAGTAAAGGGTTATATATAGAAAATCCAAAAAATATAAAAAAGTGAAAAAAAATCATTTTCTTGATCCTCAGAACACGCTCAACGCACTGGTACCATCCCGGAGTAGGAGAACGTAACGGCTTACCCTACACAGGGTTCCGAAGGCTCGTTAGGGAAAAACACACGTAAACCATAAAACGTTCTCTGGGACCCCCGAAAGTGATCCGAAACTCACGGATCCTGATCCAAAAAATATCCGAAAAACCTAAGACATTACAGCCCTCCCCCCTTAAACAAATTTTTTCCTAAATTAATAACAACATAAGATAAGGGGAGAACACTCACTCGAACAAGTAAGGATACTACTGCCACATTTCATCCTCACGCTCCCCCGACGCCTCACCACCAGAATGACGCTGCCAGACCCCCTTAACCAGGGGAATAACCTTTTTTTACAAGCGCTGCTCATGCCGATTGTCAATGTGGATAGGGTACTCCAGAAGGGACAAGTCTAGGGTCACCTCGGGCCAAACATCATCCTCCAAGACATGGGAATCATCGGGCATATACTTCCACAGCATAGACATGTGAAACACATCATGCACAACAGCTAGCTCCGGAGGTAACTGCAACTGATAAGTAACTTCACCAATACGCTAGATAATAGGAAAAGGACCAAGGTAGCGGGGACTCAACTTCCCACGCCTACCAAAGAGCATCACACCCTTCATGGGAGAGACCCTTAGAAACACCCGGTCTCCTACAGCAAAGTTGAGGGGTTGCCTTCTCCGATCGGCATAGCTCTTCTACCGACTCTACGCCACCAACATCTTCTGCCAGACTAATTGCACCACCTCAGTACACTGCTGCACCAAATCCGATCCTGTCAGGACACGCTCGCCCACTTCAAACCAATCAAGTGGAGTCTGACAAGGTCGCCCGTACAACGCCTCATAAGGAGCCATACCAATGCTTGAATGATAGCTATAGTTATGGGCAAACTCCACTAATGACAAATGGTGGGTCCAACTCCCTTGCCACTCCAGGCAACACGACCTCAACATATCCTCCAAAGTCTGGATGGTCCTCTCAGACTGACCGTCCGACTGAGGATTGTACACCTAGCTAAACACCAACTCCGTGCCTAAAGCTCTATGGAAGCTCCTCCAGAATCTCGAAGTGAAGCGAGGATCACGATCGGACACAATGGAGATAGGAACTCCATGCAACGGAACGATCCTCTCCACATATAAACGGGCCAACTTATGCACATTCGAACTGACCTTGATCGGCAACAACCGAGCCATCTTCGTCAGTCTATCCACCAGTAACCAGATACTATCATGCCCAATGGATGTCCTCAGCAACCCAACCATGAAATCAGTGGTCACGTGGTCCCACTTCCAAGCGAGAATCTCCCAGGGCTGAAGTGTACCACCCGGTCGCTGGTGTTCCGCCTTCACTTGCTGACATACCAAACACTTCGCCATGAATTCTATAACATCTCTCTTCATCCCAGGCCACCAGAACTTCCACTTTAAATTCTGGTACATCTTTGCCAATCTGGGATGCACAGCATACCAGCTCCCATGAGCCCCTCGTAATACCGTATGCCTCACCTGCTCCTCGGCTAGGACGTACAGCCTACCTCTAAACCTTACAGCTCCATCCTCACCAAACTCCACCTCGGCCATCGATAAGATTCGAGGCAGCTCGGGGTCAGTACGCTGAGCCTCAGTCACCTGACGATGAATAGCTGGCGTGACAGTCAAGCTCGCAAGGATAGCCGAACCCTGATCCCGTGGGATCTTGAGCCTAAAAGTCATGGCCGACACTTGCTCCCATAATCTCCACTTCCTCAACAACATCTGACTGACCACCACCTTCCTACTCAAGGCGTCAGCCACGACATTCATCCTGCCATGCTGATACGACAGAGTAAAATCATAATCCTTCATGCACTCCATCCACCTCCTCTACCTGAGGTTAATATCTTTCTGGGTAAACACATATCTCAAACTCTGATGGTCAGTGAAAATCTTGAACTTCTCGCCATACAGATAATGCCTCCAGATCTTTAAAGTGAAAATCACCGTTGCCAACTCAAGATCATGAGTGGGGTAGTTCTCCTATGTGGCTTCAACTACCGAGATGTATACGCCACAACTCTACCATGCTGCATCAGCACGGCACCCAAACCTATCCTGGAAGCATCCGTACACACCACGAAACCTCCTGATCCAGAAGGTAACACTAACACTGGAGCGGTAGTGAGCAATCTCTTCAGCTCCATGAAACTTTGCTCACACTCCTCTGTCCAGACAAACGGCTCATCCTTCCACGTAAGCCTGGTCATCGGGGCCGTAATACGAGTAAAATGCGGAATGAATCTCCTATAATAGCCTGTAAGCACCCAAAAGCTCCAAATTTCCATGACGAAACTCGGCCTCGACCGCTGCACCACAGTCTCGACCTTGGCCGAATCCACAGAAGCACCCTCACCAGGAATCATGTGCCCCAAAAAGTGCACTTCTTGAAGCCAGAACTCACACTTGCTGAGCTTGGCATACAACTGGTGATCTCGTAAGGTCTACAACACCACCCTCAAATGGTGCACATGCTCCTCAGTAGACCGCGAATACACAAGGAAGTCGTCTACAAACACGACCATGAACTGGTCTAGATACGGATGGAACACCCTATGCATCAAATCCATAAACACTGCGGGGGCATTGGTGAGCCTAAACGGCATCACCAGGAACTCATAATGCCCGTACCTCAAGCGGAACGCAGTCTTCTCAATGTCAGACTCTCGGATCCGTAGCTGGTAATAACCTGACCTCAAATCGATCCGCGAAAACACCTAGGCTGACTGAAGCTAATTAAACAAGTCATTAATCCGAGGCAATAGATACTTATTCTTAACAATCACCTGGTTCAACTGTCGGTAGTCGATACACAGCCTCAAACTACCATCCTTCTTCTTCCCAAATTACACGGGCGCACCTAAAGCAAATCACATGCGTCGAGACTTGTCTGCCTGGATGAGAATCACCGCACCGAGGAGACCCGGCCCGAGAACCACTCACTGAACCCTGGCGCTGGTAAGGTGTAGGTAGCTGAGCACTTCTCACTGATACCTGCCCCTGATCTCTACGATCTGGACGCCTCCTGCCAAAACTGGCATCCTTGAACAACTTCTTGAGCTTCGAGCCAAGGGATGGCGAATCTGTTACAAAAGCTACGGACGGAGCTGCCCCTAAACTACCTACAGAGGGCTGGACAGTACTCTACTACTGCACGGCTGTCGGCTGACTATAACCCATCTGTGTCTGGCCTGCACTGCCCTGACCTCGAGTCCTCTGCAAGTCTCTCTCCAACGCCGCTGCTGCTCTGCAAGCTGTATCCAGGTTAGCCAAACCCGACGCGAGCAGGGGATTCCTCAGCTTTGGCCTTAAACCCTGACAAACTGCTCGGTCTTCAGCTCCTCATCTATCATGATATGCGGTGCATAACAGCCCAGCTCAATGAACCTGGATCTATAGTGCATCACTGTCATGTCACCCTAGACCAACTCTAGGAACTCGCGCATCCTCTGCGAGTTGATGAAGGATGGACAAAATGCACGCTCAAAAGCCGTGACAAACTCCCGCCACGTGATCTGCCGAAGTGGACGGGACTGGAACACTGTGCCCCACTCTGACGTCCACCACGCCCGGGCTGACCCCAACAATCGTTGTGTAGCCGGCACCACCTTCTCCTCCTCAGCACACTCCATCGAACTGAATATCCTCTCCAAGTCATCTAGCCACTCCCTGGTCACCTCTGGATCTGGCTGCCCGTTGTAAAGAGGCGGTTGGAACTGCAAGAAATCCCTCAGCACACGACCATGGCCACCTCGAGGCGACGAACCCTCGCCACCATCACCGCCCTGCTGCCAAAGAACATATTGATACATGCCCCGGAAGAACTCCTCTGCTCCGGGAACTCTCCCCGCTTCAGCTGCATCTACCAGAAGTGATGCTCTTCTCTGCCCTTCCTGGCCCCCACCTGACTCTCCCTGCTGGGAACAAGTCCCTCTTCTGGGCGCCATAACCTCCCATGTTAACAAAAACAACCAGCAGAATTAATAAAACGCACGGGGCCCTAATCCAATCGCCAACAGTACAGGACATTCATGGACCTTCTGAACCACTGTAATCATTTTAGGTTCTTATGTACCTCCACAACCCTACTCTGATACCAACTGTAACGACCTGAGATCTGAGTATCGAAAAGGAACCGGCGCGACTCGAACCTCTGCCCGTCACCCACGAGCCTGAAGACTCGTAAGGGTTAAAGGATGGTGTGAGGGTACAAGAGAATCTAAAATAACTGCAGAGCTAGCACAATAATCAAAAAAACAAAGCAAGAATTAAGGTAAATAATCACTAAACAGCTACAAGGTCCAAAGTATCTCATGTCCAATATAAGTACAGTCAACTGAAAGAAAAGTACAAGTACATGGGGTATACCCCGGCTCTGACAATTGGCGACTAACCTTGGCTATTGGAACCATGCTGAAACTCCACTGTGCCTCTCAATGACCCCGCCTCACCTAAAAACACAGGGGTCAACCTCATTTCATAGGCTCAGTAAGGATCCCGCGGATCCCCACCTCGCACGAGAGAAACAAGACAGCAAAGTGCGAACAAGCATGAAAGGTAACGCTACCTAACGGGAGTATGGTAGTAGCAGCAAGCAATAATAAATAAACGGAAAAGCTCTCTACAACTAACTGTACCGAACAAACCGACCTCAAACCAACGGGAAAACAAGTCCGTACCTACCAGGAGACAGGAACACCACCCACTAGAAGCAAAGCCAGATGCGTCCCCTGACGTCTAACACTGTGCCTCAGTGTCTCCCTACGACACCCCAGGCGGATACTGAGACACACAACATGTACCACGAACAAGGACTAGTTGGGGTCACGCTCGTAAGCACGGGTTTGACGCCCCCAACCAAGTGTGCACACATAGACCATGCACCCTAGGTCAGATCCTCTAGCTGGTTCTTCCCCAATGCCCGGACTCAGGCTGTGCGAAGGGGCCCTACAGTAACCAGCTTAACAACCGTCTCTCTCGGGTAAGCCGCTCCACTACTCCCGGGTGGGTCAGCACACGCGTGCTGTAAGAAAGCTAAGACTAGTGGACATGTCACTGGAGGTGAGACTTGACTCATCGAAACCTTCGACTGGAAGGAAACGGAGCGGCGGTCCACCCGGGACTGCCCTCAGCTTGGTGGTCCTCCCTAGACCGCAAAATAGGCCTAGCGGTCTCCCTGCGACTGCCAGGCTTAGCCAAGTGGTCAAGCCATGACCGCAAGACGGCAAGCCACAGGGGGACAAGCGGTCTATCACCAGGCTGCTAGCCCAACCAAACAGTCCTCATCGGACCGCAAGGCACAAAGAAACGATCATGCCTTGACCGTAACCCTGCAAGTGACTCCCAACGGTCAAAAACATGCACCCCGAGGGTGCTCTGACCAAACGAGGCAAACGGTCATGTGCTGGCCGCTACCCAATGGGTAGCGGTCAGTCGCGAGACCGCTTACCGGGCCTAGCGGTCCCCCGGCGGCCGCTAAGCCCAACCGACATAATAAAAACGCTTGGCGGTCCTCTAAGGGCCGCCAAAGGGGGCCTAGCGGTCACTAGAAGGACCGCTACCCCAACCCGAGCACGGAAACGGCGGGAACATCCCAAAAATCCATTCCACGCCCCGATCATCCCCCGATGATGGGGAAACAAAGGGGAATCTGTACCCAACCCTCCTAGCATGATTCTACACCCATAGATTGGTCAAAAACTTCCAAAAATCTTGGATCCGGCGCTCAACCCCAAAACATGGATTTAACCCTCTCGGCACAAATCACACCCTTCTCGACCTCTCCTCGGCCTACAAATCACTGGGAATGCAGGAAAGAGGGCAAGGATCCATCCCCCTACCTTAAGGAAGCCCGAAATCCGCCGGATCGTCGCCGATCTTGAAATCACATTCAAAACCCCGATCTCCACGCCCTCCCGCGAGAATAACACCGCCACGATCCCCACGCTACCGCCGTCGTCACCGCTCCGCCGTCTCAGCTCGCCGTCCTCAGCCGGCGAAGAAAGGGGATGCCTCGGGCCACGCACGGGAAGAGGGGGCAACGGTCGGCCCCTCACGGGAGAAAAGAAAAGAAGAAGAAAGAAGAAGGGAAAAAGAAAAAGGAAATGGTTTTATATAGAAAATCTGGAAAATATGAAAAATTATAAAAAATTATTTCCTCGATCCTCGAAACACGCTCAACGCACTGGTACCATCCTGGAGTAGGAGAATGCAACGGTTTACCCTACACAGGGTTCCGAAGGCTCGTCAGGGAAAAACATGCGTAAACCATAAAATGCGCTCTGGGACCCCCGAAAGTGATCCGAAACCGACAGATCCTGATCCGAAAAATGTCTGAAAAACCCAAGAATTACAGCTGTCTAGTCCCATTGTCCTGGGTCGATCTTGGATTGGTCATAGTGAGTCAACCCTCTCCTTTCCTTAGCCCTTCAAGCCCTTTCTTCCCTGGCTGTATTCCCAATGATCTTCTTGTAGAAAGTCTCCATTTGCCCTCATGGAGCGCCATTTTAATCCCTTGTATCCATCTCCTTCTTCCCCATCCTCTTATTCCCGCGTGGAGTTCTCTTCCCACGCGGGCCCATCTTCTCGTGGCCCCTTGGACCCATCCGAGGGACAAGCCAATCTTATGGCCCATGTTTCTGCCCTTGTTCGCCAAATGAACCCGGTCCAGGCCCAAAAGTTGATTGCAAATCACCTTAATGGGCCTTCGTCCCTTAATGTGCTTTCTTCCTTTAATGGGCCGCATTCTCTTAATGGGCCTTCTCCTTCTTATGCCGCTGGGCCAATGTCCAATTTTCAAACTCATTTAATGGGTCTTCCCCTTCTTATGCAGCTGGCCCAGTTTATAATGGCCAATTTTGTCCTAATGGGCCTTTTCCTTCTTCTCCTTATGCTGCTAGCCCGATGGGCCCATATGCTAATGTTCTTCCCGGCCCACATATCCTTCCACTCCTGGAATGGGCTTTCCTTCTTCTTCTCAGCTCGGATCCCCTTATCCGGCCCACTATCATCATTCTGGTTCATATTCGCAACTTCTTGCTCAGGCTGGCCCACTTTCTTCTCGACCTCTCCCAACCCAGGAGATGATTGCTCAAACCCAACGCCAGCTTGATAAACTCCAATGCCAAATTGATCCTAAATCCTCCTTAAGTGTCTCTTTTGCATTTCAAAATCTTCGGCTTCCACCTCCTTCGAAAATCCTCGCATATCACTGTTATGGTGGAGCCGGCGACCCCTATGTGCACTTAAAGGAGTTCATTTATGAGTCGGCCCAATTTTGACATGACCAACTCTTGATGGCTTATCTATGTGGTCTATCTTTAGAAGGTTCGGCTCGGGATTGGTTCTTCTCTTTGCCACAAGAGCAAGTTGTGAATTTTCAGATTGTCCAAGAAAAATTCATTCAACAATATCAGGACCAGGTTGGGCCCAAGTATTAAGTCATGGATCTGGCCCACGAGAAGATGAAGCCCGACGAGGAGTTCTCTACCTTTGTCGACCGCTGGCATCGCCTTGCCACGCAAGTCCCAGGACACATTCCGGAGGGAGAACAAATCAAGATGTTAATTTCCAATGCAATGCCTAAGTATCGCTTCGTCATGGTCCTAAATGATATAACCTCCTGGCAACAACTATACAGCCGAGTCCGCTTTGTCCACCAACAACTCCAAAGTTCCCTTGACCCTGAGTCTCTCCCACCTTCTACGCCCACTTACACCTCGTCATCCACATCTACCGCCTCCTACGCACCCTCCACAAGTTCGCCTTTCGCTATGTATCCCTCCATGCATCCCTATGCTTCCGCGCATCAACCTTCCATGAGTCAACCTTCCACTCCTACATACCAGTACACTCCCACATATCAACATTCCATGAGTCAACCTTCCGCTCCTACGTCCCCATATACCTCCACAAACGAACCCTCCATGAGTCCACCATCCACTAGTCAGCCTTTCACCCCCTCATCTCCGCCTGCGTCTCCAACTGCAGTCAAGGGAACGTCACACACCGAGCAAGTGGATGCCGTCTACATACCCCCTCATCCCGCTCCACATATGCCTACGCCTAGCCCTTCTGCTGGACATGCATCCTTGCCTATGCAATCTCCACTTCTATCTCCACAACCTTCTCCATTTCCTTCTCATACCCCTCGGCATCTGCTTTGCCCGAAGCGGGCTCCTCCCCCTCCATTGTCGGAGTGTTTCACTGATATTTTTCGGGCTTTGATGACATGCGTTGCCACTCCCTCCAGTTGTGCCTTGCCGACCTGCGGTCAGGGATATGCTTCAGTTTTGTGATTATCATCGCTAGTAGGGGCATTTGGTGGAAGATTGCCCCGAGTTCTGGGAGTTTGTTTATGACCTGGAAGACAAGAAGAGGATAGATTGGCCTACGATTCGCAAGATTGTCTTACATCTTCGCAGCAAGCAGCGGGAGCAACAAGTGCCGTCCAGGTAGCCGTCTCCATCTCTACAAGACCAGGGGCACCCCTGTGATTCTCCATCTAGCGCTACGCCCGCTCCGTTATCTACCTTGTCTTCACAACCTCCACAAACCCAAGCCCTTACTCAGGCTAGTGCTACCTCCCCTTCTTCCCCCGCTTCTGCTACCACGGCTTCCACTCCCAACGCCACCCGACGCGTCGTGTCGATATGTCGACGATGGGTGTCACAGCCTTCCCCTTCACCTTCCCCTTTGCCTTCATCACTGCCTCCATCTCCACTACCACCAGTGCCTTCATCACCATCTCCACCCTCTCTTCCATCTTCCTCGCCGCTCGAGCCTGAGCAAGCTTCACCTTTGCCTTTACCTCCACCTTCGCCTGAGCCTATCATTGCCACATCGCCTTTGCCACCACTTGATATCACTCCGCCACCTCCACCTTCCAAACCTATTACCCCCATTTCTTCTTCATCCACTTCCATCCCACGGAGCGGGTGTGCGCTGCCTTTGGTGCCCCTCGGGTCTGGTCCCCAGGAAGATGATGAGCCGAGTCAAGATAATTCGATGCCGATTCTACATTTCAAGCTTAACGATCTTATCTACCGGATGCCGATCCATGTCCTTATCTCCGGCTATTTTAGGGATGATGTGCCTACACTCCCGAAGACAGTTGTCATGAAGAGTTCCCCTGAGTTGATGCCAATTTCCTCCCGAGTGAGACCGGTGGCAATCTCTTTGCTCATCGGGGAGTTCACCATTGATGTTGTTATCACTTCTCACTCCGTTACTGTTCAGTTCATTGGCCAAGGAGGGTTCTCTACCCGCATTGTGCTCACTCATACGGCCGCCTAGCAGATTATGCACTCTATGTTTAAGGGGCAATTGGCCGTATCCTATGCATTCTCAAAGAACATGCTACACATTCTATGCAATCTCCCTTGGTATATCAAGCCGGCCGCATCAACGTCGCGTGTTACTCTCCCTCAATTTCATCCTGCTCTTTTGTCAAGGGAGTTGTGCTTCATGGCTGACTACCGAGTGGAGTTGCTGAATCTCTATGTCCTTGTGTCCAGTGACAAGACTT